>CM034301.1:3315945-3973025 GCA_019925795.1 Dendrobium chrysotoxum | reverse complement strand
TTGTTTTGATGAGCATAAACTGCATATGGTGTATCATCTAATATAATTTGTTAAGTGTTTATACAGCATATAAATACTCACATATTAGCAAACCACTTGGTCAAGACATTATGGGTTAAATTTAGCTTGGAGCTTCGTTCACTTAGAGATGAACTTAAAAACGAAACCTATCAGGAAAACTAAAGTACGAAGTGCTGCTTTAGCCTCATTCAAGCTTAGTATCAAGATCTTAGAGTCACTAAACACAAATATTTAAGTTCACAATTATATTGCATGCAAAGGAGTGATAAATAAAAATAAAAATTAACTTAAATATACAATAAAAATTTTAATTAGACATAAAATAATAATCAACTAAAATATATTGTAAATGCATTGAAAATTTATTGCTGAAGTTTTGACTGGCTTGCACACACATAAAAGATAGAATTACTTTAATCAAAGAAATAATCCATAGACAAATCAATAATTCAAAATTATAACTAATTGTACAATATAATATAAATTATCGTAAAGTATAATTTGAGTTAAAATCAAATCAATCTGGGAAATTGAATTTATTAGATTCATCTATCAAGATCATACAGCATGATCCTCAGTCTGTGTTCTAAATCAAGCCAATCAAATTATACAAACTCTGATCAAACAGCATGATCTTACAGTAATTTGAATTTTCAGTTGATGTATTCTTTAATCGCTAATTGATTTTATTTTTGGAAGGATAATTAATGTCATGAACTATTACTAGACATACCACCATAGAATTGAACATAATATATGCATGAGAATAAGCCTATAGTAAAAATCAAGTAAATAAAAAAATGCTTCTAGTAAGTCGTTCTCTCTCAAAGCTATTGTTCATCCACATGCAAATTTATTTTAAATAGTTTTGTTAGTATTTGTAAGAGTGATTACAGATCTCAGCATGTTCATCATTAACTCAAAATCTACTTTACCTTCTTATAAAATGTTTCTTATTCAATATCTTAGGACTTATATTTTTATTGAAAAGCTCTTACTGTGTTTATCTTGCAATCAAGTTTCGTGTAAGAGATCCAATAAATCATTTTTATGTGATCTATCGAATCACATCCAAAGCTCAAGAGAATTTTGGTTTAATTCCAAAGATTATTTCCATCACCAAGAGGGTTATCCAATGAGTAATAATTATTTAACTTAAATTAAGAATATTATGACTTAGCAGAAAGAACTAGGAGTAGCTTGTTTCTCATTTTGAAGTAGAAGTATAAGGAGTGTCCCTATTACCCATTAAGAACAAAGCTGATGTAAGATGATTCTCTGACTACTGATGGATTTAAAAAAAGTAACCTGTGATAGAAAGCTTTAGTGAAGATCTTTGTGCTAAGTTGGGCTAGGCGTGGACGTAAATCTAGGAACACCTTAACCACATAAATATCAATAGTGTCAAATTGCTTAATATTTTAGTCTAATTGCACATTTATCTGTCATCGATATGTCTTCATTTTAATATGGTGATCCAATCTATTATAAATTCATATGCTAACTAATTCAATAAACATAATCATTGTAATTAATTAGTATATTATTCTTTAGTGTGCATAGCTATTTTGACATCATCTTTTCTTATTTTGGACACTTGTGTTTTTGCTTCGACAAAGAATAAATTTATATAGTTATATTTAATATTGTGCCACGTTCATTAGCTTAATCATTAATTCACTGTCACAACAAATCTATGTGTTGCTATTTTTGTAGAATTGGATCAATTGAATACAAGCCATTATGCATAACTTTAATTCCTCGCATTTTAATGTACCACATCTTGTAGCATATCTCTCCAACACATAAAATTGTTTATCTAATCAATACATTCAATTATCAACTTATGCTTGTTGATTTAATTGATACACTTCTTGCATTTATTGTTGCATGACAGTCATACCTACCACTACCTAATGACAATGAAGTTACAAGCAAGATTTTGTTAAGCAAGTTCATTGAAGGCGAGCATTCATCTTCTTGAAACAGATCTAAGATCAACAGACGGAGACAAAAGTTGGCTAATAGAAAACCAAAGACATGAAGGTCTTCATGTTTCATTTGGATCAAAGATAAATGATGCGCTCTTCAAGCACATCAAATCAAAGATTATCTTCATATTAAGTAGATTAAAGATCAACAACATTTCAGGGTTTTTCCTTACATTTGTCTGAAAAGCAATTTTCAAACATGATGGCAATTATAGAGGCTCAATAATGGGGGTCATCAGGCATTGGTGTGAGAAGATTATGTTACATTGAGAGATAAGCTCAAAAGTTATGTTGAGTAGACAACAGCTGGGGCAAGCTTCAAGAGATGGGTCCTGCATTCGTAAATTCTGTGACCAAGTGAGGCAGCATAGAGAAGACGCAGCTTTTTGGGAGCATAGAGTGAAAGCAAGAGAGACAATGTGAATCAGAGCATAGGAGAGGGAGAGGTGAGAGGTCAGGCTAGAGTTTCAGAGGGGAGTGTTGAGGAAAAACTAGTGAAGGTTAGAGTGAGAGAGGCATGCAAGGGTCTGATGGATCGGCATATTTGATTGGAGGGAATTATTTAGGGCAAGAAAATTGATTTGAATTCAAATATGAGAGGGAATTATTTAGGGAAAGGGGGCTAATTTGAGAGGGAATTAGGGGAGCCTATTTAAGACTAACAATAGGGTGATTTTAAAATTATGTTTTGAGTTTGCTAAAATTAATTTTTTTTAGGTTGTGAGGGCTCTAGCCACCAGCTAGGGATTTGGGAGAGCCGGATCTTCCTCTCCAATTGAAGATCCAACAGTACCTTGCTATTTTCTCTCACATATCTTACAATAACAAGATTCGTGGTGTGCTCTTCTTCCAAATATGTTATTGTTGTTTGCTGATTTAGTTGAAATTGCATCAACTTCCTATTAGGGTCTCAGAGAGAATGTCTAGAAATCAAGTGGGCATTGGGAGATAGACACAAGGAGAGATAAAACTGACCATAGATTAAGGCATGTCATTTACTATATACCAAAAGGTGTGACCGTGATAAGGCAGAGGATAGGGTATGTGCCGTGGCAAGGCAAGGGTTCATATAGGAGATCATGTGTCCTTTTTTGCCCCAATGTTAGCATTGTGCAATTGTTGGGTTACTAGGAATGGGTCGATGTGGCAAAAGGTATGAATATTAACTAATTGGATTCATTCCGAATTTGACCCATTCAGCTATATATCCCTCTTTTTTCATCTTAAAATATAAGATGCTTCAAAATTATAAAAATAAGAAATGGATGATAAACTATTTAATTATCAAATCAATATAACATAGTAAAGGTTTAATCAAATTAATTGAGCATAGTTAGGAAGGTCAATTAAATTTAACTTTTTAAATTATGTTTTTGTTAATTTTTTAAGGCCTAATTATTATTTAATAGACATTTGACTTGATTGGAAAAGATCAATTGACCCAATTTTTTGGGTAAAAAGGTCTTTCATCTCAAAAGGCTTGATCAAAACAAGTTTTAGAAACAAGATAAATGACAAGCATAGCTACAATCAACATGTCATCAAAATAAAAAATCGATATATAAAGGATACATCAGTAAGATGCGAAAAAAATACACAACCATCAAATGAACTTCTCACAAATACAAGACTAATCAAGAAACTTTAAAATTTTCTAACACTTTTTTGAATGTTGTTTTAGACTAATAAAAAACTTTATAATAAGCACACATATTCTTTTTTTTTTTCCACAACTTCAAACCATAGAATTGTTTTATGCGAATCTCCTTATCCAAATCACCATGATAAAAAGCTATTTCATATCCAATTATTTTAATCTTGGTTGTCCAATGCAAAGAATACCAATAAAATATAGATGGAGCTATGCTTAACTAGAAGTGAAAAACATTCTTGAACTCTATACTTTTATGTTGGCAATTGCCATTAGCAATTAATCATGCTTTGTATTTGATTGAGCTTTCATTTTGGTTTCTCTTTGTCTTTAAAGATCCATTTTAAAAACAACAATTTATCAATACAAAGTCAAACCAAATTTTATTTCATATGAAGATTCCCAACTCCTCTAAAGTTATAGTCTACTTGGCCTGCTTATTTGTTATCGTTAACTTCCACATAAGTGGATGATCCCATATCACTAATAGGCTGGATCACTTTGACCATAAACTTATATGAGAATAAGATCAATAATCATAATTATATCATTAAGGTTATCTAATCAACCTCTTAAACCTATGAGAATCAATGCTTTATTCTAGTTATGACGATGTCTCCTACTCTAGAGATCCAAACTTTATAGAGATTGTTGTAATATGCTACAACTACAATCAATTGGTTTATGTTAAAATTCAAATTTAACATGCTCATTTACCTTTTAATCTCATCTAAAAGCAACAATTAGCTCTAAAATCTATCGAGGCATAATTGATTCATTTAATTTGACTTTGGGTTTATACACTAAAGCCCTTCACCCAAGGATATGCATTTTTAGCTATTGGATCCAACTTACCTTCCTTAACATGAGCATAAGCAAGACAACTAAGGACCCTAACAACATAATAATCGACATAATGACCCAATCACAACTCTTGATGCAATGGCAGTAGAAATATTTATTTACCAAATATAGTAAAATATTAATAGTCTTTGACCAAAAAACAATGCTCAAACCAATGTTTGAAAACATACATGTATCTTTCTTGATAAGGCTTATATTCATTCTTTCTATCACTAAATTTTTTCGAGCAATAAGCACAAGAGTTTAATGCACAATGATGCCCTCTCTTTGACAACAAAACCTGAAGCTTTAAAGGTACTCAACCGAAGTTTTTTTTATTTCCAATTTGCTTCTCAACTTAAGTTTTCCACTTCTTGATTGTCTTCAATGCATACCTATTTTATTTAAGCATTTTAAACAATGCTTTCTTCAGAAAATATCAATAATGGCCAACATTAATCCAAATTTTTTACTTTGACTAAATATTGGCAGCACCACATTAGTGAGAATGAGTGAAATCCCCAACACCCTTGGTGTTATAAACTATCGTAGAGAACATCAATCTATGATGTTTTCCCAAAATACAATGTTCATGTTATATAAACAACCAATCCCTTCACTATAAAAGTAAACTTCTTCAGTAAAAATGTAATCCTTTACGATTCTCACTGCATATAAGGATTATCTAAAAATAAATAAAAATCCTATAATAATAAACAAGGTGAAGAAATGTATATTTCATCAAATATTAGAGCTAAACTTCTTTAAGAAAAATATGAAAGAAAAAAGCTGAGAATTCCCTCTCAAAATAAATCTCCAAAAACATAACAACAATGAATCTTCATCATCCTTAATTTTAATTTCCTAAGCAAGCAACCAGCATGATAAAATTTACCTCCTAAACAATTAAGCAATGATCCTTTGTTAAAAAAAAAAAAAAGCAATGATCATTTGTTTTTGTTCTTCATATAAGAAACTGTTAGACGGTCCAATTGGACCGGTCCAATTGGACCGGTCCAGCCGGGACCGGCCCAGGCGGAACGAGGCGGACATTGTCCGCCTCCCGCTACAGCCGCACGCGAGCCGCAACCTTGCGGGAGCTGAATAGGAAGGATTTTTGAGGGATTTGGGAGGGAAATTTGAATGTAGGGCTGTTTAGGGATTTCCTTTTGATTTGTATGCATTAAATACTTTGTTTTCCTAGGGTTAGGGCATCTTGAATTTGGCTGAAATTTGAGATCTCTTAGGTCTTTTGGGCTCTAGCGGCGTCTAGAGATTTGGGAGAGAAAGATCCTCCTCTCGAATAGAGGTTCAATTGTATCTTGCTGTTTTCCATTTCCCTTTCATCAAATAATACAAATTATCTACTGTTTTCGTGATTTGTGTGGACTTTTGTGGAGTTTTCTCGCTGTTTTCTAAAGATTGATCGGAAATACTTGAGATCTTCAAGTGTTTCCTATCAAATTGGTATCAGAGCGTTGTCTTGGGACCATCGGCGACTGAAATTATAAAATTTTAGCGGTGAAATCTCATCCGGAAGAAGATCTTCTCATGGTTCTTGGGAAGAAATATGGCCGGGAAGAAAGTTGAAGTTTTGGAAGGAGAAATTGCGCAACTTAAATCAGAGTTGGAGGAAAAATGGTCTGATTTTCAAAATCAGATTTCATCCAATAATAAAAGGATGGAAGAGAAGTTCGCCGTGATGGAAGAGATGTTGAAGAAATTGCTTGAAGCCAAAATCAAACCAGTGACATCGGAAGCAAAGGAAACTATCGGCGGCCATGGAAGAGATGGGAACCCTAACACGTTTAGGGGAAGGGAAAATCCAGAAGTGGAGATCCTGGAGGGAGAAGATGGAATGCCTCCTCTACAACCACTTTCTAGAGAGGAGAGGAGCAGTGACTACGCAAGAAGGGGTGCTGAATTTGAAAGGAGAGGGGATGATTTTGATCGCCGGGGTGCTATTTTGAAAGAAGAAGAGGGGATTTTGATGAAGGGTTTGGTTATGATCGCCAGAGGGAAGATCGTGACAATTGGGGAGCACCACCTCTTCAAGGAATGGGAGGTTATGGAGGATTTAGGGGAAATTGGTGTGACCCGAGGGTGAGGAAATTGAAGATGCCAATCTTTGAGGGGGAGGATGCGCACGGGTGGATCTACAAGGTAGAAAGATATTTCGCCGTCAATGGGTTGACAGAAGAGGAGAGACTGACGGCGGCGGGCCTATGTTTGGAAGGGAAGGCTTTGTCTTGGTATCAGTGGAGGGACATGCGACGACCCATACGGAGTTGGAGAGAGTTCAAGGATTGTTTGGTAGAACGTTTCCAAACTGGCAGGGGAGGAGACTTCTACGAGCAGTTCTTCGCCTTGACACAGGAGGGTTCAGTGACGGAGTACCGGGAGAGATTCGAGTACCTTGCTAGCCGATTGGACCACCTTCCTGAGACAGTGCTCGAGGGAAATTTCATGAAGGGGTTGACACCAGAGATCCGGGCAGCGGTTAGAGTAATGAGACCTCGTGACTTAGGAGAGGCTATGGAACTAGCTCAGTTGGTGGAGAATCAGAGGCACCTGGAGAAAGGGGTGGAAGGCAGCAACTCAAAAGGCACGTACAGGATGGCCACCACCTTTTTGACACCTAAGGAGCCGACACCGGGTACCTTTCGGGAGACTCCGAAGGAGAAGACTACCGGCGGAAGACCTGGGGACAACTTCAAGAAGCTCACAGAAACAGAATTACAGGAGAAGAGGGCGAAGGGGATCTGTTTCAGATGTGAGAGGTATACGCCGGGGCACAGATGTAAGGACCGAGCTCTTCAGGTTCTTGTTGTTTGTGATGAAGAAGGATGGGAGGATGGTGTCGTCTTTCCACCTTGCGGAAAAGGTGGATCTTTGGGAGGGGAGTATTGTTAGACCGGTCCAATTGGACCGGTCCAGCCGGGACGGCCCAGGCGGAACGAGGCGGACATTGTCCGCCTCCCGCTACAGCCGCACGCGAGCCGCAACCTTGCGGGAGCCGAATAGGAAGGATTTTTGAGGGATTTGGGAGGGAAATTTGAATGTAGGGACTGTTTAGGGATTTCCTTTTGATTTGTATGCATTAAATACTTTGTTTTCCTAGGGTTAGGGCATCTTGAATTTGGCTGAAATTTGAGATCTCTTAGGTCTTTTGGGCTCTAGCGGCGTCTAGAGATTTGGGAGAGAAAGATCCTCCTCTCGAATAGAGGATCAATTGTATCTTGCTGTTTTCCATTTCCCTTTCATCAAATAATACAAATTATCTACTGTTTTCGTGATTTGTGTGGACTTTTGTGAAGTTTTCTTGCTGTTTTCTAAAGATTGATCGGAAATACTTGAGATCTTCAAGTGTTTCCTATCAGAAACCAATACCCTTTCCATGTATATCTATATGAGTGAGCCGATCTTCTTCTTTCCCTGAATAAAGGAAGTAGTAAACCTCCTTTTCCCAATTTCAAGAGCAAACACAAAACACTTTCAATCCTAGGATTTTCATCCAACGGAAAACCACAACTGTGCTTTTTTCTTCTAAGTTCTAACTCCATTCACTTTTCCCATAGAATTCTAATTAACTACCTCCTTGATTTGGAGATAGTGAGGTAAATATATGTGAGATTTCTAATATGACTTTAAGGAATATATATAATCCTAGTACTCATCAAGATACCTTTGAAGGGTCTACTTTTAATTGACTAACATACCATAAAAATACTTTTAAAAAGATACTATTGAGTGAAAAGATTTTGAGTAAATATAAGAACTATTTAAAGCATATAGGAAGAATGCAATAGAAAACAAATAATTCTGTGAATAATCAAAATTATGAGTGAATAAATGCATATTCGCTCATACTAGATAATATCCTAATATTATTCTCCTAATGTGTGTTATAAGTTAACAGTCTCCATCAAGTCGGAGCATATATATGTATTAGCTCTAGCTTATTGCATAACACTAAAAACAACAAATGACTTAAGAGTTCAGTGAAGATATCCGCAAATTGTCCATTATTAAAAGGATGTAGAATAATAAGATTATTAAAAAATATAATCTCTCATATGAAATGACAATTAAATTCAATTAATTCGTTTACGCAAAACATGATTAAAATATAGTGTCATAGGCCTAGTAAAATGAAATCCTAACTCTCCTAAAAGATTTTAATTTAAATTATTTCACATTTTAATGTATTAAAGTATTCATGTCATGATTATTTGACAAATTTTACACTGACTGTCAACTATCTAATACAACCTTTCACTTTTCTCATCCAGGACTTGGGACCTGGCAATGGCAGTGTACTCTTATTAATGACTTGATCGCTCAAAGCCATAATTTCTTGGCTTACTAAACTTTTTAATATTATTTTGAAGACTAAAAAGATGTCATATGTGTGAAGAATGAGTGTGTTGATTCTATATTTAAGAATAAAGGTGATGCACAAGATTGTGCAAATTATAGAGGAATAAAGTTGATGTGCCATACTTTAAAACTATGGGGGAGAGTTATGGAGTATAGGTTACGACGTGATACTAATGTTTCTCAAAATCAATTTGGATTCATGCCGGGTAGATTTACTATGGAATCCATACATTTATTGAGAGGTTTGATGGAGAAGTTTAGAGAGAAAAAGGAAGATCTTCATAGGGATATGTATGTTGGAGCTGTTACTTGTGTTCAAACACAAGATGGTTTGACCAAGTATTTTCCAATTTCAATTGGATTACATCAAGGATCAGCCTTAAGACAATATCATTTTGCTTTAGTCATGGATGTTCTTACTAGAGATTTGCAAGAGGATGTTCCCTGGTGTATGCTTTTTGCTGACGATATTCTTCTTGTTGATAAAACTAAAGAGGGAGTTGAAGGTAAACTTGAATTATAGAGGTCAACCTTAGAGTCTAAAGGTTTTCGTTTAAGAATATCTAAAATTGAATATATGGAGTGTAATTTTAGTAGTAATAGATCTAGTGGGGGGTTTAAAACTTTGGGCGATCAAGTCATTAATAAGAGTACATGTTTTAGATATCTTGGGTCTATTGTTCAGAGTGATGGTGAAATAGATGGAGATATTATTAGTAAAATTCAAGTTGGATGGATGAAGTGGAGGAATGCATCGGGCTTGTTGTGTAATAGAAAAGTACCACTCAAACTTAAGGGAAAATTCTATAAGATGGTGGTTAGACCTACAATGCTTTATGGCACAGAATGTTGGCTATTAAAAGAGAAGCATAATATTAAGTGTTGCTGAGATGAGGATGCTCAGGTGGATGAGTGACTTTGCTCTTAGAGACAGGGTACGAAACGAGCATATACGTGAAAAAGGTTGGAGTAGCTCCAGTGGCAGATAAGATAAGAGAGAGTCGCCTTAGATGGTTTGGTCACATAAAACGGCGGCCTTCCGATGACCGGTTAGGAGAGTAGATGTTTTAGATTTAACCTATGTTAAGAAAAGTAGAGGTAGACCTAAAAAGACTTGGTTAGAAAATATTAGAAATGACCTTTATTTATTAGATGTAAATGAAAATTTGATTCTTAACCGGACATAATGGAGAAAAATGATTCATGTATCCGACCCCACGTAGTGGGATAAAGGCTTTTTGTTGTTGTTGTTGTTGTCACATTCTAAATGAGTCGTAGCTTGATATTCAGCTGGTACATAGGCTTGGCCACAACAATTTGTTTCTTACTTTTTTAGGTTATTAGATTATCTCCTACAAAGATGGATTATCCTAAAGTAGACTGTCATCTTTAATAATGATAGTACAATCAATATCAGAAAATATTTAATATTCAAGTATTCAGTCTTAGTGTAAAGAAATCATTTTCAGGAAACTTCTTGATATATTTGAGAAGATGTAGAACTACTACCCAATGCCTCTATTTATTTATTTATTTTTGAATTGTTGGGTTATAATTTCAACAACAAAAACGAAGTGTTAGATTTGACAACAATCAAATAAATCAATTTGCCAACTACACTTCAATACTGAGATGAGTCATCTCATAAATCTTTGTTACGAAACTTGGTATATTACTAAATATATGCATCTATTTATAAGCATACAAGATGAATATAACAATAAATAAATAATAGCAAGAATAATCACAATTATGAGGAAATAATTAAATACTTCCACATATTAGATATTCTCATAACATAAGCATATCCTAATATTATTATCCAAATTGGTTTCATATGAAAATAGGAAGAAATTCAAAGTGTACAAGGGACAAATGAGAACAAAAATAATATAAGCTTTGTTGGATTTTTTGTTCTTAAGAATAGATAGCAAAGTTCCGGATGTTATATAAAGCTGAACCAGAAAATGCACAAAAAATGGTAAATCAAATACCATGCAGACCGATCATGCTTGTGCAAACAACAAAACACTAAAAAAAAAAATCATGCATTCAACATAAGGTATTTAATACCTTCTGGCAGCAAAAAATCCTTTACTCAATGCAGGCCCTTCATAAGGAGCAGTCTGCATGAAAACACAAAGCTACATCATATAGTATGTCTTTTTATCAATCAACAAAGTGTAAAAAAAACATGTCTGGTAAAGAATTACATAAGTTTTGAAGTGGTGTGACCTATTGCCACTCAGAATATACGCTCCAGGAAAACGAAGGCAAGGCATTATAATGGAAAGAAGTTCGGAAAATTTTATTCAAACTCATTAAAATAATAAGGATAGAGCATTTAGCAACAAATGCTAAAATGTATCTATCACACAGAAAAGACCACCCATTATTTGTTGAATCTCATGAGCCCAATGAATCCTTAAGCTTTGATGATAACAAATATTTGTTTGTAAGCTAATCAAAATTTAAGTATTGTGTGCTGGTTATTCTTTTATACTAACATCTCAGGTTGAAAATACATGATAGAGAAATATTCAATATAAAAACAAGAAGGATAACAAGTTCAAAATTTCAAAAGATAAAGAGTGTCAACATCAGTGTAATGTGTGCATTTTTCTTTTTTTGAGAGATCGTATATAATTTGTGCAAAATTATCAAACAACCAAGCATACACTGACAAAGAGGAGCTAAAATATTAAGAATTGAAAATAAATAAAATTACTTGATTTCTCTAAAAAATCATATTATACGATTCTCACCCATCATACTATACAGTTATTTATGACATTGATAATAAATAAAATAATATTAATTAAATTAAAAAATATGAATTATAAAATAACTAATCGTACTAATCGATTTACTTCGCACTGAATGATTAGCTATTTTAGATAATTATGTTTGTTTTTCTAATTTTCATAAATAGACAAAATTTGAATATGAACTAATAATACTGTATGATATATATCACATTGTATGAATTTTATAAATCTTGCCTATTTAGGATCCAAAAATTCAGACATTAATCAAACAAATAACTGAAGATTTATACAGCACAATATATATTGTAAAATGCAAACAAGTAGAGAATATGTTCGTTCGATCCTCGATTGAATATAAGTTGAATTGATCGTATTATCGATCATGATCTAACAGTCCGATAAACAAAGTTTAATTTGCAATTTTATTCAGATTAAACTAATCATACTGTATGATGGCACATTCAAATTGCATGATCTAGTTGTGAAAATTAAAATTTAGGATTTTCATTTAAATATTCACTTTTATGTTTTGAGAGATAGAGTTGTTTTCAACAACAGGCTGTAGATAGTCCATTGTGAGGAAGAGGGTGATTCTTTCTTTGTGAGTTTGGAAAAATACTTGGGAGGAGAGGATAAGTTTGAGAGAAATCTCCATGGGGGTGTTCAAGTGTGTGAGAGGATTTACATTATGTTTTCTCTATTTGCGCTTGGTTCCTCCACGTTGTTTTTGTGTGAGGAGCTCTGGGTTGGAGCTCTTGTGAGTCTTTTTGAGAGGCTTGATCAGGTCTAATTGAGGTGGCTATGGAGGCATCTTCACTGTGCGGAAGGAGAAGAAGAGAGACATCTCAGCCATGCCAAGAAGTAGAAGGAGAGAGTCCTAAGCTTTTTGAGGACAGAGAAGCTATGTAAAAATCAATCTCCACCTGGGAATGAATAAGGGCTTCTATGTCTTGCTGGAAACAAAAGGATACTTTTAGTGAAATTCCGAAGAAGAAAGAACTTAGGGAGTGGACGTAAGTCAAAGGACCGAACCACTATAAATATATGGTTTGCATTTTTCTTTTTTATTTATGTTATACTTTATTTCTTGCATATTTTTATTTGTTTCTTAGAACTGCTCTTTGTTGCAAAGAGAAGTTTATTCAAAATAAAAAATAATTTTCTAATGCTAAATCTTAAATTTCTATTAAATTTTTTTTTTAAAGTTTTTTTGCTCTCAAAATTGTTTTGAAATAAAAAATTTAATTAATCATTTAGTTTACATCCACTGTAATTGTTGTTACTATTTTTAAAATATTTTTAAAATCATCCAATTCAATTCCCCCACTTTTCTTGGATGTGCCTAGTCACTTTCATTATCCCAAATTAATTAACTACTACTTTTGGTTCCTTAAACTACTTAAAACTCAGATTCTCAAACAAGGATCCCAGCTCATATCAGTTCATATAGAAAAATCAATCACTAATTAGCTTTTCCAATTAGGGGTTGTTTAGTTACAATTATTATGGGTGTAATGAAAAACAAAAGCATGAGTTTCAGGATTTTTGATTTTTTGTTGGAAATAAAATAGATGCAAAATAATATTTGAGGAGTTTGGAATGCAATGGTTAATGCATATTCGATGTACTCCGAATTCACGCAAATATGAGGAATTGAAAATACATTGAACTCCCATGAAGTCTCATTCTTCATGTAATCTCCGAAGCTCGCATGGCCGTTCCGGTGATACCTCATGCAGTTCCCTCTTGCAGCTCATTCCTAAAAAACTCTAAGGCCTCGTGAAGTACCACTATTGCCTCGCGTAGTCCCCAATTCACGCCTCGCCCCCGCCAACACGCCTCGTATCCATCGTTGCCACTGCTCATGAAGCCTCACGTCCAGCTCCGTACCCATCCCTCGAAGCCCTAGTTTTTTTTTTTTTTTAAATTTTATTGTCATTAGTATTAGTTTGAATTGAAGGTTTTAGGTCAGAGCAGATGGTAATTGCCTTAAAGAACAAAAATTTGCTTTTAGACATCCAACAGCAAGAGAAAAACCAAAGAACAAACAGTACTGATCGGAAAGGTCTCATTTTGGACACCGGATACTTGTTTTAGAGAAAAAAAAAACAGTACTATCAATGATATAAATCAGAGGAAGAAGAAAAAGGAAAGTGGAGCTCACCGCTTCTTCAGAGATGATGCAGAGTTCGCCAGGAGCGATGCCTCGCTGTGAGAATTCGAGCGCGGCGTACCCGGCAGCTACTCCACCGCCAAGTATCACGTAGACGAACGCTCTTCCCATTACTATTTTTCTCCTTGCGCAGGGTTCGATTTGATTACTTCGCTTGCCCGCTCGCTGGATACCAGCAAAAGGATTTGTGCGGCATGGAGCTTTAGTGACAAGAGGACCTCATCTCTGTACCGGCTGATAAGGCGCTGATGACTCGATGGAATTGGATCACACGAAATTGATTCTAAAGCGAGTTATTGTAGCGTGATATATGGTTGGATGAAAAATTTAGTTCATATATATTTTTTTTCACTTTAAAATTCTGATACTACAAATGTATTTATTTTAAGTTCAAATAAGAAAATTAAAAATGAAAATAATAATATAATAAAATGCAAAATAATTAATATCCACTAACAATTATGAATTTAGTGATTGATTTGTACTAAATATGCCTTGCATCAATTAACCTTCACTTTAAGAATTATGCTTTCAAGAAATAAATGGTTGATATAAAAATTAAATTTTAAAATGCAAATGCAACTATTGTGGGGGAAACTGATGATATAAGGGTATTCTCGTGAATAAGATATTTGACAAAAAATATTATAAAAGCCTAGTGAAATAGAACCAATAAATCATATTATTCCTATTAAATACTAACTAAAAGTTACATCATCTAAATTAAGTCATGTCATGTCAAATGAAGAATCTTTATTGATTAGTCTTTCGAAAGGACTATGCTCTTTAAAGTTAACTACACCGGATGACCCTCCAAAAGTCACTATTGATGAGTTCCTTGTGCAACATCAATTTCCTGTCGGGCTGAGGAGCTGAGAGGATGGATCAACATCTCTATCGGGCTAAAGAGTTGAAAGGAGGGATGGCATCTCTGCTGAGCCGAGGAGGAGAGAGGAGGAAGACTCTTCGGAGTCTATAAAAGGTTATTCTTCGCTTGTGGTAAGGGAGAAGGGTTTCTCTTCTGAGTTATGTGCTGAGTTAGTGCAACACCTAAAGATAAGGACCTTTAGAGAGTGGATGTAGGTCGATTCAACCGAATCACTATAAACCTGATTTGTATGTTCTTATGTTTCTTGTAAATTATTTAACTGCTCTCTGATTTTATTTTGATTAACTTTATGTAAAAGGTTTTTTGTGAATGATATATGGTTGAACTTTATTTTTTAAATAAAAAAAAACATTTGTTTTCTAAAAAATTTAAAATAAAAAAAATCTCTTTTACTTTCCTTTTTAACACTCCCGCATATTTCAAGTCTTAATTTTAAGCAAAACATTCTTTAAAAAGAATCACTTAACCCCCCCCTCCTGCACCTTCAAGTGCCCTTAGAGCACTTTCATGAAGAGTTTGTACTTTTTCTTTTTCTTGAGTTATTTTTTGTATTAGGTGTATGTTGGCTTAGCAACTATGCACACAAATATAAGGGGGAGTGAAATTGAATATTTGAATTTTTTATTAATCGCACTGTACGATATGTTAAAATAGAGATTATTTTAAATGTTTAATTAAATTAGATAAATTAAAATTGGGTTATAACTAATCATATTGCATGACCACCATATTGTACAAGACAATCAGCTATTTTGAAAAATCTCGTTGTGGAATCCTAGTTACTGAAATAAAAAAAATTAAAAAATTGAACTAGTCATATTGTATAATTCATTTCGTATTATATGAACATTAATTAAAATTGCCTAATTTAAATCTGAGGATTAATAATTAAATTAGATCTAATCATCATCAATGATCGTACTTTATGATATATTATCATACTGTATTATTAACCCAAAAACTTATTGGACAAACCTTGGTTCATCCTTGATGATCTGTGATTTTAGTGAATTAATCATATTGTATGATATGTGCATCATATTGTATTAATCAAAAGGCTTAATATTAAAAATTAGGATTTTTTAGAGCCCACTTTATAAGCTCTTATTAAGTCTTGAGGGAAGGGAGCTTGAGAAGGCAAAGATTTTTTTCTTCTTGGGAGAGAGCTTGGAGAGCCCACTTCATAAGGGTGAGTGAAGAAGGTGAGGTTAAGAAAGGGAGTGTACCTTGAGGGAGTTAAGGGGTGTGAGGGGATTTACATAGTTTCTCCGGCTAGCTTGTACCTTGGGTCCTCCTACTGTATTTTGGTAGAGCTCTTCGAAATGAGCTCTAAAAAAAAGAGTCTTTGCTATGAAGCACTTGCTATCCAAGGAGGCTAGAGATCGACATCTCCACTTGGACGTGGAGGTGAGAGGAGGGATGGTATATCCATTATTGTGAGGAGCAGAAGAAGGGTTGGCATATTAGTTGGATCGAGAAGGCCAAATGAGGTATCGACATCTTTGCTAGGCTAATGAGGCGAAAGGAGGGATCGGTATCTCCGTCGGGCTGAGGAGGCGAACAGAGGAATTGACATCTTTACCAGGCTTGGAAGTGAAAGGAGGGACAACATCTTTGCTGCGCTGGGAGGTGAAAGGAGGGATCGACATCTCCACCGAAGTGAGGAGCTAATGAAGGGACATCATCTTCCCTAGGCCATGGAGGGGAGAGGAGAGAGACAATATCTCTATTATTTTGAGGAGCCGAGAGGGTTTGCATCTGTGGACAAATAAATGGTATGAATGTGTGACATGATTCTCTTTAACGTTTCTTTAACCAAATATGCATATCATAACATATATTACCTCAAAAGATAAACTAATACTCGACTAACGATTTGAAAAGAGAAACTATTTTTTCTTTCATATCCAAACTCAGCATAAGAAATATTTAACTCATCACAAAGGATAAAATGAACATTCACCAATTATTTTGAATATAAAAGTATAAAGCTAGTCTGCGTTAACAGGATTCTTCCCCTACCTTAGAAAGGAACTAAGATAGAGTTTATTTTTTTACTGGGTTCTAAACTTCTTATAAAGATAAGCCTCTATTGTTAATTATATCCCAAGACAAGCCTTGAGAATACTTTTGATTAAAGTGGGGACTAAACTTTTTAAATTTTTAAAGGTTTGATAAAAGATTTGAGTTTTAAAATTCTACGGATTGATTTAGATTTAGAATTCATTTAAGATTTTAATAGCCCTCCTAGGGAGGAAATTTAAAAAGATGTTTATACAATATGAACTTATGTCTTCCTGGATTTGGCTGCCAGCTAACATTCTAAAAGCAATCCTTGCCTTATAAATGCAACATAGAATGCTTTATATCTAAGAAATCAAGGATTATGTTTAAGATTTAATCAGGACTCTTTAATATGAAGATGCACCTATCTAGTACAACCTGACTCAAAGACATCCTAAACTTTAAATTTTAATTTTAGTTAACTCTAAACTTCTAAAATTTTCTAAGTTCATATTTTCTTAAAAAACCTGACAGCATCACGACCCTAACCCACAGGAAAACTACAGTAGCCCCAACTCTTAGGCTCCTCATTTTTCAATTGGCATGTATGTTGGGTTTGGTGCAAAAGGTCCATGGACACCCGATGCAAGTGTTTATGAAATTTAATTTTATAGGGTCTACAAGTTAGCTCAAAAAAATCCCTTTGGGCTCATTTGGGTTACACTATATGGCTAGTTCAAGTGGGCCCATGGGCTAAATATTTTTTGGCTAACCCTTTGGGACCCAATGAATAGTCCCTATGGGTTTGGGCACCTTGGTTTGGTCTAATGCATGAATTTAATTTTAGAAGCTTTAAGGCTAGTTTAGTCAATCATGGCTGACTTGGTCAATCAGGTTTGACCAAGGGTTAGGGTTGGGTCCAACTTATTCTAAATGACATTTAGAACTTGTTGGAGGAGGTTTTATTCCATGGGTTTAGGTTTAATCCACTCCAAATGTGATTTAGAGTTTATTGGAAGTGGCCTTGGGTCATGATATGGCTAAGTTAGAAAGGTTTATTCAATAGGTAAAATTTAGGGTTTTTAGGGTTTATGGGTTTCTTGGTCAACCATTGTCCACCAAAAGGGTTTATGAGAGTTCAATATGCAAATCATTATGAACATGTTTGATGAGTTTCCAAAGCTTCCCAAGGTAGTTTGTAATAAGATGCCATGTCTAGTGGCATAAGCTATAATTATTTGAAGGTTTTATATTCTTGGGATTTGTGTTTTAAGGTTTATAAGGACATTGAGGCCTCCAAAATTGTTAGGTGGACTCTAGAGATATGCCTAATAAATATGTAAATGATCCAACACCATTCCAGAGCCGTCACCTAGGGTTCTAAATCGGTTTAAAAATCCCCTGAAATGGGGAAAAGTCCAAAGGCTTTAGGCTTTAGACTTGAAGACTGGATTTTAGGGTTTGGAGTTTTATGTTTTTTTTTAAAGTTAAAACCCACTCATAGGATTGTGTATTAATTTAAAATTAAGAATATAAGTACTTAATAGGGATCAATAGCTTGCTAATGTTAAAAAGAGCTACAATAAAAAATAAAAGAAAGTCTTAGTAGCCAAAGATCCCATCTAAGTACAGCACTACAGGAAAAATAGCTATTACCGGTGGACAAAATCCGCCGGTAAAGTAAAAAATGCGACGGAAATTATCGATTTCCGGCGGAAATTGCTCCGACCGTAAAACGCGCGTCGGAAAAAATATTCCGTCGCATTATTTCCACCGGAAACATTTCCGGCGGATGTTCCAGCGGATAACCGGCGGATATATTTGACAAACCGACGCCTTTTCCGTGGCAGTGTTCCGGCGTAATAACCGCTGGAAATGCCGGCGAAAATTGTCCACCGGAACGTCCGGCGAATATTCGAGGGCAAGGTCGTCGTCGAACGAGCTCGATCGAGGGAGGCAGGGACGTTGTCGACGGAGATCGAGGGCTGGTGCGTGTCGTCGGTAGCGGAGACCTAAACAGAATGAGCTGAAGTCGAGGGCACGGGGTCGATATATTGAGATTACCGGCGTATTTTCCGGCGGAAAATACGCCGATGATTTTAATTAACCGGCGGTAAATCCACTGGAATACCCGCCGGATATTACCGACGGAATATGCGTCGGTATATTGAAAAAACCGTCGAACTTCCGGCGGTTTAGCCGCCGGAAACTTTCCGACAGTATTTCCACCGGAAAATACGCCGTAAACTTACCGGCGGTTCAATCCGCCGGAAATGCCGTCGTTGATTCCGGCGTAAATATTTCCGCTGGAAAGTCCGCCGGTATTTCATTGTTTTCCGGTAGTGCAAACACAAAAAAACCTAAGAAAAAATTAAGATAGGCCAAGAGCCAACACCCAAAAAATGGATATCAATAAAAAAACTTAATGCACGATTAGCCTACAAATAGAAGAACATACAAAATAGCTTGATAGAACGATCAACCTACAAAAGAAAAGACCTGCAAAATAAGATACCAACAATATAAAAGAGGAATAAAGAATAACTAAAAATTTAAAAAAGAAGCAACAAAACTCACTGGAAGACCTAGCATAATTGGCCAACAAAAGGAAACTAAACCACATCATCTAGACTTGCATCTCAAAATAACAGTAAAGACCTGATAGGTAGATACAACCAACACAGGATAGAGAACATAAAACCAACATCACTGAACCCAGAATAGAACACCAAACTGGCATAAGAGATAAACAAAATACAACCATAATTCAACACAGGAGATAACAATAAACCCAAGGGTAGACCCCTACACCAAACACCAGACCACAGACAAAAGAAGTTATAACTAATAAAAAAGAACCATAGCAATAATAACCCACAAAATAGAAAACACAAACCTAGAAGGCATAGGATAAAAATCATAATTAAAGGGAAAACCTAAGCAACAAATAAGAAAACGCAAGGGAAGCAAAGAAGACTGCAACCAAAATTCCATCAAACATAGCTGACCCAGTTGAACCAGAGAAACATCAAACCCAATCCAAGATAATAGGAACCAAAAGAAACAATACTAGCTACCTAGAAGCGCAAATGGTGAAAAAATTACCAAAAATTGGAAGCTGATAAGACCACAACCAAAATTCCGTCAAAAGCAACAAGCCCACAACATACACTAGAAAAACCCATAGAAAGATAAGACAGTTAAAGCCTTATATAGGGTAGACTACATTTATCTAACCTAACCAAACCATTAAGATGGTAAGGTAATGCAGAACTAAAAGTTTACATAAACTTATTAAGAGAATAGCCAAAATTAGCCAACCAATCTGCACAGTTTTTGGCTTCACGCAAAATATGAGATAAATGATAGTTAAATTGCTGTGGCAACTATCTAATCTCATGAATTATATAGAAAAGCTCATGATTAGAATTCAGAGTACCATGGTCCTATAGAGTTTGGATAATAAGGCATCCACCTCAATCAAATGTCTTTGATATTTGGAGCAAAATAAAGATTGAGCCTATAACATAAAGCCTAGAGTTTAGCAAAAATAATAGAACAATTTTGTAAGGGTCCATAAAACACTATAATGACATCCTCATTACAGTTTCTGATGATGTCCCCATAACCATAAGCATGATTTTTTACTGAATCGTTAGTATTCAATTTAATATAAGGGAGATAATGTTTGAGACAATACATAATTCTAGCTTTATGAATATCCTCCCCCTTCCCAAAGTTCAAACCAAAATCCAAAGCTGCCTTACTGCCGCCATGAAAATTTTTTAAACATAAATAATTGGCATTATATAAATGACAAACATTCTCCTTAATACTAGAAATAATTTGCTTAAAGTCCATTGTTTGAGTGTTATGAATAGCATCATTTCTATCTAACCACAAAAACCAAAGAATAAGAACATTAACAATATTCTTAATGTGCCCTTTGGAATTACAAAACTAGGACTTCATAATGGAAACAATATTAGAGTTCCATAATCATTCCATAAGAAAGGAGCCCGAATTATATTCATAAAATTTCTATTACCAATGGTACCACTTATGAGTTTGATGATCTAAATTTAAAGAGATGTGTATACAATATAAACTTATGTCTGCTTGGAGTGAGCTCCTAGCTAATATCCTAAAACAATCAATCACCTTATGAATGTAAGATACGAAGGCTTTATATCTAAGAAATCAAGGATTTTGTTTAAGATTTAATCAGGACTCTTTAATATAACGATGCACTTATCTAGTGTAACATAACTCAAAGAACCTTAAACTCTAAAATTTATTTTTAGTTAACTCTAAACTTCTAAAATTTTATAAGTTTGGATTTTTAAAAAAATTCAGCATCATAACTACCCTAACCCATTGAAAAACTATGGCAACCCAACTCTTAGGCTCCTCATTCCTTTCTATTGGCTTATGTGTTGGGTTTGGTACACATGGTCCATGGACACCCGATGCAAGTGTTTATGCAATTTAATTTTATAAGGTTTGGAATTTGGCTCAAGAAAACCCTTTTTGGTTCATTTGGGTTAGCCCATATGGCTATCACAAGTAGGCACAGGGGCTGAATTATTTTTGGCTAACCTTTGAATACCTAATTAATAGTCCCCATGGGTTTAGGCACCTTGGTTTGATCTAATGCATGAATTTAAATTTTAAAAGCTTTAAGGCTAGTTTGGTCAATCATAGTTGACTTGGTCAACCAAGTTTGACCAAGTGTTGGGGTTTGGTCCAACTTATTTCAAACGACATTTATAACTTATTAGAATTTTATGAAGGAGCCAACCCATAAGAGTTCTCTTGCTAATGGTACCACTTATATAATGGAAATAATATAGAGTTTCATTTGAAATGATTAGATTTTTAAGGGTTTCTTGGTCAACCATGGTCCATTAAGGTTTAAGGGAGTTAAAATAAATATGAAAATGATTATGAACATATTTGATGAGTTTCCAAAGCTTCCCAAGGTAGTTTGCAACAAGATGTCATCCTTAGTGGCATAGGATGGCATAGGATGTAAATATTTGAAGATTTTATATGCTTAGGATATGCTTTGTGTTATAAGATTTATAAAGACATTAAGGCCTCCAAAATGGTTATATAGTCTTTATGGACATGCCTAATTAATATGCAAATGATCAAACACCATTCTGTTGCCAAATCTGATTTTGATGATGACAAACATGTTTCCAGTGTGTTTTGCTTGGCTAATCTGTTTCAGGCACAAAAGACCGCGAGCCACTCAAGCCAACTCAAGATCGGGTCCAAGTGTGTCAAATGTATGATTTTTCCTTTTATTGAGTCAATTGTAATGTAACTGATTCCCTAGCTAAGTAACCTTGCACACACACACTCAGGGAGAGAGATTGAGTGAATTAGAGTTTCTGTTGCAAATTTGTTCAGATCGTCCTGGACGATATCCACATCGTCCTGGACGATCCAGTTAAAACAGAAACCCTAATTAGGGCGACTAAGTTAAGAGGGTCTGATTAAGCAGATCGTCCTGGACGATCTTTGGATCGTACGGGACGATATGCTCAAATCAGAAATTTCCAGCCGCCAGATTAAGTTAGGCAAGTTTTATTTTAAGTATTTTGGTCTGATCGTCCCGGACGATACGTGTATCGTCCTGGACGATGCACTACAATCATGCCTAAATTAGTCTGGTAATTAAGGAAAGCAATTAATGTTTAATTGATACGATCACATCGTCCTGGACGATCGCAGGATCGTCCCGGACGATCGTGATCGTCTTGTGCATTTCAGCTGTACGACCCGAACTGTGTTCAGGACGATTTTGGGCCTTTTTGAACTAATCGTACAGGACGATGTCCAAATCATCCTGGACGATCAAGTCATTTTTTGGTCGTCCAGCACAGATTTCTCTAGACGACCCGAACTGTCTTCTGGACGATTTTTCTCAATTTGCACTAATCGTCCCGAACGATCGTAGTATCGTACGGGACGATATGAACAACTTTTTCTACTGATCATCCAGAAGAGCCTAATCGTCCAGACTGAATCAGCTGAATTTGAACTGATCGTACAGGACGATCTACCGATCGTCCTGGACGATATTAGCCGACCAGTTGAGATTTAGGGCAAATTTTAAGCCCTCCTTTAAAAGAACTTTTTTCCAACTTTTGGAAAAATCTTTTGCTGCCTTCCTTCCCTGAGAAACCCTAGAGAGAAGAGAGAGTTGGGAGAGAGAGAAGAGATCTTGTGAGGGGGAGTTAGTGAGGGATTCACTAAGGTTGCTCCAAGCACGGATCAGAGTCGTCTTCTCCGCTCGTCGTCTGTCGTCTAGTCGGTGTTCTTCGTGGGAGGATCATTCGCAAGAAGATCCGGGGTTCTCTGCCCGCTTCAGGTGGAAGCAAAAGGAGTTCGAAGGTTCTCTGCCTGCTTCAGGAGGAAGCGAAAGGAGGTCAGGTTCTCTGCCTCACCGTGTGGTGAAAAGGAGGTATTTTGTACAGGCTTCTCCGCCTTGCTGTGGGAGCAAAAGGAGACTCACTTTCGTTTAGTGCAATACCCGAAGGGGAGGCTCTGGGGAGTGGACATAGGTCAAGTTAACCGAACCACTATAAAATCTGGTTTGCTTTTCTGATTCAGTTTTGCACTTTACTTTTCAATATAAACTGCTTGGGTGATTATCGTTGGTTGATCTTTTCGTTATTGTTTACTTATTTCCGCTGCTAAGTATCGAATAGATTTTTGTTGTTATCGTGAAATTTTTAAATAACTAATTCACCCCCCTCTTGGTTAGCCTCGGGACTAGTTCAGTAGGGCTTAACATCCCTTTCAAACTTTCAAGTGGTATCAGAGAGGGATTCAAAATTTCTGTTTAAAAACTTTTTAATTTGATCCATGGCTAACTGTAACAATCGTAATACTGCTGAAGGTTATTCTATAACTAGACCACCGTTGTTTGATAACATTCCATTTGATTTTTGGAAAACATGCATGTCTACTTTTCTTCAGTCTATCGATTATCGCATGTGGATGTTAGTTAAGGACGGATACGAACCACCTTTTCGAATGGTTAACAATGTGAAAACTGAATTGCCGTTTGCTGATTGGACGTTTGATGATCGTGATTTAGCACAGTTAAATGCCAAATGTTTGAACTATTTCTTTTGTGCTTTAAAATCTGAGGACTATATGCGTGTTTCTACTTGTACAACGGGAAAAGAGATTTGGGATAGATTATGTATAACATATGAAGGTACAACTGAAGTCAAACAGTCTAGGTTAAACATCTTGTTACATGATTACGAACTTTTTCGCATGAAACCTAGTAAGACTATTTCAGAAATGTACACAAGGTTCACTCAGATTGTTACCTCTTTGCATGCTTTAGGTAGAGAACTTACCAACTACGAAAGAGTGAACAAGATTCTTAGATGTTTGCCTGCTTCTTATGATGCTAAGATTACTGCTATTACTGAATCCAAAGATTTAAATACTTACTCTATTGACAGCTTACTTGGATCACTCATTGCTTACGAGCAAGGGGTGAACCAAAGGCAACTTGATGCAGGTGAACGCAAGAAAGAGAAGACAGTGGCACTAAAGGCCAAAGATTCAGATGCTAGCACTTCCGGGTCTGATAGTGATGATGTTGCCTTAATCACAAGGCAATTCAAAAGCTTTCTAAGGAAGAAACATAAGAACCATCAGAAGTGGAACAAGGGTAAGTTCAATAAAAACTTTAAGGGTTCATCTGAATCGGTTTGTTTTGAATGCAGGAAGCCCGGACACATTAAGGCTGATTGTCCGACACTTAAAGCTCATCCAAGCAAGGAGAAGGGTGAGGAGAAACCAAAGTTCAGAAAGGACAAGAAGCGGATTCAGAAGGCGTTCTGGGCAGACTCTGCATCCGACTCTTCTGAGACTGAAGCTGAAGAGGAGGAAACAAACTTGTGTTTGATGGCTGATGATCACCCTGGTCAGTCCGACCAGGAAGAGGTATGTGAGCTTACTTACGATCAGTTATTTGAAGTTTCTGAAAAGATTCATACATCATATAGGAAGCTTAAGAAAACCCATGCTAGTTTGAAACTAGATTATCTGACTTTGCAAAAAGAGCATGAAGTGTTGATTAAGGATCATTCCACCATTGATAGCAATCACATGTCTTTACTAGATGAGTTTGATGAACTGAATAAAAAGCATTCTGATTTAATTGTTGAGCATAACTTGTTAAAAACAGCGCATGTTGAATTAGAACTTGCTTTTAAGAAAGTGAATGATTTGGCATCTGAGTTAGAAAGTATTGAAAGTGCAAAAACGTTTGAAATTGGAAGTTTAAACAAACACATTGAGTTTTTGAAAGTGAAAATCAGTTCTTTTGAAAATAACAAAACACCGCCTACTTTTGAACAATTTTATGCAC
This sequence comes from Dendrobium chrysotoxum, assembly GCA_019925795.1. Taxonomy (NCBI): domain Eukaryota; kingdom Viridiplantae; phylum Streptophyta; class Magnoliopsida; order Asparagales; family Orchidaceae; genus Dendrobium; species Dendrobium chrysotoxum. Next base: position 3,947,898 of record CM034301.1, on the reverse strand, counting down.
CGCCACCTTTTAAAAATTCTGTTGCAAGTTCTTCAAAGCATGTTTCATACACTACTAGGAAGAGGCACTATCACTCACGACGTTTAGTTAATCCTTTTCCTAGTGTTAGATATTTTTCATGTGGCATGTTAGGACACATATCACACACTTGTACTGTTCACCGTAGTACACATTGGGTGTGGAGACCCAAACTGCCTGTTGCACAGCACAGCACACATGCATCGCATTCTTCTTTTCATAAGAAGGAACCCAAACCTGTTTGTGTTCTTAAGACTGACATTTGATGATTTTGTAGGTGTGCTCTCACACAAGACCTCGTGAGAGCATGTGGTACCTGGACAGCGGATGTTCTAGACATATGACTGGAGATGCAAATCAGTTCATTTCGCTGGAGGCCAGAGCTGGAGGCAAGGTTACACTTGGAGATAACACCACTAGGAAGGTGGTAGGCACAGGTATGATTGGTGATTCAAAGAATTTTGTGATTGATAATGTTTTGCTTGTAGATGGACTGAAACACAACTTGCTGAGCATTAGTCAACTCTGCGACAAGGGATACAGCATCAAATTCCTGCCCACTAGCTGCATTTTAAGCTTAAATGATGAAGTTGTTTTGGAGGGGCAAAGGATCAACAACGTCTACAAGCTGGATGTAAGTAGCATTAAATCTGATAATTTAATTTGCTTAAAAACTGCTGCTGATGAGTCTTGGTTATGGCATAGGAGATTGTGTCATGCCAGTATGAAAACCCTTAGGAGAGTCACCCAAAAGGACTTAGTTAGAGGTATGCCCAAGCTTAAGTTCACTAAGGATCACCTGTGTGGTGCCTGTCAGTTGGGGAAGCAAGTCCAGTCCTTTTTCACTCAGTTAAGGACATTAGCACCTCTAGACCTTTAGAAGTTCTTCACATGGACCTCTTTGGACCCATTAGCACTGCCAGCTTAGGGGGGAGAGTCTATGGTTTTGTGATTGTTGATGATTATTCAAGGTTCACTTGGGTTAAGTTTTTGTCACACAAATCTGAGTCATTTGATGAGTTTAGATCTTTCTCTACTTGGATTCAGAAGAAGTTAGGATGTGAGATTATTACCATCCATAGTGATCACGGAGGGGAGTTTGAAAATGAAAGATTTGGAAGTTTTTGTGAGAATCATGGGATTAGTCACAATTTTTCAGCTCCTAGGACCCCTCAGCAGAACGGGGTAGCTGAAAGGAAGAACAGGACCTTAGTGGAAGCCGCTAGAGCCATGCTTGCCGAGTATTCACTTCCTAAATACTTTTGGGCTGAAGCGGTGAACACTGCCTGTTATGTGCTGAATAGGGTAAATGTGAGAGTCAAGCTGAACAAGACACCTTATGAGATCATTAAGGGTAGAACTCCAAATCTGTCCCACCTCCATGTCTTTGGATGTAAGGTTTTCATTCTAAACAACGGGAAGTCACCCTGTAGCTAGATTGGAAGCCATTAGAGTGCTACTAGCCTTTGCCTGTTACAAGGGATTTAAGCTGTTTCAAATGGATGTCAAGAGTGCCTTTTTAAATGGGGTAATTAAAGAAGATGTTTTTATAGAACAACCCCCAGGTTTTGAGAGTTCCCAATATCTAAGTCATGTCTATAAATTAAAAAAGGCCTTATATGGATTGAAACAGGCACCAAGAGCTTGGTATGAGAGGCTTAGCACATTCCTGTTAGAAAGAGAGTTTGTTAAGGGGAGCGTAGACACCACCCTTTTTCTGAGGAGAATAGGAGATGACTTACTCATTGTCCAGATTTATGTTGATGATATAATTTTTGGATCTTCTGATAAATATTTATGTGATGAGTTTTCCAAAATAATGAGTAAGGAGTTTGAGATGAGTATGATGGGAGAATTGTCCTACTTTTTGGGGTTTAGCATAAGGCAAACAGATGATGGAACTTTTCTCAATCAATCAAAATACACTAAGGACATTTTGAAGAAATATGAAATGGACAAAGCTAAGCCAATCAATACTCCCATGCCCTCCTCAGTTCAGTTAGATAAGGATTCAAATGGAAAATCTGTTGATCAGAAGAAGTATAGAGGGATAATAGGTTCACTGCTTTACCTGACTGCTAGCCGACCCGATATCATGTTTAGTGTCTGTCTTTGTGCTAGGTTTCAGGCTGATCCTAAAGTGTCCCACCTGACTGCTGTTAAGAGAATTCTTAGATATCTTTTAGGGACCCCAAACCTAGGAATTTGGTACCCTAGGCACAGCACCTCTTTTGAGATCATTGGATATTCTAACTCTGACTTTGCGGGGTGTAGGGTGGATAGGAAGAGTACCTCTGGGACTTGTCAATTCATAGGACAGTCGTTAGTCTCCTGGTCCAGTAGAAAATAGAACTCAGTTGCACTTTCCACTGCTGAAGCTGAGTACATTGCCTTAGGAAGTTGTGTGGCCCAAGTTCTTTGGTTGAAACAATAAGTCTTGGATTTAGGAGTACCCGTTGGCACAATTTCTGTTCTGTGTGATAATACCAGTGCCATCTGTATCTCTAAGAATCCAATCCAACATTCTAGGACCAAACACATTGACATTAGGCATCACTTCATTAGGGACCATGTTACAAAAGGGGACATTGAGCAACATCATGTAGCAACTGAAAATCAGCTGGCTGACATATTCACTAAACCACTGGCCTTTGACTCATTCAGCATTTTGAGAACCAGATTAGGAGTGATTGATATAAATGCTTGATTCTGATGACTGCTGATGTATTATCTTTCTGATTGGTATTCTGATTTCTGTTAGTTAGGTTTAGTTTTTTGATTTCTGATTTCTGTTAGTTAGTTTTTGACTTTGATTATTTACTTTCAGTTTATTTTATGTTTTTGCTGATTTCTGTTTTTAGCCTTATTATTAGTTTGATTTGAGTATTTACTCTGATATGATTTTCTACCTGTTTTTTATGCTTTTCAAGATCTGATCACCGCTCACTACTTCTGGTGATCTGAATTTTTGACTGAGAGTTTTTACCTTGTTTTGGTTTGGAAGCTGATAAGCAGTGATTGACTTCGCTGAATCTGTTAAAGGGAAGAAACATTGATAATTGTTTCTCTTCCTCTAACTCCTTTACTGGTGTGTAGTTTCTTTTGAATAAAAATCCTTTTCAAAATTAAATTGTTAGTTTTTGAAATAGAGATTATTTTATCTTCCTACAGTAATCTGCCTCATATCAATAGTGTTTTTCAAAGTCTTGAGTCATTAGTTTGATTTTCTAAACCAAGTGATTGCATTTATCATATGTTGTATGGATTTTGTTTTGTGAATCGTTCTTCCTTACTGCGGAGAGTCATCTCCTATGTCTGGAAGATAATCTCACAGCTGAGACTCTTTAATGATTATGAAAAGGAGAAAGCTTATAAAAGATGCGCAGTGCGCCAGATAATTTGAAAAAGAGGCATAAAATGAGCCCAAAACTGAAAAGATGCGAAATTGCCAAATTGGATACACAAAGTGTATCAAAAATCAAAAGATGCGCAAAGCGCCAACCAATTTGAAAAAGAGGCACAAAATGAGCCCAAAACAAGCTTTCTTTCCTTTCAGATTGTTAAATGTCTTAGAGGAATCTGTGCGCCACTTAATATTTTCAAAAGCTTGAGTTTTGAAAATCATGATTTCTGATTTTTTACTTTGTAACACTATTATATCAGATATTTTTCTGGAACGAGGCTTGAAAGGATTTCTTTTCAAATCTAATGTCTTTTATTCTGAATCGGATTTTTGTGTTAAAAGAGGTTTGCATCGATAAGGTGCCCGGGGTCGGAGTTACCAAAGTTGATTATTTTCAACCTTTTTTGGATTTCAGCGCTGTCAATTGTCCTGTCATTGGTTTTTGAATCTAAAATCAAGGAAAAATTCTGATTTTTCTGTTTTGTAGTTTGTTCTATTTATGTTTTATTTTATGTTTTATTTCAGTGTTCTGTTTTTCGCTCCTCCTTTTTGTGATGTCAAAAGGGGGAGTCAGAGTTGTAGTCGTGTCGTGTCTTTGCTTCTGTTTTCTGAGTCTTGTTTCATGTATTATTTTAGCTGTTAAATGAAAATTTAAAAAATGTTTGTTTGTTTGATCTCCTAGTTTACCTTTGTTTTCAGACTACTTTACAAATGTTTGCCATCATCAAAAAGGGGGAGATTGTTGCAAATCTGATTTTGATGATGACAAACATGTTTCCAGTGTGTTTTGCTTGGCTAATCTGTTTCAGGCACAAAAGATCGCGAGCCACTCAAGCCAACTCAAGATCGGGTCCAAGTGTGTCAAATGTATGATTTTTCCTTTTATTGAGTCAATTGTAATGTAACTGATTCCCTAGCTAAGTAACCTTGCACACACACACTCAGGGAGAGAGATTGAGTGAATTAGAGTTTCTGTTGCAAATTTGTTCAGATCGTCCTGGACGATATCCACATCGTCCTGGACGATCCAGTTAAAACAGAAACCCTAATTAGGGCGACTAAGTTAAGAGGGTCTGATTAAGCAGATCGTCCTGGACGATCTTTGGATCGTACAGGACGATATGCTCAAATCAGAAATTTCCAGCCGCCAGATTAAGTTAGGCAAGTTTTATTTTAAGTATTTTGGTCTGATCGTCCCGGACGATACATGTATCGTCCTGGACGATGCACTACAATCATGCCTAAATTAGTCTGGTAATTAAGGAAAGCAATTAATGTTTAATTGATACGATCACATCGTCCTGGATGATCGCAGGATCGTCCCGGACGATCGTGATCGTCTTGTGCATTTCAGCTGTACGACCCGAACTGTGTTCAGGACGATTTTGGGCCTTTTTGAACTAATCGTACAGGATGATATCCAAATCGTCCTGGACGATCAAGTCATTTTTTGGTCGTCCAGCACAGATTTCTCTGGACGACCCGAACTGTCTTCTGGACGATTTTCCTCAATTTGCACTAATCGTCCCGAACGATCGTAGTATCGTACGGGACGATATGAACAACTTTTTCTACTGATCGTCTAGAAGAGCCTAATCGTCCAGACTGAATCAGCTGAATTTGAACTGATCGTACAGGACGATCTACCGATCGTCCTGGATGATATTAGCCGACCAGTTGAGATTTAGGGCAAATTTTAAGCCCTCCTTTAAAAGAACTTTTTTCCAACTTTTGGAAAAATCTTTTGCTTCCTTCCTTCCCTGAGAAACCCTAGAGAGAAGAGAGAGTTGGGAGAGAGAGAAGAGATCTTGTGAGGGGGAGTTAGTGAGGGATTCACTAAGGTTGCTCCAAGCACGGATCAGAGTCGTCTTCTCCGCTCGTCGTCTGTCGTCTAGTCGGTGTTCTTCGTGGGAGGATCGTTCGCAAGAAGATCCGGGGTTCTCTGCCCGCTTCAGGTGGAAGCAAAAGGAGTTCGAAGGTTCTCTGCCTGCTTCAGGAGGAAGCGAAAGGAGGTCAGGTTCTCTGCCTCACCGTGTGGTGAAAAGGAGGTATTTTGTACAGGCTTCTCCGCCTTGCTGTGGGAGCAAAAGGAGAGTCACTTTCGTTTAGTGCAATACCCGGAGGGGAGGCTCCGGGGAGTGGACGTAGGTCAAGTTGACCGAACCACTATAAAATCTGGTTTGCTTTTCTGATTCAGTTTTGCACTTTACTTTTCAATATAAACTGCTTGGGTGATTATCGTTGGTTGATCTTTTCGTTATTGTTTACTTGTTTCCGCTGCTAAGTATCGAAAAGATTTTTGTTGTTATCGTGAAATTTTTAAATAACCAATTCACCCCCCCTCTTGGTTAGCCTCGGGACTAGTTCAGTAGGGCTTAACATCCCTTTCGAACTTTCACATTCCAGATCCTTCACCTAGGGTTTTGAATAATTAAAAAATTGCTTAAAATAAGGAGAAGTCTAAAACTTTAGGCTTTAAATTTGAACATTACATTTTAGGGGTTGGAGTTTTTAGTTGGATTTGGATTTATATTTAATTTATGATTGAGATTTATCATTGATTTAATAGTTTAGGATTTAAAAATACTCAAATTATTGATAATCAATGGCTTTTATCAGTAATTAAGTGTCTGATTAAGTGACCATCCAAGGTGATTATCAAATGAATGATTTAGGGTTTAATGATTGAGTCACCATTCTAGAGAATAATGATGATCTAGATTGAAACATTGAAATGGAGTTCAAGGAATTAAAAATCAAGAGTAGAGCTTTGATGTAGAGTTATGACCTTAGACCAAAATGAGGTTAATAACATCTCTGTTGGCTGAGCAGGTAAAAGAAGGGATCGACATCTTTGCCAGGACAAGGAGGTTAAAGGAGGGATCGACATCTCCACCAAGAGGAGGAGGTAAAAGAAGGTATCAACTTCTTTAGTGGGTTGGGAAAAAAGAGAGGATTGGTATCTCCACCGGGCCAAGTGATGAAAGGAGGGATCAACATCTTTGTTTGAGTGAGGAGCTAAATGAGGGATGACATCTCCGTCTCGCTTGGAGGAGACAGAAGTGATCAACATCTCCATCATAGCAAGTATCTAAAGGAGGGACAACATCTTTGTTGGGCTGGGAGGCTAAAGGAGAGAGATTCTTTAGAGTCTATAAAGGTCATTCTCCATTTGGTAAGGGAGAAGGGATTCTCTACCTAGTTGTGTGCTAAAGGAGAGTCACTTTAGTGTAATGCTAAAAAAGGAGGACCTTTGTAGAGTAGACATAGGTCGATTTTGATCAAACCACGATAAATCTAGTTTGTTTACTCTTTACTTTCTTACAGTTTATTTTTTACACTCTGTTTTGCTTTTGGTTATCTTTGTGAGAGATTTCTTTAGTTTACTTTGGGTTATCTTTGTGAAAGAATTTGTTAATTTACTTTTGATTATCTTTGTGAAAGATTTTTTGGGTGATGAATCTATCGTTGAAGTTTTTATTTTGAAATTAAAAATAATAAGGAAAAACTATTTATATTTGAAAAGTTTAAAAAATAAACAAAAAATCTTATTTGCTTTTTTGTTTTGGCTTGAATATTCTACTCTCTTAAACACTTATGCATATGTCATTTTGATCTTAAGCAAAAGATTTTTAAAATACCAATTCACCCCTCTTGGTGTGCCATAAGCAGTTTCAGGTAGTATCAGAGCGAGATTCTCACCTTTTAGTTTTAAATATCTTGAGTAGATTCACATTAAATAATTTGGAAGTTATAGCAATTTAGAATGGTACTCTATCACTTGACCGCCATTTTTTGATATCATTCCTTTTGATTTTTGGAATTAGTTATTGCATGAATACAAACTTTCCTGCATGGAACCTAGTAAATCTATTTATGATCTGTATACTAGGTTCACAAAAATAATAACATCATTGCATGCTTTGGGTAGAAATATTTCAAATTCTAAAAAGTTAGCAAAATTTTACATTATTTACCTCAATCTTGGGGAAAAAGTTATTACAATTTCTGGACCAAAAGATTTAAATTCTTATTCTATTGATAATCTTCTTGGTTCTTTGATTGCATATGAGTAAAAGTTTAGTCAAAGAAATGCACATTCTAGTGAAAAAGGAGCAAAAAATAGCACTAATGGCTAACAAAACAAAAAATAATGATTAAAGAGCAAATGGAAATGATGATATTGTTCTGATGACCAGATAGTTTAAGAGATTCCTGAAACATAAAAAAAGTGCAGGCCACTTTGAAAAACATTACGGTAAAAGTGCAAAAGAAAATAAGTTTTCTACTGATATGGTTAGTTTCGAGTGTAAAAGCCAGTATATGTCTGATCTTGCTGCCCAAAAACCAAGAGCCACCTAGCTAAGGATAACAATAAGGACAAAGGCAATGTAAAGTAGGGGAAACAAAGTTTTTAATAGGCTTTTCAAGCAAACTCATATTCAGAATCATCAGAAATGAAAGCTTATGAAAAGGTAACAAATTCGTTTTTAATGGCAAAAAATAACACTAGTGACTCCAACAACAATCAAGTTTGTGATCTATCTTATGACGAATTATTCACTTTTTTAAAATAATTATATGATGCATAAAAAAATTAAAAAAGTAGTATTCACATCTTAAAAGAGAGCAGTTAACGTTGTAAAAAGAGCATACCAATTTAATAAATAATTACTCAAAGTTAAGAACTGATCATATTGTATTAGATAAATAACACAAATTATTAAGTGAAGAGCATATTGCATTAAAAGAAAAATATGAATTTTTAATAAAGAGAATATTGAGTTAGAAGAAGAATTTAAAGAGCTAGAAGAATTAACCTAAAATGGATAGCAATGAGCATGATGTATTGGTTTAATTAGGTAGATATAAAGTACAAATGAATACTTAAAAAAGAAAATCAAAACACTTAGAGAAAATGCATCAGGGCTTACACATATAGAAAAGTCACACATAATAATACAACATGCATCATCATCTTTCAAAAGAAGATATTATCCCTCATATACATTACTGATTCCATTTTAAGGGATTAAGTGTTATTCTTATTGCACACATTTGCACACACTAAATCAACTATAGATCATATATGATCTAGAGGCCCAAGACATAATTTGCACAATATAGCTTACATTCATTGCAAAATAAGGAGGGACCCAAACCCACTTGGGTTCCCAAAATTAACCCTTAATTAATGTTGTTGGTGGGCTCTCATAAGAGGTATAGTAAGAGCATGTGGTACCTGAACAATGGATGCTCTCGACACATGACTAGAGATATGAAACAATTCATCATGTTGGAAGCTAGGAGTGGAGGATATGTCACACTTGGTGATAACACTACAAGAAAGGTAGTGGGTGTTGGTACTATAGGTAAAGCTGAAAAAATATTTATTGAAAATGTTTTACAAGTGGAAGGACTAAAATGTAATCTTTTAAGTATCAGTCTACTTTGAGATAAAGAATTTAATATAAAATTTCTTTCTACAAAATGTTTACAAGTATTAAATGGCAAAATTATTTTAGAATGGTTGAGAATCAACAATGTTTACATGATAGATTTAAATTGTATTGGTAAGACAAGTGATATTTGTTACGTAAAATCAATTGTTGATGAATCATAGTTGTGGCATAGGAGACTATGCCTTACAAGCATGAGAACTCTTTTGAGAATCACTTAATTAGAATTGGTTAGAGGCATTCCTAAGTTAGAGTTTTTTAAAGAGCATCTTTGCGATGCATGTTAGTTAAGGAAGCAAACTAAATAATCAATCCACTCCATTAAGGATGTAGTAACCACTATACCCATAGAAGTACTTTACATGAATTTATTTGGACCTATTAGTGCAATAAGTCTAGGTGAAAAATCATTTGGATTTATGATTTTTTATGATTACTCTAGATACACTTGGATTAAATTCTTGACAAATAAAAGTGAAGGAGCATGGTGTATTTTTTCTTGGTTTATTGGAAACCAAATTAACAACTATTGACAGAAGGGATGTTGATTTGTTAATTGGTTTGGATTGGGACTTTTTCCAAGTATCTTCATAAGGCTTGTCTGGGGGCATTCTGCTAGTTTGAAAGTCTAGCATTGCTAATTTTCATGTTTTGGAGTCCTCCCCCCAATTTGTTATTGGAGAGTTGGAGGTTCTTAATAAAGGAAGGTGGATGATTGCTTCAATTTATGGGAGTAAGGATGTCTACAAAAGGAGGAGACTTTGGGAGAGGCTGCAATTTTATTCCTCCAAGGATTTGCCTATGGTGATAGAGGGAGATTTTAATTGTCTTCTTTCCAAGGAAGATAAGAGGGGAGGGAAAAGATTTCTTTTTTCCCTAGGACCTAAGGAGATGAAGACTTTTTTGTCTTGCAATGACCTTTGTGAGGTTGGGTATATTGGACCAAGGTTCACTTGGTGTAACAACAAATTTGGTGCTGATTGGATCCTAGAGATATTGGGTAGATGTTTCTTGAATTCAGCCGCATTAAGCTCTTCTCATCGGACGGTGGTTAGGCACCTAGCTCATGTTGCATCAGATCACTGTCCGATCCTTTTAAATCTCCTTGATTTCCAGCCTTTGCCTAGAAGAGCAATCAAATTTGAAGATGTTTGGGCTTCCAACCCGGCTTCAGCAGCGGTGGTGAGAGGGGTTTGGGTGAGGAAAGCTGCTGGTAGCTTATCTCAAATCCTTAATTCCAAGATGAAGAAGTCTTTGAAGGCATTGTTTTATTGGAGAAAAGCTAAACATAAAAGTTTATTTCAGTTGAAGGAGTGCTTGTTGAAGGAAATAGAGGAGCTCCAAGTTAAAGAAGGTTGTGATGCAGGGCTTTCGGAGGTAGATAGCTGGGCTCTCAAAGTGAAGGTGGGGAACTCAATTCTACTCTTGCTCGTCTGGAGACTTGGTGGAGGCAACGGGCTAAGGTCAAATGGCTGGTGGAGGGTGATTGCAATTCCAAATTCTTTCAATCTTTTGCTTCTGCAAGAAGGAACTCTAATTACATTATTAAAATTAAAGATGAAAATGGAGTCACGGTGGAGGATCAGCATCAAATTGAAGAAGTTATGGTTCGGTTCTTCAAGGAGAAATGGAAAGATAGAAATTGTCTACTTCAAGATTGGCCTAAATCGTGGAAGTGTTTAGATGATGATGATATAAGAATGTTGAGAAAAGAATTCTCTATAGAAGAAGTGGAGGCTATAATCAAGCAAAGTGGTAATAACACTGCTCCGGGCAATGATGGTATCACCTACTCTTTTATCAAAGCTTACTGGGACATCATCAAAAATGATTTCTGGAATGCTGTTAATCAGTTCCTTGAAATAGGAAGTATGGATCCAAATTGGAAAGGGACTCTTATTGTTCTAATTCCTAAGGTGAGCAACCCATTGGCTCCTTCAAATTTTAGACCCATTAGTTTGTGCAACACTGTTTACAAGGTGGTGGCCAAGGTTCTTATGAACATGTTGTCTTCAATTATCCCCAAATTGATTTCTGAAGAGCAAGTAGCATTCTTGAAAGGGAGATCATTGTCGGATCATGTGTTGGTAGGTCAAGAAGTAATTCATAAATTTAGGTATTCTAGATCTTCCAAAGGTTTCGTTTCTTTTAAAATTGATATGGAACAAGCTTATGATTTTATGGGGTGGCCTACTTTGGAGAAAGCTTTGGAGTATTTTGGGTTCCCATCAAAGGTTTCTAAGCTTATTTTGGAATGTGTCCAAGAACCAAGATTCTCTCTACTAATTAACGACAATCTCTTTAGTTGGATTAATGCTAGAAGCGGCATCCGCCAAGGTTGTCCCTTGTCTCCATTTTTATTTATTCTTTGTTCATAACTTTTATCTAATGCCTTTAGACAAAAAGGAGGATCTATTGGAATTTGTGTGAGTTCATATGGGCCAAGGATCTCTCACTTGCTATATGCAAATGACGTTATTATCTTCTCAGAAGCCAAGTTGAAGGTAGTTAAAGAGATTAAGGCTATTTTGGATAAATTTTGTGGATGGACAGGGCAAAAAGTAAATATCAATAAATCTTGTATGCTCTTTGGAAAATCAGTAAATAGAAGAAATAAAAAAGCTATCTCTCATATTATGGGTTTTAAATATGTTAAGGAGCTGTTTTACCTTGGGGTAAAATTGGCTCTAAGGAGGCTAGTAAGGGCTGATTTTCAGTTTATTGTTGATAAGGCCTTGAGGATGATAAAAATTTGGGTAGGAAAGCTGATTTCTTTAGCTGGAAAAATTCTTCTTGTCAAAATAGTTTTTCTCTCTTATACAACTTTCCATTGCACTAATTCTTTGGTCCCTAAAGGTATTCTTGATGAGGTTGATAAGCTATGTAGAAGTTTTTTTGGAATAAATTGAATTGAAGACATGGGATTCATTATGTGAATTGGTATGTAATGTGTTTGCCATTAAGATGGGGAGGTAGAGCTCTACATTCTCACTCTAATAAAGTTGGGCCTTTGAGAGCTAAGTTTTCTTGGAAGTATGTTCAAGAGAAAGACACTTTGCTGTGTAAGGCCATTTTCTCGAAATATGGTTCCCTATTTGTGGATGAATCGTTGAAGAAGGTTGGATCTTCTGCTTGGAAAATTATCTCTGATGGAGGAAAATCTTTAAAGCCTATAAGCCTATTATTAGATGGAGCATTGCTTATGGTGAGTCAACTGATGTTTTCAAGGACACCTGGGTCTTGGACAAAAGCTTAAGTAGATGGCCCACCTTTGTTATCTCTCATGAATTTAGTAAATTCATGGTGGATAATTTCATTTCAGATGGCTGCTGGAATGAGGATGAACTCAGCAAGTACTTGGGGTTTGAACTTGTGAAACTTATATGTCAAATTCAAATTTGGCCTGAACTGGAAGAAGATAAAATGGAGTTATTATGCCAAATATCTGGAAAGTCAATTTCTATACTTGCATATGATGCTTCAGTTTATAATAGTGCTCTAGTTCAAATCTTGAATTGGATTAGAAAGGCTAAACTGAATCGACAGGTGGAGATATTCTGGTGGAGAATTTTTAATAATGCTATTCCTACTTATCAATTCTTATCTTATAAGAGATTGCAAAGGGAAATTGGGTGTCCTAGGAGCTGTAATGAAGCCGAAGACATTGAGCATGTTGCAATAAAGTGTAAAAAGCTGCTAGATGTTTTACAACATCTTAATAGATGGGGATTTGTTATTTCATCCTTAACCTCATTTGATGAATGTTGTAAGTGGCTATCCAAGAAGTGTTCTTTCTTAGCCAATTTGTATTGCAATGTGGTGTTCTTTTCATGGAAATCAAGAAATAAGTTGATTCATAAAGGGAATAAGGATAGTTCATTAGCCATTACTGCTAATGCCGTGAGCTATGCCTCCATTTCTGCTTCTGCTGTTAGTTTAAACTCGGGTATATGGGGTGCTAACCAGCCATCTAAGTTGTCTAATTTGCATTGGCATCCTCCTCCAACCAATTGGATCAAAGTTAATGTTGATGAAGCATTACTACCACCTTATAAAGCTAGAGTTGGTGGGGTGTTTTGCGATTACAAAGGCATATTTCTTTTGGCATTTGGGCATGCTTGTGTTCACTGGGACGTATCTAGATGGGAGCTCTTAGCTACTCAATCTCTCAAGGAAGTGATCAAAGATTGGATTTACAACTATAAGGGGATTATTATAGAAGGTGACAATACTAATATCATCAAGTTTCTTCTAGAAGCAAAATAAAGTGGTGATCCGAGATTGGAAGCTCTTCATTCTATCAAAAAATTCAATCATGTGATTTTTAATTGTATAGATAGAAGTTGTAATAAGTTAGTAGACTTATGTGCTAACTATGCTCTACTTAGTTCTTTTATTTGGGATGACATTAGTATGAATGAGATTCCTCCTTCATTTATGTCTTTGTTAAAGGAAGAATCTAATGCTTATAGCTTGTAGTTTGTATTTCCTTCTTCATATTTAATGTAGTTGGTTGCATTTTCTTCAAAAAAAAAAAAACTAATGCAATTTGATGTGACTCCCAAACTCTAAATTTTATTTATATTTATAAAAGTATAATTTTTTAGAAAAATATTGCAATATAATAGCCTTATACTACTAGGGAATACTACGGTGGTGTGACAGCCCAAATTCTGACTTACCAACATATTGTCCGCTTTGGCCTAAGAGCCTCACGGTTTTGTCCTGTTGGTGTAACTTCCTAGTAGTTCACCCATCTCAGAATTTCCCCAGGATGAGCACGCTTAACTACAGAGTTTCTTACAAAAATTCCAGCCATTACACCAAAAGGCGCCTCAATATTTAAGAGTTTAACTTCTTTTACTTAATGGGTTTCATAATCTCCCCTACTTAAGTAATTGACATCCTCGTTAGCATCTTTATCCTAGAATCATCCATCAGGCAGATAAGATTCTTGAGGTGGACCCTACAAGTTCAGGTGGTGGCTCCCTTCATGTAGCACTTTGTCCAATATAGGGTTCAAGAAGTGGCTCCCATGACATAGCACTTTGTCTTGTGTGACACTTTGTTTACATCTTTCAACTGGTGTATTACTCTGACAAAGTTACCAGTCCTTTTTCCTACTACTTTCACCGATTTTCTTAAAACTCTCTCTAAAATATTTTGCTAATTTATCGCTCACTCTCTCTAAAATATTTTGTTAATTTATCGCTCACTATCCATATTGACTTTTATTGCATAAAAAAAAGATAACATTTGCATGTATATAAGAAAGGCTAGTATTTAGCACTGTAATGAATATGGGTTGGCTCTTTAAATATAGTACCCTGCATAAGAGGGTGGGATGATGGGCTTTTCTTTAAATAAAAGGTTAGTGGTGTAATCCTAGTTGTAGCTGTAGACGATTGACCAAATTAAGCTGACAAGTAGAGGGTGATGACTCTTAATGATTATTGAAAGCCACCTATAATGATAATTGATTAATTTAATAAGTGGTAATTAATATGACTAATGACCAACTTAAAAGTATTTGGGGTAAAGATGTTGAAAATACCACATTAAAGCTGAAAGTCATACCTTGCTTTTTCATAATTATACTCTTGATGATATTTACTTGATACTATATTAAACTGATTGATAGTACATTAAACTGATTGACAAACTTATAGCTTATTATGGCATTAATAATGATACAACATAACATAACATACTGATGTGATTCATTTGGTGATAGCTTCTTTATTTATTTTTCTTATAATTTGATAATTGATATATCACTTTTGATTTTTTTGATGATATTGATTTTTTATTTATTTTTCAGATTTTTATTACCCATAATAAATGATGATTGATATTTATTAGAACTCAACATACATTTTGATTCTTTTGCCTTACATTGAAAGCAATGATAGAGTTTTGGTTACTTGCTTAGATTTTATGCTCATTATGTGATTTTAAATGATTTCAAGTAAGGAGCATGCAGCCTGAGGCTATGTATTGATGTTTTTATGTCAGATTTTGGTTTATGTATTTTTGTAGCCAGTGTGGCTATTGTATATATTATTTTAGACTTTGGTTGTAGATTATAATTATTAATAGTAGTAATATGAATTATATTTTTCATATTTTATTGGCTTTCTTAATGCAATTAATCAGCTCTGGATGTTTATATTGATCTGGTTGATAAATTAATAAATATTGTATTAAAAAAGAGAATAGAAAATATATTCTTCCACTTAGATCTTGGGATGTGACAGGCAGCTCCATCGCTTAGGCCCTCATTCCTTATTATTGGTTTGTGTGTGTTGCGCTAGTGTACATTATAGGAAAATATAATACATGCATGTATGAATGTATTGGTAAAGGTGCTGGGGAATGTAGTACCAAACTACTTCATCTTAGATTTAACACAATTAAGCTTACAAAAGTAAGGTACATACATTGTAGAAATCTAAGAAATAATCTACCCATCTAATGCATTCAACTACCATCCCATATGAATGCAATGCATGTGTATATGAAATAATATGCAAAAGAAGCTAGAATTTATATTTATATAAATAATATAAGGTACAACCTAGGGTCTGTTGTAAAGAAAGGTGGTCTGGCTCCACCTACAATAAGCTTAAATTTCTACACCTATGAATGAGACAAATCTAAATAGATGTGTTTTCTTATTAATCTTTTGGTCTTCTGATTCTAGTTCTTTTATAGAATTCCAAAAGAGGATTCCCTCAAAGGAAGAGTGATCATTATCTTTTGGAGCCCGATATGCATATGTATAAGCAAATACCTCTATTGACTTTTTCATAAGTCTTTTACTTAATAAACTTGATCTACCTCTATAGAGAATCTAAGATCTATATTTATAATGACTTTTTTATATTTACATTTATCCTATTTACACTGACTCTTTATTGGAAATAAAATTTAACTTTAATTATAAAAATGCAAGTGTGTATGTAAAACAAGAAAGTAAAATGAAATATAATAGAAAAATGTAAAGTGCACTAATAAGGGTAAAAGGTGTATAAAATTACATGATGACATTTAGAGTGCATAAAAAGTAAACAAACAAAGTAAAGGACACCTTCCAAGCGAAGGCATCGACATCACACCATAATAATCATGAGCCTAACAAAAATAAAGTCAATTATCCTAGCAAACAAATTCTACAGTGTGTGCTGAGTTAGTGTGGCTTTGATAAGCCATATAGGATTTTGTGTTTAGGTTATCCACATTTTAATTTATTTGTTTATTATAGGCTAAAGGGATTTTAATTTGATTTTAAGTGGTACTGATTTAGTTTTTTTTATCAATATTTTATTTTAAAGGTTTGCATTATTAAATTTAAGTTAGCTAAAATTTGGTGATTAATAATCCCAAGTGATGTTTGGGAGTTATTAAATAATAAATTGTAAGGCTCATAATTATAATGCATTTATTCCCCCCCTTAAAGGATAGAGTATCTCTAAGGATGTAATTTTTAGCTATGATATAATGTAAGTGTCTGGCATAAACCTTCCTATTCATATCATCAGTAATGCAAAGAGGTAATGGGGCCAGTTTGGAATTTTCAGCTGACAATGTTAAGAATGAATTGGATGTTATGTTTATTCCAATCAGTGGAAGCTATGGAGGTGGTTTTAAGTGGAGGACCTTGGTTTGTGGGTGGTTTTATAATTGGATTGGATAAATGGCTACCTGGGTTCTCTAGTTTATCAATGAATGGTTTATCTTCACTGATTTGGATTTGATTGCTTCATCTAACCTTGCAGTGTCGAGATGACACTAATATAATTTGTATTGCCACAAGGATTGAAGTTCTTATTTTGCTGGATGTGCAAATGTTCAAGTGGGGGAGGAGAGAGTTTATTAGGGTATGTGTATAATTGAATCTTGAAAGCTAACTGCCAACTGAAGTTTGGGTGGCTGGTTTGTTTGGTATATTTTTTTAAAAAGTAGAATATGAGAAGATTTCTAATTTTTGTTTTCATTATGAAAGGACCGGACACATGAAGAGTAATTGTACTGAATTGGTTAAAGTTGGGTCTAAGTATAAACCTACCAATGTGAATTAGCATACTACTTTTAAGAATGGTGGAGATAAAGTTGGAAGGGAGGCTGCTTCATATTGTTGACCTCATTTTTATATGAGGTCACTAGGACCCACTTGGATTTCTTTTTAGTGACCTAATGATGGAGAGATGTCCACCCCTCTGTCATAAAGGTCCTAATAAAGACCCAATTTAATCCCAATCAAACCCAGCTCTACCTTTCGACTCAATCTTTAATCTAGCCTTAAATCAACATTCAATCAAATTTCAAATCATATCCAATTAATTTCAATCTTTCATTTGATTTCCATTGATATGAATGATCCAAGGTCAATCATTTAAATCTTAAATCCAACCCAAATCCAACATTCTAAATCAAACCTTCAAGGTCAAGGACCTAGGTCCTGAAACCCTTTCTGGGTGAACTTTCTGTCACCTAGAAACCCTGTCAAGTGACCTCCAAATCATGATCCGTCAATTGCATATTGTTCAAATATGTCTCTAAGATCAACCCTCCAAATTTGAGCTCAATCCAACACTCCTAGCCCCTCAAACTGAATCTTTTCCCAAACGGTGCAAAACCTTCAATTATTTACAGCCTATGCCACTAGACTTGCCATCCAGAGCAATTTGATCTTGGGACGCCTTCCAAACCTTTCGACCATGTCCATGACCTTTGTTATGACTTTTTGACCAATAACCTACACTTTGTTGGACCCAGTTTGACCCAATGTTGACTAGGGGTCAAAATGACCAAAATGCCCTTTATAGAGATTTTTGGTCTTTTCCCCAAAGTTCAACATGACCTTCCCATATAACCTTCAAAACCTATCCCAATGGATCCTAAATATCATTAGGAACACATTGGATCCAAACTCAAGTCTTGGTTTGACCTGGTTGACCAAGTCAACCAAGGTTGACCAAATCAACCCTTAACCCACATTAAGGTCAATTTCAATGCTTGAACCCATTTTAAATCAAATCAATCCCTCAAAATCATTCAATTGGACACCCTTGACATGTCCAAAGCTTTCAAATTCAAGCTTTCCCTTGGGTTGACTTGGTCAACCCATTTGGAGGGGTCAAAACCTTCTCCAAACCCCTTTAAGCCTATGGAAAGAGGCCAAATCATGGCCACATCACCAAGCCACCTTGGCAATCCATGGCTTGATCCAAAACCTGCTCAAACCTGATAGAAATTGACCCATTTCCTCTCTTAAGAAGCCCTAAGCCAACTCCCTAAACCAAGCCAAGCTTTGGTTCACCCAAATGGGGGAAAAGGTGTGGTCCCCTTTCCCATGGACCAAGAGAGGTCACACTCACCACCAACCCTATTCCATAGCTTTAGGTAGCTTAGGGGACACTTGTCATGCATCCAAACTCCCTCCAAACAAATCAAGACCATCCAATCCAAAAGCCAAGTGCTAAGGTGGGAGAAACCTAACCTAAGAGAGAGAATCTTGATTCTTCACTCTCCCTCAACTCTCCCCCAACTCTCCTCCAGCCTTCAACCTTCCAAAACCCTTTCCCATCTTCTCCAACCATTTCTAAGGCTTTCCCAAGCCTCTTCCCATCATTTCCAAGCCTCAAATCACTATTTTAGTGAGGAGAGAGCATTCTAGAGAGAAAAAGAGGGTTTTCCAACACAACTTTCGATCCAATTAGATCCAGCTCTTGGTGTCTTCATCACAGTTGTAGAGGATCACTGCAGCTTTCCAACAAGCCCAAGATCTCACAAATCCGACGGTTGGATTGTAAGTTATGCTCATTTTAAGTTTCAATTTCAATTTAAAACTGCTCAAAAATTTCATTGTTTATGGTCTCCAAACTCTAGGCAATGAAAGTTCATGTTCCCATGAGCTTATGTTTCAAATTTCGTTAAATTTTGACCAGTATTTTGAAAGTTATGAGTGTTTCAATTTTCTAGTTCATTTTGAACTAAAACGGCTTTGATCGATCTCGGCCGTCCGATTTTCTATCTTTTTCGATCGGACGGCTCGGGGTTAGTGATGGCATGTTTAGGTGGTTGATAAACAGCACTTTGCATATCAAAATGCCACACGCCGCCGCCGTTTTGGCGCCGATCATTGCCAATGATTGGCGCCGGTTATTAATGGACTTAAAAATTCAAAAAAATGGTCATAACTTTCAAAATTCATAGTAAATTCATTTTTCCACCTAATTAAGTGTTTTTGGGCTCGTTGGAAAGATAATTTACCCTAGTATTTATTAAAATTAATTTTGAGTTAATTTGATTACTGGATTATGAGATATTTCTATTTCTTTAAAATCGGTTTTTTGTGATTTTCTCACAATCCAGTGGTCAATTGAGCCCCAACTTTTGGTGGAAGCTATTTGGGTATCTTAGGCATGTACTATAATTTTCTTAGGTTCAGATATCCATTGAATTGCTATGATGTGAATTTTTAAGGTAATGGGTCCATTTTGGACCCAAAACTTTGAAAATTCATAACTCCATTTTTCTATAGAATTAGGCTGCATAACGTTTGTGGTGTGATTGCATATGTGTAAGGGTTAGACAAACCAAATTTCACGCCTATTTGAATAGTAGAGACACCTAAGAAAAATAATGAAGGAAAAGTGTAGAAAACTTAGAAAATTCCTAGGGGATTGTACACACACCCAATAGGGGTGAAATTTGAACACAGTAAACTTAGAGACATCATGTACCTTAGGTTCAAATTTCACTGAATTTGGAGATCATTAGGTCAGAAAATTAATTACCCAAAGTTTCAACCCTTTTAAAGACCCAGAAAATTCAAAAAAATGCAATAAATCCATATTAAGTCCAAAAATTACAAATAATACCTCAAATTAACCAGAATTTAGTTCTCTTCCTAGGAAAAATAAAAGCCCCTTGACTGGACTCTTAATTTAACTTTAATTGGACTTTTAATGAAAATTAATAATTAATTATACTAATTAATTAAAAATCATGCAAAATCCAAAATAATTTCCAAACACTTGGAAACACTCCCATGGGTCATTCCTGACCTTTGGGATTAATTCCACACAGTTTGGGATGAGTTTGGATCAAAATGATCAAAACCTTCCTAATTAAGCAATTTTAAAAATTCAATAATTAAGGAAACTTTGAAAATGCATAACTAATTACAGAAAAATCCACATTGAGCAAACTTAGTGTTAATCAACTCCAATTAAGGTCTAGTATTTTCTAAAAATGTCAAATCTCCAAAATCTGGTCAAAGTCAAAAAGTCAACTTTTCAGTCAACCGTAGTTCAAAACTAGGCTCGAACTTCGAAAAATCATAACTTTTCATAAAAAACTCCAAATTTAGTGTACTAACAGTCTAACAACTCATCATAAGGTCTAATATTTATTAAAAATCTGAAACTTACAAAATTTAATTTTAATTTGAAAAGTCAACTTTGGACCCCTTAATTAACTAATTAAAATAATCCATAAAATTCTAAAATTCAATAAATCATTCAAAATTCCAGAAAACATCAATTTTATTTTAAAACCAGCAACAAATCAGTTTAATTAAAAGTTAATTAATCTTCAAACTTTAATCAAACTCAAATCACTTAATTATATCGGGTACCACTGGGTAACCCAGGCCTACGAGGCTATTAAATTAGCCCCAAGGAAGGTGAAATGAACTTCATGGCCTCGGTGTGCAACAAAGGTGGTATTCAACAAACAATTAAAATCAATTTTAAAATCAAATTTAAACCATTAAGACTTAAACTTCAGTTAAAATCTTCCTTAGCCTTTCAACGAATCAGAACATTAAACAACTTCAATCAAATACCCTATTCAGGATCTACCCTAGCCACACGACCTACTACACACACTTTAGATGGTTTGCTAGGACAACCAACCCTAGATCTAGGCTAGGCCGGTGTTTCCTTTTCTGCTGTGTGCCGAGTTTTTTGAGTTTTCATTGTATGTTGTGATTGAAATTGATTGATGTGTTTGTTTACTTTCTTTACTGCACTCTGTGAATTGATGTGATGGGCGATTAGATTACCCTTAGATTAGGAACGATCTGGATGCTCACTGGATTTTCTGCAGGTGGCCACGCTCGTGCAGGGCAATAAAGGGGGCTAAATAAATCATAAATATAAATGCTACAGGTGCTTCAGCTGCTTAGCCCCCAAACAAAAAGAGTGTGGCCAAGTGTGTTTACTTTTCTACACGTATATACATATAACTGCTTGGGATGTATTCTAATATTTAAATGCTTAGGATAACCCTGCAGGAGAGTCTAGAATTTTTGTTTTTATATTCATGTAATTTGTTTGAGTATTGAGTTGTGAAAGTGACACTTTGAGTTTGGGATACATAGATCCAAAGGTTGGATTCCAAAGAGGAAAGGATACCCCTTCGGGGGATAGTCCTTATCCATTTGGAACTCCAAATTTGGATCACTTCACTACCCAAAGTGGAAAGAGTAACCTCCCCCTCAAGGGAAGAGTTCTCTTTTCCATTTGGGTATCCAACCACGAAGAATCTAAGGAGCTCGAGGAAGAGAAGACCGAGAAGCTGATGACATAGAGTATCCCACTCAAAGTCACTTGCGTCTGTATTAGGATTAGAATCCGGGTTGTTGTTAGTGGTGCCCGACCACTTTTAATTTATGTAAATCTGGGTTGTAATAAGCAAGGCAATTTGCCTATGGACATTTATTTAATTAATTTGATTATTTAGTGTGTTGTGATTTAATTTGATTACGTATAGGATTGCATGTTTTTTTTTTAGTTCTTTGGCGCTTGCATGTCGTTTTTGTTTTAGCCTGGAATTCGTTAGGCTCTTTAAGGACCAAAATTATTTCTATTCATAACCTATATTTAAAATTTTAAGATTTAAATAACATAGAAATTTAACGACCTAGGGAATAGCCGGAATTGTCCGGGGTCGCATGCATATTACTGCATCTCTCTCCCTCCTTGCTATAAGACACTTCCCCGCCCGTGGGTAGAGTCCAGATAATCCGACCTATGAGGATGAGGTGCTGGATCTGGGGAAGTCTAGTCTTTTCAAAAAAATTATTTTATAAGCCTTTTTTTAAAAAATTTCATGCATACCAGATTTGGATACTTTAACCAGCATGCATCGCATTAGAAACTTATTAAATTAAAATTTTAATTGCATTTTAGTCTAAGCATTCCACCCGACATAAGTCAAGGGGTCAATTAGGAATCTGCTCTAGATGTCGACCCCAACCTCTTAAACCAGTCTTAAATAACGTCCCTGATCACTCTGCATCAAAAGACCGGACTCATGGTTTTGAAGCGTTTAGGTGGTTTAGCTGGCTCCCCAATCCAGGCCGGGGTAAGTCCAGATTTTGCACTGCATTAGTTAGGTTCGGACTACTGTGTTCCAGTGTCCAAATTTAGATCTAAGATCTGGGGCAGGTCTCTTTTTGAATCATAAGACCCCAACCTCCGGGAATACAATCCCAAATTTCTAATAAAATGCTCAACTCAAATTAAATATTCTTTCAATCCAAAATTTAAAGCCCAACACTTAGCTTAGATCGGGGCACTTCTGAATTGTTTCAGAATCCTAAAGTGTCCCCTACCGTTCCTCATTTGATTCCAAAATAAATGTTCAATCTTGCTCCAATCCCTTTTCAAAATCCAAATTCACCTCTTTGGCATCACTCATTGAAATCTCTAAACAAAATTTCTGCCATTATTCTAATCGAAAGTTTTCGTAGGGGACTCCGGCCTCCCACGATGTAATTAACTACGAGGTCTTGCGCTCGTAGGAGATTTAGAACCCACATCTAATTTTTCAAAACTAATTTTTAAAAACTCGATTAGTTATCTTTGGGAAAAATCAAATCACTAATTATCGTTATCGTTATGTTCGAACGATTATTAACAAATGATATCTTCTCCCTTCAAGGAGATATATCTTTTGTTAAAATGAATTCGAATATAAAATTAACGATCGCTCCTCTTTATTATTGTAGCCCGATATTTGACTGAACCTTATTTTGACCCTTTAGGGGCCATATGAAGTTCTCTTTTGAATTTGGCTACGATATTCAAGATAGAATTCTTAATTCTAAATCTGAACCCCATCCTGAAATTTTATTTCCACCTCCCGAGGTGGTATAATATTTTTGATGGGATGTTTGATTTTAGAATTAAATTTTAATGTTAATTCAAAAATTCCCAAAGAAGACTAAATTTTTCAAAACCCGCTTTCAACTCCAACAAAAAAATGGCGACCACGGTGGGACTAAATCTCTCTTTCCATCTTTAATAATGGTAAAATTTTGTTGCATCGGTAGTTTTGACTATCTTTCTTCTGTTGGTCCCTCTACCCATTTCTCCCTTGGGTGAGTGTGGCCAACATAAAAGAGAAAAATACATGTCAAAAAGAGAGGTGAGTGAGGAAACCCCTATCTAAGTCGGGCTTTGATATTTTGCCTCCAAGTTAATTGGTAGAGTAAAAGAGTCGAGCCAAATCCTTTAAGATCTTCCTATAAATATTGCAAACTTGCATATTCAAACAAATCTGAATTATGCTAAGTCTCACATTCTACGAATGACCCTTCAGTCTCAAAATCAAACTTCAAATTTCTTTAGCAAATTTGGGCTTTAACATTTCACCCCCAAGTTGATTGGTGGGATGAAAGAGTTAAGCCCAATCTTTCAGATTTTTTTTATGTCAATATTGTAAGCCTACATGTTCAAGAGAAATCTCACATGTTGAGTTTCAAAATTTGAAGAAGATCCAGTCAATTTCAATACAAATTCGATCTCAATTTCAATTTCAAATCAAAGCTTTGACATTTCACCCCAAGCTAGCTCATGGAGTGAGAGAGAGTTAAGCTCAACCCTTGAGATTTTCTTATCAATTTTGTGAACCTTCATGTTGGGTGAAAACTCAACATTTTGAGTTCCAAAATTTGAAGAAAATCAATCAATTTTAAGATTCAAATTCTATTTCAAAACCAGCTAATTCAAGTCACCATTCCTTAACTCTGAGAAATCAAGCATACTTAAATGGCTGGAAAACTTACCTTCTCATTGCGCAGCAACGTGACTGTAGAAGAACAACTTACGTAGAGTCAAAAAGAAAATCATTAAGGCTATAAAGATTGTTGAGTTGGAAGCCTTAAAGCAAGTTAAATATGAGGCCAATAGAGAGTTCATTTCTCCTCTCACATACCCCCTCTTCGGTGGAAGCCACTTCCACCGTCTTCCTAGTACTCAAGTAAGGGAGGTTATGAGAAGTGTAGTATGATCTCCACCGTGCCCTTTTGACCACTGCACAGAAGAGATCAATCAAACCAGAAATAAGCAATCACCAGTAATAGACCATAGGCCCCCAATTGAGGGTTATGCCCCATCCACTCTACCAGATGATGTTAGGTCACGGTAATGTACGTGCTCCACTACATCTATAGAGGCGAAGGTGTAGAAACCGCTCGGGATGCCACTCTCATAATTGCTAGGTTACTAGTAATTATAGAGGGGAATAATGATGGATCTGAGATCTTATCAGATAGTGACACCATCTGAATTTAACTTCTAAAGGGGTCCTATCGTGATAGATTTTTAGATTAAAATGATGCAGCATTAATTAGGGATAGTGCAGACCCCACAATAATCTCTTCCTCATAAGAGATTGTAGAAATATAATTCTACACTGATAGGGTCTTGCCACCTAGAGTTGTAACTTTTGAGGAAAATATACCACTTCTCAAGTGTATTGGGTCTGAATTTTCAAGATAATTGATTAACCTTTGTAATGAAAATTAACCTCTACTTTAAACTGATTTTGATTCATTTTGAATTTTGATTTTAAGTTTTGAATTTCGATTGTATTTGATTTGATTTTGATTTGTTTGAATTTGAAGTATTTTGAATTTAATTTTAAGTTTGATACTCATCTGGCATGGTACTTCCTGAAGAGCCTCCCAAACATTTGAAAATATTGGGTGGCATTCTTCAGGGTTGATCAGTCGATTGAAAATTTTCTCAAAGATCATCATTAGAATGAACGATCCAGTCAACATTGACTCAAGCTTTCCATTAAATTTATAATGGATTAGAAGTGGTCTACAAAAGACTACGACCAAGTTTCCTGCTTGGGGAGTTCTAAAGTGACACAACTTATCAGTATCTTGAATCAAACGTAACTTATGAACTTTCAAACTTTACTGAGCTTAATCTGATTTTTATTTGAGGCCCTCGAGCTCCTCGAATTGGAGTCGGGCACATTGCTCAATTATAGTTTGATTTTGAACAGCAAGTCTTAGCTCAAGAAACTACGCTTCTAGATCAGAATGATCTAGGACCCAGCACAGGTTGTGGCTTGATTGTGAACGATAATTTCCAGCATTATAAAATACTCCTCCAGTGGGATTGAACTTGGACCCAGCATAGAGTGTAATTTTATAAAGAAGGCCTAGTAGGAAAAGATGCTTATGTGGAAGGACTTACACACACTTCTCAAGGACCGGATTTAAATTTTCAAGAATAGAAGATTTCATTCTTCTTATTAGAAAACTTCCTCTAGGTACTTGGACCCTGTCGGAATGACAAGCGGGAACAAGTTCAGAAGCACAGTGAAAAGTTTGAGTGACCCCAACTAACCTGAAAAGGTTTTAGGATTTAGGTTTTGTTGACCCAGACCAAGTTTCATAGAAACTAAACTGGGGTCTCCCTTAAATATTTTGAATTAAAATCAATTTCAAAATGGTTTAAGTTGAATAGAGAAATTCAATCTTTTCAATTCTCTTGCACAAGAGATTTTTATATCTTGATAGAATATCGATGCACGATGAAAATTCTGGATTCAAGATTCTTAAAATCAAGCAATTTTAAATTGACTGGGTATCTTGAGATTCAAGAATTTGGAAGAAGGGAGCCTCTTTCTTTCGTCTCTTTTCTTGGTGGCGCACTTTGCGCATCTTTTGATTTATAGTACATTT
The DNA here is from genome assembly GCA_019925795.1 of Dendrobium chrysotoxum. Classification (NCBI taxonomy): domain Eukaryota; kingdom Viridiplantae; phylum Streptophyta; class Magnoliopsida; order Asparagales; family Orchidaceae; genus Dendrobium; species Dendrobium chrysotoxum. The sequence goes on along the minus strand of CM034301.1, from coordinate 3,922,019 downwards.
TGTACTGTTTCTTAACCTGTGGCGCCCATTGCGCATCTTTTTTGATTTTTAGTGTACTTTATGCATTTCTTGATTGTTGGCGCATTTTGCGCATCTTTTGAATTCAATTGAATTTAAGAAGAGGCTACACCTTCTCTATTTCAATACCGGGGTTACATCTCGAGTATAAGAGAAGAAAACTCATTCTCTTATGCAAGGACGAATAATCCTCAAGGTAGGATCCAGTCTTTTAAAATGAATACTGGCTTGACTTTTGAAAATCATTGAACAGAATTTAAACACGTAAGAGATATCAATTAGGATAAAAAATTGCGAGAAAATTGAGAAGATTTTCATTTCAAAGATCAACTTAAATTTGATATTGATTTAACTCAACAATTGAATCAATCCCACAAAAGAGGTGGGAAGGAGGGGTATTCAAACATTTGATGGAGTCAACAAGAACTTTCTCCCACTTAAAACTCAAAATAGAGGTCAATTTTCATTAAAAAGATAACTCAAGTATCTTGAAATTTGGAATCAATACACTTGAGAAATTGGAAGTTTTTTCTTAAAAAGAAATTGCAAATCTAGGTGGCAAGATCCTAGTAGTACGGAATTAAATTCCTACGATCTCCTTGGAGGGAGAGACTATCATTGGATTTGCACTATCCTTAGAAATCATTGCATCACTTTAATCAAAAAGATTTATCTCGATAGGACCCGTTGAAAGTTGAATTTTAACGGTATCACTATCTGATATAATCCTAGATTATTTCCCCTCTCTTATTACTAGTGGTCTAGTAATTAGGAGAGTGGCACCCTGAGTGGTTTCTACACCTCCTCCTCTCTAGTTGATGTAGCGGGGCACGTATAGAAACGTGACCTAACATCATCTAGTAGAGTGGATGGGTCATAACCTTCAACTGGGGGCCTGGTGCTGGAGTTTGTTCAGTTCTGGCTTAATTAATTCTTGCCATGTAGTAGTCAAGAAGATGTATTGAAGATCGTGCTCTCGTCTCTACAACCTCCCTCCTTTGAGCAACAGGAGAAGGGTGGAAACGATTTCCACCAGGGAAGGGGTTCGTAGAAGGAGCAACAAACTTTTGATTAGCCTCAGACTGGACTTTCTTTAAGGCTTTCACCTCAGCAGTCTTCCTGGCCTTAATAACCTTCTTTCTAACTCTACGAAGGTAGTTCTTCATTTTGTTCTTGCTGGCCTTGCTGACAGCAGGGGTACTAGAACTTGACCCAATCTCAGGCTGAGATGGTAGCTCTTCTATCGTTATTGACTTCTGGTTCTTATCCACCTGGGAGGAAGGTACAATGGGTAAAGGGGTAACATCGGCCTCCATCTCGGAGATGGGGGAGTCAACTCCTGACCCTAAAGTAATCTCAACCAAGGGGACATTCCTTCGTATTCCAGCAGACAGATCAATCATTTCTTCTCCGTCGACTGATAACTTGAAGTCTTGGGATTGCATTTCAAACTGGATAAAATTACCATAAGTGATTCCTTCGACTATCAAGTTTCTATCTAGAGAGAAAATGAGTTTCCCAGCCATTTGAGTGCTTAAATCCTGAAACTAATGAACAGTGATTTGAATTAGTTAATCTTGAATTTGAATTTTAAATTTGATTAATGTTATTCAAAATTTGATAATTCAATCATGTTAAGCTTAAATTCAAAACAGTGGTTCGTAGAATTAACAAGGACTTAAAGGTTGAACCCGACACTTTCGCTACACCAATTAACTTGGGGCAAAATGTCAAAGTTCAAACTCAAAGTTGAATTCAAAATTGAAATTAAAATTTGAAGTGGCAATCAAATTCAAACTTAAGATTGAGATTGTATTTTGAAACAAAGTTGGATTTGGAATTTGAATTTAAGATTGAAGTCGAATGGACCTTTCTTCAAATTCTGTGACTCAACAGATCAAGTTTCACTCAATCATGTAGGTGCACAAAATTGATATGAAAGATTCAAGGATCGGGCTCGACTCTTTTCATTTCACCAATTGACTTGGGTCGAAATGTCAAAGTCCCGATAAAAATTGAATCGACTTTAAATTGTAAATCAAATTCAAATTTTAGGTTGAAATTAAGTTTGGACTCAAATTTTGAATTTGAACTTGAAGCTCAAGTCAAATGGATCTTTCTTCAAATTTTATGACTCAACAGATTTAGTTTCACTCAATCATGTAGGTGCATGAAATTGATATGAAAGATCCAGGGATCGGGCTTGGCTCTTTTCTTTTCACCAATTGACTTTGGTCAAAATGTCATAGTCCCGAATTTGATCTTGAAATCAAATTTAAAGTTGAATTTAAGTTTGGAATCAAATTTAAGTTCAATTTTGAAATTGAATTTAAACTTAAGATTGAATTTTGTTTTGAGGTTGAATTAAAATTTAAATCTTGGATTCAAACTCAAGCTTGAAGTTGGATTTAAATTAAAATTGAATTTGAATTTGAATCTGGATTTAAACTCAAGGTTGGAATTGAACGGATCCTCTTCAAAATTTGGAACTCAACATATTGAATTTTGTTCAAATATGTAGGTGTGCCAAATTAGCCTGAAGATCCTAAGGCTTGACTCTTTGTACCCCACAAAGCAATTTAGGGGTGAAATGTCAAAGCCCGAAATTGATTGGAGAATTTTGAATTTGAATTGCATGTGTTCAACTACAACAGAATATTATAGAAGACACATAGCAACGATGATTGAAGTTGATTTGGAAGATTTTCCTCAACCTTTGAAACTCAAAATGTTGAGTTTTATTTTCAACGTATTGGTTAACAAAAGTTAAAAGAAATCTAGAGACCTGGTTTGACTCTTTCACCATACTGACTAGCTTGGGGTGAAATGTCAAAATCCAGGTTGAAATAAAGAAATTTTGAATCTGGATTTTGAGATTGAGGAATTTTCTGTAAATTGTGAAACTTAGCATGCTGTGATTTATTTATATGCGAGTTTGCAACATATACAGGAAGACTTTGAAAAGCTCGGCTTGACTCTTTCGCTCTACCAATGAACTTGGAGGCAAAATGTCAAAGCCAGACTTGGAGGGAGGTTTCCTACACTTGCCTCTCTTTTCACATGTCTTAATTGAGTTGACCACACTCATCCAAGGAAGAAATGGGAGAGGGACCAACGGAAGAAAGGTAGTCAAAACTACCGATGTAACAAAATTCGTAGTGCTATTAAAGATGGAGAGAGAGATTTTCCCCAGTGGAGTCGCCAATTTTTTGTTTGATTAAAAAAATATTTAGTTGAAAAGTGTTTAATTTTCTTTGGGGAGTATTTAATTTCTGGAATTTAAATTTTATAATCGAACACTTATTATGAATAATATATCACCTCGAAAGGTGAATATATCGTTCTCTAATAGGTTCAGATTACAAATTTTGATTTACCCTAATTATCGTAGTCAAACTCAAGGAGAAACAACATATGATCCCTAAGAATCAAAATGATGTTAAATCCAATGTTTAACTATAATAATCTAGTAAAAAAAAAGATCATTAATTTCATAATCAAGATCACGATAATAGTACGATATATCTTTCCAAGGAAAGAGGATATCGTCTATTATCGATCATTTGAAAATGACGATAATGATCATTATCTTTTGAATTTCCCAAAGATAATTAATTAAAAGTTTTGAAAAAGCTTGATTTTGAAATCAGGTCTGGGTTTCTAAATCTCCTACGAGCTCAAGCCCTGGTAGTTAATTACATCGTAGGAAACTAGAAATTTCCTACGAATACTCTCGATTAAAATAGCGATACAAATTTCATTTAAGATTTTTAAAGCTTGATATCAAGGAGGTTAAGGACTAGGATTTCAAGTGGGAATGGTTCAAGGTTGAGCACTTATTTCTGGAGTTAAAGGAAGAAGAGTAGGAGGTGTTTTGAGATTCTGAATTACTTCAGAAACACCTCAACCTATCCTAATTGTTGGGCTTGAATTTGATGAAGAATAGATTTGATGTTTAAGTGATTGATTTTATTAGAAAGTAGGAATTAGATTCCCGGAAGATTGAGGTCTTAGGATTGAATATCTGCCTCAGATCCTAAGTCTAAAATTGGGTACTAAAAATTAGTGACCCGGATCCTAGCTAATGCAATGCAATCTGGACTTACCCCGGCCTGGATTGGGGAGCCAGCTAAACCACCTAAATGCTTCAAAACCATGTTGTCCGGTCTTTATGAAAGAGTGGTTGGAATATTGATTAAGATTGGTTTAAAGAATTAGGGTCGACATCTAGAGCAGATCCTAATTGACCCCTTAACATATGTTGGGTTAAATGCTTAAACTAAAAATGCAATTAAAGATTTAGACTCAATTTTTAATTTGAATCTAATGCAATGCATGCTAGTTGACTCGATGAAATGCTTAAATAAAAATGTAGTAGTTTTAAAATCAGGCTTAAAAATAGATTTTATCCTAGAGATTGCACAACATCCCCTTGGACAGAACTGCACCCTAATAGGTCAGGTGGTCTGCCAAAACCCGCAGGCGGGGAGGTGCCTAACAAGGTAGAGAAAAGTCAATATGAATGCATGAAAAACCCCCAGCGAATCCGGGCTTACTTTTTAGAAGCGTTAGAGTTACTATCTGAACTTAAAATTTTTAATTTTGTTTAAGTAGAAAAAGTTTATGACCGTACCCTCACGAGCCTTCGATCGGGTTCCAGGCTAAATCAAATACGACATGCAATGAGCACCAAATAAACTACTAAAATCATGCGGGTCCTTAATCACAATTAACACATCAATTAAATCACTTAAATAATTAAATCAATTAAATAAATGTTCAAACTGAAAGTCCATATGGCAAGTGCCACTTAATTATACAACCCAGGGTCTGCAGGAAAGTAAAGTGGCCGGGTACCACTGACTACAACCCAGATTCTACTCCTAAGACACAAGTGACTTTGAGATTTAAGATTCTTCTCGTTCTTCACTTCTTTGTCTTCTTGAAACTCCTTGGATCGTCGGGTCTGGATATCCAAATGAAAAGAAACTCCCCCTGAATAGGGGTGTTATCTTTTCTCTTTGGATATTTAAAATTTTTCCTAATTTGGATCTCCAAATGGATAGGAACTATCCCCTAAGGGATGTTCCTTCCTCTTTGGATTCCAAATTGGATGTTTAAACATCTCAATCTCAAATCACTTTAAATAATACAACTCAAAATCATATCAAATTACATTAATGAAAATTAAAAAATCTAGACTCAACAACCTGCAGGGTTATCCTAATAATCAACAGTTTATATTTGACATCCCAAGCAGTTAATATATTGAAATTTAAAATACTCAAACCAGTCACGCTTGGCCATGCTCTTTTTTGATTTAAAAGGGGGACTTAAGCATTCTGGAGCACCTGTGCAATTTAATATTTATGATTTTTGCCCCCTTTTATTTAATGCCCTGTATGAGCATGGCCACCTGCATAAGATTGAATTAGTACAAAACGTCCCTATCTTAGGGGTAGATCTATCATACAATTAATCATATCACAGAATACAGTAAATAAATAAACAATCACAGCAATTCTATGTCTAGAAAATAGCATGCAGTGAAAGCTCGAAAACCCGACACACAGTAGAAAAGTAAACACCGGCCGAGCCTAAGGCTAGAGTTGGTTGTCCTAGCAAACCGTCTAAAGTGTGTGTAGGAGGCTGTGTGGTTTTGATATGTCCTAGATAGGCATTTGATTGAAGTCGCTTAAAGTTCAAGTTGGTTGAAGGTTTACGGGAAGATTTAGGTTAAAGTTTAAATCTTAATGATTTAAAGTTGATTTTAAAATGATTTTGATTGTTTATAGGATACCACCTTTGTTGCACACCGAGGCCGTGAAGTTTATTTCACCTTCCTTGGGGCTAATTTAATAGCCTCGTAGGCCTGGGTTACCTAGTAGTACCTGATATAATTAAGTGATTTGAGTTTGATTAAGGTTTGAAGGTTGATTAAATTTTAATTAAGGTTGCTTGATTGCTAGTTTCAAGTTTGAATTAGTGTTTTCTGGAATTTTGAATGATTTATTGAATTTTGGAATTTTCTGGATTATTTTATTCATTTAATTCAAGGGTCAAAATTTGACTTTTTGATTTAAAAGGTTTTCTGGAATGTTAATACTTTATTAAAATACTAGACCTTAATACGATCAGTTAGACAGTAAGTATGCTGAAATTGGATTTTTCTATATTTTATTATGAAGGTTTGAAGTTTTGACTTGATTTTGAACTAAGTTTGACCAAAAGTTGACTTTTTTCAAAATTGATTGATTTCTGGAAACTTAACTTTTTTAATAAATATTAGACTTTATTATGAGTTGAATGCCTTTGAGGTTGCTCCATTTGGAGTTCATTTGAATTAGTTATGAATTTTTGAAGTTTTGACAATTATTGAATTTTTAAAATTATTTAATTAAAGGCCCTTTTTATGATTTGAATCCCAATGACCTCCAAACTTCTTGAAATCAACTCCAAAGGTCAGGAATGACCTAAGGAGTGATCTCCAAGTGTTTGAAAAATTTTTGGAATTTTAATTATTTTTAATTAATTAAATTAATTAATTATTGAATTTCAATTAAACTTAAATTAAACTTGATTTTAAAGTCCAGTCAAGGGGCTTTTATTTTTCATTGATTAAGGGTTTAATTCTGGTCGGTTTGAGGTGTTATGTGTAATTTTTGGATTTAAATTTGATTTATTAGAATTTTTAGAAGCTTAAATAGCTTAATTAAGGTTTAAATTTGATTAAGTTAATTAAGGGGTTTAATGCTTTCAAAATCCAGTAGAAACTTTCTTATGAGCTGAGGGTGTCACTAAGTTCAAATGGTTAGAGTTTCAAGTCAATTGGAATTATGTCCTAATTATTTGAATTAATCTAAATTCTCTAAACAAAGTCCTTAATTATTGTCCTTATTGACACTAGGTTTGAGTAGGTTCAAATCAAGGTTTTGCTAACCCTTAAACAAATACATGTAATATACATACATCAAACAATCAATCCTAGATCTAGGAGAGCCCTAAACCTAAGTGGTGTGTGCACCCTAAGCATGCAAATGAAGGTTAATTAATCAAGAAGTAATCAATGAATAATTAATATATTAATTATTCATTGATTACACATCACTCCACACTAATCTTGTTCAAACATGCTTAATCTAGGTTTAGAATTTCAAGGGATCTCTCAAACATTAAAAATCTAAATATATATATATATTTAAAATAATATTTTAAAGTATATATATACTTACACATATTTGAAAGTAGAATGCTTAAGATTAATATTTCAAAATACTATCAAAATAATTTCAAAATATCTTTAGACAATAATTTTTTTTTATAAATTGAGAGATCCTCTAATTTTAAAGTTTGAATTGAAATTAAGTTTTAAAATTTTAAAATATCGAATATGATATTGAATTAAATATTGATTAAATATTAGATAATCAAATAATTAATTACTAGGTATTAGGTTTTGCATTTTGAAAATAATTTTATATTAAAATACTTAAAATTTCAAGAATTGATATATTACTCATATTTTTATGAGTCGATTTGACTTTATTTGGAAATTTTTAAAGTTTAAAGCTTATTAAGTAAATTTTAAATTAATTCAAAATAAATAAATAAAATAAATAAATAAATAAATAAATAAATAAATAAATCAAATTAATTTAAATCTTAAATATTTCTGGATTTTCAAGATTATTTAAAATAATTTTGATTTAATTTCAAGTAAATGTTGATTAAATGTTTAGATATTTAATTGACTAAGTATAATTTAAAATATTAAAATATATATACAAATATTTTAGATTAATTAAGTTAAAATTAAATATTTGTAATAATTTTATGATTTTTAACATTTTGGAAAATTTAAAATTAATTTTAAAATAAAATTTTAAGTTTTACAAAATACCTTAATCATTTTTTTAAATTAAAATTTAACTCAAAATAACTAAAATTTTAATATTTAGAATAATTTAAAATATATATTTAATATTTCATAATAATAATAATATTAAATTAAAGTAATAATTTTCCTGAAAATATTGATATAAAATATGTAATTTTTAAATTTATATTTAAATTTATATAATTTTTTTTAAGAAAACTTGATTTAAAAAAAAAATTCTAAATCAAGTTAAACTATTGGCGGCGCCGCCGCTACGTGGCAGATTCCCGTTGGCGGACAGGAACGCAGGCAATGATTGCCTATGGGAACGCAGATCACTAATCCACGTCAGCAGGCGATGTGGACCGTTGGATGAAACCGCGAGACGGAGGAACGGCCGGGATTAAATCCCTTCGTTTTGTTTCAACCGAGCAAGATCAGACGGCGGGAATTCAATCCCGCAATCCTGAAGCGATGGTCCAGATCAAGCTGGACCGAACTCGAACCCAACAGATCCATACGCAACGAAGCAGAGCGTGGTTTGGCGAGATCTTAGCCGTTGATCCGACGATCAATGGCTAAAAAAATGTACGCCTGGACCAGACTGCGAACAAGCCTTAGAACCTATTTTTAAGCTCGTTTACGAAATCGGTTCGATCAATTCTGTTGAAATTTGAAACTTATATTAAGGAGATGAACAGATTTTGTGGAGTGATGTTTTAACGGTTAAATAATCACTTATTCAAATGCTAATTAGGCCTAGGTATCTTAAGCTAGGGTTAGAAAATTTTACTTCGATAGGGGACGGTTTGAACCGTTCAAGGATTCTCTGAATTTGTTGTTTGTCCACGCTCAACTTCTCTTCAGGAATCGCGGTTCAAAATGCTATGGATCAAGCGATATAAGCCTTGGATGGATTACAATCTGAGCTCGCTGGAATCTGGCCGCCGGCTAGGATCAGCTAGAGGGACCCCTGGATGAATGCCAAGTGGCCCTAGTCGGTTAGAAGGCTGAGGACAAGGACAACCCCAAGGACATGACATGGAAAGCTTCTCTTGCCTTCACATGGGGAGGGGGGACCACTAAGACTTAACTTAAGCTTAATCCAAGGATTAAGATCTAGTTTAAGAATATTCCAGAAGCTCTTTAAGCAGTTGGAATAGCATAGATTAGAAAGGATCAAGTTAAACACAAGTATTTCAGCATTTTGACCATTCCCCACCTCTTTGTTGACTGTTTGACTGGTCAACCAGTCAAGTGCTGCTGAGGTGGAGTCTAGAGGAGTCTAATGAACCAATAAAATAACTTGGAAGGAAAATAGATCCATGGGTTTGATGTATTACTTGAAATATTGACCAAAAAATTTCATTAAGTGGCTTTGTTGACTAGTTTGACTAGTCAACTTTCCAAGGTGGTTAAGGTTATGAATTTGAATTAATTCAAAGGGTAGATAGCTTGGTAGGGGTTCAATTAGGGGTATATAATGATTTGACTTAGAAATGTATATTTGACCAAGTCCAAAGTATTGATTTGGTCAAACTTACATTGATAAGGCTCATGCTAAATTTGAATGGGTTTAAAATATACCCTTGAATGGTGCTTGAATGTTTGAGCCTTTGTTTGAATTGGGTTTGAGTGTGTATAATGAATAGAGCTTGTGTTGACTAGATTTGGCCATACATGGATATGGTTAACTCAGTCAACTGATGGTTGGGTCAGAATGACCAAACCAAACCAAATCATCAAGAGTGTGCTTGAAGAAGTTTGAATGAGATTTGAATGCATTTAAAACTTGATTCAAAATATTAAAGCTTAAGGGTTTGAACTGGTCAACCTGAGTTGACTTGGTCAACCAGGTTGACCCAAAGCTAGGGTTTGGACTGAATCAGTTTCAAATGTTATTTGGAGCCTGGTAGATGTGGTTTGAGGGTTTGAATAGGTCATTTGGATCAAGTGGGCCTATTGGGCCCTTAAAGGGCTTAAATGGTCAATTGGGTTGACCTGGTCAACCAAGTTGACCCAGGGCCAGGGACTGGGTCCAACCAGTTCAGAATGACATTCTGAGTCTACTGGTGGTGGTCTCAAGGTCTGGAGAGGTCATTTGGTTGAAATGACCTATTTTGACCCTAAAGGGCCTGTTTGGTCAACCTGGTTGACTTGATCAACCAGATTGATCAAGGGTCTGGATTTGGGTTCAATGTGCTTGGTTTGACATTTGAAATTTGCTGGAAGTGACTGCATTTGATTTGGAGGTCATTTGGTTCAAGTGACCAGTTACACCCCATAGGGGTATTTTGGTCATTTTGACCCCTGGTCAACTGGGGGTCAAATTGAGTCCAACAAAATGTAGTTTAATGCTTAATAGGTCATAATCAAGGATCTAGAAGTGATTTGGAGCTTTGGGAAAAGCTCTAGGGTCAAAATCCACTGGGTGGTAGATCCAGTGGCATAGACTATAAATATTTGAAGGTTTTACAGCCTTTGGATTTCAATTCAGTTTCTGGGGTTAAAGACCTCAGAATGAACTCAAATTTGGAGGGTTGCCTCTAGAGACATGTCACATCAGTGTGGAACTGACAGACCTTGAATCAGAGATCATTTGATAGGGTTTTGAAATGTTCAAAGATTTGCTGGAAAAAGCTTTCAGGACTTAGACCTTTAGCCTTGGATTTGAATCTGGAAATCTGGTTTTGAATTGGATTTTGAGCTTGAATGTTAGGATTTGAATTAAGTTTAGGTTGAATTAAAGCTTGGATTGATCTAGAGGAATCCTAGGGTTTAGAATAGGTCCTAGGGTCCAAATCAGCTTAAGGGAATCCTAGGGTCTAGAATAGATCCTAGGGACTGAAGTCTGGGAAGATCCTAGAACCTAGAAGTCCTAGGGAAATCCTAGGATCTGGGGTCTGGAAGAATCCTATAATCTAGAAGAATCCTAAGATCTAGGAATCCTAAGATTCAAGATCTAGAAGGATCTTAGGATCTAGAAAAGATCCTAAAGTTTGATTTCTAGGAAGATCTTAGGGTTTGGAAGTCCTAGGGCCTGGGATCTAGAATAGTCTTAGGATCTAGAAGAATCCTAAGCTCTAGATAGATCTAGGAGAATCCTAAGGTCTAAGAGGATCATATGATCTAGAGTCAGGTAGAATCCTAGGGTCTAGAATAGATCCTAGGGTCTGAAGTCTAGGATAATCCTAGAATCTAGATTTGTCTTAAATTATATTGATCTGAGGTCAGGATTGATTTGAATTTGGATTGATCTTAAAGTCTGGATTGATCTAAGATCAGATTGATCCTAGGGTTAAGATTGATCCTAAGGATTGAAAAGATCCTAAGGTCTGGGTTGGTCCTACTGAGCTCATACAAAAATGAGGTCAACAGGGTGGTAGTGCCTATTTCTGGGTTTGGATGATGCATGTCGTGCAGTTTTTGAATGAGATGGTTCACATGGTGGAGGCTGAAAAAACTCAGCAAACGTGGGAGGTGTTTATTATTTTTGAATGCATGAAGTTTTTCATTTAAAAATTTATTCTCTTGGTTAAGGCTTGCATATTCAAATCTCAATGTATGCTCACTACTATTTAGTTCCCCTGCTAGTTCTTCTAGTTCCTTAAATGTATTCTCTAGTTCAACATGTGATGATTTCAAGGTATCGTATGCAGTGGTTAACTCAATATGCTTCTTGTTTAATGCATCATATTCATCAAGCAAAGACATATGATCTTTATCCAAGTCAGAAAAATTCTTAACTACACTAATATGCTCCTTTTGTAAAGTACTAAACTCAGTATTAAGACTAACATGCTTTTTCTTTAACTTTCTATATGAGTCATGGATTTTTTTAGAAATAATAAGCAGTTCATTGTAAGACAGTTGACATACCTCATCTTGATCTGATTGATCAAGATTATCATTAGTCATAAGACATAGATTCGTTACCTCCTCCTCTGCTTCTTCTCTCGATGATTCTGAGGCAGAGTCGGCCCAAAATGCTTTTTGTGTCTTAAATTTGCCCTTCTTGAACTTTGATCTTTCCTCACCCTTTTCCTTGGTTTGATGAGTCTTGATGTTGGGGCAATCAGCTTGGAGATGATCGGGTTTCCTGCACTCAAAGCAAACTGTGTCAGATGCAACTTTAGTATACTTTGAGCTTTTACCTTTGTTCCAATTGCTTTGATGACGGCGCTGCTTTCTTTTCAGAAAATTTTTGAACTAACGAGTCATCAAGGCGATGTCGTCATCTTCCTCCGCTGCTGAGCTGTCACTTTCAGAATTATTTGCTTTTAAAGCTACCGTTCGGTCCTTCTTCTTTTCACCAGCATCACTTTATCGTTGACTCACTCCTTGCTCGTAGGCAATGAGTGACCCAAGTAAATTATCAATAGAATAAACATTTAGATCTTTTGACTCAGTTATTGTAGTGACTTTAGCATCATATGAGCTAGGCAAACATCACAGTATTTTATTTATATTTTTTGAGTTAGACAACTCTGTCCCTAAAGCATGCAGAGATGTTACAATCTGGGTAAATCTAGTGTACATGTCAGGTATAGTTTCAATAGATTTCATGAGGAAAGTTCGTAATCATGTAGCAGTATGTTCAACCTAGATTATTTGACCTCACTAGTTCCTTCATATGTGATACACAGTTTGTCCCAAATTTGCTTACCAGATTTTATTGGCCCAAGAATTATTTAATCAATTTAGATTTTCTAAATCTAAAAAGGGCATGTTGGCTATTAAGATTGATATGGAACAAGCATACGATAGTATGAGTTGGTCCACTCTCAGTCAAGTTCTAGATTGCTTTGGTTTTACAAGGAGGTTCTCTAATCTTGTTATGTAGTGTGTGGTTGATCCTAAGTTCTCTATTATGATTAATGGTTTTAATTATGATTGGATTGAGGCTAAAAGTGGATTTATGCAAGGATGTCCTTTATCCCCTTACCTATTTATCTTATGCTCTAAACTGTTATCTGAGGCATTTGCTCAAAAAGGTGGGAGTATTGGTATTAAGGTTGCACCAACTGTTCCTAGGATTTCTCATTTATTGTATGCAGATGATATTGTCATTTTCTCAGAGGCTAATCACAAGAGTATGAAGAAGGTGAAGAACATTCTTTGTAAGTACTGTAGCTGGATGGGGCAAAAGATTAATGTGCTGAAGTCTTCAATTATCTTTGGGAAGTCAGTGAAGAGGAGGAGAAGGAGGTCTCTTGCGAGAATGCTGGGTTTTAAGGTGGTAACTAAAATGGAGTATTTGGGAATCAAAATTGCATTGAGAAGACTGGTATTTACTGATTTTCAGAATCTGATTGAGAAGGCTTCAAATAGATTAAATGTTTGGGGGAATATGTTTATCTCGATTGCTGGGAAGTTAATTTTAATTAACTCATCTTTCCTTTCCCTTCCTATCTTTTTGGCAACTCATTCTCTAGTTCCTTTGGGGGTGTTGAATGAGCTTGAGAAGATGTGTAGGAGTTTCATTTGGCATAAGAATGAAGGTTGTAATGGTCTTCATTATTTTGCTTGGGAGGTCTTATGTAGGCCAATAAATAAAGGAGGTTGTGGGTTACAATCAATTGTGGAGAAAGCTGGTCCGTTGAGGGCAAAATTTGTTTGGAGCTTCATTTCTAATCTTGAGTCTCTTCTTAACAGAACCTTAAGGTCTAAATATGGTAATGATGTTTGGAGTTGTGATTATAACAGGAATTCTTGACCACATGGAAGATTATTTTGAATGGAGCAAAATTTCTACATCCCATAGTGAGATGGAATGTTTCCACCAGTGAGGAAATTGATACAGTTAAAGATGTTTGGATATTGGATAAAAGCATTGAAAAATGGCCAACCTTTGCTGTTAATTTTGAAGAAGATACGTATGTTTTCTTGGGTTTTATCAAGGAAGGTAGCTGGAATGATGTGAAGCTGAAGCAAGTTTTTGGACAATGCATGGTGAAATTGATTTTATATGTTCCTTTTAACTCTGAATTGGGAAGAGATCGAATGGAGCTGCTTTACAAGTGTTCGGGTAAATCCATTACAGCACTAGCATTGGAAAAATCTTATGCAGATTGTATGGATGGAGATTGCTGGAGTGGGATGAAGAAAATGAATTTAAGACCTCACGTTGATTTGTTTTGGTGGCGTTTGAGTATAAATGCTATCCCGTCTAATCAATTCCTTGTGTATAGAAGGTTGTTAGAATTTGTTGGATGCCCAAGAGGTTGTGCTGCTGAGGAAGATTGTGAGCATATTGCAGTGAAGTGTGTTAAAATTTCTCAAGTTCTAGAAATTCTCTTCAAGTGGGGCTGTTCTATGCCGTTATTTGGAAGTCTTGCATATTGACTTAGTTCCTTGAAGCAACTTGCTAATACAAATCCATTTATTGGAAATCTTTACTACTCTGTGGTTTCTTTTTGCTGGAAGGGTAGAAGTAACATTACTCACGGCGAAAGGGATGATTCTTCTACTTTTGTAGTAGCTAATGCTTTCAGTCATGCAGTGGCTTCTTTCCGTTCTATTTTCATTTGGGAGAACTGGGATGCTAATCAGCTGTGCAAGCTGTCTCGACTCTCTTGGCGTCCTCCCCCTCATGGATGGATCAAGGAAAATGTGGATGCTTCTTTAAGTAGCAATAACAAAGCTGGAATAGGTGGCGTCTTCAGAGATTGTAAAGGAAGATTTTTATGTGCTGTTGGCTTTACTTCTACTCATTGGGACTACTCACAAAATGGAAATTTTTTCAATTCTCGCCCTGAGGAACTATATTCAAGATTGGATGTTTGATGCAAAAGGAATTGTTATTGAAGGTGATAACTTTAATGTTATCAATTCTTTTCAAAGGTTTATGAATAAGGCTGTTGATAAAGAAAGCTTCCTGAATCTGAAGGATTTGGGGTTCCTTAAGGATTTTAAGCAAGTTGTTTTTTGTTTTTCTAATAGGGAATGTAATAGGTTAGCAGATTTTTGTGCTAACTTAGCTCTTATTTTTGATTTCTTTTGGGATGATTTTAGTCTTAATAATATTCCTCCTTCATTTGTGAGTATGTTGAAGGAGGAATGTGATTGTAATTAGTTACTTTTATCAATAAAATTGCTTTATGCATTTTCTTAAAAAATAAAAAATAAAATTGAAGTTTCTTTACATTACAATCATTAAACCCTAGGTAAGATAGTAAGAAAATTCTTGTACACACTTAGGAGTTTAATTTAAAGGAAATATTAATGAAGATGAAATATTAGGTTAGTAAAGTTTTAAATAATTGAGTTATTTATAATGAGTACTGCTATTTAACCCTTAAAGATATTATTTTCTTAAATTTCACTTTCAAAAGATTGCATTCAAGGAAAAGGAGATAATTCTAATATATATATATATATATATATATATATATATATATATATATATATATATATATATATATATATATATATATATATATATATATATATATATATATATATATGGATTACTTGAGGATGAGTAACAATTTAAATTTGGTGATTTTATTGGTGTAAAAAATGTTATATTTTAAGATATCATATTTTGCATGAAAGTTACATTACATTACCATTTTGGTAGGAAATTCACATAATGAAAGTAAAATGAATTATAATGGAAGTAGCGATGCGGTGCCACAACATAGAGCGTCACAACATTAGGATACAAAAAATTCAGAGAGAGGAGTGCCAAATTGCTATTATTTAGCATTATAGTGCAGTAACACTAGTTCCTGGAGTGCTATAGTTACATGGGATCCTAGCCAATACTGAGAGAAAAGATCCACATTGCCTAAAGATCTCATCACCACAATGCCAAATCACCATCCTCGACATTGCAGTGCAAAATCCCCATGCACCACGGTGGAGCAATTAATACATTTATGCCATCAGAATAACACATTGATTTAGTTCGAGCGTCGCAATAGATCATCTTTCAAGCACTACGATGTTTTGTCATTTTGGAGCAACGCAATGCTACATAACCTAATGCTTCGATGCTATGATCAGCAATTAGATTTCTAATATAAATTATTGGCTATATTTCATTGGGAGAGGGGCTCATTTTTAGTGTACTTTTTCATTCTCTTTATTGTGGGAGATGGAGAGTGAGAGGGAAGAGCGAAAGGAGATTGAGATCCATCTATTTCATTAAATTGGGTTCTATCTTTATTAACTCAAACTTTTATATCTATTTTAAGATTTGCAATGAAACATTTCATGATTATGTTCACTGTAATGCTTGGATAATTTACTTTTTTAGGCTTATGATTTGATAGGAATGCATATGTTAAATAGAGTAGGTCTGAGCACTTAAAGATTTTCCATTGCTATTTATTATTCATTCGAACCGAATTTAGTTCTGTATAGGCCATGAAAAAAAATTAAAACATAGTGTGATTTATGTCTTTGAAGGAAGCCAGTGGGATAAACTGGAGAACTTGAACAAAGTGCTTGCAAATATAGAAATATGAATGTATAGAACTTTGGATCTGCTAAGGAGAAGGTTAAAAATATGGTGAAGTGACTGACTTTGCTAAAACTCCAGTAAGCTCTATAGAACTAGGAGTTAGTTATGCTCTAACTCACACCACATATTTGGTGGAGCAATATATGTGCACATAAATTCTTATCTACCATAAGTTTATATTTTTAGAATTTTCAAACTCATTTCTAGCAAGTTATAATTTGTTTCCTTTAACCAACACAAACTTTTCACTTATGGAAAGATAAATCTAGTGATAAGTAAAATTAGTAATAACTTGTTAACGGTGAACATTTAATTCTCTGTGGGAATAATACTCAACTCACTTCTACATTATTTGACATGACACGTGCACCTACGTATTACCATTAAAAAATAGAATTATCAATAACTCTAGAAATCTTTTTCTTTTTCTACACTTAGGTTCTACAACTATGCTTATTTTTTATGTTTGTTCGTTCTTTTTTGTTGTTGTTGATGATTTATCTGATATACTCCTTTACTTCTTTTTTCTTTTTGGGGGCTACAATTTTGGTTAAGGGCTGCAATTAATCTGATATACTCCTTTGCCCTCCATCTATTTTATGAATATGTTCCACATAGCACTCAATTTTTTTAAAAACAATTGCGAAGTATTTCATGAAACATTGATTTATCATAAAATTTTATGTGATATAGTTTAATTATTATACTATTTTTTTTTTAAATAATTTTTTTCCCTCCTATTTCATGTTGGCATATAGTAAACAAGTTCCCAACAATCATCTTCTCACCATCACATCATAATAATAAATAATAATATGAAAACATAAACCCCTAAACAATAAGTCTTCCGTCGATCGTCCGGAGTCCCCGATCCCAATAACTAAGATTATAGTTTTAATGTGTCGTTATTTTTCATTGGCTACTTTCGATGAATATAGAAAGAACAAAATAATTCATAGTCTTATCATAATTTAAGGCTCAGAAGTTACGATATTTTTATTTAGTTTAAATTTAGCATAATTTATCCAAGGGTTTTAAAATAGGCCACTTAAGATACAAGAAAAAAAATTCAAATTTAATTTCTAAAAATATTCTTAAAAAGTTAAAAAACAATCTTATAAAGAACATAAAAATTTGTTGAAAATTTTAAAGAATCTCTTTGTGGACTTGAGAATCTTTTAGAAACTCTTAGAAAAAATTTGGAATTAAAATGAATTTTACTATTGATAGGTCATCACCAAAATTCATTTTTTATTAAAAACTTTCAATATTAAATTCATGACAATCTAAATTCTGATTTCGACAAACTCATGATTGAATTGAAGATTTCGACAAGACGAACTCAACGACACCAAAAATATTCAAATTTGAGTCCCAATGTGGCCAATTTATGGGCCAAAAACGTATCGAAAACTTAATGATATTAATTGGAAGATCTAATGATCTCCAAAGACAAACTTATAGCCAAATTGTGCAACTTGATAAGGGTAATCCAACGAGCTTAGAATCACTTAATTCTGACCCCATTAATCCACCTAAATGTTGAAAGACAGATTTATGATCAATAGAATATATATGGGTCACCTGATGGAGTGTTTCATATATTCATCATATTTACGGGCATGCCACATAAAAATTTTTTATATAAGCTCCCACTCTCTACATTAAGAGAAGACATTGGAGGAGTTGGGAGCTCAAGCCTACACTTTGGTTTGAGATTTAAGAGAGCTCTTCTTCTCTAATGATTCTGGAGCACCACCATTGGCCACCTCCTGGCCAGCGCATTAACTTTGACACCTTCCAACAACATTCCTTCCAACCTTCATTATATGCAACTATGATCCTACTGGCTGCCACCAACTAACTATGGTCTATGGGCCACCATCGCCTGACTACGGTCTATGGATACCCATCGCCTTACTATGACCATCCAACTACTGTTTCCTTACTACAGTTCTTGGAGCACCATTGCCGGACTAGGTCCTCAGCCATCATCAACCGACTCTAGTCCTCTAGCCATTGTTGCCCGACTATAGTCCTCCTTCCAACATCATTTGATTTCGATCCTCAGACTACTACTATCTGATTATAATCCTTCGACCTCCATCGCCAATGAACTACGACCTTTGGAACACTATTGCCTGACTCCAGTCCTTGGACCACCATCACTTAACTACCATCATTGGACCACCCTTGCTAGACTAAGGTCTTTCCAACCTCCACTTCTCGCTAATCATAGTCCTCCAACCACTATTGCCCTCCAACTACAATCCCCCAACCTCCTTTGTCCATTGACCACTGCAGTCCTCAATTTTTTATTGCATGACTATAGTTCTTCATCCTCCTTCATCCAATAACTATGGTCCTCTAATCATTGTCACCTAACAATGGTGCTCTAACCACTATTACCTTACTATGATCCATCAACTTATAATGTTATGTTCATTATTGCATGACTACTCAGACTCCAATCAACTTCATCACCTACGATCAACAATAATGCTAACACATATATACACTTATCAATGCATGCCATTTACTTTGAGTTTGAATCCCAACTTTTACACATAGACTTATACCGAGTTTATGCTATAGGGCTCTTCCATTTTTAATGATGTAAGATGTGCTTTATTCATTCCCTCGAGGGTATAATCTTTAATCAATAGAAACATTAGTGGAATAATTTAGATATGGCTAGGCCTTCTGAATTTTTCCTTTCTCAAGTTTTAAGTGCAATGTTCCAATGTATCTTATAATTATTGTACTCCTCTCTCTATCTATATGAATGATGGATCTTCATGCAAAACTAAGATGTTAAACTCTTTATGAATGTATTGGCACATAATAGTTTAGCACTGTTTGTGAAAAATGATTATTATCTTGGGGGGGGGGGGGGGGGGGGTTTGTTGAGGGTTGGATTGATGGGAGGTGTGTATCACTAATGTGATCAATTGGTGGATGAGAGGAACTCTTCTAATTTATTTAGAAGAGTTAGAATCAATTTTATAGTGTAGTTACTTTGAAATATGGGAGATGTCACAAGCTTTGTAATCTACATAAGGAATTCCAATCCAAGTTCTTAATAAAATGTATTCTCCCTTTACATGTATCCAAATCTAGCACAATTAGTCTTTATTAGGAGGTGATATTGTATAATATATATCTAGAAAATTTGGTAAGGATTGGAGAGGTTTATGTGGTCTAAATGTACTTTGGAAGGGGAGATGGTTAGTTCTATCTAGAATAACCAATGTTTAGAATTTTGCTGTGGTTTTTTGTGGAATGGGTGGAATTATAGGATAGAAATAACTTACAGGATATAGAACTAGTGTTCATTTGATCTCTAGGAATTTGAATAGAACAACCCCATATAAATTTTGGGTCATTGAATTATTGGATGTAGATTATTAATCTGGTAATTTTGGTTGGACTTTATGAAGTTCTTTTTGGTTAAGCAACAAGACAAATAAGACTGGTCCAACAAAGAAAATTCATTTTTTGTTCCAAAATATAGGAATATACATGGAACTAAAGGGAGATAATTAGATTTTATAATTTTTTGATGGATTACACTCATTAGAATAAAACATTAGAAAATTGGAGTAAACTAAAGTGTATAAAATAAAAAGCCTACTCAATAAACTAGGGTTTAATGGAGATCACCCAATCTCCTTGAGTATGGACAACCACCAAGTAGGTTTTCAAGGAGATTACCCAATATCCTTTAGTTTGGCTGACCGCCAAGCCTTCTAGCCTCTTTGATAGGGGACTAATGAAAGTGAGAATAGGTTGTTAGACCTATTAATAATGTCCCAATGCTAACCAAGAGGAGGTGGAAGGGGTTGCAGGTGCTACTGATAGAGTGGATGGTGGTAATTCGGGAGGGGCCATGTTTAAACTATAGAAAGAACTTAAATCACTTGGGAAAGTAAGTTTTCTTGGTTGTACTAGGAAAGGAGATGTTTTTAACAATAAGAGCGGTGGGAATAATTCCACCTTCAAAAGTAAATGAATTCCATTAATTTTTGGAATTGTAGGGGGGCTAGGAAGGGTGAAGCCTCTCGATATTTGAAGGAGATTGTGAAGGATCATGGGTCTTTTTTTGTTGGTTTGGCTGAAATAAAGATTTCCTCCATGAATAAGGTTGAGTTCAAGAAGTTTATTGGTGATAAGTGGGAGTTTTTCCTCTATCCTGCTGATGGTTTATGTGGGGGTATTATGGTTTGTTAGAGGTCAGATATGGCTTCTTTTTCAGTCCTAGTAGCATCTTCTCAAGTAGTTGTGGGGGAGCTTAATATTGTGAATAAGGGATTGTGGTTGGTAGACACGGTCTATGGTAGTATCGATTGTTATAAGAGGAGAGGTTTGTGGAGTGGGTTGGAGGTGCTTTTAGGTAGAAATATTCCAACAGTTATTGGAGGTGACTTTAATTATCTGTTGTCTCAAGATGATAAGAGAGGTGGTAAGAAGTTCATCCTTTCTCAAGGTCCTCAAGATATGCTTGCATTTATGAGGAATTTTGATTTTCATTAGATTGGAACGGTGGGTCCTAAGTATATGTGGTGTAATAACAAAGAAGGAAGAGCTCGTATTTTGGAGAAACCGGATTGATGTATTCTTAACTCTGCTACTTTAAGAATAGTTAAGTTGGCTGTGGTTAGGCATTTGGCTAGAGTAGCTTCGGACCACTGCCCGATTATGTTGAAAGTTTTTTCTTCAGATTTTCAGAAGTGGAGGAAGTTGATGTTTGAAGATGTTTGGGTTACTTATCCAACCTCATTTTTTATTGTGTATCATTCTTGGAAGAAAGCTGTGAAGGGTAATGTTGTGGAGGGTTTGAACAGGAAGTTCAAGAGGGGTCTGAAGGCTTTGTTTTTTTGGAGAAACGTTGAACATAAAAATTTGCAGAAGCTGAAAGAAGAACTGAAGAAAGAAGTACTGGATTTATAAAAAGAAGAAGCTACGTTTGCTAGTCTTTTGAATTAGAAATAGGTTCTCTTAAGGTCGAAGGTTGCTGAGCTCAATGCTACCCTTGCTCGGCTTAGTACTTAGTTGAATCAGAGAGCTAATGTCCAATGGTTCAAAGAAGGTGATTCAAACTCAAAATTCTTTCACTCTTACGCTACGGCAAGGAGGAATGGAAATTGGATCAGTCAAATGAAAGATATTAATTGAGGTTTGGTTGAGGAGTAGGAAAAAATGGAAGGTATTTTCTTTGAATTCTTTAAAGAAAAATGGAGGAACCGTGAAAGTAGTCTGGGAGGATGGCCTTCTCCGATGCCTAAGCTTCAAGATGCTGACAGATCTTTGTTAGAAAAGGAGTTCTCTAAAGATGAATTGGAGATTGTTATAAATCAATTGAAGAGTAATAAATCTCCAGGTAACGATGGAATTTCATATTCCTTTTTCAAAGCTTATTGGTCCTTTATCAAAGAGGATGTGTGGATGGCGATCAGCTCGTTCTTTAAATCTGGGAAACTCTGTCCTCAGTGGAAGGAGACTAATGTGGTGTTAATTCCAAAGGTGAAGAATCCTTTAATTCCTTCAAACTATCGTCTTATAAGTCTTTACAATTCTATATACAAAATTGTGGCTAGATCGTTATTAAATAGGATGTATCTTCTTTTCCCAAGTATCATTTCAGAATTTCAATATGCTTTTTTTAAAGGGAGATTTATGTCGGATCAGATTTTATTGGCCCAAGAATTGTTTAATAAATTTAGATTTTCTAAATCTAAAAAGAGCATGTTGGCTATTAAGATTGATATGGAACAAGCATACGATATTATGAGTTGGTCCACTCTTAGTCAAGTTCTAGATTTCTTTGGTTTTCCAAGGAGGTTCTCTAATCTTGTTATGGAGTGTGTGGTTGATCCTAAGTTCTCTATTATGATTAATGGTTTTAATTATGATTGGATTGAGGCTAAAAGTGGGTTTATGCAAGGATGTCCTTTATCCCCTTACCTATTTATCTTATGCTCTAAACTGTTATCTGAGGCATTTGCTCAAAAAGGTGGGAGTATTGGTATTAAGGTTGCGCCAACTATTCCTAGGATTTCTCATTTATTGTATGCAGATGATATTGTCATTTTCTCTGAGGCTAATCACAAGAGTATGAAGAAGGTGAAGAACATTCTTTGTAAGTACTGTAGCTAGACGGGGCAGAAGATTAATGTGCTGAAGTCTTCAATTATCTTTGGGAAGTCGGTGAAGAGGAGGAGAAAGAGGTCTCTTGCGAGAATGTTGGGTTTTAAGGTGGTAACTAAAATGGAGTATTTGGGAATCAAATTTGCATTGAGAAGACTGGTATTTACTGATTTTCAGAATCTGATTGAGAAGGCTTCAAATAGATTAAATGTTTGGGGGAATAGGTTTACCTCAATTGCTGGGAAGTTAATTTTAATTAACTTATCTTTCCTTTCCATTTCTATCTTTTTGGAAACTCATTCTCTAGTTCCTTTGGGGGTATTAAATGAGCTTGAGAAGATGTGTAGGAGTTTCATTTGGCATAAGAATGAAGGTTGTAATGGTCTTCATTATGTTGCTTGGGAGGTCTTATGTAGGCCAAGAAATAAAGGAGGTTGTGGGTTGCAATCAATTATGGAGAAAGCTGGTCCGTTGAGGGCCAAATTTGTTTGGAGCTTCATTTCTAATTCTGAGTCTCTTCTTAACAGAACCTTAAGGTCTAAATATGGTAATGCTGTTTGGAGTTGTGATTATAAGAGGAATTCTTTAACCACATGGAAGATTATTTTGAATGGAGCAAAATTTTTGCATCCCATAGTGAGATGGAATGTTTCCACCAGTGAGGAAATTGATACAGTTAAAGATGTTAGGATACTGGATAAAAGCATTGAAAAATGGCCAACCTTTGCTGCTAATTTTGATGAAGATACATATGTTCTCTTGGGTTTTATCAAGGAAGGTAGCTGGAATGATGTGAAGCTGAAGCCAGTTTTTGGACAATGCCTGGTGGAATTGATTTTATCTGTTCCTATTAACTCTGAATTGGGAAGAGATTGGATGGAGCTGCTTTACAAGTGTTCGGGTAAATCCATTACAACACTAGTATTGGAAAAATCTTATGTAGATTGTATGGATGGAGATTACTAGAGTGGGATGAAGAAACTGAATTTAAGACCTCACGTTGATTTGTTTTGGTGGCATTTGAGTATAAATGCTATCCCATCTAATCAATTCCTTGTGCATAGAAGGTTGTCAGAATTTGCTGGATGCCCAAGAGGTTGTGCTGCTGAGGAAGATTGTGAGCATATTGCAGTGAAGTGTGTTAAAATTTCTCAAGTTCTAGATATTCTCTTCAAGTGGGGCTGTTTTATGTTGTTATTTGGAAGTCTTGCATATTGTCTTAGTTCCTTGAAGCAACTTGCTAATACTAATCCATTTATTGGAAATCTTTACTGCTATGTGGTTTTTTTTTTTTGCTGGAAGGGTAGAAGTAACATTACTCATAGCAGAAGGGATGATTCTTCTACTTTTGTAGTAGCTAATGCTTTCAGTCATGCAGTGGCTTCTTTTCGTTCTGATTTCATTTGGGAGAACTGGGATGCTAATCAGCTGTGCAAGCAGTCTCGACTCTCTTGGCGTCCTCCCCCTCCTGGATGGATCATGGCAAATGTGGATGCTTCTTTAAGTAGCAATAACAAAGCTGGAATAGGTGGCGTCTTCATAGATTGTAAAGGAAGATTTTTATGTGCTTTTGGCGTTACTTCTACTCATTAGGACTGCTCACAAAATGGAAAATTTTTTAATTCTCACCCTGAGGAACTATATTCAAGATTGGATGTTTGATGCAAAAGGAATTATTTTTGAAGGTGATAACTTTAATGTTATCAATTCTTTTCAAAGGTTTATGAATAAGGCTGTGGATAAAGAAAGCTTACTGAATCCGAAGGATTTGGGGTTCCTTAAGGATTTTAAGCAAGTTGTTTTTTTGTTTTTCTAATAGGGAATGTAATAGGTTAGTAGATTTTTGTGCTAACTTAGCTCCTATTTCTGATTTCTTTTGGGATGATTTTAGTCTTAATAATATTCCTCCTTCATTTGTGAGTATGTTGAAGGAGGAAAGTGGTTGTAATTAGCTGCTTTTATCAATAAAATTGCTTTATGCATTTTCTTCAAAAGAAAAAAAAATGAAGTTTCTTTAACATTACAATCATTAAACCCTAGGTAAGATAGTAAGAAAATTCTTGTACACATTTAGGAGTTTAATTTAAAGAAAATATTAATGAAGATGAAATATTAGGCTAGTAAAGTTTAAAATAATTGAGTTATTTATAATGAGTACTGCTATTTAACCCTTAAAGACATTATTTTCTTAAATTTCACTTCCAAAAGATTGCATTCAAGGAATAGGAGATAATTCTAAAAAATTATATATATATGGATTACTTGAGGATGAGTAAAAATTTAAGTTTGGGGATTTTATTAGTTTAAAAATTGTTATATTTTAAGATATCATATTTTGCATGAAAGTTACATTACATTATCATTTTGGTAGGAAATTCACATAATGAAAGTAAAAATGAATTATAATGGAATAGCGATGCGGTGCCACAACATAGAGCGTCACAACATTAGGATACAAGAAGTCTAGAGAGGAGTGCCAAACCGCTATTATTTAGCATTATAGTGCATCAACACTAGTTCCTAGAGTGCCATAGTTGCATGGGAGCCTAGCCAATACTGAGAGAAAAGATCCACATTGTCTAAAGATCTCATCACCACAATGCCAAATCACCATCCTCGACATTGCAGTGCAAAATCCCCATGCACCATGGTGGAGCAATTAATACATTTATGCTATCAAAATGACACATTGATTTAGTTCAAGCGTCGTGATAGATCATCTTTCAAGCACTATGCCATTTTGTCAGTTTGGAGCGACGCAATGCTACATTACCTAATGCTTCGTGTTTTTGATTGGAGTGAATTGTTTTGTTCATGAGAATTCTAATCCCAGTTTATGTTTTTGATGATTACAAAAGTTTATTGTTTGTCTAATTCATCTTCTAACATATATCTTTGAGTTTTTGTTTGTCTGTGTGTACTAAAGTATTTTTCAGGAAATTCACACTCAAGACTGTTGAAGACTTCAAGTTCACTTGTTCACTGTAAATGAAGTCTATAATTTTCTTTTCTTCTTTTTCTTTAGTCTGAGAGAGTGTGATTATAAGTTGGATAACTGTGCACACACACACAATGGGGGAGTAAAAAGTTTAAATATTTTTAAACTGATCGTACAGTACGAATTGATTTCGTACAGTACGATATGAACAATATGTCCTCCAGGGAGAACCCATCAGACTAGAAAAATTTTCTAAGGCATGTTCGTACAGTACGAATAACATTCGTACATGAGTTTTGATGTACGAACAGCTCAAAATTGGGTTCGTCCAGAGGTTCGTACGGGACGAATGAATCGGACGAAGCTCACTGTTCGATTCGTCCAAGCATTCGTACGGGACGAAGCGTTGGGACGATGCTCACTGATCGATTCGTCCAAGCATTCGTAGGGGACGAAGTGTTCGGACGATGCTCACTATTCGATTCGTCCAAGCGTTCGTACGGAACGAATCGTTCGGACGATGCTTACTGACATGATCGTCCGAGTGTTCGTACGGGATGAACTATGTGTACGAACGGCTCTGTTGTGTTCGTCTGATGAGTCGTACAGGATGGATTGTTCAATCTTTTGAACTATTCGTACAGTATGATGGACGATCGTACGGGATGATCGGCACGGACTTAACTTGAAAATTCGGTTTTTGGACGGTTTTTCCTGTCCTTAGTATAAAAATGACTCAAAACTATTTTAAAAAAAATCCTTCTGCGAAAATTCTTTTGGGAAGTGAGAGGAGAGTGATTGGGAGGGTGTTTGAGAGTGAGTTTTGAGAGATCTTTCAAGAGAAAATTGTGAGGAGATTCACAAGGTTATCCAATTGAGAGGATTTCTTTTACTTCTTCTTCAAGCATCTTCCTAGTTCCTTGGAGACTTTTGCAAGAGTATTGTTCGAAAGGATTTCGGTTCTCTGCCGCACTTGGAGAGTGAAAAGGATGACGGTTCTCTGCCGCACTTGGAGGGTGAAAAGGACGACGGTTCTTTACCGCACTTGGAGGGTGAAAAGGACGACGGTACTCTGCCGCACCGGGGTTGGTGGAAGAGAGTTTGTAAAGGCTTCTCCGCCTTGCTGTGGGGGCAAAAGGAGAGACACTTAGTTTTAGTGCAATACCTAGAGAAGGGATCTCTAGGGAGTGGATGTAGGTCGAGTTTGATCGAACCACTATAAATTCTGGTGTTTTCTGTTCTCTATTTATTTTTCTGCATTTCTATTTTCGACAGTTTATTCTCGTTGTGGTTGAATTTCTGTTTTAAAAGAAAGTGCAAAAATTATCTCAGTTCGTACTGTATGAAGGTATATCGTACTGTACGATTAGCTTTTAAATTTTCCAAATTATCAAGAGTAATTTTAAAAGGAACCAATTCACCCCCCTCTTGGTTAGCCTAGGGACATTGAGCAATAGGTCTAACAACCTATTTGTACTATCAAGTGGTATCAGAGCCATATTTCAAAATATCTATTTTAAATACTGTTTGAAATTTCGATCATGGCTAATTTTGGAAATAGAAATACTATGGAAGGATACTCGATCACTAGACCACCGTTATTTGATAATATTCCTTTTGATTTTTGGAAAACTCGCATGTCTACTTTTCTGCAATCACTTGACTATCGTATGTGGATGTTAGTTCAGGATGGTTATACTGAACCAACTAGGATTGCAGAAGGAATAAGAGTTCAAACACCTTTTGCAAACTAGACTGTAGAAGAACGTGAACTAGCGCAACTGAATGCTAAGTGTTTGAATAGTTTCTTTTGTGCCTTAAAATCAGAAGATTACATGCGTGTTTCTACCTGTAAATCAGGAAAGGAAATTTGGGATAGACTTTGCATCACATATGAAGGTACAAATGAAGTAAAATAAACTAGATTGAACATTCTCTTGCACGACTATGAACTTTTTCGGATGAAACAGAATGAATCAATCTCTGACATGTACACTCGCTTTACACACATAGCCACTTCATTGCATGCTTTAGGTAGGGAGTTAACTAATGCTGAGAAAGTTAATAAGATATTACGTTGTTTACCTCCTACATATGATGCAAAGATAACTGCGATAACAGAATCTAAAGATTTGAATGTTTATTCTGTTGATAATCTTCTTGGATCACTAATTGCTTATGTGCAATCGGTGACTCAAAGATAGATTGATGCAGGTGAGAAGCGAAAGGAGAAGAATATTGCTTTAAAGGTGGATGACTCTGAAAGTGATCAATTGCTACCTGAGGACGAAGAGGATATTACCTTGATGACGAGACAATTTAGAAGTTTCCTAAAAAGGAAGCAGAGAAGACGTCAGAATTGGAACAAGGGTAAGTTCCAGAAGAATGTCAAGGCTTCAAATGAAGTCATTTGCTATGAGTGCAGAAAGTCAGGTCACATCAAGACAGATTGCCCCAATCTCAAAGGAAATCTTAATAAGGAGAAGCCCGAGGAGAAACCAAAGGATAGAAGGGGTAAAAAGAGAGTACAATGAGCTTTCTGGGTGGACTCAGCCTCAGACTCATCAGAAACAGCACCAGAAGAGGAAGTTACCAATTTGTGCTTAATAGCTGATAATCTTGAGCATTCAGATGAGGATGAGGTATGTGATTTAAGCTATGAAGAATTATTTGAAGTTTCTGAACGCATACATTCTGCATATAGGAAACTTAAGAAATTACATGCTAAGTTAAATTTGGATTACATAGCTGCAAAAAGATTATGAGATCCTCAGAAAAGACCATGCATTAATTGATAGCAACCACATGACTTTGTTGGATGAGTATGATAATTTAAACAAGCAGCACAATCTTTTAAAATCATCACAAGCTGAACTTGAAAAAGATTTTAAGACTTTTATGGATGAGTCGGATTCTAGAGAGCATGAGTTGAAAATTGATAACTCGATTTTAGAAAGTGCCAATGCATATCTTGAAGTCCATATTAAAGCACTTAAGGAAAATAAAATACCACCTAAGCTTGAAGAGTTTCATGAAATGTACCACAAGAACATTGACTTAAGATCTAAAAAGAAAATTTTTAAAAAGAATAAATTAGTGAATCCCTTTCCAGGGATAAAGTGTTTTTCTTGTGGTAGGTTAGGACACATTTCCCATACCTGTACTTTAAAGTATAGAACACATTTAGTATGGAGACCTAAGGTGCAGAAACCACAGCATATCACTCATGCATCTGGTTTAAAGTTGTCAAGAGGTGAACCCAAACTTGTTTGGGTTCCCAAGGCTAATGTTTGATTATTTTGTAGAAACGCTCTCACAGAAGATCTCGTGAGAGTATTTGGTACCTGGACAGCAGATGCTTAAAGCATATGATTGGAGATACAAGTCAATTTATATCGCTAGAAGCCAGGAATGGAGGCAAGGTGACGCTTGGAGATGATACCACCAAGAGAGTGGTAGGTACAGGTATAATTGGAAATTCAGAAAAATTTTTTATTGAGAATGTACTGTTAGTTGAAGGTTTGAAACACAATCTGTTGAGTATTAGTCAATTATGTGACAAGGGCTATCATATTAAGTTTTTACCTACAAGTTGTGTTATTAGTCTAAATGGAACTGTTGTTTTGAATGGTGACAGGGTAAATAATGTTTACATGCTAGATTTTAATTCTGTTAAAGCATCTACTGCCTTGTGTTTGAAAACTGTATCTGATGAATCATGGTTGTGGCATAGAAGGCTTTGTCATGCTAGCATGAAAAATCTTAGGAAAATCACTCAAAAGCAACTGGTTAGAGGAGTACCCAAATTGGATTTTACTAAAGATCATTTGTGTGATGCATGTTAACTAGGAAAATAAGTGAGATCCTCATTCAATTCTATCAAGGAAATTAGAACGAGCAAGCCCCTACAAATTCTTCACATGGATTTATTTGGACCTGTTAGTACCTTAAGTTTAGGAGGAAAAAGATTTGGGTATGTTATTGTGGATGACTATACTAGATTCACTTGGATTAGATTTTTGAATCATAAGAGTGAATCATTTGAGTAGTTCAGAGATTTTGCCACTTGGATTCAGAGAAAACTTGGTTTTGAAATAGTTAGTATCCAAAGTGATCATGGGGGAGAATTTGAAAATGAAATGTTTAATGATTTTTGCAAATCTCTTGGAATTGAACACAACTTCTCAGCACCGAGAACACCTCAACAAAATGGAGTTGTAGAAAGAAAGAACATGATATTAGTGGAAACTGCTAGGGCCATGTTGGCAGAATATTCACTTTCTAAATATTTTTGGGCTGAAGCAGTTAGTACCGCATGTTATGTATTGAATAGGGTGTACATAAGGTCTAAATTGGATAAGACACCCTATGAACTTCTTAAAGGTAGAAGTCCCAACCTCTCACATCTACATATTTTTGGATGTAAAGTGTTCATTCATAATAATGATAAAACTCTTCTAGAAAAATTTGATCCGAAAGCAGATGAAGGAATCTTTCTAGGATACTTAAGTGTTGGAAAATCCTATAAAGTTTTTAATAAGAAAATATTGGTAGTTGAAGAGACCACACATGTTATTTTTGATGAATCTTATGATAGTAAAGAGTCTAAGATGCATGAAGATGAGGTTGAGGTGATAAATGAAAAGCTTGAAAATCAAAAAGTTGAAGATAATGTTGAAAAAGAAGAGGAAAACCAATTGCCTAGAGAATAGAAATTTGTAAGGAGTCATCCAAAAGAATTGATTTTAGGTGAACCAAGTGAAGGAGTTAGGACTAGGCATGGTTTGAGAAAAGGAGTGAATCATTCAGCATTTATTTCAATGATAGAACCCACAAACATAGAACAAGCACTTTTGGATGAATTTTGGATATTGGCCATGCAAGAGGAGTTAAATCAATTCAAGAGAAATGATGTTTGGGAATTAATTGAAAGGCCAAAAGATCAAAGTGTAGTTGGGACTAAGTGGGTATTCAAAAATAAGATGAATGATTCAGGAGTAATTGTTAGAAATAAGGCTAGGTTAGTAGCTAAGGGGTATAACCAAGTTGAAGGAATTGATTTTGAGGAGACATTTGCCCCTGTAGTAAGACTTGAAGCAATAAGAGTTTTGTTAGCCTTTGCCTGTTTTAAAGATTTTAAATTGTACCAAATGGATGTTAAAAGTGTCTTTCTAAATGGGGTGATGGAAGAGGATGTGTATGTTGAACAACCTCCAGGTTTTGAAAATTCTAAATACCCTAATCATATTTTCAAATTGAAAAAGGCATTATATGGACTAAAACAGGCACCTAGAGCATGGTACGAGAGGTTAAGCACTTTCTTGTTAAATCGATCATTTTTTAAAGGAAGTGTGGACACCACTTTGTTTATGAAAAGATTTGAAAATGAAATACTCATTGTACAAATATATGTGGATCATATCATCTTTAGATCAACTGATAAAACTTTATGTGATGAATTTTCAAAAACAATGAGTAGTGAATTTGAGATGAGTTTGATGGGTGATTTAACTTATTTTCTTGGCTTTAGCATAAAGCAAAATGAGGAAGGGACTTTTCTTTGTCAATCTAAATATGTTAAGGAAATTCTCAAAAAGTATGAAATGGATAATGCTAAACCAGTCACTACACCCATGAGTTTCTCAGTCCTATTAGATAAGGATCCAAAGGGAAAATCTGTTGATCAAAAGAAGTTTAGAGGAATAATTAGATCTTTGCTTTATTTGACTGCTATCAGACCTGACATTATGTTTAGTGTTTGCTTATGTGCTAGATTTCAAGCTAATCCAAAAGAATCACATTTGACAGCAGTAAAAAGGATATTAAGATATCTTTTGGGAACTCAAAATTTAGGAATTTGGTATCCTAAGAACAGTTCTTCTTTTGATATAATTGGATACTCAGATTCAGATTTTGCAGGCTGTAGGGTGGATATAAAAAGTACTTCTGGAACATGTCAGTTCATTGGAAATTCATTAGTATCTTGGTCCAGTAGAAAACAAAATTCAGTAGCACTTTCTACAGCAGAAGCATAATACATTGCCTTAGGGAGTTGTGTAGCACAGGTGCTTTGGTTGAAACAACAATTGAGTGACTTAGGATTAGTAGTAGGCACCATTCCAATATTTTGTGACAATACTAGTGCCATTTGCATTTCAAAGAATCCTATCCAACATTCTAGAACCAAGCATATTGACATAAGGCATCATTTCATAAGAGATCATGTAGCAAAAAGTAAAATTGAACTACATCATGTGGCTACTAAAGATCAGCTTGCAGATATTTTTACAAAACCCTTAGCCTTTGACACATTTAGCATATTGAGGACAAGGCTAGGTGTGATAGATCTAAATGCTTGATTAAAATTTTCTGCAAATGTATTTGTATTTGTTTTGTATTTGTTAGTTTGTTTGTTGATTTGTTTTCATAATTATATTTTTTGTTTCTTGTTTAATTTTTTTTTGTTTTTATTTGTTCCGTATTTGAATATTGAAAGGCTAAAGTTTTTGGAGTGTTGGGTTTTTATTTATGTTCGTACTGTACGATATGCCATCGTACTGTACGATTACGTCATCGTACCCACATTTCGTTTGTACGAACGGATAGGAAAACACGGTTAGGGGCAGTTATTATTGGCGATCATACGTACGAATACGTCATTCGTCTGTACGATCCATGTGTCGTTTCACGTGAGGGACGAACCTAACCGTCGCCTGAACGACCTTTAATTTTTTGATCGTCCCGGACGAACATGTAATCGTCTGTACGATCAGGAAGTCAAAAAGCCTGTACGAAAGGACGCCTCGGGACGAGCAGTTTACGAAAAACTGTTTCATTTTGACTATTTTTGTTCGTCTCGGATGAATTTTAATTCGTCCCGGATGAATCGAGGATCGTCTTGTACGAATGATATTCGTACAGTACGATATCAAGGTTTTTCTATATAAAGGAGGGTCACTTTCTTTCATTTCACCATCTTTCTAGAAACCTTCAGAGAAAATGTCTGGGAGTGGAAAAAGGGCACGAGTGGCTAGGCGTCCGGCGTCTAGAAGGAAGTGTGATGAAAATTTCCTTAGTGAGGAGAATGAGGAAGCATACCTTAGGTATGCTGCGTCTAAGGTTACTCCTTCCCGCATCTTATTACAAGAAAACATCCATTTTGCAGTTATGCCCCTCTTTGACTCGACACAGTTTTCTTTCCTATTGACCTTAATTTATGCCTTCAATAAGGACTTATTTCATGTTTTCCTGGCAATCATGACCTTTAACGAGAATCATACTGCCATATCTTCCTATATCCTTAAACAAAAGGTTATAATAACAAAAGAGGATCTAGGAGAATACATTCATCTTAGAACTGAAGGGATTAGAGCTCATACTTTCTCCACAAGACCTGAAAATGGTTGGTCTGAAATTAACCAAGTTCTTAGAGGTGCAAGCATACCTACACATGTTGCTCGGGTAGAAATGTTGAATCAAAATGCTAGGATAATTCAACATGTGCTTAGAACATCAATAATACCTAAAGCAGGAGATCGAGTTAATATGACTCCTCTTCTTTCTACAACAAAATTTCTTATTATGACTGGTCAGCCTATAGATGAAGCTCAATTGATCTTAGATTACATCTATTATCTGTCTGACATTGGGTTGGCTAGTGTGAAGAGGAAGAAAAATATTGCTTTAGGACATGTTGTGTGTTATATCCTGGAGAGAAAGTACAATCTAGTTCATCCTTCTGGTCCTTCAGAGCTCCCACTATACTTCACTGATGCTTCTTTTAGAGCATTATTTGGGGAAGAGGGTACTGCTGGCAGCTCAGATGATGAGCCTCATTCTGCTACTGCTCCTTCAGGTGCACCCTCAACTGCACCTGGACCTTCGCAGGATTTCTATCAAAACATGGTCCAACATTTTGATAGAATGGACCAACGTTTTGATGACATGGAGGCTCATTTAAAGAGGCATGATGATCAGTTTGATGCTGTTAACACAAATATTGCAACTCTTAACAGCTATTTCTTATTGTTCGGTGGTATACCACGTCCTCTACCTCCTGATAAGGGTCCCTCTCAGTACTAGCTTGGATTATTTTGTGTCACTCTATGTTTGTTTTTTTAAGTTGACTATGAGTATCTTGTTGTGAGTTGTTATTTTTATGTTTTTAGCAAGTTCTTTATTTGATATGTGCTTTAAAAGTGTAACTTGCTATGATTGTATGGTGTGAAGTTATTAGTAATGGAATGTTCCAGTGTTTCGGTGTTTATACTTTTTGTGTTAGTGAATGACCTTGTTTCACTTGAATATAGTTGATTACTGATTTAAAATGTTAATTAAGTTCATATTACAATAAAAATAGTATGCATAACTTTAAAACGTCAAATCTTTTAGTTTTCGTTATGTTGTCATGTGGATTAGAAGATCTTCTTTAAATCTTATTTAGACATATTATTTAGTCAAAAATTATGTATGGTTGTTGTTTTAATATTATTCTTACATTCTATATCTTTGTGTTTTATTATTATATTTGTGACTAAAGAGATAATCTTATTGGAAAGAATCTTAATAAGCAAAGCTTGAAAAGATGCACAAAATGTGCCATATAAGAAATGATGCGCAATGTCGCCAAATGTAAAAAGACACACAAAGTGTGTCATCAAATCAAAAGATGCACAATGTCGCCAACTGTCAACAGACACACAAAGTGTGTCCTCAAATCAAAAGATGCGCAAAGTCGCCACATATTCTTTCCTTTAGTTTTTTTGTCTCTTTTTCACTAATCAATAATTGTCACTTTAGACCTAGAATTTTTGATAATGTTATCTCTCCTTCTATACAAAAATTGAGACTGCTAAACATGTCAAATACATTACTACTATAGATCGACTTTTCTTATCCTTAACATAATTTGAAATCTAACATTTTTGAGTCTTTAGTTTTTGCATCTCATTTCATCTTGTAATTCAACTTCATTTAACATAATTCCATTTCTCAGCTATATTCTAGTGCTCTTTTTGCTGTTGGCAAAAGGGGGAGAGTTTTATTATTTGACTTATGTTCTTGTATGATTGTATGCGCTTTGTATGTATGTTCTTGTATGATTGTATGTGCTTTGTATGTTTGTATGTGCTTGCTTTGTTTTTGTTGCTCTACACTCTTTTCTTCCCTTCTCTTGTCTATCCTCAAATATCTTGATTTGTCTTTAAGGGGAGCTTAAGGATAGGATAAGTCAGTTTTAGGGATTTAGGTTATTTTGGGGGAGTGTAGATCTTTTATTTAAAGGGGATACATTGAGTGAATGTTAGAAGATCTTTTTATTTTTTTGTATATCATCAAACAATAGTTATTTTGCCATCATCAAAAAGGGGGAGATTGTTTTTGATTGGAGTGAATTATTTTGTTCATGAGAATTCTAATCCCAGTTTATATTTTTGATGATTACAAAAGTTTATTGTTTGTCTAATTCATCTTCTAACATATATCTTTGAGTTTTTGTTTGTCTGTGTGTATTAAAGTATTTTTCAGGAAATTCACACTCAAGACTGTTGAAGACTTCAAGTTCACTTATTCACTATAAATGAAGTCTGTAATTTTCTTTTCTTCTTTTTCTTTAGTCTGAGAGAGTGTGATTGTAAGTTGGATAACTGTGCACACATACACAATGGGGGAGTAAAAAGTTTAAATGTTTTTAAACTGATCGTACAGTACGAATTAATTTCGTACAGTACGATATGAACAATATATCCTCCAGGGAGAACCCATCAGACTAGAAAAATTTTCTAAGGCATGTTCGTATAGTACGAATAACATTCGTACATGAGTTTTGATGTACGAACAGCTCAAAATTGGGTTCGTCCAGAGGTTCGTACGGGACGAATGAATCAGACGAAGCTCACTGTTCGATTCGTCCAAGCATTCGTACGGGACGAAGCGTTGGGATGATGCTCACTGATCGATTCGTCCAAGCATTCGTACGGGACGAAGTGTTCGGACGATGCTCACTGTTCGATTCGTCAAAGCGTTCGTACGAGACGAATCGTTCGGACGATGCTTACTGACATGATCATCCGAGTGTTCGTACGGGACGAACTATGTGTACGAACGGCTCTGTTGTGTTCGTCTGATGAGTCGTACAGGACGGATTGTTCAATCTTTTGAACTATTTGTACAGTACGATGGACGATCGTACGGGACGATCGGCACGGACTTAACTTGAAAATTCGGTTTTTGGACGGTTTTTCCTGTCCTTAGTATAAAAATGACTCAAAACTGTTTTAAAAAAAAATCCTTCTGCGAAAATTCTTTTGGGAAGTGAGAGGAGAGTGATTGGGAGAGTGTTTGAGAGTGAGTTTTGAGAGATCTTTCAAGAGAAAATTGTGAGGAGATTCACAAGGTTATCCAATTGAGAGGATTTCTTTTACTTGTTCTTCAAGCATCTTCCAAGTTCCTTGGAGACTTTTGCAAGAGTATTGTTCGAAAGGATTCCGGTTCTCTGCCGCACTTGGAGAGTGAAAAGGACGACGGTTCTATGCCGCACTTGGAGGATGAAAAGGATGACGGTTCTCTGCCGCACTTGGAGGGTGAAAAGGACGACGGTACTCTGCCGCACCGGGGTTGGTGGAAGAGAGTTTGTAAAGGCTTCTCCGCCTTGCTGTGGGGGTAAAAGGAGAGACACTTGGTTTTAGTGCAATACCTAGAGAAGGGATCTTTAGGTAGTGGATGTAGGTCGAGTTTGACCGAACCACTATAAATTCTGGTGTTTTCTGTTCTCTATTTATTTTTCTGCAGTTTATTCTCGTTGTGGTTGAATTTCTGTTTTAAAAGAAAGAGCAAAAATTATCTCTGTTCGTACTGTACGAAGGTATATCGTACTGTACGATTAGCTTTTAAATTTTCCAAATTATCAAGAGTAATTTTAAAAGGAACCAATTCACCCCCCTCTTGGTTAGCCTATGGACATTGAGCAATAGGTCTAACAACCTATTTGTACTATCACTTCGATGCTATGGTTAGTAATTGGATTTCTAATATAAATTATTGGCTATATTTCATTGGGAGAGGGGTTCATTTTTAGTGTACTTTTTCATTCTCTTTATTGTGGGAGATGGAGAGTGAGAGGGAAGAGCAAAAGGAGATTGAGATCCAACTGTTTCATTAAATTGGTTCTATCTTTATTAACTCAAACTTTTATATCTATTTTAAGATTTGCAATGAAACATTTCATGATTATGTTCATTGTAATGCTTGGATAATTTACTTTTTTAGGCTTATGATTTGATAGGAATGCATATGTTAAATAGAGTAGGTCTGAGCACTTAAAGATTTTCCATTGCTATTTATTATTCATTCGAACCTAATTTAGTTCTGTATAGGCCATGAAAAAAAATTAAAACATAGTGTGATTTATGTCTTTGAAGGAAGCGAGTGGGATAAACTGGAGAACTTGAACAAAGTGCTTGCAAATATAGAAATATGAATGTATAGAACTTTGGAACTGCTAAGGAGAAGGTTAAAAATATGGTGAAGTGACTGACTTTGCTAAAACTCCAGTAAACTCTATAGAACTAGGAGTTAGTTATGCTCTAACTCACATCACATATTTAATATCTAAAACTTTAATATCACATTTCTATTACTCATATAAAATTTTAATATCAAATATATCACTCCTATATTTATTCTTATCACCCATATCATCTTATAAATTTTAATATTTTGTTTCATGCACGCATATTTATTTTGTAGGTGATAGATATATAATATTAAAATTATAGGAATTAAATATATAAATAATATGAAATAAAGTGGCATATATGAAAATCCCTCTTAATTTAAACGCATATAAATTAGTCGTTCATCCTTTAAGAAAAATAAATTAAAAAAGTGAGACACGTGCCATTTCCCTGACCGCACGAGGCCCTGTCCACCAGTCTTAACTTGAGCAGCACGCTGCAATAGCTGGAAGTCCCTAGCCGGAGGATCTGCTGATTGATCTCGATTACCGAGCACATCTTAATTAAACGGCTGTGATTTAAGCCGGACCAAATATTGGAAAGACAGCCGATCCCGATGTTTAAGAGGACAGTTTTGAAAACTAAACTTTGTGCCGTGGCAAGCTTACAGCCGTTGGTGGAAGATAGCATGGATTTATTAAATAAGTAATCTTAGGAATCATTAATATAATTAATTAAAATATATTTAATGCTCTTAGTAATATTTTACAGTATAACTGCCTAGGGAGATGCCACGTAAGTAGATTCAAAGACCACCCTAAAATGCTCGACTGCTTACAATACTTTTTTAACGATGCTTCGTACCGTAAGAAAAAAAAGGTTTGTAATGATAAGATTATAGTTTTGGGGATGTTTAGGGGGCTCTTGGGTGAGAGGGGAGGAATTATTTCCGTCGACCGTCCAGCCACAGTCTCAATATCTAAGATTACGGTTTTAATGTGTCGTTATTTTTCATTGGTTGCTTTCGATGAATATAAAAAGAACAAGCTAACTCGTAGTCTTACCATGACTTATGGCTCTAGAATTACGAATTTTTATTTAATTATAATTTAGCATAATTTATCCAAGGCTTTTAAAGTAGGCCACTTAAGACACAAGAAAAAAAATCAAATTTTATTTCTGAAAATATTCTTAAAAAGTTTTTTTTTATTTTTTTATTTTTTTTCTTAAAAAGTTAAAATATCTTAAACAATCTTATAAAGAACATAAAAATTTGTTGAAAGTTTTTAAGAATCTCTTTGTAGACTTGAGAATCTTTTAGAAACTTTTAGAAAAAGTTTGGAATTAAAATAAATTTTACTATTGATAGGTCATCACCAAAAATAATTTTTTATTAAAAACTTTCAATATTAAATTCACGACAATCTAAATTCTGATTTTGACAGACTCAATTGAATTGAAAATTTCGACAAGACGAACTCCACGATACAAAAAATATTCTAATCCGAGTCTAAACGTGGCCAAATGATGGGCCTAAAGTATAATTGAAAACTTAATGATATTAATTGGAAGATCAAATGATCTCCAAAGACAAACTTATAGCCGAATTGAGCAGCTTGATGAGTGCAATCCAATGAGCTTAGAATCACTTCATTCTGACACCATTAAGCCACTTAAATGCTGAAGGATAGATTTATGATCAACGGAATAGATATGGATCATTTGATGGAGTGTTTTGGATATTCATCATATTTATGGGCATGCCACATAAAAAAATATTTATATAAGCTCGCACTCTCTACATTAAAAGAAGACCTTGGAGGAGTTGGGAGCTCAATCCTAAACATTGGTTTGAGATTTAAGAGAACTCTATCCCTCTAAGGATTCTGGAGCACCACCATAGGTCACCTCCTGGCCATTGCATCGACTCTAACACCTACCAACAACATTCCTTCCAACCTTCATTGCACGCAACTAAGATCCTACTGGCTACCACCGACTAACTATGGTCTATGGGCCACCATCGCCTGACTACGGTCTTTGGACACCTATCGCCTAACTACGACCATCCAACTACTGTTTCTTTACTACAGTCCTTGGACCACCATTTCATGACTAGGTCCTCAGCCATCATCACCCAACTCTGGTCCTCTAGCCATCATTGCTCGACTACAGTCCTCTTTCCAACATCATTTGATTTTGATCCTCAGACCACTACCGTCTGATTATAATCCTTCGACTTCCATCGTCAATGAACCACGACCTTTGGAACACTATCGCCTGACTCCAGTCCTCAGACCACCATTACTTAACTACCATCATTGGATCACCCTTGCTAGACTAAGGTCTTTCCAACCTCCACTTCTCGCTAATCATAGTCCTCCAACCACTATTGCCCTCCAACTACAATCCTCCAACCTCCTTTGTCCATTGAACACTGCAGTCCTCAATTTTTTATTGCTTGACTATAGTCCTTCGTCCTCCTTCATCCAACAACTATGGTCCTCTAATCATTGTCACCTGACTATGGTGCTCTAAGAACTATTACCTTACTATGGTCCATCAACTTATAATGCTATGTTCAATATTGCATGACTACTCAGACTCCAATCAACTTCATCACCTACGATCAACAATAATGCTAACACATATACACACTTATCAAAGCATGCCATTTACTTTGAGTTTGAATCCCAACTTTCACACATAGACTTATACCGAGTTTATGCTATAGGGCTCTTCCATTTTTAATGATGTAAGATGTGCTTTATTCAATCCCTTGTGGGTATAATTTTTAATCAATAGAAACATTAGTGGAATAATTTTGATATGGTTAGGCCTTCTGAATTTTTCCTTTCTTAAGTTTTAAATGCAATGTTCCAATGTATCTTATAATTATTGTACTCCTCTCTTTATCTATGTGAATGTTGGATCTTCATGTAAAACTAAGATGTTAAACTCTCCATGAATGTACTGGCACATAATAGTTTGGCACCATTTGTGAAAAATGATTATTATCTTGGGGGGGGGGGGGGGGGGGTATGTTGAGGGTTGGATTAATGGGAGGTGTGTATCACTGATGTGATCAATTGGTGGATGAGAAGTACTTTTCTATTTTAATTAGAAGAGTTAGAATCAATTTTATAGTGTAGCTACTTTCGAAATATGGGAGATTTGTCACAAGCTTTGTAATCTACTTAAGGAATTCCAATCCAAGTTCATACTAATGTATTCTCCCTCTATATATATCCAAATCTAGCACAATTAGTCTTTATTAGGAGGTGATGTTGTATAATGTATATCTAGAAAATTTGGTAAGGATTTGAGAGGTTTATGTGGTCCAAATGTAGTTTGGAAGGGGAGATGGTTAGTTCTATCTAGAATAACCAATGTTTGGAATTTTGTTGTGGTTTCTTATGGAATGGGTGGAATTACAGGATAAAAATAACTTACAAGATATAGAACTAGTGTTCATTTGATCTCTAGGAATTTGAATAGAACAACCCCATATAAATTTTGGGTCATTGAATTATTGGATGTAGATTATTGATCTGGTAATTTTGGTGGGACTTTATGAAGTTCTTTTTGGTCAAGCAACAAGACAAACAAGACTGGTCCAACAAAGAAAAATTCATTTTTTGTTCCAAAATATAGGAATATACATGGAATTAAAGGGAGATAATTAGATTTTATAATTTTTTAGATGGATTACACACATTAGAATAAAACATTAGAAAATTGGAGTAAACTAAAGTGTATAAAATAAAAAACCTGCTCAATAAACTAGGGTTTCATGGAGATCACCCAATCTCCTTGAGTATGGACCACCAAGTAGGTTTTCAATGAGATCACCCAATATCCTTTAGTATGGCTGATCACCAAGCCTTCTAGCCTCTTTGATAGGGGACTAAGGTTAGAAATACCATAGTTAAGCAATGGTGGCCCAAGTACTGGAGCCAGGCATTGGAGTTTTGAGGACCATGTTTAGTTGATGGTGGAGGTGAAAGGACTATAGTTGGGTAACAATAGTCCAAAGATCAATAATCAAGTAACATTGGCCAAAGGACTACTGTTGGGTGACAATGGATGGAGGACTATAGTCAAGTAAATGTATTTTAGTATAGTAGTCATGAAATTGTTATCTGAGGATTATATTATGACAATGGTGGTTAAAGGTTAATTATTATACAAAAATGGCTAGAGCAGTATAGGTTGATGGATTACAGTCAAGTGGTAGTGGCCAAAAGGCTATAGTTGGGTGATAGTAATAAGCGAATCATAGTTGGCAAGCAAGGAATGAGGTTAAGGGATTGTAGTCGGCGGGGAATAGAGATTACCCAATCTCCTTAAGCATGGTTGACCACCAAGCCTTCTAGACTATTTGTAATTCACTACAAAATGTGTAAGAACACTAATTATCCTTCATTTTGTTGATCCCCTTGTGCCTGGTGTACATTATTATTTTGATGATTATAAGGTTATACTAATCATTAATAAAGTAATGTGTATAGGAAGCTTATTTTAAATCAAACCTTATTAGAAGCACATACATGACAAATTCAAAATGAGGGCATACTAAAGCCAAAATATTTAAATACGAGGAGAATATGTCAAACAAAAGAAGACCATGAATCAGAGTGTGTGTCAACTTATAATTTATATTTTTTATTTTTCTTAAGTCTTTATGTATATTAGGCATAAATTGAGTTGAACAATCACACACAAAAAAGATGGTATAAAAATAAATCTAGTTAATTAAAGCATTTCATTTTTGTAACTTAATCATACTATATAACTTATTTCAGACTATATGATATGAATGAAAATTTATGAATTCTAAAAATTAAGTGGCATTAATTATCTAAAATTAAAAATTAAAAATTTATATAACTAATCATACAATATGATACAGATTATGCTGGATGATTAGCTATTCAAATTCAAATTATTAAAACCCTAACATTTCTAAAAATAGATAAACTAAAACTTTGAACTATTCATACTGGACAAACTACTTCATTTGGTATGAAATTTAAGGCTAGGTATTATGAATTACCTATTGATTATGAAATTTAAAACCTTGAAATTTCTAAAAATTGGTAAACTCTATTGAAATCCATGATTTCTACCTATTGTTTTGATGATTCCAAATATTATTGATTGGATAACTTATTATTTTTTGTATTATATATATTATTTGTTCTTTTGAAGTACTAATAATTTAGGTACAACATATATGGAGCCAAGCCAAAGAAAAGAATCTAAGAAGTGTAGTAATTATTCTAATCACAATTTGTAATAAAAGAGTCTGCAAT
This sequence comes from Dendrobium chrysotoxum, assembly GCA_019925795.1. NCBI lineage: Eukaryota > Viridiplantae > Streptophyta > Magnoliopsida > Asparagales > Orchidaceae > Dendrobium > Dendrobium chrysotoxum. Next base: position 3,879,802 of record CM034301.1, on the reverse strand, counting down.
TTTTCTTTTTACTTGAGACAGTTTGTATTAGGTGTATGTTGGCAAGAAGACAAAGCACTTACACACACGAGTGGGGATAAAAAATTTAACACTTGATTTTCTTTGTTAAATTATAATATACTATCTCTTTCATACTGTATGATTAGTTAATTTAGAAAAACAATTAAGTGTTTAATTAGATTAACTAAATTAATTTCTTGGATAACTAATCATACTGTATGACATGTGATCATACAGGATGGTCAATTATTTTGATAAAAATCCTGCCGTTAAATATGAGTTAACAAGAATTGACAAATTTAAATTTTGAATTTTAAACTAATCATACTATATGATTGTGGTTGTACTATATGAGCAGTAAAGAACTTGCCTAATTTCGACCTTTGATCAAGAAATCAAATAAGGATCAAATATTGATTGAAGATAATAATATATAATCCAACTTGTCAAGTACGATCTTATAGAGCTTTTAGTGGATGAACCTTAGTTCATCCAAGATGATCCTTGATACAATATAACTAATCGTATTTTATGATTCATATCATATAGTCTGATCTAATAGAACAAAAAAATAAATGTTTAAGTAATCAGACCGTGGTACAATCTGTTTAACAAAATTAAAAATTTTGGTTTCATTTAAATATTCTAATTTAATTCTTTTAATCATATGTGATGTTGGAGAGAGTCTTAATGTAAGTTCTACAAGAGCGTCCTTGAGGAGAGAAAACATGCCTTTACTTTGAGAAATGCTTGAGCAAATTATTGCAATCCAGGATCTCGAGCTTGTAATTTTAATGATAACAAATATTATTGATTGAATTTTTATTTCTCCTAACATTTGTATTGTATACTTATTTCTATGTGCACTAACCTTTTGAAAGTTCAGGGAGGTTATAAGACCTCGTTGAACTAGCCCTAGGCACACCAAAAGGGGGCTGAATTGATTATTTAAAAATTTCTTTAGCACAAAAATGATTTTTTGAAATTTTTTAATAACTTAAAATAAATAATTTGATCACCCGATGTAAAAGTTAATAACTTAACAGTAATTATAATAATGGTGATGATAATTTAATTAACTCAATCTAACATCAACCACAGATTTTTCATCATGCAATTTTCAGAAAATAAATTACAAAAAAGTAAAATACAAAAAATAAAAATTAGAATGAGCACACTAGAAATTTTTAGTGGTTTGGTCAAACCATCACCTACGTCTACTCCCCAGAGTCCTCCTCTTCATATATTACATTAAACCTTTATTGACTCTCCTTTAGCTCCCACAGCTAGGCGGAGAAGCCCTTATAAAATATCTTCCTCCAACCCGGTGCGGTAGAGGACCATAATATTTTCACCCTCTTGGTGTGGTAGAGAACATGGAATCATTTTTCACCTTCCTGGTGAAGACAGAGAACCTAGAATCTTTTTTCACCCTCTTGGTGAAGGAAGAGAACCTAAAATCCTTTTTCACTCTTCTGGTGAAGGCAGAAAACCTCAAATCCTTTTTCACCCTCCTAGTGAAGGCAGAGGACCTCAAATGACTTTCACCTTTCTCAGTGCAGCAGAGTAATAGGGTCCTTTGACACCAAAGAGATCTTCTTCCCAAAGCCTCCCTCAAGATAAGCTTTAACACATGGAGGAACTTAGGTGCAAGTTCGTTGGAGCAACTATGTGAAACTCTCTCTCACACTCCCTTGAAACCAATAAGGATCTTCTCCCTCTCTCACAAACTCCACCATTTGTCTCTCGAGCTCTAGACTCTCTATTCAAGCTTTTTTCAGAAGAAAATAACTCAATAAATGCCAAAATGACTCTTACAAAGTTTTATGAGAAAGCTTAAATAGAGGGCTTCAAGAACCCTAAAAATTCAATTTAGCCATCAAAGTTAGTATAATACAATCACAAGATCATCTAGTACGATAACCCAAAATTTGACCTGTTAGTACTATACGATCACCAGTTAGTACAGTATGATCAATTCAAATTTTCACTACTTGTACTGTATGATATTTAGTTAGTACAGTATGATCAGTTTAATTTTTCCTGATAGTACTATACGATTAACATTTAGTATAGTATGATCTATTCAGATCGTACTGTATGAATAAATGGTTGTATAGTATGATTAGTTCAACTGAATTGCTATTCATCTAAGATGAATCCTGGGATGACTAAATATCATCTTTATCGATCGTATAATAAGATCCAATTTATATAATATAATCAAAATATTAAAATTTGGCTGATTTGATTGATTAATTACATGATTAAACTAGGTAATAATTTAAACATCATATAGTATGATTATGTTCATACAGTACAAATAAAATAACATGCAAAATTCAATTTTTTGCCTAATTTAATGAATGGTAGGGTTTCTGATTATGGCAAACCATCTAGTATAATGTGTTGTTCATACTATATAATTAGTTATATTTCAAAATTATTTTCTCAGATAAATAAAATATTTTAATAAATTTTTATAACAATAGACCATATAGTATGACCTATATCATACAATATGATTTATAAAAAAAATAAAATATTTAAAATTATTTTTGCTCCCCTTGTGTGTACATAGTCATTAGGCTAGCATACATCCTTGGAGGATTTGACTTAAGAGATCAAAAATAAATAAATAAATATTATAAATTCTTTCAATACACCCTATTCTATCCAATCTTGAGCCTTAGTCTTCATTGAATGGTGCATGTTATACGTAAAATATTAGTATACACGCAAATAAATATGCACTATAAATACTAGGAGAAATAATGAGTCAATTAATAATATTTGTTATCATCAAAATCATAAACTAGGGATCCTGAGTTGCAACATATTTTAGTTATATCATATACTATTCAAGATCATTCTGGGCTCAAGATTGGATAGAGTAGGATGTATTGAATGAGTATGTACTTTTAATTTCTTTAATTTTATATTCTTGAGTCTAAGTTATATAAGGGGTATGCTGATTTGATGACCATACACACACATATTGGGGAGTGAGAAAATGAATTTTAAAAAATTTAAACTAATCGTACCATATGATCCAGATCATATTGTATGATTAGTTATTCATAAAATCAATTAAAATGACTAAATATGTTATTAAAGTTTTTTTAAAAAATTATACTATATAATTAGGATCATACTATATGATATATTTATTCTGAAAAACCTAGCTGCTAATCAAATTTAAGTAAGTATTTTAAATTTTAATTTTATATTCTTCGTATAATATGAATCATTTCATATTGTATAATATTTAAAAACTTACTTAAATTAATCCTAATGATTAGTCAATCAAATCAAGATTTAATTAATATTGTAGATTATGCCATATGATGTTAATCATACAATATGATTAGTAGAAATAAAATTTGATTGTCCCTGAGGTTCTTCTGGTCAAAACCTTAGTTTTTGAACTAATCCTACAGTATGATGTTAATCATATTACATGACTTATAGATACAATTTTGATCATCCCGAAGATTATCTTATACAATCTTAAGACAATTTAAATTAATCGTACTATATGATCCATAGATCATACTGCATGATCGATATACAAAACTTGAACAATTTATTCTATAATCATTCCATCATATTGAATGAACTCCAATTTTTAAACTATTCATACTGTACGATCCTCAATCATAATGTTGGAACAGAAGCGATAGAATTGAAATTTTATGATTTTTTGATGCCTTGTATAAAATCTCTCTTGCTTGATTCTTAGTAATCTTTTTCTATTGAAGGGATTCTGAGAGAGATTTGTGAGAAGCCTTAGTGCATTAGAGAAGGAGAAGGTGGGGATGTGTGAGAGGGAGAAGGAGTGTGAGGGTATTCCACACGGTTGCTCCAAGCAAGCTTGCACCTTGATTCCTCTTGTGGCTCTGTCAATTTCCTGGGGTTGCTCTAGGGAGAAAGACTTCAAGGCTATAGATCGTTGGGTTCTCTACCTTTATGAGGAGGTTCAAAAAGGATTGAGGTACTCTACCTTCACTAGGATGATGAAAAAGCTTCTAGGTTTTCTACCTTCACAACTAGAATGAAAAGAGCTTCCAAGGTTCTCTACCTCACTGGGATGGAAAAAGGATTCTAGTTCTCCACTGCACTGGGTTGGTGAAAGTGATTCTTGTAAGGTTTTCTCCACCTTACTATGGAAGCTAAAGGAGGGATACTAAAAGTTTAGTGCAATACTCAAAGAGGAGGATTCTGGGGAGTGGACGTAGGTCATTGTTTGACTAAAGCACTATAAAATATGGTGTGTTCATTCTATGTTTTTCTTTACGCATTTTACCTTTGCACTTTATATTTCCTATAATTTATTTTCTTGAAAATCTTTTTGTGAATGTTGAGATTTATTTGGACTTCTTTTGTGAAAAAACAAAAACATTTATTTTTTATGTCTTATGGTTTCTACTAAATCAAAATAGAAAAAATTTCGTCCATTGACTAGCCTTTGCATTGTTAGATATCCATTTCAATTTTGAGATTTGAATTTGGTAATTAAGTTTACAAAAAGTATTTTTAAAAAAAATAAAAGGTTTTTAAAGCTCTAATTCACCCCCCTCTCTTGGTGCATCTTGGGCATTTCAATGAGGTTTAACACCCTCCCTTTAACTTTCAATTAATATTAGAGAGGGTCTCAAAAGTAATGTTTTAGAAAACCTTTAGAAAAATGATCCATGTCACACTTTGGAAAAAGAAACACCGTGGAGGGTTATTTGATAACTCGTCCACTACCTTTTGCCAACATTCCATTTAGTTTTTGGAAAATTTACATGTCTATTTTTTTCATGTGGTATATATTCAAAGTGGGTTATTCTCCACCTTTTCATGTTCTTAATGAAGTTAAAGTAGAAACACCTTTCACTGAATGTAGCAATGAGGATAGAGACTTAGCTCATCTAAATGCTAAATGTTTAAACTACTTTTTTTGTGCATTAAAATTTGAAGACTATATAAGAGTCTCTAAATGTACTACTCGAAAATTTTTTTTGGGATAAATTATGCATCACTTATAAGGGTACCTGTGAAGTTAAAAAGTCTAGGTTAAATATTTTATTATATGATTATGAACTCTTTCGAATAAAACTTATTGAGAGTATATCAGATAAGTACACCAGGTTTATCCAGATAGTGACATCCTTGCATGCTCTAAGTAGAGAACTATCAAATTCTAAAAAGCTAACAAAATTTTGCATTGCCTACATAGTAGTTATGATGCTAAAGTAACTGCCATTTGTAAATCTAAGGATTTAAATGTGTATTTTATTGATAATTTACTTGAATCACTCATTGCTTATGAGAAAAGTGTGAGTTAAAGGTTACTTGACATAGGTGACAGGAAGAAGGACAAAGTAATGGCACTGAAAGCAAATGAATCTGAAAGTGACAACTCTGTAGCTGAGGAAGATGATGACAGAACACTGATGACCCAACAATTCAAAAGCTTTATGAAGCAAAAGCAAAAGCATCATCAGTACTGGACCAAAGGTAAACCAAATAAAAACTTCAAAGCCTTATCTAAAACTATTTACTTTGTATGCAGGAAATCAGGGCACTTAAGAATAGATTGCCCTATCTAAAAACTCACCCTGCCAAGGTGAAGATTGAAAAGAAGACCAATATCAAAAAGGGAAAGCATCAAATACAAAAGGCATTTTGGGTTGACTTTGCCTGAAAATCATTAGAACAGTAAGCAAAGGAGGAGGTAACAAATTTATGTCTTATGGCTAATAATAATTTTAATCTTTCTAATCAAGAAGAGGTATATCAACTATCCTATGACGAGCTGTTTATTATTTCTAAAAAATCAATGACTCTTATAAAAAACTAAAGAAAATGTATGCTAGTTTAAACTTAGAATTTTCTAATTTGCAAAGAGAGCATGATAGTCATAGGGTTAAACACATTGCTTTAGATGAGGAGCACTTCTCTTTATGTGATGAATTTGATGCATTAGACATGAAAAATCTTGATTTAACTCAAGCACTTAATTCTTTAAAATCTAAACATAATTAGTTAGAAGAATCATACAAATAATTAGAAACAGTCGCATCTAAACTAGATCATAATGAGAATGCAATGAAATATAAAGCTCAAAGCTTTCAAAATGAAAATAAGTTTTTGAAAGCAAAATTGATGCACTCCAAAATAATAAACCACACCTATTCTAACACAATGGTATAATCCCACATCACTACATGCATCATAAATCCCTAGGAAAGGAACAACATCCCATATAGATTAACAATCCCATTCCTAGGTGGTAAGTGTTATGCTTTTAGCATGTTATGACATATTGCTTGCACTTGCACCATACACCGTAGAACACATTTAGTGTGGATGCCAAAATCATTTGCATCACAACATAGCTTGCATGTAGTTCATTCATTAAAGCATAACATGGAACCCAAACTCACTCAGTTTCTCAAAACTAATCATTGATTAACATTGTAGGGATGCTCTCGCAAAAGGCCTAGTGAGAGTATGTGGTACATGGATAATAGATGCTCATGATACATGACTGGATATATGCAACAATTCATTACGATGGAAGCCAGGGTAGGAGGCAAGGTTACACTAGGAGATAACACCTCTAAGAAAGTGGTGTGCTCAAGTATGATTGGCAATTCTAAAAATTTTATCATTGAGAATATTTTGCTAGTAGATAGTTTAAAATATAACCTGCTTAGTATTAGTTAGTTATGTGATAAAGGATTTGATATCAAATTTTTGCCTACTAAATGTTTAATTAATTTAAGTGATAAACATATATTACAAGGAAAAAAAAGATTAACAATATTTACATGCTTGATTTAAACTATGTTGAATGTTCAAACTCCTTATGTTTAAAAATTATTACTGATGAATCCTTGCCATGGCATTGGCGACTATGTCATGCAAGCATGAACACACTTAGGAAGATCACCCAAAAAGATATAGTAAGAGACATACCAAAGTTAGATTTCTCTAAAGACTACTTTGGTGATGCCTGCCAATTAGGAAAATAGGTCAAATCATCATTTTATTTCATTAAGCACATCATCATCTCTAGGCCACTAGAAATCCTTCATATGAACTTATTTGGATTAGTTAGTACACCTAGCCAAGGTGGGAAGACCTTCAGGTATGTGATTGTTGAGGTTTACTTTAGATTTACCTGGATTAGATTCTTATCATATAAGAGTGAATCATTTGAGGAGTTTAGACCATTCACCACCAATTGGATTTAAAGAATATTAGGATGTGAAATTTCAACTATCCATAGTGATCATGGTGAAGAGTAAATCTGATGAAGGTATTTTCTTAGGTTATTCTTCTATAGGTAAAGACTAAAGAATTTTTAATAAGAGAACCCTAATGGTAGAGGAGACCACCCATATAGTATTTGATGAATCTAATAGATCTATTGAGCCTAGGTTTGAAGAAGAAGAATAGATAGAGGCCACCTAAGGAGTAGAATCTATTGACCAAGAAAATTGAGTAAAGCCTCAGGACTAATTTCCTAGAGATTACAGATATTCATCTAGTCTTCCTAGGGAACTCATCTTAGGAGATCTATCTATAGGAGTTAGGACTAGGCATGGACTTAGGAAGGAGGTTAGTCATTGAGTATTCATCTCCATGGTAGAACCCATTAATATAGATCAAGCCTTATAAAATGAATTATGGATCTTATCTATATAAGAATAATTAAATCAATTTATTAGAAATGATGTTTGGGAATTAGTTAGTAGACCTACGGACCAAAGTGTTGTAGGAACCAAATGGGTGTTAAAGAATAAGATGAATGACTCTGGAGTTGTGATTATGTGCCAAACTCTTAGACTATGACACCATTTGTACACTGAGGATGAGATTAGATGTCATTGATATTCAAGCTTGACTTAGGACCAAAGTTAAATCAACACAAGGTATAATTTATTAATTTTGTGTGTTTTTCCTATTTGTTTTATTTTTCATCCTTTTTTGTTTTTAATTTTTCTTACTTGTTTTGTATGTTTGAATTATGCTAATTAGAAAAAGCTTCCTGATCATCAAACAACACACATAAAAAAGGTGAAGGAAAATAAAAAATTGCACACATCATACTATGCGAACCTCATTCCAGTACGATCATGATCATACTGCATAACTTGACCACTTTTTCTGACAGATCATCCAGATGAATTGAATTACTATAATCATCTAGTACGAACCTCGATCGTACTGTATGATCTACTAAAAACTCTATAAATTGGAAGGAATTCTAAGGATTTTATTCACTCAACTTCAATTTCCCTTCATTTCCTTCTACTTTTTTCCTTAATCCTCTAAATGGCTAGAGGTAGCATGCGAGCACATCTCCTATAGGGGAGTTCCTCTCGTCATCCTGTGGACGCCAGGTTTTAAACAATAGATAATAAGGCTATGTATCATCACTTCAAAACTGCTCATATCACACACTCTCCTCTCATAGACCAGCCAGCCCTCCATTATCAGGTCATGAATCTTTTTCCCTCCACCACCCTACACTTTCTCCTTACCCTCATTGTTCCATTCCACTTTGATTTCTTTGCTAATCTTAAGGTGAATGCAGAATTCTGTGTTATGTCTTCATATGTCTATAAAAGACATGTAAAAATAATTAAAGAGGACTTAGCCCAATAAATGCACCTATCTACTGAAGGGCATAACGCCCACTTGCTCTCATCTAGGGGTGACTATGACTGGACTATTGTTAACATCACCATTAGGGATCAAGTCTTGAATCAACACTAGCCAAAATGCCTAAGTCAACCATCACATCTTTGGAATGTCAATCCCTCCTAAGGCTAGGGATATGGTCAATATTACTCCACTTTGATCTTTGGTTACATATTTCATTATGTGAGACATACCTTTTGATGAGGCTTATAAGATTATCGACTATTTTTAAAATCTCACTATTATTCATTTACCTTCCCTCTGATGAAAGCAAAATATTGCTTTAGGACATCTGGCAACCTATATCCTTGATCAAAAATATCAACTTGTCTATCTTGGGACTGTCAATCACTTTTCCCCCTTTTGTACCAATAGCTTTTTTCATGTTCATTTTTGTTGACACCAGGAAGATGAGCCTATAGAGGAGCCAAATTTTGATGAGGAAGGGGGAGAAACACCTCCACCAACACCACCTCCACCACCAGCACCAGCTATAACACCTGCTCATGAGTTTCTTGCCTATGACTACTTATTGTGTGACTAGATTATTTGGAGTTGTAGTTAGCCCAACAATATCAAGAGTCTACTCAGCAGTGGGAATAGCTTCATCGTTAGCATGAGCTATATCAATAGTAGTTTCAGGAGCTCCAACAGTAATATTAGCAAAAATAAGATCAGATCCAACAGCACCACCAACAGTACTAGTAGTAGCGTGAGGAATATCATGCATGGTTTAGTGAACAATTCTCTTCCCTTCACCAGTTCTTCTAACCACATCCACTAGCAACTTCTAGTTGTGTTTTATTTTGTAGTTCCTTTTTATGTTATTTTATAATTTTGTGTTATAATTATTTTTCTTATTTTTGTTTGTTGATCCTCCAATCAAATTTAAGTAAGTATTTAAAATTTTTGATTTTGTACTGTTTATATAATATGAACTACTTTGTAATATATGATATTTAAAAATTACTTAAATTAATCCCCATAATTAGTGAATCAAATCAAGATTTAATTAAGTTTACAACATATGTTGTTAATCATACAGTACGATAGGAAGAGATGAAATCTAACTTTCTCAGAGATCATACTGGATGAAACCTTGGTTTATGAACTAATCATATAGTATGATGTCAACCATATTGGATGACTGGCAAAGATGATTTGTATCATTCTAGAGATCGTTCTACATGAATTGAAGATAATTTAAGCTACTTATACCATACAATTAATAGGTCATACTGTACGATCAACATAAAAAACATTGAACAATTCATCCTACAACTATTTCCTCGTACTGAATGAACTTTGGTTTTTAGACAATTCATACTATATAATCCTTAATCATACTATATGAATAGAAGTGATAGAATTAAAATTTTAGTATTTTTGAAGCTTTGTATAAAATCTCTCTTATTTGATTCTTAGTAATATTTTTCCTGTTAAAGAGATTATTAGAAAGCTTTGTGAGAGGTCTTAGGGAATTGGAGAAGGGGAAGGTGAGGTTGTGTGAGAGGGAGAAGGAGTGTGAGGGGATTCCACACATATGCTCCAAAGCAGCCTTGCACCTTGATTCTTCTAGTGCCTCTGTTGATTTCTTAGTTTTTTTTTTTTTGAGAAAGACTTCAAGGTAGAAGATCCTTAGGTTCTCTGACTTCACTAGTAGGGTGAAAAAGGATTGAAGTACTCTGCATTAACCAGGAGGGTGAAAAGGCTTTTAGGTTCACTGCCTTCACCAGGAGGGTGAAAATAGCTTCCTAGGTTCTCTACCTCACCAGGAGGGTGAAAAGGATTCTGGTTCTCCACCATATCAGGTTGGTGGAAGTGATTCTTGTAAGGAATTTTTCACCTTGTTGTGGGGGCTAAAGGAGAGACAGTAAAGATTTATTGCAATACCCATAGTAGAGGACTCCATGGAGTAAATGTAGGTCATGGTTTGACTGAACCACTATAAAATCTGTTGTGTTTGTTCTATGCTTTTCTTTACGTATTTTAATTTTCACACTTCATATTTCCTGCTATTTATTTTCTTGCAAATATCTTTCATGAACATTGTGATTTGTTTGGACTTATTTCATGAAAAAATATTTTTTTTATTTTTATATCTTGTGGTTTCTACTAAATCAAAACACAAAAAAAAAATACATTGACTAGGCTTTGCATTGTTAGGTATCCATTTTAATTTTGGTATTTGAATTTTGTAATTAGGTTTTCATTTTTTTTTATGAAAAATAAAATGTTTTTAAAAGCACCAATTAACTCCCCTCATGGTTCATGTTAGGTAGTTCAATGATGTTTAAGTCTTCTCTTAAACTTTGACAAATTCTTGGAAGTGAGGGTGAGTTTGAGAGAATCCTTGAGGATGATCAAGATTTATGTGAGAGGATTCACATGGGAGTCTTGTCCACTTACACCTTTCCTCCAAAGTCTATTACACTTTTTTTTTTGAAAGGTCCTTATAGAAGCCTTGGGTGAATAATTGGGACCAACCAGGGAAGGATAGGGGGGTTCCATCTCTACCCTTTTGAGTAGAAGGAGGGAGTAGTGTATCCACTGTTATGAGGAGCAGAAGGAGGGAGTGACATCTCCACCATTATAAGGAGTAGAAGGAGAGTTGGTATCTCTATTGTATTGGGAGGTAGAATGAGGGAGACATTTTGGGGATAGAAGAGTCGTGTAAAGGTCATTCTCCATCTAGTAAGGCAAAAGGCTTCTCCATCTAGTTTAATGCTATGGGAGTTTTCTACATAGTGAAATTCCCAAGAAGAAGGGCCTTGGCGAGTGGACGTAGGTCTACAATAAAAATCAATTGTCTGCATTATTTACTTTTTCCTAACTTCTATTATCTTACTTTTAGTTTAAGTTGCATATATATATATATATATATAAAATTTCTAATTAAGCTTTTGTATAAAATATATAAATAAAAATATTTTAAATATTTTATTTTATCATATGTCTTCAGTTTCGCACAAAACTTTATTTTGAGAAAAGTTTTGAAATTTCTAGTTTACCCCTGCTCTTGGTGTACCACAAAACATTCAAAATCATGGGGTCAAATCAAAGTTATTTTCATACTGTATGATCCGATTCATATAGCCCAACCAAATAAAGAGCATGTTTGGTCAAAACTCATTTGGACAAGCCAATCTAATGCTCTGAGTCATCATCCTTATGAAGATTAAACTCTAAGATCCTCATTGTACTCTCTGCACAAACATAGAGTTTGTTTGGTCATATGTATTTAAAATAAAATGATCTAGCTCTTTAAGTCAGCAACTTTGTTAAGATCGTACTATACTATCTATAGATTAGACTATATAATCTTCTCTTAAAATTAACCATATCAAAATTTTAACTATTTAATTAGTAGCTTAATAGTCTTTTAACTGAAGTTTTTAGATGTCTCTAGCTTTCTTAGGGGAGATCAAGAGAGTTAAGAGAGAGATTTTGGTGAGAATCATTATATCGAGTGAGGGAGAGAAGGTGAGTGAGATATGAGTAATTATGAGGAAATTATTAAAAGGGTGTTTAAGAGATCGAGTTACATAAGGTTATTCTTTCTACTCTATATCCTTATTTCCTTGATGTTTGGTAGAGTGAGGGCTCTTAGTTGTAAAAGCTCTGAAGAGTTCTAGTGAGAAGACTCTTGTGCTAGCTGAGAGGCTTGTGGTGATACATCTCCATCATTCTAGGTGTAGAAGGAGGGACACGTCTCAGGGAGAAGGAAGGGGTGTACAAGGTTATTTTTTAATCCCTATAAAGAAAAAAGGCTTCTCTCCATTATTAGGTATAGGAGTGGTTAGTGGAATTCTTTGGGGAGAGGATTCTTGAGAGTGGATGTAGGTTGGGTTGACTGAACAACTATAAAAATTTGTTTTGCATTCATTTTCTTTTTATTTTACTATTTTCTTGCATTTTAATTTATTTCAATCTATTAGTTTGGGAAGTAAATTTAATTTCTAGAAAAAATATTTTTGTAATTATTTTAATTTTTCTAGCAAAAATATTTAATTCTCAAAGTGATTTTAAAATAATGGTTTTACATTCATATTTTTAATGTTGTTTAATTTAATTTTCTTCCACTATAAATTAATGTTACTACTCTAAAAAGAAATGTTTAAAATAAGCTAATTCACCGCCCTCTTAGTTGTGCATAGTCACTTTCATTATGTATGAAAACATGGTTTTGATTTACTTGGTTTCACTACCAAAGTAGATTTTGGTATGGCATAGTTTAGGAATCAAAACATGTGTGTGTTGACTTCATTTTTTTATGACATAAATGCCAAGTTGCAATTCATAAATTGACTCCATGTTTCAAATACAATTCTAGGCTTAAATTCCTAAATCCTAAAGCACTTGAATTTCGTTCCCTATAAGGGTACCTTTAGCTTTCCTAAAACCATAAGTAAAGTATTATAATTTTAGTTTGGTCACTTACATATTGAACAATCATCTCCTTAGAGCTTCTCTAGTGCCCTTTGGATGACCCCATGCCCTTCCAAACCAAAAACCTACAGCTTGAAACATGTGCTCACAATCTTCAAATATTTACATAAACTACCTTTAGATAAAAGTTCGTTGCACACGCCATAAAAAAAAGGTTCTCTAATGCCTCATCTGGTGAATCTCAGGTTCCTCTTCCTTTGGCTTCTCACTAGCATTTTTATTGTTGTTTTCTCTTTTTTTTTTGTGAATTTTGTGCCTTTTTGTGGCATGGGAACTTTCTTGGCCCTTGCTTTAGTTTTTTCTTCAGTTTCTTAAATTTTCTTTCTCTTGGATCTAGTCTTTTCTCACAATTTTCTTGTTGGATAGCGATCCCTTCATCCTCTAATCCTTGGGGCTCTAGCAAACCCACTTTGACTAGTTAGAATACTGGTTTTACTTATCTTTTCGATAATAGAAATTCTAAATCCTTCAAAGATGTTATGTCTAGTGTTGTTTCATCTTCTTCCCCCTCACCTCACCCCCCATTTTTGTAGTTCATATCTATCTGGTTTGTGACTTTGGGAGATTAAGTTATTAATAAGAGTACACATTTTAGATATCTTGGATCTATTATTCAGAGTGATGATGAAATAGATGGGGATATTATCAGTAGAATTCACGTTGGATGGTTGAAGTGGAGGAATGCATCGGGCTTGTTGTGTGTTAGAAAAGTCCCCCATAAACTTAAGAGAAAAGTCCCCCTCAAACTTAAGGTAAAAGTCTATAAGATGGTCATGAGACCTACAATGTTTTATGGTGCTGAATGTTGGCCATTAAAAGAGAAGCATAATAGTAGGTTAAGTGTTGCAGAGATGAGAATGCTCAGGTGAATGAGTGGCTTTACCCTTAGAGATAGGATACGAAATGAACATATAGGTGAAAAGGTTGGTGTAGCTCCAATGGAAGATACGATTAGAGAGAGTCGCCTTAGATGGTTTGGTCACATAAAATGGCAGCCTTCTGATGACCCAGTTAGGAAAGTAGAGGTATTAGATTTGATTTATGTTAAGAAAGGTAGAGGTAGACCTAAAAAGACTTGGTTAGAAAATATTAGAAATTATCTTTCTTTATTAGATTTAAATGAGAATTTGACTTATAACAGGACATCATGGAGAAAAAGTATTCATGTAGCCAACCCCACGTAGTGGGATAAAGGCTTGTTGTTATTGTTGTATCTATTTCAAAGGTGTTCCTGCTATTATGGTTGGGGAAGATGTGGTTGAAAAATTAGTTGCTCCTTTTGAGTTTACTTTAGTTGGTCAATTTTTTATGTGCATACTTTACCTTGATTCTATAAGAGCATTTTTTGTGAACTTGAAACTGTTTGGATCCTTTTCTATTAGTCTAAAATATGCGAGGGATATTATTATTGAGATTTTGAATGACCTTGATTACAATTGTATCTTTGCTAGAAAAACATATTAAATTATTGCTTGCAAAATGAGACTCTTAAATGGACTCCATTTTTTGATATTAAAGAAGAATCTCCAATGGTCCCTGTGTAGATCTCTTTTCCTAATTTGCGGCTGCATATGCTTAAACCACAAATTTTATATGCATTGGTTTCTATTTTTGGTAGGCTTCTTCAGATGGATCAAGCTACTGCTTCTTGTTCTCATCCTTTTGTTGCCCGTGTTTTAGTGGTATTAGACGTCACCAAAAAAATATACTAATGAAATGTAGCGGGGTCCAAAAAATATGGGATATTTATAAAAAGTTAAATTTGATAATTTTCCTACTTTTTGCAACCATTATAGAATACAGGGACATAGCATTTCTAATTATTATAGTCTGCACCCTCATCTTCATTAACAAAGAGAGTCTATTAAACTGTCTAACTATCTTGATAATCCAGTTGAACCTATAGTTGTGGATCTTTCTAAGAATATTGATCTTGAGGAACCCAATGATCCTCTTTAGGAACCTGTTACTTTAGTTAATGCCCATAAAGTAATTTGGATGATCCTATTATTGAATAACCATCTAAAAATGTTGAGTTTATTAAAGAACCTATGAATGTTTTTACTTGCTCAACCCAATAATGGATCGGTTACTTTCTTTATTTTACCTAATCAATGTCTTAACAAAAATGCATTTATTTTCTTAGATGATCAAATTGTTGTTATTAACTCTGAAAATAATAATACTCTAGATTTATCTCAAATGCCTTATATTATTAATAAAAATGTTGCTGACCTTCAAAATTCAAGTTCTAATACTAGTTTTCCTGATATATTCATAATACTTCTAGTTTTAATGTGCAGTAACATGGTGAGGAAGGGGAATTTATTCAAGTTCACAATGTTGATAATGTTTCCAAGGAATCTTTGGTTTCCTCCTTTAATGCTTCTGATACTGTGGCCTCTGATAATATTACCCCTGCGACTTTCCACTTATAAATTTTTGGGCTTTAATCATGGGACTGCTAGCAGTTATTGGGGTGTTTTGGAAAAATCCTATTTTAATTGATGTTATTGGTGATTTTAACAAAGTGATTTATTTCCAATATTAAATTTTTGTAATTTAAATTTATTGCTTCCTTTATTTACACTTCTTCTTCTCATTTTTTTAGAAGAACCTGAAAGTTCGATAGGGATGTTAAGCCCTGATAAACTAGTCCTGAGGCTAACTAAGAGGGTGGTGAATTAGTTATTTTAAAAAATTTGTGAGCAATAGGAAAGATCTTTTCGATAATTTGTAGCGGAAACAAGTAAACATAGAAATGAAAAGATCAACCACAGATTTCACCCAAGCAAATAATAATAAAAAAGTAAAGTGCAGAAAATAATCAGAAAGAGCACACCAAATTTTATAGTCGTTCGGTCAACTTTACCTACATCTACTCTCCAGAGCCTCCCCTTCGGGTATTGCACTAACACAAAAGTGACTCTCCTTCTGCTCCCACAGCAAGGCGGAGAAGCTTGTACAAAACTCCATTCCACCAACCCGACGAGGCAGAGAACCTGAACTTTTTTTGCTTCCTCCTGAAGTAGACATAGAACCCAAACTCCTTTTGCTTCCTCTTGAAGCAAGCAGTGAACCTAAACTTCTTTCACTTCCTCCTGAAGCAGGCAGAGAACCCGGATCTTTTTACGAACGATCCTCTCACAGAAAACACTGACAAGACGAGAGACGACGAATGGAGAAGACAACTCTAATCCTTTCTTGGAGCAACCTTTGTGAATCCCTCATAAACTCCCCCTCATAAGATCCTCTCTCTCTCTCTCTCTCGATTTCTCTGGAAAGGAAAGTGGAAAAAGATTTTTCTTGTTGGAAGAAAAAGATCTTTTAAAGGAGGGCTCAAAAATTACCTTAAATCTCAACTGGTCAGTACATATCATCCAGGATGATCGACGGATCATCCTGTACGATCAGTTCAAAATCACATGTGTCAGCCTGGACGATCTAGTTCCTCTGGACAATTAGTAGATAAGAGTTGTTCAGATTGTCCCGTACGATTCTTCGATCGTCCGGGACGATTAGTGTAAATCAAGAATTTTATCCAGAAGACCGTGCTGGTCATCCAGGGGAACTTGTGCTAGACAATCTCAAAATAACTTGATTGTCCAGGATGATATGTCTATCATCTTGTACGATTAGTTCAAAAAGTGCCAAAATTGTCTAGTTCACAGCCCTGGACGTACAGGTCAAAATATACTAGATGATTTCAAAATGACTTAATTGTCCGGGATGATATGGATATCATCCCATACGATTAGTTCAAAAATGGGATTATCATCCTGCACACAGCTCTGGACGTACAGGTGATAGGCATTAGGCGGTCAGGATTTTTAACACATCGTCCAATACGATCCTGCGATCGTCTAGGACGATATGATCGAATCAATCAGACCTTAATTTCTTTCCTTAATCACCAGACTAATTTAGGCATGATTATAATGGATCATTAAGGACGATATGCGTATCATCTGGGATGATCAGACCAAATCTCTAAAAATAAAAACTTGCCTAACTTGATCTAACGGCTGAGAATTTTTGATTTTAACCTGTCATCCTATACGATATTAGGATCATCCTGGATGATCAGCTTAATCAAACCGACTTAACATGATCATCTTAATTAGGATTTCTATTTTCACTGGATCGTCCAGGTTAATGTTAAAATCATCCAGGATGATCTGAATAAAAAATGAACAGAAACTCTAATTCACTCAAGCTCTCCCCCTGAGTGTGTGCGTGCAAGGTTACTTAGCTAGGGGATCAGTTACATAGCATTTGACTCAATAAAGATGAAAATAGTATATTGGACCTAAATTTCAAAACACACTAACTCGATCTTGGACTGGCTTGAACTTGCAATTGATCCTGCGTACCTAAAAGATTAAACTGACAATTAGAAACATAAATGTTTGCTTTCATCAAAATCATAACCCTTAAAACCAGATTCACAACAGAACCCTCTAGGATCAACTTATCACCTTCTATACCATGGCTTCCTTACCGTAGCTTGTGGGTGGTGATTTTAAAACTATTTCTTCACCTTCTAAAATACTTGGTGGTGCTAGACCTATGTCTCACTCTATGGAGGATTATAACAACATGATTCTGGATTTTTATCTGGTGGACATTGGCTTCTCTATTAATAATTTTGCTTAGAACTGTGGTATTTTATGGCAAAGACTTGATCATGTTCTTTTTAGTAATCATTGGATCAATTATTTTTCTTATACTCATGTTGAACATCTCAGCATAACTCTTTTTGGCCACTCCTCCTATTAATTGGTGTCAAGATGTTAAATAACCCTTCTCCTCACATTTTTTAGATTTCAAAATATGTGGCTGTTAGACATTTCTTTTTTAACTTTAGTCAAAGATAATTGGCAAGCTCCTTTGCACACTAATAATTCTATTTGTGGTATGAATAGACTTTGGTTGAAACTTAAAAGTCTAAAATTCAAAATTAATCAGTGGAATAAGAATATTTTTAAAAATGTTTTATCTAGCATCATGGCTATTGAAGAAAGTTTAATTCGTTAGAGGCAATTTGGCAGTAGGATCCCAGTGATGAGAATTTTAAGCTTTTGAAAGATTCCAAAGTTTTAATTTTTAATTTTTATGCTCAAGATGAAGTTTTTTGGAGACAAAAAGTTGCTTCTAAGCATCTTATTGAGGGTGACAACAACACTAAGTATACCCATGCCTTTGTGAAGAAGAAATGATCTCAGAATTTTATTCATATAATTTCTCTTCCTAATGGTATGACTTTTGAGTCTAAGAATGCCATTGCCACTTTTGGTGGGTTTATTTAAAAAACCTTCACAACAAAGATTTCTCTCCTACTTCTGCCCTTCTATTATCCCGAGGGATGACAGTCTTGCCCTTGTTCAGCCCCCACTAGTAATGAGATTTTTTACCCCATTAATAGTATGAATTTTGGCTTTGTGGTTGGGCTTGATGGCTTCACCACTAAGTTCTTTTAAAAAGCTTGGAAGATTATTAGTGGAGATTTGGGATGAGGTGGTTTTGGAATTTTATGTTGTTAAGCCTATACCCAAATTATTTTGCTCCACCTCCATTATTCATATTCCTAAGAAGAATGCTATCAACCAGTGGGATGAATTTCGACCCATTTTTGCTCTTTTTTTAATAAGCTTATCTTTTAAATTCTCATGGATCATGTAGCTTCATTCCTTCCCAAAGTTATCTCTCCTTTCCAATGTTAATTGGATATTATCTTTAAGTTGGATATATACAAAGACTATGATAACATTAATTGGAACATTCTCGATAATATTTTGCAATTATTTGGCTTTAATTCTATTTTTATTCAACTTAATAAAATTACATTAAAGGTTATTATTTCTCTGTTATTATTAATGGTAAATTAATCAGTTCTTTAAAGCTTCTCAATGTTTGAGGCAATGTGATCCCCTTTCCCCTACTTTATTTATTATTGCAATTGATTATTTGTGTAAAGGCATTGAGAATCTTTATAAAAATCACACTAATTTGTTATATAGAATTATGGGTGGTCCTCCTATTTCTTACTTAGGCTTTGTTGATGATATTATTACATTTGCCAATGGTTCCATGAATGTGGTTAGTATTCTTACAAAAGTGTTTCATAATTTTGAGAATGCTAGTGGTCTTTCTATTAATAACAATAAAAGCTACTTCATTACTTCCAAGAATATACCACTGGATCAGATTCACAACATTAAAGGTACCACTGGTTTTTTTGCAAAGTTGTCTTCCTACTAAATATTTGGGTATCCCTTTGATGATGTTATCTCTTTTATTCATAATAGATTGTCTTCTTGGGAATTTAATGTGTTGTCTTTTGGTTGGAGACTAATCCTTATTAAGTGTGTTGTTGCGTCTTTACCAATCTACATTTTACAAACCATTCAACCAACTTCATCTCTTACAATTTCTTAGAGAGAATTTTTAATAAATTCTTCCAGGGTTGCTCTTCCACTCACTCCAAATTACTCTGGTCTTCTTTGAATAATTGTTGTGGGGTGAAAGGTGAAGGTGGTCTTTGTTGCAAAAGGTTGGTGGATCCGGCTCATGTATTTTCTATTAAACTTTGGTTTAACTTTCATGCCATGTAAAACCTTTGGGATAACTTTATAACCTTTAAGTATTGCATTAGAAAACATCCTACCACATGTTTCTATAAACGAGGTTACTCTAGGGTTTGGAAGATACTTTACAACATCAAAAGCATTGTTGAGAATATGTTTTAATGGGGGTTGAGTCAAGGTAATGTTTTTTTTTTCTGGCAAGACCATTAGATGGTTCATCTTCTATTGACTCTCTTCTGAACACTCATTCTACTTCTGTTGTTAAAGTGAGTTATTTTATTTTTGATAATAATTAGGATACTGACAAATTAGCTGGGGTCATCCCCCACTTTATGATTAATTAAATTATTATTATTCCCCTCCCCTTGTTGTTGGCATGGAGGATTGTTTATTATTTAAGCTTTTCACTTCTAGCAAATTTAATGTTAAGGATGCTTGGAACTTTATTAGAGTTAAAAACAATGTTACATTAGTGTTTCATATGATATGGCACAAAAGCATCCATACCACTATTGTTATTTTTATTTGGAGGGTTATGCATAAGTATATTCTTACTGATGATAACTTTGTTTCTGAAGGCTATGCATTACCATCTAAGTGCCAATTCTACTTTCATGTAAAGAATATGGATGTTGATTTTCTTTCTGGTCCTACTATTGCAAAAGTTTGGATGTATTTTGATGATATTTTAGATCAAATCATTTTAGTAGGAATAGCAATCTTTCTTCTATGCTCAATAATTGGTTTGTCCATTCTAAAAGTCATATTAAGAATGCTATTCCCTCTCTTATTCTATGGTTTTTGTGGTTGGATATAAATGACTCTATTTATAATTATTAGAGCATGAAACATTAGAAAATTATTGATAAAATTAATAATAAAGTTATGAAGCTTTATTCTACCAATCTTTTGGGTTTTAAAAATTCTTGGGGCTATTCTTTTCTTGCCCAAAATTTTTGTATATCACTTCATTGTATTAAAGGTTATGATAACCCTAAGCTTGTGTACTGGATTAAACTGCAATCCCTCATATTTAAAGTAAACATGGATGGGCCTGTTAAGAACTCTAGTTTTTGTTGTGGGGGTATAATCAGGGATTCTTTAGGTAATATGACCATGGGCTTTGTTGGCCCTTTAAATTGATGTTCTATTATTTTTTCATAACTTTCTGCTATTTGCATTGGCCTTAACTTCTCTCTTTCATTAAACATTAAACATGTTTGAATTGAGGTGGATGCTATTTATATCCATCATTATTTTAAGGACTATAATTTTAAGACTTGCAGCCATGATCATTTTTACCTTATTCATGAGATTAAGAAACTTTTTAAGCTTTTTAACTTTCATATCTCTCATATATTGAGGGATGAAAATACTTGTGATGATTGGTTGTGGTTGCTCTCTTATTTACATTATAGATTTTACTAGCACTAATTTACCTACGTTATTGAAAGGATTGGAATTGTTAGACAAGGTTGGTCTCCCTTACATAAGACTGTAGCCACTATGTCATCTTTTTTATAATTTATTGGTGTTTTTGCCATTTTATTTTGTCTATCCATTTGGTGTTGCTTTATCTATTCCTCTGGTTGTTTATTAGATTGTTTTATGTGGTTGATTTTTGTAACCCGTAGGTTTTTTTTTTTTGATTAGTTTCACCCAATATCCTTATTATTTTTCCTTATCCTTTAGATGGTCATGATTGGATAAATGTTAGCTAAGATTGCAATTGGGTTTGTGTTGGAATTTTACTAGAGACTAGTCCTCAACTCTTCCTTTGCTACTTATGATTGGGAGTTTCGTAATATTGTTGTGGGGTTTCACAGTTGTGGGTTTCTATCTATGGGCTTTTCTAAGAGTTTTTCCCTTTTGGCCTTTCCTTTCGACCTGGCTTTGGGTATGTCTACTCTCCCATTATCTGTGGAATTATTGGTTTATTGTGTTTAGTTTATTTTGGAATAGTTTTGAGTGATTGTCTTATTCCTTATGATTGCTTTCCAATACTACACTCCAAAGTTATTATTTGCTTAATCATTATTCAACTTCTCTATTTAGTATTTTCTCTTTGGACTGCAAGTTTAATTTTTTTTGTTATTCTCTTGTTGCGGTTTACCGTGTTTCATGAAGGTTCCTCCATGTGTTTGGTGGGCTGTGCTCTTTGCTATTCATGCTATGATTTCTTCTTTTGATGGCTTTGTTACTTCCTTCCCTTTTCCTACTGGCTCTTAATGGTTCCCTTTTTTACTTGTTAAGGTTTCTGGCTCCTAGATCATTCATGCAATGTTGTGGAGGAGCTCATTTATATCCTTATAATTATGATCTTTATTTTGTTTTTATGCATTTATTATCTTTTGTTCTTTATCTTTATTACAGGTGCTCATTTGTGCTTTTCACTTCATTGTGGTTGCATTATTTTGGGTGATGGCTCATGGCCTCCCATAAAATTTTCCTAGGTTTGTTTTTGTTGTGTATTTAGTAGGGATCTTTGGCTCCTAGGTTTTATTTTACATTTGAATGTAGATATTTTGAGGAGCATTAGATCCCTTTTAAAGACTTGTACTTTTAATTTTTAAATTAACATGTAGTGCCTTTGAGGGGTTTCAACCACTAAACCTTGTTTACATGCAACAAACATTTTGAAAACATTGATGCAAGCCCTTGGATTGATCCCTAAGCCTCCTACAATCATCCTTGAGCATGCCTAAACCTAATTGGACTAATGGTTGATCATGGTTGACCATGGATAGCCATGTTGACCAAATGGGTTCCCTTGACCAAAAACCTCTGTTCTTGTATGTATACAAGCCATTCCAAACTCAACCAAAGCACACTAAACCTTTCAAAACATCACTGAAATATCTTTGAGTGCATTGAAGCCCATGGTGAGCCTTGTTTGACAATGGTTCACTAAAACAACCATTAAGGTTATTCTAGCCAAAATGATCGTTTCATGTTTTCCATCACATGTAGACTTTGCATTCCCTCAAGCCTCTTCCAATGAATCATATAAACCATTTGCAAGCCAATAATCCTCAATATTGGGCTAGGTCAAATATTGTTGACCAAGTTAACTTAGGTTGACCGAATGGCCCATATGGGCTTAACCTTTGAATTTAATCAATCCATGTGGACCTTAGCCCCAAAAGCATGTAAATATGTTCATTAGGTTCCCAAGAGTTTTCCCTAGCCTTCCCAACCCTTTGGCCCATCTAGCTTAGCTAATTGGGCTAACCAAGGTGAACCAAATGTGGTTTTCATGAAGAATTTCACTCCATATGTGAAATCTATCAAAACCAATGCATGCATCACCTGCATATAGGTTCTCTACTCCAAGCTTAGCCCATGGGCTAGCCTTGGTTAGCCAAATTGTCTAAACCAATTTTCTAAGAACAAAATTACTTATGCCAATTTACATCCTAGGTCTAATTAGGCCAACCAATATGTGTCATTTTTTAGTAACCTGCCCAAGAAATCCCAAGCCTTAGCCTTATTTGAGGTGGCCAGAATTCTCTAAAAAAGGATTTATGAAGCTTGGTTTAGTTATAACTTCTAACATAGTCCACCACATGCCACTTGGCTTCTTCAAACATCTGATGGACTGCTATTGGATCATCCCCCAATGTCCTAATAGCTTGCTATGGTCTAGGGTTGCCAGAATTTCATCCATATTCACTTCAGAAAATCCTATATATGCTCCAAATTTAAGTAAATCTAGGTTCTAAATTTAATTTTGAGACCTTTATGAGAAGTTCCTGAGTGGTCGTTGAGCTTCCTCAGCCTTCTGGTGAGCTCCACGATTGACTTCAAGCAAGCTATGGAGACTGATTTTTAGAGTTTGATCCAGCTTTCCCTAGGCTTTGGTGTCTAAAGGAGAATTGTGCATTAGAACTAGATGAACTTATGCAAAGAAAAATACCTTTCAATTACCCACTATAGTGAGGAAAGTATCAAACTCAAGCTCATATTAGGGAGGGTGCTCAATTATAAAGTAAACCTTCAATCCATGGTGATCCCACCATTGGATTGAAGGATTCATACCCATAGATTTGATTAGAAAAGTTTGAGAGAGATCTATCAAGTGAATTGAGAGAATTAATTAGAAAACATTTGATGGCCTCTATATGTGGCTAGAGATAAATGTTGAAATCAATAATGGTAGTTCTATATTTATCCATAGAACTTGATATCATTGGATTGTATCAGTCTGATCAAGCCTATAATTTAGGGATTTTAATCCAAGCCATTCTATCTCTTAGATAGATGTCGTGCTTGTTAAGGGACCCACTGGTATTTAATTATGCAATAAGGAGGTGTTGCCTATTAAAGTGTTGCTAATTGGATAATTCATTTGGATCAAATCCTAAATTACTTGGCATATCTTATAAAAATTATATCTCCTTCAATTTGATCCAAATTGGGAAAATAACCCCTCAATGGATTGAAAATTTTAAGCCTTATCCAATGGATACAAAATTGAGGTCAAGGGTTGCTTAGATTAGGAGAATTTCATTAAATAGTGGACTAGCTTTATTGATTAATTGCTTGCTTAAATCATTAGCTCAATTTTGGTTTGATTGTAATACAAGGTGTGCTTAATCACCCATAATTTTCTCAAGGCCAATTGGACTCTCCTTTGTCTTACTTTGAATTTTCAAATAATTAGGTGAATTTTTGGCATAAGTATTTGGAAACTCATAAAAATTAAAGGAGATTGAACCATTGCATGAAAGTTTTGGATGTTGTACATAACATATTCAAGGTTTGTTTGCCTTTGATTGCATGTAAAGCATTGGTATAGAAAAACTTAAATAAATTTCCAAAAGTATAAATTGATTTATTTTTAAAATTTATAATAAACCCTAGGAGGATTTTGATGGTCTCAAATTCATATGGTTTAATCCTTAGGTCAACACTAACCTACAATTTAAATTTTATGTTATTTGAAGACCATTTAGTCTGTCAATTAGCTAACTCTAAATCTAAGTTCATAATTGGCCTACATAAATCAATAAATAATTAAAAAAATAAAATTTAAAAATATAAACTAAATTACACTCAACTTTAAATCATGCATTCAATGAATGACAATTAAAAGCTCCATCGAGAAGCCCTAAAATAAAAAAAAATGTTTAAAGAAAATTCAATAATTAAAAAAAATAAATTATTAAAAATAAAAAAAAATTCAAATGACTCCAAACTTTCACAGATCTCATAAAAGTTCATCTCTAACCTATGGTGACGATTGCATGATGATTAAAGTTGACTTCATGCTTAAATCATAAATACCCTAAATCCTTAAGTATATAAAGACATAAATAAGGTTGATTTCTAAAAATTCATAAATAAAAGAATTAAATCTTAAAAATATAAACTCAATTGCATTAAATTCTAAATAAATAGTAGAATTTATTAAAAATAATATACACATGAAATTCCAATTAAAATGAAAAGTGGTTAAACCTTTATTACAAAGTTTAAATTAATAAATAAAGAATTAAATAAGTAACAAATAAATAAATAATAAAACATAAAATAAAATAAATCAAATAAAATTTGAAGTCAATAAAATAATAATATTAAAATAAAAAAATTAAGATTAAATAAACCTAAGTCATAAATCATTAGTAAATTAAATTAAATAAAAAAATTAAAATAAATTTTCAGGAATATATAAATAAATAATAAATATATAAATAATACATAAACATATTTAAAAAATAAATAAAAAATAAAAATTAATTAAATATAATTATGTTTAAAAATCTAACCTAAATAAATAAAATAAATTAATTAAAATTTAAACAAAACTTAAATAATTCAGAATAAAAAATAAAAAAATAAATAAATTAAATTAAAAATAAATAAGTTTAAAATGAAAATAAAAAATATCCAACTTATGTAAATAAAAGAAATTAATTAAAAAGTAAATAAAATTCAAATAAAATTCTTAAATCAAAATTAAATAAATGAACTAAAAATTAAAGAATATTAAATACAATTTACATGATTTAAATCAATTAAAATTATAGGTCAAACTCAATTAAATAAAATAATTCTAATGAATTCAATTAATGAGATAAACATTTAATTAATAATGAAATAAAATGAGGTTTTATGTGTTTACTTTCGTCATTGGAATGAAACTAATGCATTTACTTAGAAGCCTAGGAGTTATTTATTAAAGGCTTCAAAGCATATTGAACTTTTAAATTAACATGGTTCTTTAAAACTTTAAGTGATTAGATCAATCTTAATTAGTTAATTATACATGATGCTCCTTTATTTCTATCTAATTTTGTGCTCCACCACTTCATTTTGCAGATTATATTTTGTGTAGGTGGAATTGCTTGTTGATTATTTTTGGAAGTTAGATAATTTTGGCAGGAAGATTGTGCTGAACGTACTTAATGGGATCTTCCTTTCTTGGGTGCTAGCTTCTAGCCACCTTAGATAGTTATTAGGTTTTCTTATACTTTTACTTAGAGGGGACTTTTGGCTTGTTGGTTTTTTTCTATTTTTTATGTAGCTCTTTTGAGCAATAGAGAGCTAAAGGTCCCCATTAAGGACCTTGTAATTCCTTTTCTTAATTAACATGTAAGCCCCATAGTGGGTTTTATCCAAAAAAAAAAAATCAATCTTAATTAATTAAAATTGGAGGCTTTATGTGTTTGCCTATTCTTTAGAATGAAACAAATGCATCCACTTAGAGGCCTAAGACTTGTTGGTTGATTACTTTAAGGCACTTTAAAGTTTTTAATTAACATGGTTTTTAAAGTATAATGTAAAAAACTTAAATAAATAAAATTGCAATGCAATTAAACTTAAAATTAAGTTATATCCCTTTGGCCTGCAACACATGTATTAATCTTATAGATAACTTTATCACCAATCCTATTAAGATATATCCAAGTCACCTAACTTAGCAGACGCATAGAATTGATTGCTAAGACAACTAACTCTAGCCTATGTTATGGGCAATATTATGGCGTGTGTTTACTTTCTTATACATTGTTATGGTCTAAAACTATTTTGGTATATGTGTGATGATGATGTGAGTGTTTACATTCATTGCACTCTTTCATGTAACCTATGCTAATGCAAATGGTATATGTGTTTTTTTTGCATAGTAACTCTATTGGAGTAGACTCTATTTCTTTTAAATATAAATGTAAATTTTTATAGAGTTGTAAATCATAAAGTGTTGTGAAAGTCTAAAATAAAGTTGATTATATATGATGTATTAGTCCAAAAAATGTTTCATCTTTGATGATCATATCTTATGGAATTCTATATATACACATTCATACATAGAGCCTGACGCTCAGTTTGAAGACATTGAATAAGCAAGTTTATTTTGTATAGACATGCGTCATTTATAGGTGTAGAAATCCAATCTTGTAGTCGATGGAGCTTGGCCACCTTTAATTTATTGCAAACCTTAGCTTGTATATTACGTGCCATGTCATAGATAATCTTTACACTTATTCTTTATATTTATTGATTTATTGCCATCTTGTATAGGTTTGTGATGTAACAATTACTTGCTTTTCATAGGTTACTTGGTATTATATATGGTTTTTCCTAGACATACACATTAGGCTCCTATGAAAGTACGAGATGCGCCAAGAGGGGGGGTGAATTGGTATTTTAAAATTTAACCCTACACAAGAGTTCTAATTTTTTTTTTTTTATATTTTCAAAATATAATTTAACGATTAATGTGCGGAAGCAAATACGACGTTCACAACGATGAAATTGATAATTCAATTTAGATTTTACACTACGATATTTAAATACTGATTTTTCACCAAGCAATTTAAAACGTACAAATTTAAAGCATGAAAAGTAAAGTACGGTAAACAGGAAAAAACACACCAGAGATTTTTATAGTGGTTCGGTCACTTGACCTACGTCCACTCCCCGGAGTCCTCTACTCCGGGATTTGCACTAGTAAAAGTTGACTCTCCTTTTGCCCCCACAGCAAGGCGGAGAAGCCTTTACAATACTCACTTTCACCTCCCTCGGTGCGGCGGAATACCAAACGCTATGTCACCCTCCTGGTGACGGCAGCGGACCTTCTCCTTTTTCTCCCTCCTGGAGATGGCAGAGTACCTTGGCGATGTTGATCTTGAAGTGACTCTTCCCTCGAGAATGTTCTTGAAGCTTCCAAAGCCACAAGAGGAGCAAGACATGCAGCTAGCTTGGAGCCACCGTGTGATCCCCTCACACTACTTCTCCCTCACGCTCAAGCTCACCTTCACCTTCTCTCTCAAGCTCTAGATCTCTCCAAAAACTTCTCTCTACGAATCCCCTTCTTTCTCCTCCAAGCCTCTCACAGCAAAAGGATTGATCAACAACTCTCTAAAGAAAATTATAAGTTGTTTTTATATCAGGCTTCAGAAAACCCTAAAAGTTTCAACTTTTGCGTTTCTGTTCGTACAGTACGATTTATAATCGTACAGTACGATTAGTACAATTACAGCTCCGTCCAGTACGAGTACAGACGAACAGGTATCGAATTTTATTCATATCATACAGTACGATACTATTGATTCGTACTGTTCATACGGGACGAACTGTGGGACGAACCTCGGGACGAAAGAACTCGTCTCTGACAATCGTCCAGCACTCATTTAATCGTACAGTATGAATAGTGTTTTTCATGATATCGTCCTGTACGATAATAATATCGTCCAGTACGAATAGCTCAAAAATTCTTGGGATCGTCTGGTACGATCACTGGGACGAAGGAAATCGTCTCTGGCAATCGTCCAGCACTCCACCAGTCGTACAGTACGATCAGTTCATTTCTTGATATCGTCCTGTACGATATGAATATCATCCAGGATGAACAGAATAAAAAACCTTGGTTTCGTCTGGTATGATCTCTGGGATGAATGAAATCGTCTCTGACTATCGTACAGTACGATATACGATCGTACAGTACGATCGACATATAAAATAGAAACCAACATTTATTTCTTGATTAGGGAGATAATTTTGGCAAGTTTTAATTAATCGTACAGTACGAACATGATTGTACAGTACGATCAGTTCAGAAAATCAAATTCAAAAACTTACCAAACTTATTCTGGCGGCTAGGGTTTCACAATTACATATTATCATACAGTACGATATGGATCGTACAGTACGATAAGTTTGTAAACTTAATCATTAGAAAATTAGCCGTTAGCCTGAGTATTTTAATTAATCGTACAGTACGATCCAAGATCGTACAGTACGATGAGTTAAAAAATTTTTAATCATTTTAAAAGAAAAATCTCCCCCTGTGTGTGTGCATTGTTGCTCCTTTCACATGCATGCTTCTGTGGCGGACTCAAAAAGAAAAAATAAAGAAATAAAAATTACAGACTCTTCAACATCCTATTCTACTCAATTTGAGTCTCCAGCAATCTTTAGCAGTGTGCATCTGACCTGAAATGTTAGTCCTCATATACAAAGATTAAACATTTATAATCTAACGGAAGTCTATATGTACTCAGTAAGTATTAGTTGTCACCATCAAAATTAAGTGCTCGGGATCCTGGATTTCAACATCCTAGTGTTGTAATCTTGGACCCCAATCTTATAATTTTGATGATAAAAATATTATTCGGTTTCTATTTTGGTTCTCTTGATATTATTATTAGATATTTATTTTGTGCACACTAATATTTTAGGTACGTTGTACATCATGCCAAGGCTCGACTCAAGACTGGGTTTTTGATTTATCTGTCTTTATATTTCTTGAGTCAAAAGCTTAGTAAAAGGATGTATGCCAGCTTAGTAAAAGGATGTATGCCAGCTTAGCAACCATGCACACATGCACCAGGGAGGAAAATTAAGTGCTTCAATTTCTATGAAGATCATACTGTATAATCTGGATCATACCATAAGATCTGAGTAAACCAGGGATTAACTAAAATATTTAATTAGGATAATCTAAATATGTACTAATTATACCATATGATCCAAACTGTACAAGATGATTAGTATAATTCAAAACTTCTGCCACTAATCACAAATTAGGCAATCTTTTTATTTTAGAATTTTGAACTATTTATATTTTATGATTATCATCATATTGTATAATGTTATTAAATCTTGCATAATCTAATCCAATAATTATGCAATCAAATAAGGATTAGTTGATACTTTATATCGTACTGTATGATATTTTAAAATGTAATGAATGACTTGATTTGCTCCTAGGATGTTATTTAATCGCCACTAATCATATTATATGAAATCCTATTTAATTAAACTAATTATATTACATAACCCTTGATATCATACTAGATGATTCATTGAAGTATTTAAACTAATCATATAGACCCTTATTTATCCTACAATACTAACAGGATGAAATGAATTAATCATAGTGTACGATCAACGATTGTACTATACAATAAAATATGGCAGAATTAAAAATTTAGTGTTTTTGGAAGCCTCATATTAAAGCTCTCTCATTAGTCTTTGAAGTTGTCTTTGGTAGTTGAGAGATTTTTAGTGGGAGTTCTTTGAGAGATCTTGGAGCTTGGAGAAAGAGAAGTTGTATGTGAGGGAGAAGTAGTGTGAAGGGATTTCACGTGGTTGCTCCAAGAAAACTTCTACCTTAGTTCCTCGATGTGTCATTGTTGATCTTGTGGGTTGCTCCGGGAAGAAAGTTTTTAGGGCCAAAGATAATCAAGTTCTTTGCCTAACTAGGAGGGTGAAAAGGATTTCAGGTTCTCTACCTCACTAAGAGGATGAAAAGGATTTTAGGTTCTCTACCTCACCACGAGAGTGAAAAATATTCTGGTTCTCCACCACACTATGGAAGGGTGGTAGTAATTTTTATAAAGGCATTTCCACCTTGCTGTGGAGGCTAAAGGAGAGTTACTAAATGTTTATTGTAATACTCGGAGAGGAGGAGATCAAGGAGTGGACATAGGTCAAGATTTGACCTAACCACTTTAAATTTTTTGGTTGTGTTGGTTCTTGTTTCTTTTTAACATTTTATTTTCTATATTTTTATTTCTCGCATGTTTACTTTCATGTAAATCTGAGCTGAGAATATTAAGATTTTTTTTATTCAACTTTTGTTCGAAAAGAAAAAAAATGAAAATATGAAAATAAAAAAGGAAGAAAAATATAATTTCATACTTATTTTTCTACAAAATATAAACAAAAAATAGCATTTAATTTTTCATATCATTAGCTTCCGCATTACAAGATCTATTTTTAAGCTCAAGTTGTCAATTTGGTTTAAACATTCAAAAAGAGATTTCTGAAAAAGAAATTTTTAAAACACCTATTCACCCCGCTCTTGTGTGTCTTGGGAAGTTCAAGTTAGTCTAACAACCCACATTTAAACTTTCAATTGGTATCCGAGTGGGTCTCATAATTAGTGATTCAAAATCCTTGAGAAAATATCAAATGACACATTTTTATAAATATGAATACCGTTGAGGTTTATTCAATAACTCATCCACCATTATTCGATAATATTTCTTTTGATTTTTGGAAAATTTGTATGTGGCATATGTTACACGTAGGTTATTCTACACAAGTTAGATTTGAATGGCATCAAAATTGAAACATCTTTTAGTGAATGGAGTAATGAGGACAAAGATCTTACACAACTTAATGCTAAATATTTGAACTATTTTTCTATGCACTTAAATTAGAAGATTATATGAGAGTCTCTACCTATACTACTAGCAAGGAAATATGGGATTGGCTATGTATTACTTATGAGGGTACTAATGAAGTTAAACTGTCGTGGTTTAACATCTTGCTGCATGATTATGAATTATTTCTCATAAAACCTAATGAGACTGTCTTTGACATGTACACTAGATTTACTCAGATAGTGACATCCATGCATGTTTTAGGTAGAGAACTGTCAAACTATAAAAAAGTGAATAAAATATTTCATTTCCTTCCTCATAGTTTTAATGCAAAAGTTTATGTATATATGAATCAAAAGATCTAAATGTTTATTCAATTGATAACCTGCTTGGCTCACTAATTGCATATGAACAAAATGTAAGACAAAGAATGCAGGATGCAAGAGAAAAAAGAAAGGAGAAGATCGTGGCACTAAAGGCTGATAACTTGGAAAGTGATAGCTTAGATTCAGATGATCATGGTGATACAACCCTTATGATGAGGTAGTTCAAAGATTTTTGAAACGAAAAGAGAAGCAACATTTTGAAAATGACAAAGGTATAGGAAATGAATTTAATAAAAGCTTATCTAAAGTAACTATTTTGAATGTAGGAAGCCAGGTCATTTAAAATTTGATTACCTCAATATGAAAACTCACCCTAATAAGGAGAAGGGTTAAGAAAGTAAAAATTTCAAAAAGGGAAAGAGAAGGACACAAAATGCTTTCTAGGCTAACTCAACTTTAGACTATTTAGAATAAGAACCTATGGAGGAGGTAACAAATTAGTGTTTAATGGCTGATAACTATATTATTAACTCTGACTAGGAAGATGTATGTGAACTTACCTATAATGAGTTGTTTGTTATTTTTAAAAAAATGCATAAGTAATATAGGAAATTAAAGAAATTGCATGCTAGCTTAAATTTGGAATTTCTTAAATAAGAAAAGAAGCATGACATTCTTAGAACTTAGCATATTTCATTAAATAATGAGCATGCGTCTTTACTTGATAAATTTTATGGGCTTAACAAGAAGCATATTGAATTAAATGAGTTGCATGAATCCTTGAAAATCAAGATTATTGTTATAAAATGCATCCAAAGAATTGGAAACATTTGCAACTGAACTAGACCATAGTGTGCAAGCATTAAAAATTGAAGTTGACAGCTATGAGAAAGCAAATGAGTTCTTGAAAGAGAAGATTCATGCACTTCAAAATAATAAACCATAGCCCACACTAACACAATGGAATAAGCCTAAAACACACTATGCATCTCATATCTATAGAAGAAGGCACTACCCTCACATAGATTAGTGAATCCATTTCCAGGTGTTTTTCTTGTGGCATGATAGGACACATAGCCGCACTTGCACTAGACACCATAGAACACATCTAGTGTGTAGGCAAAAGTTATTTACATCACAACATAGTATACATCAATCTCATTTATTAAATCAGAAGGTAGAATCTAACCTCACTTGGGTTCCCAAATCTAACCCTTGATTGACATTATAGGGACACTCTCACAAAAAGCCTAGTTAGAGGAATAACAAAGTGTGATTTCTCTAAGGACCACCTATGTGATGCCTGCCAATTTTGAAAATAAATAAAATCATCCTTTCTCTCTATTAAGGACATTACCACCCCTAGACCACTAGAAATCTTCCATATGGACTTGTTTAGGCCAATTAGTACAGCCAGAATAGGTGGGAAAACCTTTGGGTATGTAATTATTGATGATTATTCTAGATTCACCTGGGTTAGATTCTTATCTCATAAAATTGAATCATTTAAGGAGTTTAAATGTTTTTCACTTGTATTCAAAGAAAATTAGGATGTGAGATATCTACTATCCATAGTGATTATGGTAAAGAATTTGAGAATGATATGTTTGAATCCTTCTCTAAGGAGTTAGGAATTGAGCTTAACTTTTCTGACCCTAAGACCCCTCAGTTTAATGGTATAGCTAAAAGAAAGAATAGAACATTAATGGAAGCGACTAGGGAAAAGTTAGCTAAATATTCTCTCCCTAGATATTTTTGGGCAGAAGTAGTGAATACTAGTTTTTATGTTTTGAATAGGATAAATGTTAAATCAAAACTCAATAAGACACCTTTTGACCTGCTTAAGGGAAGGACACCAAATATTATACATCTTTATGTCTTTTATTGTAAATGTTTTATTCTTATCAATGGAAAATGCCTTTTAGGAATGTTTGATCCTAAGTTTGTTGAAGGAGTCTTCCTAGGCTATTCCTCTATAGGTAAATCCTATAGGATCTTTAATAAGAGTACCTTAGTTATAGAGGAGTCCATCCATATTGTATTTGATAAATATAATAAATTTGATCAGAAGAAGAAGAAGAGGTAGATGTTACCTAGGAGTAAAATCCATTATCCAAGGAGATAGAGAAGAACCTTAAGAGTCACTGCCTAAAGAATAGAGATGTTTTTCTAGTCATCCTAGAAGGCTCAACTTAGGAGATCTATTTGTAGGAGTTAAATCTTATTATATACTTTGGATGGTGGTTAGTCATTTTGTATTCATCTCTATAGTAGAACCTATAAATATAGATCAAGCCTTATCTGATGAATTCTAGATCATAATTATGTAAGAAGAGTTAAACCAATTTATTAGGAATGATGTATGGGAGTTGGTTAGCAGACCTAAGTGGATATTCAAGAGTAAGACGAATAATTCTGGAGTAGTGGTTAGGAATATGGCCACATTAGTAGTTAAGGGGTACAACCAAATTGAAGCCATTAATTTTAAGGAAACCTTTGCCTTTATAGCTAGATTAGAAGCCATCAGAGTACTGTTAGCTCTTACTTATTTTAGAGGCTTCAAGCTATATTAAATGGATGTAAAGAGTCATTTTTTAAATGGGGTTATCAAGGAAGTTGTTTATATAGAATAACCCCCAAGAATTGAAAATTTAACCTTTCCTAATTATGTATAAAAATTAAAAAATGCAGTGTATGGGTTGAAGTAAGAACCTTGGGCAAGGTATGAAAGGATTAGTAAATTTCTCCTTGATAGATTATTTATTAAGGGTAGTGTAGATGCCACCCAATTCTTAAAGAAAGTATGAGATGAGTTACTAATAGTTTAAATATGTGTGGATGATATACTTTTTGGATCAATGAATGAAAATATTTGTAATGATTTTTCAGAAACTATGAGTTGAGAGTTTGAGATGAGCATGATAGGAGAGCCTACATATTTTCTTGGATTTAGTGTCAAACAAGTGATGATGGTACCTTTCTTAGTCAAAGAAAGTACATCAAGGAGATTCTTAAGAAGTATGAAATGGAAGGTATTAAAGCAATTAATACAGCCATGGCCTCTACCACTCAGTTAGATAAGGTTGCAAATGGAAAATTAGTAGATAAGAAAAACTATAAGGGGATAATATGATCACTCCTCTATTTAACTACTCATAGACCAGAGATAATGTTTAGTATCTATTAATGTGCTAGATTCCAAGATGTTAAAAAAAATCCTAAATGACAACAGTTAAGAGAATTCTTAGATACGTTCCGGGGCACCCAAAACTTGGGTATCTGGTATCCTAGAGATAGCTCTTCATTTGAAATTATAGGATATTTAAACTTTAACATTACAAGGTGTAGGATGGATAGAAAAAGTACTTCTAGAACCTGTTAACTCATAGAGTAATCATTAGTTTCTTGGTCTAATAGGAAGCCAAACTCAGTAGCCATATCTATCACTGAGGCAAAATACATAACTGTAGGAAGTTGTGTTGCCCAAGTCTTATGGCTAAAGCGACAAATCCTTGACCAGCGACTCTCTGTAGGCACTATACCAATCTTGTGTGACAACATTAGTGCTATCTGCATTTCTGAAAATCTAATTCAACACTCTCGCACTAAGCATATAGACATCATACATCATTTCATTAGAGATCATGTAGCCAAGATGGATATAAAACTATATCATGTAGCAACTGAGGATCAACTGACAGACATCTTCACCAAACCCCTAAATTATGACACCATTAGCACACTAAGGACTATATTAGGTGTCATTAACATTCTTGATTGATTCAAGATAGAAGTAAAATCAATAATTTGTGTAGTTATGTGGTTTATGTGTTTCTATGTTTGTTATGGTTTTTGATTAATATTTACTTTTTTCTAAATTTTTATCTGGTTATCTTATATTTCTTATTAGTAAAGTTCCCTGATCATCCACACAAAACAAATGAATTTTAAAAAATAATCAAAATTTTTTTCATATCATGTATGAACCTAATTCATACTATACAATCCGTACACCTTTGCCTCGCCATTCATAGAATCAATAGCTTGGATCTGACCAGTAATTATTGATCATACTATTTGAACACCTATTTTATACTGTATAATCTATGAGTCAATACCATTGGATTAATTTAATTTGGCCAGTATGATGTTTAATTCCACATCATATTGTATGAACACTTGTTCATACTATACTATCATTTGGTCAAATATTAAATAGGCTGACACCTCAAGATGATCAATTTCATTAAGATCATTCAGTACTGTATGATTTGGCCAAACTTTTTGAATAATTGTCCTGGATGAATTAAGTTCTTCTGACCATATTGTACGATTGATATCATAGAGTACAATCTACTTATAATCTATTGATGGGGCCAATGGAGTAACCTAAAAAATTGTGAAAATTATTTAGGGCTCTATTAATCTTTAAATAATGCTTAAGTTTTTATTGATATAAAAATTATAAAAACTTTACTTAATATACATAAGTTTACATGATGAATCAAGTAATATAGTGATAGAGTAGAGTATCAATCCCATGAGGAAGAATGTTTACTTATAAATACTAGTACTGTCTACTTCAACTACATTAATTATCCTACATAATTAAAATAAATTTTGGTGGAGATTTGATCACTTAATTTTAAATAAAAAATAATAAAATGAAACACTATTTGGATAAATTATTTTGGATTGATGGAATGTAAATATAATATATTTTCTAATGATTCTCTTTTATATTAATGCTATTTAGAGCATATGCATCACTGACCACTCAATTTAGTGTAAAGACATAACGGATAGATTAAACTCTTCCAACTGTAATATCACTCTAATCTCCCATAGTTTGTCACCCTACAAAAATCTTAGAAGAGTAATTAAAGCGTATACTATTAAAACCCCCTCATAATAATTCATCTTTATAAATTTGATACATGACAAGCACAATGCCTATGCTTGCATTAAACCAATCCAACATACCTACTTATGCCTACTTTCCTATATCTAGGCTCTAAATTATACTTGATATTAACTACACATATGACCACTATGTGCATTAAATGAAGACCTGGTATATTGAAAATATCATAAAATTATTGATGAAGAGAATTCATTAGTACCCCATATTTCATTTATATTATCAATCTAAAACTAGAGATTTTAGCCAGACATGATGAATAAGTGAAGCAAATTTATTTTCATTAATTGGACAAAAGAAAGAAAGTACAGAAGAAAAGTTATCACCGGATGATTTGATGACCTCCTCTACACTCCTCCTTGAACTTACAGAATTGCTTACACACACCAAGCCAAATACTATAATGGAATGCATCTAGTACTCTAAATTATTGCGAATTTGGACCCAAGTCCTATGATTTCGGTGATAAAAAATATTATTGGATTTCTTACTATGCTATCTCCTATTAATTGCTATTATTAAATATCTATTTTTTCCTGAGCATTAACATTTCAGGTCCACCGTACAGTTGCAAGTTTGAACAGCTCAAGATTGGGTAGATTAGGATTAAGTATGTCATGGAATGTGTATACTTTCAATTCTTATATATTTTCACTTTTCTTGAGTCAAATCATATATTTGTTAGATACTTAGCTTGATAACCATGCACATACACACACACTCAAAGGAATGAAATAGGGATAAAATTAGAAGTTCAATTTTTTGAACTAATTATATTGTATGATCTATATCATACTATACGATCAACACTTTAGCAAATTATTAAAATGCCTAATTGAGAAATTAAAGTTATTTGAACTCATTGTACTATACAATAAAGATTGTATATGATGATCAGTTGAAATAAGGATACAAGCTACCAATCATAATTTAGGCAATATTTTGAAATTTAAATTTTGTACTAATCACATAGTATGATAGGTATCATAGGGTATGATGTAATTAAATCTTTCCTAAATTAATCTTGTGATTAGGGGAAAATTTTGGATTAATTGATCCAAACAGATCTTACAGGATGATGGGACCAATCGTACTGTACGACCTGATTCCTACATGAGATGATAATTTATCATCACCGATCATACAAGATAATAATCCAATTTGTTTGAACTAATGGTATTATATGATGATCTAAATCATCCTAGATGATCAACTTAATTTTTTGAACTGATTGTACAACATCTAGCTCTTTGTACAGTACTAATAAGAGTACTTTCAACTAATCATACCAGGAGTTCTTGATTGTATCGTACGATCAGAGTTACAGAATTAAATTTTAGGGCTTATTTTGAGGCCTTGTATTTAATCTCTTTCATTGGACTTATTTCAAGTCTTTCACTACTTAGTGTTCTTAAGAGGGAGCTTGGAGAAGAAGATCTAGGAGAGCTTTGGGAAGAAGAAAGGGAGTGCTTGTGTGTGAGGGTTTCACAATGTTGCTCCAAGCAAGTGTCTTACCTTGTACCTCCAAGTTACTATTTAGGTTTCTTGGGTGGCTCTACGAAGAAATTCTTCATCTCAAGGATGTGGTACTTTGCCATCACCAAGAGGGTGAGAAAGGAGTTTGGGGTTCTCTGCCATCACCAGGAGGGTGAGAAAGGAGTTCAAGATTCTTTGCCATTACCAAGAGGGTGAGAAAGAAGTTTGTGGTTCTCTGCCATCACCAGTGGGGTGAGAAAGGAGTTCGAGATGCTCTGCCTTCTCTAGGAGGGAGAAAAATGATTAAAGGTTTGTTACTGTCACCAGTAGGGTGATAAATCCTTCAACTCTCTGCCACAATTGGTGGAAGTGATTTATGTAAGGGCTTTTCCATCTTACTGTGGGGGAAAATGGAGAGACACTATAGTGATAGTGTAATACTCAGAGAGGAGGACTCTAGGGAGTGGATGTAGGTCTTTATTTGATCGAACCAGCTTAAATCTTTGGTGTATTTATTCTAATTTTTATTCTTGCATTTTACTCTTTTGCATTTTAATTCTGTGATAACTAATAGGTGAAAATCATAATCAATGCTTCATTCTTCTGATTATACTATCATCATTGTTGTGTTAATGTTTTGATAAATTTGTTTGCTTCCTTATTAAGTGATAATTGTTACTTATTTTTCAAATATTGAAAATCCAAAAATATCATCTTTATTTTCTTAAGTAAGAAATTAGTTTTTTAAATTCACAAATTCACCCCCCTCTTAGTGTGCCTAGGGACAAGTTCAATTAGGCTTAACCTCCTTATCGAACTTTCATGAATTCCTCAAGTTGTCACTCCTAAGGACAAATCAAAGAAGCACTACAAAGATTAAAATTAAACAAGTGACTAAACTCCTCTACTAACATTATAAATGGATTATTTATAGAAAAAATGAAGAAAATGGAATCTGGGGCCACAACACTCAAGACACTTGCACCGTGGAACCCATAAAATGAACTATCATCGTAGCATTGAAGTGTTTCCACCACTGACATGGAATTGCTATTTAACGAATTAATGCATTACTTTGCTTGCAGATCATGGCTTGAATAGTTACAATTATAGTTCCATAGTATTATTGATGGTTGAGCGCTGCGATGTTCATGTGGCACTCCCTTGACTTAGCGGTGATGGAATTTGGCATTGCAGTGTTGTGTTGATAGAGACTAGGCTTTGTGGTGTTGACTCCTCTGACACTGTAGTGCTGGGATAGTTGGCTAGGCTTTGTAGTGTTGACTCCTCTGACACTAAGTCACTAATAAATAAGGATTAGGTGCCGCCATGCACATATTTTGGCACTATGAAGGTATCAATGATGATGCCACAAGCGTATTATGTCTGACACCGCATCATTGCACCATACTTGAAAATTTTGCCCATTTCTTATATTTTTTTGCATAAATACAACTAGAACAACATATTCTCACTATCAAATTAACACATAAAAAGAACATTATCTACAGTTATCATCTATTTAAGGAGAAGGAATTCAAAAGCCTTCAATCAAAATAATCTACTCTTCTATCCCACTCAGATTTTTGTCCTTAGTTTTCAAAATGGCAAGAAGAAAGCATTCAAGGGATCTTGTAGGAAGCTCTTATAGGTGTCCTTTAGACCCTCAATTTCATGAAGTTGTAGACAAAGAAGCCTAGCATTGATACAAGGCTGTGGGGATAACTACATCCAAAGTCATCAATCAAGATGTCCTTAACTTTCAAGTTTTAAATCTTTTTGCTAGCACCACACTCCACTTTATTCAGACCTAAGCTTTTGTCTTCAACTCTGAATTGCTCTTTGAAATTTTTACCAGTCTTAGAGTTAATAATAAAGGCAAAACCCTTCATTCCTTTATTTGTAGGTGACTAGAGTTTACCTATGAAAATTTTGACCAAATCCTACATCTCTCCATTACTAGCCTCAAAGTACACTCCATTTCCTTTATTCCTAACTATAGCTGGACCCATGAAAATATTAACCTGAGGGATACTCCATTTAATAGTCATACTCCTTTAGTCTATACCATTGTTTAAGAACTCATAAAATCCAGCATATCCTTCAAAACACAGTCATTCCTAAAGTAGGTGATAGGGTCAACATCACACCCCTTCTATCTCTCATCAAATGTTTTTTATGCCTAAAACTAAATTTAATGCAAGATCTGATTATCGACTACATTAAAAACTTGATAAGAATTAGACATCCTAAGAAAAATGCAAGAAAAATCTAGCACATGGACACCTCATAGCCTTTATCCTAGAATCCAGAAATAACCTATAATATACTGCACCACCTGATCACCTCCATTATTCTAATCTAATAGCTCTTTCACATCCTCCATAGTGATAAACATTTCCATAGATGCTATGTGGTGGATCCTGAGCCATAGGAGATAGGTGGAACTCTAGCACCATCTCCAACTCACCACTCACATTACTATAACTTAACAGTGGAGTGACTAGATTGCTTGGAATTATAATCAGCTACATATAACAGGAGATTACTCAGTATTAGGTGTGGCTTCAATAGAAGCACCAGCTTTTCCAACATTAGCACAAACTACATCAGCAGCAGCACCATGAGATCTAGTAGATGTATTAGTAGCAACACGACCTACTATAGCAGCACCGCTAGCGGGTCCAGCAGCAATGCGAGGTAGATCAAGCCTGGTTTAGTGATCAAATCTCTACCCTTCAAAAGTACTTTCAACCACAACCACCACTTGATTAGGGTCTCCCCTACTTCTGAGTGATTTTCTGTTGTGTGTTGCTTGTCATTTTTAGTTGTTTTCTCCCTATTGGTGATATAAACAGGGGAAGTATAATGTTGGTAGAATGTATCTTTATTCTTAGTAGAATGTATCTTTACTGTGCTTAATTATATATATTTTTAATTTTTGCTCCTTTTCTTGTTGTGTTTTATTTAATTAAAACTTAAAAAAAAAGAAAAATATCTCCCTATTTTATAAAAACTCAGTTAATAAGGGGGAGATTAGTAAACAATCAAATTAACTTGAAAATTTAACCAATAATATTTGACATCCTCAAAAAAGGGGGGATTGTTGCAATCCAGGATCTTGAGCTTATAATTTCGTTGATAACAAATATTAATGGGTTTTTATTTTTTTTCTCCTGATATTATTATTAGATGTTTGTTTCATGCATGCTAGTATTTCAAGTATGTTGTACACCATGCAAAAGGCTTGAATAGAGACTAGGTAGAGTATGTTTGATGTTTTTGTAAGTGCTTATATTTTAAATTATTTATCTTTATATTTCTTGAGTCAAAAGTCGTGTAAAAGGTGTATGTTAGCTTAGCAATTGTGCACACACATAGTGGGGAGAAAAATTAAGTATTTTAATTTCAGTGAAGATCATTCTATATGATCTAAGTAAATCATGGATCAATTAAAACATTTCATTGATATAATCTAAATATGTAATAATAGTACCGTATAATCCAAATCATATAGGATGATTAGTAGAACTCAAAACTCCTACCACTAATTACAAATTAGGCATTATTTTTAATTTTAAATTTTGAACTATTCTTACTATATAATCATCATCATATTATATGATATCATTAAATCATGCCTAATATAATCTAATAACTAGGCAATCAAATTAGGATTAATTGATACTTAGATTATGCTATACAATGTTCTACATTATATTGTTCAACCCGATTTGTTCTCACGATGATATTTAATCACCACTGGTCATACTAGATGAAAATTCTATTTTATTAAACTAATCATTTTTATGACCTTGATATCATATTGGATGATCCATTTAAGTATTTGAACTAATCATATAGACCTTTATTCATCGAACAATACTAACAGGATAAAATGAACTAATCATACTATACGATCCCCGATTATATTGTATGACAAAAAAATAGTAGGATTGAAAATTTAGGGTTTTTGGAAGCCTCGTATTAAATCTCTCTCATTAAATTTTGAAGATGTCTTTGGCTGTTGAGATATTTTTTGTGAGAGTGCTTTGAGAGGTCTTGGAGCTTGGAGAAGGAGAAGTTGTGTGTAAGGGAGAAGTAGTGAGAGGGGATTTCATGTAGTTGCTCCAAGAAAGCTTCTTCCTTAGTTCCTCCATGTGTCCTTATTGATCTTGTGGGTTGCTTTGGGAAGAAAGTCTTCCAGGCTAAAGATTTTTAGGTTATCTGTCTCACAAAGAGCGTGAAAAATATTTTAGGTTCTATACCTCACTGGGAGTGTAAAAATGATTTCAGATTCTCTATCTCACTAAGAGAGTGAAAATAATTTTGATTCACCACCACATTGTGGAAGGGTGGAAGTGCTTTTTGTAAGGGCTACTTCACCTTGCTATGGGGCTAAAGGAGAGTCACTAAAGGTTTAATGTAGTACCCGGAGAGGAGGATTCTAGGGAGTGGATGTAGGTTAAGGTTTGATTGAACCACTATAAAATTTCTGGTGTGCTCATTCTTGTTTCTTTTCAGCACTTTATTATCTACATTTATATTTCTCGCACTTTTACTTTTATACAAATTTGAGTTGAGAATATTGAGGTTATTTTTTATTTAACCTTTGTTAGAAAAGAAGAAGAAGTAAAATATTAAATGATAAAGGGAAGAAAAATAAATTTTCCTATTTATTTTTTTACAAAATCTTTAAAAAAAATGGCATTTGAATCTTCATATCATTAGCTTCTATATTACAAGATTTATTTTTAAACTTAAGTTGTTAATTTGGTTTAAACTCTCAAAAAGAGATTTTTGAAAAAGAAAATTTTAAAACACCAATTCACCCCCCTGTTGGTGTGCCTTGGGCAGTTCAAGTTGGTTTAACAAACCATATTTGAACTTTCACCTAGGACTCTATAATATTGATACTTTAAAACACAAGCACTTTTCTTTCATGCATTTATAATAGGTTTTTTATTGCTACATATATAAACAACTCAGACAAGCTAGTGATAAGCTAGAGGTGGCCAAAGAGATAAGGCTAAGCCTACCATTCCATAGTGGTTTAAGGCCGTTATGCTGTTGAATTTTTCTTAAAAGTTAGACAAGATTTATACTATTTGCATATACAAATTTTTAGAGTTAGATAAAAATTAATTTCTAGTCATACTAGTTAGGTGCATTTGAACCCTTAGCATCTTCAAACCTTGATTTTAAATCTAAACTTAAACCTTAATTTTTACTTACACAATAGATATGTCTACCATCCATTCATTATTCTTGAAAGCATGTTTTTATAAAAGCACCTAGGTGGTTAGCTGGCTATCCACTCCAAAAGATATAAGTCCATTTTGCACTTTTGTATAATTTTTACACTTCCTTCAAGGAGTATCCTCCTAACCATCTAATAATTTGTCAACTTAAACCAAAATTTAATCATATCTTAAATTAGTAAGATCCAATTATAGTTTTGGTTAGAATGTTTTTAGTTTTCTAGAATCTTAAATAAGTCTCTACCTTTCTTCCAATAATTTTGGGAAATAAGTGCTCAAACTTTGATCAGTTCCCTAATATATAATTCATTGATTCAAACCTTTGCATGTAATCTTTGTAAATCATTGAAGTTTCATCACCACTTTAATTGATATTATTCTAAGGAGCTTCTCCTATGGAGTAACTTACTATAGGTGCTTGTCATTATGGGAAACCTAGAATCCTTATTAAAAAATAAACCTTACTTTAGGTTGCTAAAGTGGGTAAAAGTCTCTGGGCATAGAACAATGTTTATCCTAGTTATTTTCATTTTCAAAATGATAGCTAAATCTCATATTAACTTTCAAGATATTCGGATATTCACTATGTTGCATTTAATTTTGAAAATTTTAGATTTATTTCTATTTTTAAATCAATAGTAAAACACCATTTCTATCTTTTGAGATAGTATGCCATTCAATATGCAAACTTGATTATAGGAATGTAAAGTGTAAATAATGTGATTATATATTTTGCCACATATTTTCTAGCGACTCTGTTGGGGATAGT
Organism: Dendrobium chrysotoxum; assembly: GCA_019925795.1. NCBI lineage: Eukaryota > Viridiplantae > Streptophyta > Magnoliopsida > Asparagales > Orchidaceae > Dendrobium > Dendrobium chrysotoxum. The sequence continues at coordinate 3,835,701 of CM034301.1, read as the reverse complement.
TTCTCTCATTATCTCTATTGGTGACTGATTTTTTGTTTATCAATAATATACTTACACTCGTTTTATGTTTAAAACAACGTTTCATTTGTCGGTCACTTTTTTCATTTAATCCTTGAGTGGGTGTGATCAACTTTGAATTCCTGGCCTACAATTTATTGAATTTAGCATGAATTAAACTATCATCTTAAATCCTACTTCAATTAATCTCCAAAATTTTAGTAATGCATCAAAGTATGATTTTCCTTTACATCTTCATGTAGCTATTTGTACTAGGAACATTCAATCAAAATCAATTCCTAAATTTAAATGCCTAAAGCTTCATCAGGCCTATCCTAGAAATTCAATAGATTCAGTTTAATGATTTTCCAGAACTAAAAGTCTTGTGTAAATCTATTGAGTCCATGAAAATTGATACAAAATTCTGTTTGATTTCATATAAATGATTAACAAACTTATTTTTAGCTTCTAGATGGTAGCATGATTGAGTTTGGATATAGATTTGATAATTTGTAGATGATAGTGAATGGTTCATAGTTTGGTATTATGAAGTCTATGGAAATTTTTAAAAGGAAGCCTACCCTAGAGTATATGATTGAAGGTTAGTTTGTGGTCACTTCTGTGGTCCCTAAACCTTCAGTCCTCTCTTGAATTAAATTCCATATACCTACGAACAAGAAATTGAAGTCTATTATAGTTTCTAAATTGTGTATTCCTAGCACTTTAAGAATTGATCATCATCCAAAGCTGCATCGATGATGAGAAAATCTCAGCGAAGGAACATGGTTTGTATTTTGAGGTGAAGATATGAAAAGGAAAAGTTGCTAGAAGAAGAATTCATTTTGAATGCTACTAAGGAATCTGTAGTTGGAGAAATTTCCTCTACCTCACCCTTATTAGGAGGAAGTCATTTCCATCCCCTCTCTATCGCTACTAGAGAGAAGAATGTGAAGAAATTGCTAACTCCCTACCACTTATATTTGACCAATAAACCTATTATGCCATCGTTAATAGAAAGAAAGAGAAAGTTTACAAGCCTGTTGAAGGGACTAGTCGTTATGTGTGCTTCCAACTTCGAATAGTCCAAGAACGATTTTTTGAGAATTATAAAGGGTGTCATCTTTGAGAAAGAAGTAGAATTTTTGAAAGAAGATGTGTATGTAAAAGCTATTAAAAGAAAGTTGAGATTTAAAGAAGTAAAACCTATTATTTAGTTGCCAATGGTTGTTATATAGAGTCAAATAAATTCTCTAAAAATAGTGATTGAATTGTGTTAACTGATAGGCAGTACTAGAAAAATCTTGCTAGCTTTTTAGGAAGTCAAATTTCATCATGTTAGATGTATAGTAATTCATATACACCTTCAACTTTGATTGTGGATAACCATCTTTTAAAAGTCTCCCTTCACTCCTACATGCATTAGTCACTAATTGTCGACTGACACCATTTTGAAGATGGCCAATCTCCTTCTCCTCAATATGCGAGGAGGCTGAGTTCTACAAATCAACCAACCTAGATATATAATGAGAAGAAGATTTGGAAATGTAAAATGGTAGCCACTCTGCCACACTTGTGAATGCAAATTATGTAGAGGAGTAAGCAAGGAGAAATAATGGTAAAGCTCCGATGCAGTTTGCATATGATAGTGAGTATACTCATATTGACTTGCACTATGTGTCAGGAAATCAATAAATGAAATGATGAACGAGCTAAAAAATAGTATCCAAAAGATAGAGGAAAAGAATGCTTTTGAGTTATCTACAATGAAGTATTACAATGAGGATATTACAACATAAATATGTATGGTAGATACTAGGTCATCAACTTACAAGTATAAAGCTAAAGCAAATCTCTTAAGGAAGGTGTTGCACCAAACTTAACCCAACATCTATTAGACACACTAAATTAGAAAGATGAATAGATATCTAGAATGTGAAAGAAAATTGAAGAGATGATGGACACCATGGTTATATTATAGAGTATAGTGTCTCCTTTACCCAGAGTCCAATTTGAATCACCTCAACCTGAGTTTGTTCATGTTTTGAGTAAAAAAAGGAAATAATTAAAGAAGAAGAGGAAAAATAATCAAGAAACAAAAAGAATCCATTCAATCAGTAGATTTAAAGAAAATGGTAGAGACGTAGGTGAAAGAGGTATTAGCATAGTACCAAGGTACTTTGTCAGTTCTGAGGTGTACACCATTCTTAAAGAATACAACTTAGTGCCATATTCAAAAGGATTTGTGACACTTTTTTTTTTAAAAAGTTTTATAGTACTAGAAACCCTAAATAGCATCTTGCTCATTTTAAGGCCTACTTTTACAATGTCGAGGGAAGTGATGTGTTGTTAATATGATAATTCATCAGTAGACTGTCAGGAGTTGCATTTGACGGGTTTGAAAAATTTTCCAATGAGTCTATCCATACATTCTCTAAATTAGAAAGCCTATTTGTACAAAGATTTTCTAGAGCTAGACATCATGTCACCATCAAGGATCTAATAGTTGAAAAGCAGTAACATGGCAAGAATTTAGTTTGTTATATCCTGTATTGGAGTAATCTCAACATGAAATGTGATCCGCATTTGCAAGATTAGCACACTACAGAGAATCTACTATAGAACATACATGGTCTGGTAGCCTTCTTTCTTAAAGGGTTCACCATTAAAACATCTAAGAAGCTTTTGAGTGAAGCTTATAATCTTCATGAGGAAGCTTCTTAATTCTTTCCTTAAAGATTAGTCCCTGCTAGATTTAAAGAACTTGAAATCTCAAAAAGTTTTAGAAAAGAAATCTAGGTTAATTTTGATAGTAGACAAAAGTAAATAATTGATGAAAGTACAAGTAGATAATCCATTATGAATAACATAGTTCCAATAAAGTATTAAACCTCAAACCGATCAATAAAGTATACCTCAGTGTTATCTTACTCCAAATGAAAATAGGGAGAAATTTGAGGTCCACATAAATAAAGTATATTCAACTAAATGGGAGGTAATTAAAAAAAAACATTTCAAGAACCTCTTGAAGATAATTTAGCTTAAAATAAGTGGGCAAATCAGGGAAACCCAATTATGGCCCATATCACTAGATGTTGAGTCAAAAGCTTAAAAATTGCATCACATTAAAGGAGTGGCTTGTGAAGAACATAAAATCTAGGGTAGTGGTGATTCCCATAGAGTATTTAATAGATTTGAGCTAGCGATCTTCAATGTGTGTGATTGGTGTGCCCTCTGAACCGTGTAAAGTTATAAAGCATGATGATAAGTGTGAAACTACTCTTTCCCATTCTTCAAAAAGAATTCTAAATAGAGTATATCATTCATCTCTTCAGGCATCCCAAGGAGCACAAAGTTCCATCTAGATTAATCTAGTAGCTCTTAATGAAAATCTAAAGAAACTTCAACTAAAGAGACTAAGAAGATGCAAGCCTGCTAAACTTTTGTAGTTTGGAAGACGAGAATAAGAGTATGAATAAATTATTAAAGAATAAGATTGTATTTTTTATGGATAGGAGACCCAAATCTCTTATGCTGCTCATATTGTATGATTCTATTTTATCCCATTTGGGACAAATAATATAATAAAGAAAGATTCAGTGTATATCTTATTTATATTTGATGATCGACATAATAACATTTCAAATAATATGAAAGAAGATAATTCTCAAGAAGCAGATAAAAAAATTAAATGGATTGAAAGAATTTGTTTAATATTTCTTTGATGGCGATGCCCTTTTACTTATTGGCCATAGTGCTCCTATATAGATGTCAGATTCTCTTTGTTCACTATATGAAAAATTAGAAATAATAAGGGATCAAGAAGTAGATGATCCTACATCATCTTACCTTGAAGAGATCGTACAAGTAAATCTTCATAGTGGTACAGTTCTACCACCACAAGCTTCTAACACAGATAATGGAAAGAAAGTCATAGATAAATATGAAACTTTAATACATTCTAAGCCTATACAATCTCTAAATACATATAATCTAGAAATTCCTAAAGTAGATTATAATGTTTTACCCCATCTCAAAAAATTGCCTCTGAAATTTAGTATTTATGATACTCTAGTCCTATCCAGGGAAATAAGGGAGGCTTTAATCATAGTTTTACTCAACCCAAAAATTTGTATGGCTCATTTAGCATTAGTACAGCTAGAAGATGCATTCTATTATAAAGAGGTTCTAAGAGTAACATTATCGAAAGAAGATTTGTTACTGACCTGAATCACTCATTATATCTCATTAAATGTGGACAACTTAAGGCTGTCATGTGTCATTTTTGATTTGGGTGCAAAAGTCAATATTATGACTCTGAGAATGCTTGCCTACCTAAGAGTGGGTACTCACAAACTTAATTCAACTAAAATGATATTACGAGGATTCAAAGAAAAAGGTGTGAGGGATCTATGCTTTAAAACCCTCCTTATAAAAATAAATGGCCTTAAAACTAAAGACAAGTTTCATATTATAAATTTAGAGGCTTCTATTAACACTATGTTGGTAGATCCTAGCTTCACAAATATAGAATGGTGTCTTCATATCCATCAGTGTATTAAATACTATAATGAGTGTGTTAAACATTATATTATTTATGATTTGTAATCATTCTCATTTCATGAAGTTGGAATATACAAAGAAACAGCATATTATCTACTTAAAATGTTGACAGTCTTCTCTAAAAATTCAAATTAGTTGAAGAAATGGAAGAAAAGAAAGAAAAAGTAAATGAAGTAAATGAAAGAAAGAAAAAGATCTTGAAGGCCATCATGACGTTGAATAGAATTTTTGGTTGTGCCCTTCACCTTCTATACAAAGACATGGTAGAATGACCAAATGAGCTAGAGGGAGAAGTGGAGGATGGAAAAATGATAAATCGCAAAATCTTGAAAAAAGGTACACGTCAAAAAAGTTGCTTGTAATATATATCAATTTGGAATCTAGCTCAGAGGATGAATCAGATGTGCTTGAGAAAAGTAAAAAGGCGGTAAAATATATAAAAATGGTTGAAAAGTTGAAGTTTGAAGTTTCTATGGAGGTAGATAATGATGAGGACAGGGTCCATGTCATTGAAGGAAATAGTCCAGATACATGTAAATGTAAAGCTAAAGAAGTATGTGGAGAATATAACTTTAACGCCACTGTGTCAAGATGGTATAGTATGATTGGTAATTGAAGTGGTTCTTAGTTTTGTTCCAAATTATAAATCTACTAAATTTCTCCCTTTTACCAGTAGAAGTGCCAAAAGCACTGTAATCCTTGATGGTCTTTTTATGAATGAAGTAATAAAATTGCCTTTTGACTGATACTCAACCAGTGTAAACAATTTTGCTAAGCACGGTTTAACACTATCAAGCTAGAGTAGTGGTGAAGCTCAACAATTTAAAAACCTATGGAATACAAAATATTATAAATCAAAATCTAAAGGAGGAGTTGTTATCCATTTGATGCTCATGAATATTGCTTGGTGCTTACCAATAATCTAGTGTCCGATAGTCTTTCTACAACAAATTTTTAATCTTTTAATGAACTTTGTTTTAGAGATTCAGATGATTTGGATGACTCTCAAGTTATGGATGCACCCACCAACTTAATGAGGAGATTAAACCTAATGCAGATAAACTAAAAGAAATTGACATGGTCTATGAAGAAAACTCTTGTCAAATTTTTATAAGATCTTTATTGAACGAGGACAAGGCAAATGACATGGTCAAGTTGCTTTTGGAGTTTAAAGACTAATTTTCCTTGATTTATGTGGAAATGCCAGGATTATCTCTAGATATAGTATTACACAAACTCAAAATTCAACCCAGTATGGTTCCTATAAAACAAGCACCCCATCGCATGTGGCTTGAATTAGAATAGCAAGTCATTGCCAAAGTAAAAAAAAATTAATTGATGTTGGTTTATCAGAGAAGAAAAATCTCCAACCTAGTTAGCCAGCATTATGCCAATAAAAAAGAAGAATAGTCAGATTCACATTTTCATTGACTATAGAGATTTAGGTAAAGCTTATCCTTAAGATGAGTTTCTATTGCCCACATAGAAACTAATGTTTGATATTACTTTTTTGCATGCAATATTCTCCCTTATGGATAGATCATCTGAGTACAATCAAATTAGAATGTTACTTAAAGATGAAAGTATATAACTTTCAAAACACTTATAGGAGTATATTGTTATAAGGTTATGCCCTTTGAATTAAAGAATGTTGGAGCAACAAACCAACAAGCTCTGAAGCAAAATGTTTGATGTACCAATCTACTAATTGGTGATTATTATGTTATCAAGTCATTAAAATTCATAAAAGGGAATACCATTTAGCTAACCTAAGAATGTTTTTTAAAAGAATTCACCAATTTAACCTAAAAATGAACCCTTTAAAATGTGCCTTTAGCATTATGTCATGGATGTTTCTAGGTTTCATGGTAAGACACCATGGAATCAAGATTGATTGTGTTATTATAAAAGTAATATTTGTTATGCAACTTCCTCAAAGCCTTACACAATTCAGATCTTTCCATAGTCAATTAGCATATTTGAGAATATTTACATCAAATATATTTGGAAGATGTCAACAGTCTAAAGCCTTATTCAAGAAAGATGTTTGTTTACAATATATGAAAAATGTTAACAGACTTTCAATAGTATAAAGCAATACATAATGACACCACATATTTTGGCTTCTTTTATTCCAAGGAAGTATTTAATTTTGTATAAAATACCTTTAATTGAATCTCTTGGCACCTTATTTGCCCCTGTAATGAGGAAGGAAAAGAGAATGTGTTTTAGAACTTACTTGCCAATTATGAAACATTATTTGGCCTTGAACTTTGCTACTCAAAGTTAAGGCATTAAATGTTCTCATAAAATAAATTTAATATCCCACGATAATCTGTTGTAGTATCTCAACTCATCTATTGACCTCATTTTTAACTGTGATCATTCAGACCTTAAATCCTTGTACACATCATCTTTCCTTGGATCTGATGACTAGTCTAGATACCCTAGACCATACTATTGAACCCCAAGCTCGCTAAACTAAATTTTAATACCTTTATATCTATTTAAAACCATCATTTATATTCAACCTACCTAGTGGGATGCACTATGCATACAATAGATTTTTGACCTTAGACCTTGCATGAACATCCACCATAGGAGCTCCATACACTAAACCTATCAATCCTTGCTCTCCATATAAAAGGTTGACCCAATTGACCAGTTGAGCTAGCCTAAACTAGTTCAATTAATCTAACTTCTTTATTGATCTACTATAAACCTTAAATCTTCACCAACTTCACTAAACTCAATTCATTAAAGATCCTCATTATCTACTCATGTTTGGTTCACCTAGTCTGGTTAAATGTTGACCTGGTCAACCTAACTAAAGACTAGTTAAATCAGTCTAAATTTTGTCAAACTATTATATATGATTAATTGGACCTCTCCCATTGCCCAAGCTTCATTCAAATAACCTGCTAAACTCAGCTAAACCTTGGCATGATCAATTTATGGTGAGCTAACTTCGTCAACCCACATAAATTAGTCACACCAAGTTAAGTTTGGTCTCCTTTACATAAACTTCAAATCCCTTGAGTTAATCCTAATGGACTTGATACAACTAGTCTCTAGAGGTCCCTAGACTTTACCCTAGCTGAGTTGGCCATGTTTGACCAGTCAAACTCTTAAAATGGTCAAATAACACATTAATGGCTAAACCATTTAAAACAATGCATCAAGCCTTCACATGCAACCTTGACTTACATAAATCAACTCTAGAATGTTTTAGAGTGTGCTCAACCTTAAACCATTCCATGGCTCATCCAAAACTAACCCAAGTGGTCCCCACTAGGTAAAAAAATCCAAGGTTATTTTCTACCATTTTTAGACCACTACCTCACTGACTAATGGCCTGGGATAGTTAGTAATGATCCATAAAACCTCTCTGAGTGATCCTAGTCCTTAGTTTTGATCCCTCATAGTTGGATTAGGGAAAAATATGCAAGTAAGTAATATACGCGTTAAGTTTAATTTTGAGCCTCTCGAGCCAAATTTTTTTCTTCCCAAGCACTCATATATATTTCTTTGGTGAAACCCTATTATTTTATAAGCCACCGATGATGAGCTCCACCACCAACTAAGCATTTCTTGATGTCAAGCTTTCAAACTAAACAACCTAACCTCATGTATCTTTGAATCCTTCAGGAAAGTAAGTTCTCTTAAGCTATAAAGCAAAATGATTCTAAAATCAAGACCTAAGACCATTCTTACACTAATAAATCATAAACACTAGTTCTAGATTTAGAATTTTAAATAACTTCCATGCCTTATTATATGAAGTTTTAAAACTCCATAAAATGAAGGTTTTGGTCCTTAAGAAGCTTTGTAAATGGTTTCATTCAAAGCCTTCATTCAATTGAAAGTTTAAAGCTAAACAAAAGTCTACGGTTTTAGTTTCCTAATTAATAAAGACAAAATTTGGACTATCCAACATGTGTGCAATCCCTTGGATGGTCCAGATCTTATCGTAGAAAGTGCTCTATTTGACCACTCTAAATGCCATAATGGTGTGTTAAATCCTAGGTTTTATATTAATTTCAAGTAGATCGGATGGTGAGAGAGAGTGCGGGATTCCAGAGAGAGAAAAGTCGAAAATTCAAATTTTTCTCTTGCCGATTTCTCCTTTCTAGCAGAGTTTCTGTGTATGGCGGCGGATTGCAGCCGGCCATCTCTGCCGTCGACTATGGATGACACGGATATGGGAGGATTCAATTTGAATAATAATTGCTCTTCGTCCCGATTGGAACATCAGCATGAGAGTGATCGTCTTCGCAGAGCTAGAGGTGAATTAGTTTTTTCTGAGAATGGGAATTTTCATAAGGATAAAGAAATTTATGTTGAAGGTAAAGGTAAGAATGTTTCTGTTTATGATGGTTGTAAAACTCCTGGTGGTGTGCATTCGAATGAATTTTCTTCGCAAAAATAGCTTGATCAAGGGGCTTCGTCTTCAAGTATAAAGATTTTTGTAAATCGTTTTGGCAATTCAAATGCAATCCCTGTCCATGACAGTAAGATAAATGCGAATGCCATAGTTTCGGTTAACAAAAATATTGATACTTTGAGTAAGATGACTCCATCCAGTTCTGAGGAAGTCATTACTTTGAATGCTTCCATTGTGGATTCAGTGATTGAGGGTAAGTGTGGAAATTTTGATTTCAATCCTTCATCCTTTAAGGATTTAGGTGATTCGGAAGATGGTAATTTAGTCAATCTGTGTAGTAACCAGGATCCTAGTTCTCGATTGGTGAAGGATGAGATTTCTTATTCTAAGAAATTATTGGAGAACATTCCAGATGTTCGTATGAATGTGGAAGCAGAGAAGGATAAGGGAAATATTCAGAATTTTAATCCTTGGGTTAGGAAACCCAATATCAAGGTGAATTTTTGTCGAGATGATTCTTTTCTTACTGAAGATGGGAAGGCTATAAAACTTAATGAATCAAATATTCTAACAAATTCTGAAAAAACTTAAAAATTTAGTAGTAGTGAAGGTTTTTGGGAGGAATGAGTCTATTAGTCTGATTGCTAAAGAACTCCGGTGCCAATGGAATGCTATTGGTAAGTTTCATCTAACTTCTCTTGGCCTAGGTTGGCTTCTATGTTCTTTTTTTGAATCTGAAGCAGTGGAAAAGGTCTTGGAGGGAGGGGGCCTTGGTATGTCAATGAACAAATAGTTGGAATAGATAAATGGCCACCATTGTTCTCTCCTTCTTCATTGAAGGGGTTAACTGCTCCTATTTCGGTTAGATTTCCACATCTTCCCTTATTGTGCTGGGATGTGGATAGAATATCTTCCATGGTTGGTCAACCTTATGGATAGATGGAAATATGTTTCAATGGAGAAAAAGGGAGTATGCGAGAGTTTGTGTTCGTATGGATCTTGATAAACAATTCTCTACAGGAGTTTGGGTGGAAGGATCTTGTGGTCGATTCTTCCAAAAGGTTGAATATGAAAAAGTTTCTACCTTTTGTTTTAAGTGTGGTAAAGTTGGTCATCTAATGGAAGTTTGTGGAGAGGAGAAGGCTGTTACCTATGAGGGATGTCCTTCTAATTCAGCAATGGAGAAGAATAATCAGAATATTCAGTTGGAAGACAAGAATGAAAATATTGTTGGTCCTTTGATATTGGTTAAGAATATGAGAAGGAGGAAGGTTGTTCCTAAATCTGACAATGCCTACGTTAATATGGGCAAGTTTGAGAATCCCATAGCAGGTATAGTTAAAAAATCTGTAAAAGATTTTGTTTTGATTGGAGTGAATTGTTTTGTTCATGAGATTATTTTTGATTTGAGTGAATTATTTTATTCATGAGAATTCTAATCCAAGTTTATGTTTTTGATGATTACAAAAGTTTATTGTTTGTCTAATTCAACTTCTAACATATATTTGAGTTTTTTGTTTGTCTGTGTGTACTAAAATATTTTTCAGGAAATTCTCACTCAAAATTGTTGAAGACTTCAAGTTCACTTGTTCACTATAAATGAAGTCTGTAATTTTCTTTTCTTCTTTTTCTTGAGTCTGAGAGAGTGTGATTGTAAGTTGGATAACTGTGCACACACACAATGGGGGAGTAAAAAGTTTAAATGTTTTTAAACTGATCGTACAGTATGAATTTATTTCGTACAGTACGATATGAAGAATATGTCTTCCAGGGAGAACCCATCAGACTAGAAATTTTTTTTTCTAAGGCATGTTCGTACAGTACGAATAACATTCGTACATGAGTTTTTGCTGTACGAACAACTCAAAATTGGGTTTGTCCAGAGGTTCATACGGGACGAATGAATCGGACGATGCTCACTGTTTGATTCGTCCAAGCGTTCGTACGGGACGAAACGTTCGGACGATGCTCACTGGTCGATTCGTCCAAGCATTCGTACGGGACGAAGTGTTCGGACGATGCTTACTGACTTGATCGTCCAAGTGTTCGTACGGGACGAACTATGTGTACGAACGGCTCTGTTGTGTTCGTCTGATGAGTCGTACAGGACAGATTGTTCAAATCTTTGAACTATTCGTACAGTACGATGGACTATCGTACGGGACGATCGGCACAGACTTAACTTGAAAATTCAGTTTTTGGACGATTTTTCCTATCGTAAGTATAAAAATGACTCAAAACTGTTTTGAGAAGAGATCCTTCTACGAAAATTCTTTTGGGAAGTGAGAGGAGAGTGATTGGGAGAGTGTTTGGGAGTGAGTTTTGAGAGATCTTTCAAGAGAAAATTGTGAGGAGATTCACAAGGTTATCCAATTGAGAGGATTTCTTTTACTTGTTCTTCAAGCATCTTCCTAGTTCCTTGGAGATTTTTGCAAGAGCATTGTTCGAAAGGATTCCGGTTCTCTGCCGCACTTGGAGAGTGAAAAGGATGACGGTTCTCTGCCGCACTTGGAGAGTGAAAAGGACGACGGTACTCTGCCGCACCGGGTTTGGTGGAAGAGAGTTTGTAAAGGCTTCTCCGCCTTGCTGTGGGGGCAAAAGGAGAGTCACTTGGTTTTAGTGCAATACCTAGAGAAGGGATCTCTAGGGAGTGGATGTAGGTCGTGTTTGACCGAACCACTATAAATTCTGGTATTTTCTGTTCTCTATTTATTTTTTTTTGCAGTTTATTCTCGTTGTGGTTAAATTTCTATTTTAAAAGAAAGAGCAAAATTATCTCTGTTCGTACTGTACGAAGTTATATCGTACTGTACGATTAGCTTTTAAATTTTCCAAAATATCAAGAGTAATTTTAAAAAGAACCAATTCACCCCTCCTCTTGGTTAGCCTAGGGACATTGAGCAATAGGTCTAACAACATGTTTGCACTTTCAAGTGGTATCAGAGCCCTATTTCAAAATAACTGTTTTAAATACTGTTTGAAATTTTGATCATGGCTAATTTTGGAAATAGAAATACTATGGAAGGATACTCGATCACTAGACCACCGTTATTTGATAATATTCCTTTTGATTTTTGAAAAACTTGCATGTCTACTTTTCTGCAATCACTTGACTATCGTATGTGGATGTTAGTTCAGGATGATTATACTGAACCAACTAGGATTGTAGAAGGAATAAGAGTTCAAACACCTTTTGTAAACTGGCCTGTAGAAGAACATGAACTAGCGCAACTGAATGCTAAGTGTTTGAATAGTTTCTTTTGTGCTTTAAAATTGGAAGATTACATGCGTGTGTCTACCTGTAAATCAGGAAAGGAAATTTGGGATAGACTTTGCATCACATATGAAGGTACAAATGAAGTGAAATAAACTAGATTGAACATTCTCTTGCACGACTATGAACTTTTTCGCATGAAACAGAATGAATCAATCTCTGACATGTACACTCGCTTTACACACATAGCCACTTCATTGCATGCTTTAGGTAGGGAGTTAACAAATGCTGAGAAAGTTAACAAGATATTACGTTGTTTACCTCCTGTATATGATACAAAGATAACTGCAATAACAGAATCTAAAGATTTGAATGTTTATTCTGTTGACAATCTTCTTGGATCACTAATTGCTTATGAGCAATCGGTGACTCAAAGACAGATTGATGCAGGTGAGAAGCGAAAGGAGAAGAACATTGCTTTAAAGGTGAATGACTCTAAAAGTGATCAATCACTACTTGAGGACGAAGAGGATATTGCCCTGATGACGAGGCAATTTAGAAGTTTCCTAAAAAGGAAGCAAAGAAGACGTCAGAATTGGAACAAGGGTAAGTTCCAGAAGAATGTCAAGGCTTCGAATGAAGTCATTTGCTATGAGTGCAGAAAGCCAGGTCACATCAAGACAGATTGCCCCAATCTCAAAGGAAATCTTAACAAGGAGAAGACCGAGGAGAAACCAAAGGATAGAAGGGGTAAAAAGAGAGTACAACGAGCTTTCTAGGCGGACTCAGCTTCAGACTCATCAGAAACAGCACTAGAAGAGGAAGTTACCAATTTGTGCTTAATGGCTGATAATCTCGACCATTCAGATGAGGATGCGGTATGTGATTTAAGCTATGAAGAATTATTTGAAGTTTCTGAACGCATACATTCTACATATAGGAAACTTAAGAAATTGCATGCTAAGTTAAATTTGGATTACATAGAGCTGCAAAAAGAGTATGAGATCCTCAGAAAAGATCATGCATTAATTGATAGCAACCACATGACTTTGTTGGATGAGTATGATGATTTAAACAAGCAGCACAATCTTTTAAAATCATCACATGCTGAACTTGAAAAAAAATTTAAGACTTTTATGGATGAATCGGATTCTAGAGAGCATGAGTTAAAAATTGATAACTCAATTTTAGAAAGTGCCAATGCATATCTTGAAGTCCAGATTAAAGCACTTAAGGAAAATAAAATACCACCTAAGCTTGAAGAGTTTCATGAATCTTACCACAAGAACATTGACTTAAGATCTAAAAAGAAAATTTTTAGGAAGAATAAATTAGTGAATCCCTTTCCAGGGATAAAGTGTTTTTCTTGTGGTAGTTTAGGACACATTTCCCATACCTGTACTTTGAAGTATAGAACACATTTAGTATGGAGACCTAAGGTGCAGAAACCACATCATATCACACATGCATCTGGTTTAAAGTTGTCAAGAGGTGAACCCAAACTTGTTTGGGTTCCCAAGGCTAATGTTTGATCATTTTGCAGAAACACTCTCACAGAAGACCTCGTGAGAGTATTTGGTACCTGGACAGCGGATGCTCAAAGCATATGACTGGAGATACAAGTCAATTTATATCTCTAGAAGCCAGGAATGGAGGCAAGGTGACGCTTGGAGATAATACCACCTAGAGAGTGGTAGGTACATGTATAATTAGAAATTCAAAAAAATTTGTTATTGAGAATGTACTGTTAGTTGAAGGTTGAAACACAATCTGTTGAGTATTAATCAATTATGTGACAAGGGCTATCATATTAAGTTTTTACCTATAAGTTGTGTTATTAGTCTAAATGGAACTGTTGTTTTGAATGGTGATAGGGTAAATAATGTTTACATGCTAGATTTTAATTCTGTTAAAGCATATACTGCCTTGTGTCTGAAAACTGTATCTGATGAATCATGGTTGTGGCATAGAAGGCTTTGTCATGCTAGCATGAAAAATCTTAGAAAAATCACTCAAAAGCAACTAGTTAGAGGAGTACCCAAATTGGATTTTACTAAAGATCATTTGTGTGATGCATGTCAACTAGGAAAACAAGTGAGATCCTCATTCAATTCTATCAAGGAAATTAGGACTAGCAAGCCCCTAGAAATTCTTCACATGGATTTATTTGGACTTGTTAGTACCTTAAGTTTAGGAGGAAAAAGATTTGGGTATGTTATTGTGGATGACTATACTAGATTCACCTGGATTAGATTTTTTAATCATAAGAGTGAATCATTTGAGGAGTTCAGAGATTTTGCCACTTGGATTCAAAGAAAACTTGGTTTTGAAATAGTTAGTATCCAAAGTGATCATGGGGGAGAATTTGAAAATGAAATGTTTAATGATTTTTGCAAATCTCTTGGAATTGAACACAACTTCTCAGCACCTAGAACACCTCAACAGAATGGAGTTGTAGAAAGAAAGAATAGGACATTAGTGGAAACTGTTAGGGCCATGTTGGCAGAATATTCACTTCCTAAATATTTTTGGGCTGAAGCAGTTAGTACCGCATGTTATGTATTGAATAGGGTGTACATAAGGTCTAAATTGGATAAGACACCCTATGAACTTCTTAAAGGTAGAAGTCCCAACCTCTCACATCTACATGTTTTTGGATGTAAAGTGTTCATTCATAATAATGATAAAACTCTTTTAGGAAAATTTGATCCGAAAGTAGATGAAGGAATCTTTCTAGGATACTCAAGTATTGGAAAATCCTATAGAGTTTTTAATAAGAAAACATTGGTAGTTGAAGAGACCACACATGTTGTTTTTGATGAATATTATGATAGTAAAGGGTCTAAGATGGATGAAGATGAGGTTGAGGTAATAAATCAAAAGCTTGAAAATCAAAAAGTTGAAGATAAGGTTGAAAAAGAAGAGGAAAACCAATTGCCTAGAGAATGAAAATTTGTAAGGAG
The DNA here is from genome assembly GCA_019925795.1 of Dendrobium chrysotoxum. Lineage (NCBI taxonomy): Eukaryota > Viridiplantae > Streptophyta > Magnoliopsida > Asparagales > Orchidaceae > Dendrobium > Dendrobium chrysotoxum. The sequence continues at coordinate 3,820,583 of CM034301.1, read as the reverse complement.
TCATCCAAAAGAATTGATTTTAGGTGAACCAAGTGAAGGAGTTAGGACTAGGCATAGATTGAGGAAAGAAGTGAATCATTCAGCATTTATTTCAATGATAGAACCTACAAACATAGAACAAGCACTTTTGGATGAATTTTGGATATTGGCCATGCAAGAAGAGTTAAATCAATTCAAGAGAAATGATGTTTGGGAATTAATTGAAAGGCCAAAAGATCAAAGTGTAGTTGGGACTAAGTGGGTATTCAAAAACAAGATGAATGATTCAGGAGTAATTGTTAGAAATAAGGCTAGATTAGTAGCTAAGGGGTATAACCAAGTTGAAGGAATTGATTTTGAGGAGACATTTGACCCTGTAGCAAGAGTTGAAGCAATAAGAGTTTTGTTAGCCTTTGCATATTTTAAAGATTTTAAATTGTACCAAATGGATATTAAAAGTGCCTTTCTAAATGGGGTGATAGAAGAGGATGTGTATGTTGAACAACCTCCAGGTTTTGAAAATTCTAAATACCCTAATCATATTTTCAAATTGAAAAAGGCATTATATGGACTAAAACAGGCACCTAGAGCATGGTACGAGAGGTTAAGCACTTTCTTGTTAAATCGATCATTTGTTAAAGGAAGTGTGGACACCACTTTGTTTATGAAAAGATTTGAAAATGAAATACTCATTGTACAAATATATGTGGATGATATCATCTTTGGATCAACTGATAAAGCTTTATGTGATGAATTTTCAAAAATAATGAGTAGTGAATTTGAGATGAGTTTGATGGGTGATTTGACTTATTTTTTTGGCTTTAGCATAAAGCAAAATGAGGAAGGTACTTTTCTTTGTCAATCTAAATATGTTAAGGAAATCTTTAAAAATTATGAAATGGATAATGCTAAACCAGTCACTACACCCATGAGTTCCTCAGTCCTATTAGATAAGGATCCAAAGGGAAAATCTGTTGATCAAAAGAAGTTTAGAGGAATAATTGGATCTTTGCTTTATTTGACTGCTAGTAGACCTGACATTATGTTAAGGTTTGCTTATGTGCTAGATTTCAAGCTGATCCAAAAGAATCACATTTGACAGCAGTAAAAAGGATCTTAAGATATCTTTTGGGAACTCAAAATTTAGGAATTTGGTATCCTAAGAACAGTTCTTCTTTTGATATAATTGGATACTCAGATTCAGATTTTACAGGTTGTAGGGTGGATAGGAAAAGTACTTCTGGAACATGTCAATTCATTGGAAATTTATTAGTATCTTGGTCCAGTAGAAAACAAAATTCAGTAGCACTTTCTACAGCTGAAGCAGAGTACATTGCCTAAGGGAGTTGTGTAGCACAGGTGCTTTGGTTGAAACAACAATTGAGTGACTTAGGATTAGTAATAGGCACCATTCCAATATTTTGTGACAACACTAGTGCCATTTGCATTTCAAAGAATCCTATTCAACATTCTAGAACCAAGCATATTGACATAAGGCATCATTTCATAAGAGATCATGTAGTGAAAAGTGAAATTGAACTACATCATGTGGCTACTAAAGATCAGCTTGCAGATATTTTCACAAAACCCTTAGCCTTTGACACATTTAGCATGTTGAGGACAAGGCTAGGTGTGATAGATCTAAATGCTTGATTAAAATTTTCTGCAAATGTATTTGTATTTGTTTTATATTTGTTAGTTTGTTTGTTGTTTTGTTTTCAATATTATGTTTTTGTTTCTTGTTTGAATCCTATTTTTTTTGTTTTTATTTGTTCCGTATTTGAATGTTGAAAGGCTGAAGTTTTTGAAGTGTTGGGGTTTTTAGTTATATTCGTATTGTACGATATGTCATCGTACTGTACGATCACGTCATCGTACCCACATTTCATTTGTACGAACGGATAGGAAACACGGTTAGGGGCAATTATTATTGGCGATCGTACGTACGAATACGTCATTCATCTGTATGATCCATGTGTCATTTCGCATGAGGGACGAACCTAACCGTCGCCTGAACGACCTTTAATTTTCTGATCGTCCCGGACGAACACGTAATCGTCTGTACGATCAGGAAGTCAAAAAGCCTGTACGAAAGGATGCCTCGGGACGAGCAGTTTACGAAAAACTATTTCTTTTTGACTGTTTTCGTTCGTCTCGGATGAATTTCCATTCGTCCCGGATGAATCGAGGATCGTCTTGTACGAATGCTATTCGTACAGTACGATATCAGGTTTTTTTTATATAAAGGAGGGTCATTTTCTTTCATTTTACCATCTTTCTAGAAACCTTTAGAGCCTTGAGAGAAAATGTCTGGTAGTGGAAAAAGGGGACGAGTGGCTAGGCGTCCGGCGTCTAGAAGGGAATGTGATGCAAATTTCCTTAGTGAGAAGAATGAGGAAGCATACCTTAGGTATGCTGCGTCTAAGGTTACTCCTTCCCGCATTCTTCTGCAAGAAAACATCCATTTTGCAGTTATGCCCCTCTTTGACTCGACACAGTTTTCTTTTCTATTGACCTTGATTTATGCCTTCAATAAGGACTTGTTTCATGTTTTCCTGGCAAACATGACCTTTAACGATAATCATACAGCCATCTCTTCTTATGTCCTTAAATAAAAGGTTAAAATAACTAAGGAGGATCTAGGAGAATATGTTCATCTTAGAACTGAAGGGATTAGAGCTCATACTTTCTCCACAAGACCTGAAAATGCTTGGTCCAAAATTAACCAAGTTCTTAGAGGTGCAAGCATACCTACACATGTTGCTCGGGTAGAAATGTTGAATCAAAATGCTAAGATAATTCAACATGTGCTTAGGACATCAATAATACCTAAAGCAGGAGATCGAGTTAATATGACTCCACTTCTTTCTGCAACAACATTTCTTATTATGACTGGTCAGCCTATAGATGAAGCTCAATTGATCTTAGATTACATTTATTATCTGTCTGACATTGGGTTGGCTAGTGTGAAGAGGAAGAAAAATATTGCTTTAGGACATGTTGTGTGTTACATCCTAGAGAGAAAGTACAATCTTGTTCATCCTTCTGGTCCTTCAGAGCTCCCACTATACTTCACTGATGCTTCTTTTAGAGCATTATTTGGGAAAGAAGGTACTGCTGACAGCTCAGATGATGAGCCTCATTTTGCTACTGCTCCTTTAGGTGCACCCTCAACTGCACCTAGACCTTCACAGGATTTCTATCAAAACATGGTCCAACATTTTGATAGAATGGACCAACGGTTTGATGACATGGAGGCTCATTTAAAGAGGCAGGATGATCAGTTTGATGCTGTTAACATAAATATTGCTACTCTTAACAGCTATTTCTCATTGTTCGGTGGAATACCACCTCCTCCACCTCCTGATCAGGGTCCCTCTCAGTACTAGCTTGGATGTGATTGTGTCACTCTTTATTTGTTTTTAAGTTGTCTTTGAGTATTTTCTTGTGAGTTGTTATTTTGAATATGTGTTAGCAAGTTCTTTATATGAGATGTGCCTTAAATGTGTAACTTGCTATGGTTGTATGTTATGAAGTTATTAGTAATGAAATGTTTCAGTGTTTCGGTGTTTATTCTTTTGTGTTAGTGAATGGCCTTGTTTCACTTGAATATAGTTGATTACTGATCTAGAATGTTAATTGAGTTCATATTACAATAAAAAAATTTTCTATGCATAACTTTAAAATTTCAAATTTTTAGATTTCGTTATGTTATGGTGTGGATTAGAAGATCCTACTTAAATCTTACTTAGACATGTGTTATTTAGTCAAAAAATTTTGTATGGTTGTTATTTTAACATTATTCTCACATTCTATATCTTTGTGTTTATTATTGTATTTGTGACTAAAGAGATAATATTATTGGGAAGAATCTTAAATTCAAAGCACAGCTTAAAAAGATGCACAAAATGTGCCATATAAGAAAAGATGCGCAATGTCGCCAAATGTAAAAAGACACACAAAGTGTGTCATCAAATCAAAAGATGCCCAATGTCGCCAACTGTCAACAGACACACAAAGTGTGTCATCAAATCAAAAGATGTGCAAAGCCACCAAATATTCTTTCCTTTAGTTTTTTATTCTCTTTTTCACTAATCAATAATTGTCACTTTAGACCTAGAATTTTTGATAATGTTATCTCTCCTTCTATACAAAAATTGAGACTGCTAAACATGTCTAATACATTACTACTTTAGATCAACTTTTCTTATCCTTAACATACTTTGAAATCTAACATTTTTGAGTCTTTAGTTTTTGCATCTCATTTCAATATTGTAATTCAACTTCATTTAACATAATTCCATTTCTCAACTATCTTTTAGTGCTCTTTTTACTGTTGGCAAAAGGGGGAGAGTTTTATTATTTTACTTATGTTTCTTGTATGATTGTATGTGCTTGGTATGTATGTTCTTGTATGTTTGTATGTGCTGTATGTTTGTATGTGCTTGCCTTGTTTTTGCTCTACACTCTTTTCTTCCCTTCTTCTTCCCTTCTCTTGTCTATCCTCAAATATCTTGATTTGTCTTTAAGTGGAGCTTAAGGATAGGATAAGTCAGTTTTAGGGATTTAGGTTATTTTGGGGGAGTATAGATCTTTTGTTTAAAGGGGATACATTGAGTGAATGTTAGAAGATCTATTTTTGTATATCGTCAAACAATAGTTGTTTTGCCATCATCAAAAAGGGGGAGATTGTTTTGATTGGAGTGAATTGTTTTGTTCATGAGATTATTTTTGATTTGAGTGAATTATTTTATTCATGAGAATTCTAATCCAAGTTTATGTTTTTGATGATTACAAAAGTTTATTGTTTGTCTAATTCAACTTCTAACATATATTTGAGTTTTTTGTTTGTCTGTGTGTACTAAAGTATTTTTCAGGAAATTCACACTCAAGACTGTTGAAGACTTCAAGTTCACCTGTTCACTATAAATGAAGTCTGTAATTTTTTTTTCTTCTTTTTCATGAGTCTGAGAGAGTGTGATTGTAAGTTGGATAATTGTGCACACACATAATGGGGGAGTAAAAAGTTTAAATGTTTTTTAACTGATCGTACAGTACGAATTTATTTCATACAGTATGATATGAAGAATATGTCTTCCATGGAGAACCCATCAGACTAGAAATTTTTTTTTTCTAAGGCATGTTCGTACAGTACGACTAACATTCGTACATGAGTTTTTGCTGTACGAACAGCTCAAAATTGGGTTCGTCCAGAGGTTCATACGGGACGAATGAATCGGACGATGCTCACTGTTTGATTCGTCCAAGCGTTCGTACGGGACAAAACGTTCGGACGATGCTCACTATTCGATTCGTCCAAGCGATCGTACGGGATGAAACATTCGAACGATGCTCACTGTTCGATTCATCCAAGCGTTCGTACGGGACGAAGTGTTCGGACGATGCTTACTGACTTGATCGTCCAAGTGTTCGTACGGGACAAACTATGTGTACGAATGGCTCTGTTGTGTTCGTCTGATGAGTCGTACAGGATGGATTGTTCAAATCTTTGAACTATTCGTACAGTACGATGGACGATCGTACGGGACGATCGGCACGGACTTAACTTGAAAATTCAGTTTTTGGACGGTTTTTCCTGTCCTAAGTATAAAAATGACTCAAAACTATTTTGTGAAGAGATCCTTCTACGAAAATTCTTTTGGGAAGTGAGAGGAGAGTGATTGGGAGAGTGTTTGGGAGTGAGTTTTAAGAGATCTTTCAAGAGAAAATTGTGAGGAGATTCACAAGGTTATCCAATTGAGAGGATTTCTTTTACTTGTTCTTCAAGCATCTTCCTAGTTCCTTGGAGACTTTTGCAAGAGCATTGTTCGAAAGGATTTCGGTTCTCTGCCGCACTTGGAGAGTGAAAAGGATGATGGTTCTCTGCCGCACTTGGAGAGTGGAAAGGACGACGGTACTCTGTCGCACCGGGGTTGGTGGAAGAGAGTTTGTAAAGGCTTCTCCGCCTTACTGTGGGGGCAAAAGGAGAGTCACTTGGTTTTAGTGCAATACCTAGAGAAGGGATCTCTAGGGAGTGGATGTAGGTCGTGTTTGACCGAACCACTATAAATTCTGGTGTTTTCTGTTCTCTATTTATTTTTTTTGCATTTCTATTTTCTGCAGTTTATTCTCGTTGTGGTTGAATTTCTGTTTTAAAAGAAAGAGCAAAAATTATCTCTGTTTGTACTATACGAAGTTATATCGTACTGTACGATTAGCTTTTAAATTTTCCAAAATATCAAGAGTAATTTTAAAAGAACCAATTCACCCCCCTCTTGGTTAGCTTAGGGACATTGAGCAATAGGCCTAATAACCTGTTTGCACTTTCAGATTTAACTCAGGCAGAGGAATGTAAAGCTGATAATGAGAAAGCTCCTATTGGTATGAAAGTTGTGGAAGTGGCGGATGAGCTGCAAACACCAGCTAGAAAAAACTTGTTCAATGAGGGGGTCATTGAAGTGAAATCTATGCAGGAAGGCCTTCAAGGTATGAAACCTGTAGCTGCTAGTATGGGAGGTGTAAGGTTGCATCCACAGGATTATGTTATTATGGGTGTGGAGAACATATTTAACATTCTAAATGCTGGCTTAGAAGATGCTAAAGACAATTCTGTGATGATTGCTAAGGAAGAAGTAATTACAGAAGGTAAAATGCTGATGGAAAATAGAAAATACCATGATTCAGTGTTGAAGGGTGAATCTGATTCTGTGAAGTCAAGAGTGAAACTCCATAAAGAACTTAAATCCTTGGGTAAGGATAACATTTTATCTCAGAGAAGGATAGAAGGAGTAGGCAAGATAAATAAGAATGGGAGAAATCCCATTTTTAATCATATATGACGTCAATGGCATTTTGGAATTGCCGGGGGGTAAGGAAAATAGAGGCCTCTCATTATCTTAGAGAATTTGTGAAGGAGTTTGATATTTTCTTTGTTGGGTTAGTAGAAACGAAGATTTCTAATGTGGATAGGAAAGAGATTGACATTCTGATTGGGAAAGACTGGGATTTCTTTAATGTGCCAGCTGAAAGTCTTTCTGGGGGTATTCTTATTTGTTGGAATCGAAGTTATGGAGATTTTTTGGTTAGTCATGCCTCACAATAAGTGGTAGTGGGGAAGTTCAAAACTTCTGGCCGAGGGAAGTGGTTGGTGGCTTCAGTATATGGGAGTAAAGATATTTACAAGAGAAGACTCTTGTGGGAAACCTTAGAATCCTTTTCAGATACACATCTTCCATTTATTATGGGAGGTGATTTTAACTGTGTTCTTTCTCAGGAAGAAAAGAGAGGTGGGAAGAGGTTTGTTTTTTCACGAGGTCCTCAAGATATGAAATTATTAATGAATAATTGTGATTTCCATGATATTGGAGTGATTGGCCGTAAATTCTCTTAGTGTAATAATAAGAAAGGAGGAGCACATATCTTGGAAAGATTGGATCGTTATCTTCTTAATTCGGTGGCTTTGTCGGCTATACAACCTGCGGTCGTTAGGCATCTTGGTAGAATTGCTTCTGGCCATTGTCCAATAGTTCTAAAAGTATATGCTTTGGGTTTTAAGAGGAATAAATTGCAGAAGTTTGAAGAAATATGGGTTTCCTTTCCAGCATCTACTTCAATCGTGGCTAAATCTTGGTCGAAACCAGCTAGTGGAGATGATGTACATGTGCTGAACTTGAAGTTTAAGAGAGTTTTGAAGGCGCTTTTCTTTTGGAGTAAAGCTAAGCATTCAAACCTTAACAGCTTAAAAGAAAATCTGAAGAAAGATATCCTTATGTTGCAAGAAGAAGAAGCTAATCTAGGTGGTTTGTCGGATGACAAAATTTGTTTGCTTAAATCTATGGTGATGGAATTAAATTCTACTTTGGGAAGGCTTAGTTCGTGGTGGAGACAAAGAGCTAAAGCAAGATGGATGAAGGAAAGTGATTCCAATTCGAGGTACTTTCATAATGTAGCCACGGCAAGGAGAAATTTCAACCTTATTCGTCAAATTAAGGATGCTGATGGTTCTTTGGTTAAAGAGCAGAAAAAAATTGAAGAATTAATATTTGCTTACTTTAATGGTAAGTGGAGGCACTCTAATTGCAGTCTTTCTGGATGGCCGAAGTTCCATGGAGTTCTTAGAGATGAAGATCACACAGTTCTATTGGCTGGTTTCATAATGGTGGAGCTAGAATCGGTGGTTCGACAGTTGGATGGTAACATTCCCCTGGTTTAGATGGTATTTCATACACCTTTGTAAAATTTTATTGGAATATCATCAAGAAGGATGTGTGGAGGTCTATTAGCCAATTTTTTAATACGGGAATTATGTGTGAAGATTGGAAAGAAACGTCAGTGGTTCTTATTCCAAAACTAAACAATCCTTTGATTCCTTCCAACTATAGACCGATTAGTCTGTGTAAGTCAATTTATAAACTTGTGGAGAAATTGTTGTTAAACATATTAGTTGGTTTTATTCCCAAGTTGGTATCTGAAAACCAAGTTGCATTTGTTAAAGGAGGATCAATGTCTGATAATATTTTGCTAACCCAAGAAGTAATTAGTAAGTTTAGATATTCTAAAGCAAAAAAGGGGTTAATGGCTATCAAAGTTGATATGGAGCAGGCTTATGATTGTATGGGATGGGAGACATTGAAGCAAGTTTTAGAGCATCTTGGGTTCCCGTGGAAGTTCACTAATTATCTATTGCAATGTGTGATGGATACCAAGTATTTTATTTTGATTAATGGTTCTAACACAAATTGGATTCATGCTAGTTGTGGATTAAGGCAAGGGTGCCCGTTATCTCCCTTTTTGTTCATCTTATGTTCGCAACTGTTAACAGAAGCTTTCAATCAAAGAGGTAAAAGGATTGGTATCAAAATTGCTCCTATAGCAGAAAGGGTTTCTCATTTACAGTATGCAGATGATATCACCATTTTTTCAGAGGCTAACAAAAGATGTGCAAAGAAAATCATGAAGATCATTAAAGACTATAGCAGTTGGATAGGGCACAAGGTAAATGTGTAGAAATCTTCATTACTTCTTGGGAAATCGGTGGGAAGGAGCAGAGCAAAATTTCTATCTAAATTGTTGGGAATTAAAGTAGTCAAGGAGCTGGACTATTTGGGAGTTAAAATGGCTTTGAGAAGGATGCTTGTTGCAGATTTTTAAGGTCTGATTGAAAAAGTTGTTGATAAGCTGAGCATATGGGGTAATAGTTCTCTTTCGCTATCTAGAAAGCTTCTTCTCATTAAATCTTCTCTTTTAATGCTTCCTATTTTTCTATCTACTCATACTTTGGTCCCTATGGGAGTGTTGAGGGAGCTAGATAAGTTGAGTAGGGATTTTCTTTGGAATAAACAGGATAAAAGCAAAGGGCTACATTATGTTAGTTGGGAAAAGCTATACAGGGAAAAAATATTGGGTGGCCAAGGAGTTGTTTCAGCTGTTGATAAAACTGGATTTTGGAGGGCAAAATTTGCTCGGGTTTTGTTATCCAATCCTTCTTCTATGCTCAACAGAATTTTATTAGCAAAATATGGGAACGAATTCTGGAATTATGAAGGTAGTAAGACGAAATCAGCAACTTGGAAGGTGATTATCAATGGAGCTAAATTTCTGCAATAAATTTTGAGATGGAGAATATCAGATGGTAAGAGTATCAATACAACCAAGGATATCTGGATTCTAGACAAAAGCATTGATCGGTGGCCAACTTTTGTGGCTAATTTATGAGAAGAGAAATATGGATTGGATTTTTTCATTCGAGAAGGCAGCTGGAATGTATTGAACCTGCAACAAGTTTTCGGGACGGAACTTGTGGAGCTGATAAAGACAGTGCCGAACCATAGAGCTTTGCCTTGTGATGAAAGAGAATTGTTATTTAAGCTTACAGGGAAGTCACTGGCATCGATGCTATCAGATTACAACAACAGATTTGAAGTGGAAGACAAAAACTAGAAATGGTTGAGAGATTTAAAATTACGGCCTAGAGTGGAGCTTTTTTGGTGGAGATTGAAGCATAATTCAATCCCATCTAATGACTTTTTGATGTATAGAAGACTAATCAACTTTAATGGATGTCCCCGAGGATGTGATGAAGTGGAAAATTCAAAGCATATAACTATCCATTGTAAGTATCTTCATAAGGCAATTCATAAGATTAATGAATGGGGATTCAATATTCCGGTTTTTAATAATCTGGAAAGCTGCCATAATGAGTTAGCCTATTTGTCTAAATCCAATCCAATCAAAGGCAATTTATATTGTTCCACGGTATTCATGACTTGGAAAAGTAGAAACAAGTTGGTACATGAAGGTAAAGAAGAAGGAATTAATGTTCTAGCAGCCAATGCAATCAGTCTTGCATCCTCTTCATTTCCATATAATCTAATTACGGTCAACTGGGATTCTAATCAGCTTAGGCTGTTCTCTCCAACTTGGAATCCCCCTCCAACCGATTTGATTAAATTTAATGTTAATGCCTCTCTCCAAAAGTCTTACAAAGCTGGAATAGGTGGAGTGGTAAGGGATGGTAAAGGTAGATTTCTATTTGCATTTGGTTTTAAATGCTTGCATTGGGATAGTTCAATTTTGGAGATTGAAGCCATCAAATCTTTAAGGAAGATTGTTCAAGATTGGATGTTTGAAGTAAGGGGAATCATCATTGAAGGAGACAACTACAATGTCATGAAGTTTGTGCAAAAATTGTTAAAACAAGAAGTTTGCATGGAGCCCGGCTTGAGTCAAGATGATTTTTTCTTTTTGAGAAACTTTAATCAACTTATTATTCAAGTTGTGAATAGGGATTGTAATAAGTTAGCAGATTGTTGAGCTAACATTGCTTCTTCTTTTGATTTTGTTTAGGATAGATTAGAAGGTAATAAGGTTCCTCCTACTTTTCTTAATGTGTTGAAGGAGGAATGTGACAAGTGTTGCTTGTAATTTGACTCATTAATAAAATTGCTACAAGCATTTTATCCAAAAAAAAAAAAAGTAGATCGGATGGCCGTGAGAACTGCTGATGTAAATAAGTGGCTAACCACCACCATACGCAACCAACCACATACTGTCATGTGTAAAGAACCTGCCCCATCAACACCACCACTAGATTTAGTTTTACATAAATAATAAAAATATTTAAATGGATAAAACTTTGAAAATCATAGAAATCCATTCACTGAACCATTTTGCACAAATTAGGGCTCTACAGATTCATGGTTAAATTCTCTATCATTTAAAAATAAAATTTAATGAATATAAAGAGTATTTAGGGAGTAATTTAAGTATAATTTCCCACTAATTTTCCTTATTTACGCCCTATATATTCATCAAATTGACTAGAAATTTTGACTGAATAATATTATGTGGTGTTTGGCTGAAAAATGAGCTTTGCTTCGGAAAGGGTGCAAAGTAAATTGGAATTAATTTTCTTTGGAAAAATTTAATTTCATGAATTTCCAGTTTTGAAATTGAACACTCTATTATGAATGATGTATCACTCAGGAGGAAAAAATATCATTCCCTGATAGGTTCAAGTTACTAAATTGTAAGTTCTTCTTGGTTATCATAATCAAATTTAGGGAAGAACTAAATATGATCTGAAAGGGTCAAAATGATATTCAATCAAATATTTGATCATAATAATCTTGATGAAGGATCATTATATTCATAATTAAAGTTGTGATAATAAGATGATTTATCTTCCTAAAGAAAAAGAGCATCGTCTACTATCAATTATTTAAATATGACGATAATGATCATCAGTGATTTTGATTTCCCCAAAGAAATTTATTTAAATTTTAAAATTTGATATGGGGTCTTTAAATCTTCTATACGCACAATCTTTCGTAGTTAATTACATCATAGGAAATTTGAGTTTCCTATGAAATCTCTTAATTAAAATAATGACAAAAATTTTATTTAAGAGTTTTTAAGGAGTGATAATAAAGAATTTAGATTAGAATTTCAATAGGGATTAGATCAAGTTTGAGCACTTATTTCTGAAAATCAAAGTAGGAAAAGGTAGGAGGTGTTTTGAGATTCTGAAACATTTCAGAAATACCCATATCTGCCCTATGTGTTGGGCTTTAAATTTTAGCTTGAAAAGAAATTTTAATTTGAGTTATTCAATTATTAGAATGTTAGGATTATATTCCCAAAAGGTGGAGTCTTATGATTTTGAGTTTGCCCTAGATCATAAGTCTAATTTGGGCACTTAACAATAGTAGCCCGAAAACCTAGCTAATGTAGTGCAAAATTTAGACTTACCCCGACCTGAATTGGGGAGCCAGCTAACCATCTAAGTGCTTTAAAACCATGAGTTTGATCTTTTTTATGAAAGAATGATTGTCTATTAATTAATTTTTGAGGGAGTGGGGCCGACGTCTAGAGCAAATCTTAATTGACCCATTGACTTATGTAGGGTGATTATGCTTAAAGAAAATGTAATTAAATTTTTTTACTCTTATATATTTATTTCTAATATAATGCATGTTAAAATGAATATGAATCAGTTTTTAAAATGGCTTAAAATTTTTTTTTCCTTGGAGATTGCCCAACATCCCCTTGCAAAACTACAACCTAATAGGTTAGGTGGTCTGCAAGAACCCATAAGCAGGTAGGTCCCTAACAAGGAAGAGAAGAAGAGAAGAGTATAATATACTTATGTGAACTCCCGTGTCATTCCTGGGCATACTTCTTGAAATCGCTTAAGTTTCTATGTGAGGCTAAAAATTTTAATTAATTTAAGTGGAACAGGTTTTATAGTTCCCTCATGAGCCTTCATGCATTTCTAGGCTAAAATAAAAAGTGGCATGCAAGAAAAGAAACTTAGAAAAAATAGGCAATTTCATAAAATTAAACACATCGATCAAATTAATAATCAAATTAAATCGATTAAATGTGAAAGAAAGTCCATGTTGCAAATGCCACTTAATTTATAACCTAGGGTCTGCAGAAATTAAAAGTGACAGGGAACCACTGACAATAACTTGGATTCTAATCCTAAAATGATGCAAGTGACTTTGAGTGGGAATTTTGTCTATCTTCAATTCTTTGTCCTTCTCTGAGCTCCTTAGATTCATTAGGTCCAGATATCCAAATAAAAAGAAACTTCTCCTCGAAGGGGCGTTTTATTTTCCTTTTGGATATTGAAATCATCCTAATTTGGATCGCCAAATGGAATGAAACTCTCCCCCAAGGTATGTTTCCTCCTCTTTGGATTTCAAGTTGGATGTGATATCCCACTTTAAATATCCACTTTCACAACATAATTACATTAAATTATGCATAAGAAATTAAAAGACTAGACTTAAACACAACCTATAAGGTCATCTTAGGCAATTATGTTTAAAATTAACATCCCAAGCAGTTATATATATGCATTAAATTAAACCACAACCATGCTTGACCATGCTCTTTTGTTTTTAAGGGGGCTTAGCATTTCACACCTATAAAAAATATGTTAGTTTAAGCTTTTTATTTTTGCCCCCTTGAGTTTTCCCTACATGAGCATGGAAACCTACAAAAAAATTTTGAGTATCCAGATCATTCCTAACCTAGGGTAAATGAATGCCCATCACATTAATTCATAGATTGTATAGTAAGTAAACAATCACATCAATTAAATTAATTTGTGACTAACATGTAGTGAAAATATGTAAAACTTAACACATAATAGCAGGAAAGTAAAATACTAGCCGAGCCTAAAGCTAGAGTTGGTTGTCCTAGCAAACCATCAAAAGTGGGCTCGAGGAACTAGGCCTCCATAAGACACTTAACCGTATAGCTCAAGGTAGTCCAGCCTATATACTAGGTTGATGTAGTTGAATTAAGGATTTTAATTTAGTTAAGTAATTAATAGTCAATTAATTTTAAGATTTTAAACTCCATTGAATTCGTTCATGACATTATCATAATGGGCTCGGGGAGCTAGGTCTCCTTAGGATACTTAACCTCATAGCTCAAGGTAGTTCATCCTAAAAATATCATCTTCATAGTGTTTGTTATATATTAAGGGGATGGTTGATTAATTTTTTTAATCAAAATAATATTTTCTAGAATTTTACATAATTATTAAAATTTTGGAATTATTTATTACATTAAATTAAGTGGTTAAAATTTAACTTTTCCAATTGAAGTGAATTTTGAAAATTTAATATTTTTCCTAAATATTAGACTTAAGATGAGTAATTAAACATTAAGTTTGATGGATTTAGAATTTTCTACATTAAGTTATAGATTTTTAATGTTTTGACCTAAATTGAACAATGATTGACTAAAAAGTTAACTTTTTGACTTTGACTTAACTCTAGTGGTTTGACATTTTTATTAAATACTAAATCTTAAATGGAGTTGAATCACTTTGAGTTTGTTTAATTTAGAATTTTCTTGAATTATCTATGATTTTTCAAAGTTTAAGTAATTAATTGAAATTTTTAAATTGTTTAAGTAGGAGGCTTTTAATGATTTTGATTAAAATTGTTTCCTAACTTCTTGAAATTACTCGTAAGGGCCAGGGATGGCCCAAGGGGGTGTTCTCAAGTATTTGAGAACTTTTTAGAATTTTTAATTAATTAAATTAATAAAATAATTCTCATTAAAAATTAATTTAAATTCAAAATTAAAGTCAATTGATGGAGATTTAAATATTCCTAGGTTGAGAGTATAATTTTGAGCATTTTGATATATTATTTATAAGTTTTAGATTTAGTTTGAATTAATTATGATTTAGTTAAAATCCTAGGTTAATTTTAAGGGTTAATTTTGGGTTACCTAAATAATGGGCCAAATAGATTCCAATTTCAGTGAGACTTGGGCTATAAGTTCACTTGATCTTGAAGCCCAAGCCCACTAAATTTGGGCCCATGGTGGTTAACCAAACCATACAAGGCAACCTCTAAGTTACCTTCAAAGTTTTAATGGGGGATATATGGACCATAGATTGGGGTACAATTGGAGGCCATCTAACCCAAATAATAAACCCAATTAACACACCAAAGCAAAAACCCTAATTCCCATTGGAGAGATTGTTAGGTTAAACTGAACTTTAGGGGTAAAGACATAAACCCTAAGCCTAAGCTAACCCATTTATGCCCTTAATCAAATTAAACAGAGGGGGAAAATTTTTGACATGTTAAAGACATGCCCAAAATTGATTCCTTAAAGTCTCAAGCTATATTGAATTCAATTTTAAGAGAAATGACCATAATGCTCATAGAATCATTACTGTAATTGACTATAGTTCATGCATAATCATAGCAAGAGACCCTAGGTACTTTATAGGTCTCCTCAAGACCTTTCCAGTGAGCCTAAAAATTAATAAATTGGCCATGTTGATGAGAAGATATGATTTTCCAAAGTTTTTTGCAATTTTTAGAATTATTAAATCAAGATTTACACAGTCAACATGCACTTCTTCATGCAGGCACCTCCTGATTTGTCATCCAATCATTAGGGCTGATTGTGCAAATATGAAATCAATTATAACTGTCTGATTGTTAATCAGATGGCTACGATTAATGCGTCTTTAGAACCATAGGATATAATCTAAACTATTGATTGAGATCAATGGCTGAGATTACGTCTTCAACCTCCTACATATATCCAAAGTCATAGACCTTCTCCAGCATGATCTAAGAGATCCCACCAGTGAACTTCTGCCAAACTTCACATAAAGTATTACAAGAGTTTAAATCGTCAATACAACAGTCAGATTTTGACAGTTTGATGGTTTGCTTCACACATGACCGACACTATCTATCTATGAGCTCAAGAGTAGGATTTCACCTTGCAAAAAGTGACTATGGATGGGATTTTCTATCAGGAAGCTTCAGAGGGAGAAGAAGAGAACCTCCTTTTTTGATGTCAGGGCAAGAGGATCACAAAGCTATGACTTTAAGTGGGAGGCAAAAGGAGTTCACTGGAGGTTGCTCGAACTGGGTGCTGGAGGGGCTGGAAGGCTAGGGGAAACTACAGGATTTATCAGAGAACTCTAGGGGTGGAATTTAAAAGGCTAGGAGTGAATGAGGCCGAATGGAATAAGATTCCATATTCAAGCTACAGTTATGGTGATGGACGGCCAGGATTGATAAGGCTAGCTATCAAATGGCTACCAACTAGAGATGGATAGCCGCTTTGAGCCTCGTATGCTCACAGTAATAGACCCAAACCTTGGAAAAGCCCTGGATAAGGCTTGATAAGGTGAGGTACATCGAAGCTCCAATCAATTTTCTCCTTCCACCAGTAGCCACAAGTCGGGTCAAGTTGAGGTGGAAAGGTTGTTAGGGGTTAGGTGAGTACAATGGTGAACTCAAGTGAGCATAAAAATTCATAATTTGATTAAGTGGCTTGAGTTGACCCAAACCTATGCATTTTGGGTCAACCTCGGCTAAGCTAGGCCAAGAGTTTGGTAGGGAAGATAGGTTGAGTCAAGGGCTATCCAATACAAGTGAAAATTGGAGTTAGTTTGATCTGTGGTGAAAGTTGGCTTAAGTCAAAGGGGTTTTGACCACTTTGGGCTTTCATAGGTGTTAACCCAAGTCAAGCCTGTGGTTGGAAGACTAGGGTGGATGCATTGGGCCTAGGGCCACCAAATGTAAGTGTTGGTTTAGTCTATTAAAGTATTGATTGAGAAATGGCACAACCTTTAGTGGTTTTGACCATTTTGGGCTAGCCTGATTTTCAACCTAGGTTGACACAAGAGCTGGGTCAACTAGGGTAGGTGCATAGACATTAAGGGACCTAATGCAACCCTTGGGTTGACCTAATTTAGCTTAAGGAGAGATTTGGCTCAAGGGTACCCTTATTTGGATACTTGGGTCAAGCCACATGGCTAGCCCAAGTGGGCCCAAGTCTTGGATCTTCAAGAGGATATCCCTAAGGGCCTAATGGGTCATCCCATGGGTTTGAATTGACTTGAGAAAATCTTGGTCAAAGGATTTGAGTTTGATAGAAGTGTATGTGAGCTTGATGAAACTTGGTTTGACATGGTAAACCAAGTTGATCTAGGGTTAATGGTTAGGTCTATTGTGTTTGAATTGATGATTTGAATTCAATGGAGGCGACCTCAAGTGATAAGAAGGCCATTTAGATTGAAATACATGTTTGAGAGGTTAAAGGGTACTTTAGTGAACCATAGTTGACTTGGTCAAGTAGGCCAAACCAAAGCTTGGGTTTGAGTCCAAGGCATTCCTAATATTGTTTATGATGCATTGGCAGAGGTTTTAAGACTTGATATGATTGATCCATGTTAAGATTTGGGGAAAAGTCCAAATTTGCCCTTAAAGGTCATTTTAGTCATTTTGACACCTAGTTAACCATAGGTGGGTCCAACAAAATGTGGGTTACTAATAAACATGTCATAAGAAAGGCTATGGATATGGTCAAAGGTATTGGGGAAGGTCCCAAGGTCAAATTCCTTAAAGTGGCAAGTTCAGTGGCATAGGCTGTGAATATTTGAAGGTTTTACAACCTTTGGATTTTAATTCAGTTTATGGCGCTAGGAGTGCCATATTGAGTTCAAATTTTGAGAGTTGACCCTAGGGACATGCCTAATAAAAATTCCGTTGATATATCATGAATTAGAGGTCATTTGACTGGATTTTAAGGTGATTAAAAAATCACCTATAAACAGTTTTAGGACTTGGGCCCTTGACAATGAATTTTGCTCTGGAATTCTAAATTTTGGCTAGATTTTGGGTTTGAATGATTGAGTTTGAATTACATACATCCATCCCAATCAAAGGAATAGTTAAGATTGATATGATATGATTTAAAGTTTGATTGAGGGTGCGGATTGAATGAATGTTGATTAAAAATTTAATTAAAATGTGTCTGAAAACTTAATGATTGACAACTAGCTAATTGACAACTATCAGGGCAACACATAGATCTTTGAATGGATCCTGACCTCATACAAAAATTAGGTCAATAAATGGATCCCTAATATGTTTAGATAAAGGATGTTCTACTGTACATATTGGCATTGACCAAATTGAAGGATAAAATATGGGATTTTAATCCTAAGGAGAGGTAGAGCCTACCCTAGAGAATCCGAGTTGAGTCGATATTAGGGTAGTTCCATAAAGAGCATTCTATACCACTAGTAGATCTAATCCTAAGTAAAGGAAACACCTAGCCTTAAGGAAAAGGAAACTTGTTTTTAAACTAGGATAATTCCACACTGGGCATACTCCAACATTAGCATGTCTAATCCTAAAGAAAGAAAGGATCTAACCTTAAGGGAAAAAAATCAGATTAAAACTAGGATGGTGCCACGAAGGGTGTTATCTACTACTAGCATGTCTAATCCTAAGAAAAAGGAAGAACCTATCCTAAAGGAAATGAAAACTAGATTAAAATGAGGATGGTTTCATGAAAGGCGTACTCTACCACTAGCACGTTGAATCCTAAGGAAGGAAATGATCTAACCTTACAGAAAAGAAAACTTAATTAAAACTAGGATGGTGATATGAAGGGCATACTATACCACTAGCACATCTAATCCTAATGAAAGGAAGAACCTATCCTAAAGAAAAAAAATTGGATTAAAATTAGGATAGTACCACGAAGGGCATTATCCACTACTAACACGTCTAATCCTAAGGAAAAAGGAACTTATCCTAAGGGAAAAGAAAACTAGATTAAAACTAGGATGGTGCCATGAAGAGCATACTCCACCACTAGCACGTCTAATCCTAAGGAAAGAAAGGATCTAACTTTAATGAAAATAAAACTTGATTAAAACTAGGATAGTGCCATGAAGGGTATTATCCACCACTAGTACATCTATTCCTAAGGAATAGAAGAACCTATCCTAAATGAAAGAAAACTTGATTAAAACTAGAATGGTGCCATAAAGGGCGTACTCTACCACTAGTACGTCTAATCCTAAGGAAAGAAAGGATCTAATCTTAAGGAATAGAAAATTGGATTGAAATTAGAATGGTGCCATAAAGGGTGTTATCAACCACTAGCACCTCTAATCCTAAGTAAAGGAAGAACCTGTTGCACCTTAGAAATCAAGATTGAGTTGTGTGTTATATTATTTTTGATGATAACAAAATATTTCTATTTATTTTTGTGTGTATTAATATTTCAAGAAAATCATACTCCAGACTACTAAAGACTTTAAGACAGAGTAGAATAGGATTTCATGTAATAAAGTCTGTAAATTTTTATTTTCTTAAGTCTGAGAGAGTGATTATAATTGGGTAATTATGCACACAGATATAAGGAGAGAGAGTTAAAAATTAAAAAATTGAATTTTTTTACCTTATTTGTATTGTGGGATGTTAGTTTATACAGACGACTGATAGTGTATTTAAATTCGGTTCGTACCTGATCGTCTAGATGAAATTGAACTGTTCGTCTAGATGAACTAAAATTGTACAGACAACTGACAGTATATGAAATTTGGTTCATACAAGATCGTCCAGAGGAACTTGTACTGTTGATTTAGATGAACTAAAATCATACAGATGACTGATAGTGTATGAAATACGTATCATATCAGATCATCCAGAAGAACTTGAACTATTCATACAGACAATCAAAAATCATACATATGACTAACAGTATATGAAATAAAGTTTGTACCAATTCATCCCAGGATTTTTGAACAGTTCGTACAGATAATCCACAATCATATTGTATGATCTAACTTCATTTGACTTTGAAATTTTAGTTTTTGGATGATATTTTCTTTAGGTTTCTATAAAATAAGTTGTAAAAACTGTCTACCTAGGAATCTGCTATGAATTTCTCTTTGGAGTGATAAAGGAGAGTGTGTTTGGGAGAGTATTTGGGAGTGAAGAGTGAGAGATCTGGTAAGAGAAAATTGTAAGGGATTCACAAAGTTGTCCAAAGGTGAGGATCTCTTATTATTTCTTCAAACTTCTGCCCAACTTCTTTGAAGACTCTAGAGAGAAGATTTCCAAAGTAGATCGGGTACTTTGCCTTCACCAGGACGGTAAAAAAGGATGTCAAGGTTCTCTGCCTTCACCAAGAGGGTGAAAAGGATGAGGGTTCTCTGCCTTCACCAAGAGGGTGAAAAAGGCCGAGTGTTCTCTGCCTTTATTAGAAGGGTGAAAAAGGATGAGGGTTCTCTGCCTTCACTAGAAGGGTGAAAAAGGATGACAGTTCTTTGCCTTCGTCAGGAGGGTGAAAAAGGACGTGATGGTATGCTGCCATCACTTAGAGAGTGTAAATGGCCTCGGTTCTCTGCCGCACCAAATTGGTGGAAGACGTTTGTAAGGACTTCTCTACCTTACTGTGGGGGCATAAAGGGAGTCACTATTATTTAGGGCAATACCCGAAGGAGTGTTTAGGGAGTGGACGTAGGTCTAGTTGGACTGAACCACTATAAAATTTTGTGTTCTTATGTTCCTTTTTTTTTTCTACATTTTATTTTTCTGCACTTTAAATTACTATGGTTGGAATTTCTTTTATAATAATTATATTCAAACAACTGCAATTTTTAGGATCATTGATTAAATTTTCTAAAAATAGTTTTTTAAAATTCCATGAAAATTTTAAATTAATCAATGTCCCCCCCTCTTGGTTAGCCTCGGGATAGTTCTATTAGGTTTAACAACCTACACGAACTTTTAAGTGGTATCAGAGACTATTTCAAATATTAAAGTTTAAGCTACTTTTTGAAAATCGATCATGGCTAATTTTGGAAACTGAAATACTGCTGAAGGATATTTAATAACTAGACCACCTTTATTCGATAACATTTCATTTGATTTCTAAAAAACTCACATGTCTACTTTTCTACAATCACTTGATTATTGTATATGGATTTTAATACAGGAAGGCTATACTGCACCTACTAGAATTGTTGATGGTATTAGGGTTAAAATACCATTTATTAAATGGACTTTACAGGAAAGAGACTTAGCACAGTTTAATGCCAAATGTTTAAATAGTTTTTTCTGTGCGTTAAAATCTAAGGATTACATGCATGTTTCAACATGCAAGACTAAAAAACAAATATGGGATAGACTTTATATAACTTATGAAGGGATAAATAAGGTGAAACAATCTAAATTGAATATTTTATTACACGACTATGAACTATTTTGCATGAAACTGAATGAGTCTATTTCTGATATGTATATATATTTTACTCAGATTGTTACCTCATTGCATGCTTGAGGTTAAGAAGTAACTATTTTTGAAAAGTCAATAAAATCCTATATTGTTTACCTACTACTTATGATGCAAAGATAACCAGCATAACTAAATCAAAAGACCTGAATGTATATTCTATTAACAATCTACTTGGATCATTGATTGCTTATGAGCAAGGAGTGAATCAAAGATAGATTGATGCAGGTGACAAGCGAAAAGAGAAGAATATAACTTTGAAGGTGGATGATTCAGAAAGTGATCAATCAATACCTCAGAATGAAGAAGATATTACATTGATAATGAGACAATTCAAAAGTTTCCTTAAAAGAAAGCAACAAAGACGTCAACATTGGAAAAAGGGTAAGTATAATAAGAATGCAAAAGTTACTAATGAAGTCATTTGCTATGAATGCAAAAAGCTAGAACATATAAAGACTGATTGCCTGAATCTCAAAGCAAATCCTAGAAAGGATAAAGTTGAGGAGAAAACTAACATTAGGAAGGGCAACAAAAAGATGCAAAGAGCTTTTTGGGCTAACAGCTTCAGATTCTTCAGAAATAGAAGTAGAATATAAGGTCACAAATTTATGCTGAATGGCTGATAATCTTGATCATTCAGATCAAAAAGAGGTATGTGATATATCCTATGATGAATTATTTGAAGTTTCTGAGAAAATT
The DNA here is from genome assembly GCA_019925795.1 of Dendrobium chrysotoxum. Taxonomy (NCBI): domain Eukaryota; kingdom Viridiplantae; phylum Streptophyta; class Magnoliopsida; order Asparagales; family Orchidaceae; genus Dendrobium; species Dendrobium chrysotoxum. Next base: position 3,798,809 of record CM034301.1, on the reverse strand, counting down.
CATAATGCATATAGGAAACTCAAAAATTTGCATGCAAGCCACAATATCGATTGTTTGAATTTACAAAAAGAGCATAAAAACCTTAGGAATGATCATAGGGACACAGATAGCAATCACATGATCCTGCTAGATGAGTTTGATGATTTAAATAAGAAGCATGAACTTTTGAAAACATCTTATAATGAGCTTAAAAATGACTATAAAGTTTTTATGGGTGAAGCTGAACATAGGGAATTGATTTGAAAATTTAAAATTCAATTTTGAAAAATGCAAACTCATATCAAGAAATAAAAATTAAGGCTATTATGGAAAATAGATCAGCTCCCACACTTGAGTAATTTTATAAGTCTAATTAAAATTACACAAGTACAAAACCTAGGAAGAGAAATTATAACTCATATAGATTAATAAATCATTTTCCTGATGTGAAATATTTTTCATATGAAATGTTAGGACATATTTCCCACACTTGCACTATTCATAGTAGAATACATTTAGTATGAAGACCTAAGATGCATAAATTATAGCATATTAAGCATGCATCAGGATTATCATTGCCAAGAGGTGAACCCAAATTTATTTGGGTTCCGAAGTCTAACGTTTGATTATTTTGTAGAAATGCTCTCATACAAGCTCTCATGAGAGCATTTGGTACCTAGATAATGGATTTTTGAAACATATGACTGTATCAACACTCAAGTAGTTATAATCAATAGCTACTTTACCTTGTTTACTCCTCCTCAGCCACTTCCAGATCAGGATCCTCCAGCTTTTTAGTTTTTATTTTTGGTGTAATCGATGAATGTTTTACTTTTTTAGTTTTCATGTAATGAGATTATAGATGTTTATGATATTATGTTAGTTTGTGTCTTGAGTTTGTTTTTTTCTTTAAATGATGAATGAAATGATATTTATCCTGGTGTTAATTCTCTTATATTATATTTAAGTTTCTTTTGTTCAAATTAGAAATGTTGATCTAAGAGATAGTTTAAAATACTTTGCACTTCAACTTAATTTCCTAGCAAAATTTTAATTCTCAACTTTAAATCAAATTGTGATTAGATGTAGATTAGAAGATCATCTTCATATTCTTATAGAGACTTATATTTTAGTAAAAATTGTTGCAAAAGAAATAACATATTATTGGATTTCTTATTTAATGCATTGATTTTCTTGTTAATTATTAGGTTTTGTTTAAATAATTGTTGATATCGGAAAGAATAAAAATGAAAAGAGGCATAAAATTAGCCCAAATTTGTAAAGATGCACAAAGCGTGCTATAATTTTAAATGATCCGCAATGTTCGTCATAAATGAAAAGAGGCACAAAATTAGTCCAAACAGAAAAGATGCATAAAGCATGCCAAAATTCGAAATGATGTGCAATGATCACCAATTGAAAGATTAAGTATCATTCAGTTCTTTTTTCTATCTCTCTAATTTTTACAAAAATCCATACATTCAACAATAATCTCAATTATTGAATTTGAAACTAATTGATCTTTATTTAATTATTTTTGTAATAATTATTTTATTTGATATATCTAAAATGAACCTTGAGCCTAATTGACTTTTCTTATCTCAATTATTTTTTGATTGAAAATATGAGTCTTTCTTTTTCACATCGGGTTTTTAAGGTTATTTTTGCCAACTATTTTAAATAATCTTTTTCCTTAGCTATTCAATTTGTCCAAAGAAACTTATTTTCTTTAGGAATTTTTCCCTTTTTACTGTTTTCAAAAGGGGGAGTCATAGTGTGATTGTTTGTTTATTCAGGGGGGGGGGTCAATGTTTGATTATTTGTTTATTTGTTATCATGTGTTTTCTTCTTGTTGGTCTTTAGTCTTGTACATTTGATAGTCTTATGTTTTCGTCTTGTTTCATTTTGTGTTTTTTCCATTTTGTGTTTTTACTCCCTTCATTTTAATTGAGCATTCATTGAAGGGGATCTAAGGATAAAATGATCTTTTAATTTTTCTTTAAACAATAATAATTTTGCCATCATAAAAAAGGAGGAGATTGTTGCAACTTAAAAATCAAGATTGAGTTGTGTGTTATATGATTTTTTTATGATAATAAAATAATATTATTCTAATAATTATTATTTCTCCTAATATATATTGGATATATTTTTGTTTATTTTTTTGTGTACTAATATTTCAGGAAAATTTTACTCTAGACTACTAAAGACTTTAAGACATAGTAGAATAGGATTTCATATAATAAAGTCTATAAATTTTTATTTTCTTAAGTCTAAGAGAGTGTGATTGTAATTGGGTAACTGTGCACACACACATAGGGGAGAGAATTAAAAATTAAAAAAATTAAATTTTTTACCCTATTCGTACTGTATGATTTCAATTCATACATACGACGGATAGTGTATAAAATTCGGTTCATACCAAATCATCCAGATAAAATTGAACAGTTCTTTCAAATGAACAGAAATTAGACAAATGACTAATAGTGTACAAAATCTGGATTGTACAAGATCATCCAGAAAAACTTATATTGTTAGTCGAGACGAACTAAAATCATATAGACAACTGATAGTGTATGAAATATGTTTCATACCAGATCATCCAGATGAACTTGAACTATTCATATAGATTATCTAAAATCATACAGATGACCAATTTTATATGAAATAAGGTTTATATCAGTTCGTCCCATGATTTTTAAACTGTTTGTATAGATGATCCACGATCGTACTGTACGATCTGACTTCGTTTGACTTTGAAATTTTAGTTTTTAGACAATTTTTTCTTTAGGTTTCTATAAAATAAGTCCTAAAAGCTGTCTACCTAGGAATCTGCTACAAATTTCTCTTTAGAGTGAAAAAGGAGAGTGTGCTCGGGAGAGTGTTTGGGAGTGGAGACTGAGAGATCTTGTAAGAAAAAATTGTGAGGGATTCACAAGGTTGCCCAAATGTGAGGATCTCTTATTATTTCTTCAAACTTTTGCCCTACTTCTTCGAAGAGTCTAGAGAGAATATTTCCAAAGTAAATTGGGTACTCTGCCTTCACCAGGAGGGTGAAAAAGGACCTCAAGGTTCCCTGCCTTCACCAGGAGGGCAAAAAAGGGTGAGAGTCTCTGCCTTCACCAGGAGGGTGAAAAAGGATGAGGGTTCTCTTCCTTCACCAGAAGGGTGGAAAAGGATGATAAATCTCTACCTTCATCAGAAGAGTGAAAAAGGATGATGATTTTCTACCTTCACTAGGAAGGTGAAAAAGGACTTGTCGGTACACTGCTATTACTTGGAGAGTATAAAAGGCATCGGTTCTCTACCGCACCAAATAGGTGGAAGGGAATTTGTAAGGGCTTCTCCGCCTTGTTGTAGGGGAAAAATGAGAGTCACTAATATTTAGTGCAATACTTGAAGAATGAGTCTTAAGGGAGTGGACGTAGATCTAGTTGGACTAAACCATTATAAAATTAGGTGTTCTTCTGTTCCTTTACTTTTTCCTGCATTTTATTTTTCTATACTTTAAATTACTATCATTGAAATTTCTTTTGTGATAATTATATTCAAACAACTGTATATTTTAGGATCATCGATTAAATTTTCTAAAAATGGTTTTTGAAAATTCCAAGAAATTTTTTAATTAACCAATTCACCCCCCTCTTGGTTAGCCTTGGGACAGTTCTATTAGGTTTAACAACCTAAACAAACTTTTAGAACATATCCTAAAGGATAAGAAAACTTGATTAAAACTAGGATGGCTCCACAAAGGGTGTAGTTCACCACTAGCATATCTAATCCTAACGAAAGAAAGGATCTAACCTTAAGGAAAGGAAAATTGGATTAAAACTAGGATGGTGCCATGAAGGGTGTTATCAACTATTAGCACATCTAATTCTAAGGGAAGGAATAACTTATCTTAAAGGAAAAGAAAATTAGATTAAAACTAGGATGGTGCCATAAAGGGCATTCTCCAGCACTACCACGTCTAATCCTAAGGAAAAAAAGGATCTTATGTTAAGGAAAAGAAAATTGGATTAAAACTAGGATGGTGTCACAAAGGACGTTATCCAACACTAGGACATCTAATCCTAAGGAAAGGAAGAACCTATCCTTAAGGAATATAAAATAGGATTAAAACTAGGATGGTGCCACAAAAGGCATTGTCCACCACTAGCATGTTTAATCCTAAGGAAAGAAAGGATCTAACCTTAAGGAAAAAAATAGAATTAAAACTAGGCTAGTTCCACGAAGGGCGTTATACACCACTAGCGCATTTAATCCTAAGAAAAGAAAGAACTTATCCTAAAGGAAAAGAAAACTATATTAAAACTAAAATGGTGCCACAAAGGGCATTCTCCACCGCTAGCACGTCTAATCCTAAGGAATGGAAGAAACTAACCTAAAGGAAAAGAAAACTGCATTATTATTATTTTTTTAGAATATGAAGATTTAAATAAAATAATGTTCTAACTTGATTCAAAACTTAAAAACATTTTATTGATTGAAAATTTAAGCAACATCAAGCATAGTATTTCTTAAGAAAACTCTTATTGATTAATAACATTAGGTGATTTCTTTTACAATCAACTAGCTGATATGAGCCTCCTTTATAGACTATCTCTACGATGAATGGTCCTTCCTATGTTGGTTTAAACTTCCCACTGATCTTTCGATGAGCTAAGATAGTCCTCCGAAGAACCAAGATCAAGTCTCCTACTTGAAAGGTTCTAGGTCGTACTAACTTATTATGAGCTTGAATCATTCGGGCTTTATATAACTCTAAGTTTTGTTGAGCTTGGAGATGATGTTCTTCAAGGCCTTCAAGCTCTTCTAAGTAGAGGTATGAATTTTATTCTATTGTAATGTGATTCTGGATCGTAACCCTAAGTGAAGAGATCTACACTTCTAGAGGGAGTACAGTCTCAGACCCATACATTAGTGCGAACCAAGTGGATTGTGTTGGGATCCTATAAGTGGTTTGATAGGCCCACAAGGCTTCCACTAACCTCTTATCCCAGTGATGTTTATTTTTATCACGGGTCCTTTTGATGATCTACACTCAAGTTTTGTTGAAGGCCTTATCCAACCCATTAGCTCGTGGGTAATAGATTAGTGAGTATCTCCAATGAATACTATAGTGCCTTTTAAAATTACTAATTTTTGTAGACTTGAATGTGGACTCATTATCAAATATAATTCTGTGGGGTACATTGAATTGATATAAAATATAGTCACAAAAGAACTTTATGACATGGTGTGATGTTACATTATATAGGGGAACTGCTTCCACCCACTTGGAGAAGTAATCAGTCACTACTAAAATAAAGTGAAAACCCTTTAAAGAAGGAGGATTAATAGGCCCGATAACATCCATGCCCTAACTCTCGAAGGGCCATAAAGCTATCGTGGGATGCAAAACATTATGCAGATGATGTAAAATCACACCATGTTCTTGATATTGATGACAACGTTTTATAATATTCATGTAATTATCAATCATCATGGGCTAGTAGTACCCAAGCCTTTTAATTTTCAACTTCATCTTATGACCTTATTGATGAGCACCGTATAGTCCAGAGTGGACCTCGTTCATGATCTTCAGGGCCTCTCACTTGTCTAGAAAATGCAGCCACATTTGATTGAACGATTGACTGTATAAAATATTATTCATAAGTGCATATGATAGAGCATGCTTTTTGATTTGATTGGCAAGGGATTTGTTTTGAAGAAGTTTGCCTTCTAAAAGATAGTCGATTAAAGGCTATTTTAAATCGCCTCCTTCATCAGTTGTTGAAGAGGAAGATAGGACTTGGAAGAATGCTTGTTGATATGCTCCAAATATATAGGAGATAAGGCTTGAAAACCTTGAATCTCTATAGGAATGGAGTCTTCTTTTGTACAGGATAATTCCTTTACAAGCTTTGCTAAAGCATCCACCATAGAATTTCTTCCGTGTGGAATTCTGTATAAAGTTAAGATAGGAATATATTCAAGGAGGCGACTAGTATACTGGTCGTACTTGAGGAATTTAGGATTTAAAACCCTATAGGTTCCTGTGATTTGATTAATTACCAGTTAAGAATCACCAAAGATTTTAATTTCTTTAATATCCATCAGTATTATAAGTTTCAAGATAGTTATCAGAGCCTCATACTCAGCCTCATTATTTGTATAAGGCTCTAATAAGTGGTAAGAAAAGTACATCACTCCCTTATCTAGTGTTATGAAAATTAGGATATTTTTGGCTTTTTCAAGGATAATAGATTTCTAGGATTTACCCCATTGAGAGGATGTTGCACCATCAAAATATAGTTCCCAAATACTATCATCAGATTATTTTAAACTCATGATTTTTTATTTAGGTAAATCATCATTTAGAGGGGAATCTACCGGCAATGGGTGTGTTGTAAGGAAGTCAGTAATTACCTATCCTTTCATGGCAGGTGGGGGAATGAAAGTTATCTCGAACTAAAGCAATATCGTAGATCACCATGCCAAACATCCTGATAATTTAGGATGGGTTATAAGATATTACAACAGGTTGACTCTGGAAATCAAACTTACTTGACGAGAAAGAATGCAATGCCTTAGTTTTTGGGCTATAAAAATAAAAGTAAGACAATGCTTAATGATTGAAAGGGTATCAAATTTTAGTAAGAAAGAGTCTTCGGGTCAGATAATATAGAGCATTCTCTTTCCCCTTATCATTCACTTGAGCAAATAGGGCACTAAGTGACTCGTCTAGAGGTGCGGTGTAAAGAAAAAGTGGTTTCCTCAAAATAGGGGCTACCAAAATAGGTATACTGGTAAAATATTCTTTGATGCTTTCAATAGTATTTTGACATTTCTCATCCCATATAAAATTGGTGTCCTTTTTTACTAGTATCAATAAGGGTTGACATCTTCTAGAAAGATTAGAGATAAACATCTTTATATATGCAGTTCTATCTTGAAGAGACCTTAATTAAGTAAGGCTCTTAAGAGGTGGCATACTGAATATGGCTTAAATTTTTACAAGATCAATTTCAATTCTGTGATGCCTCACTACGAAGCCCAAAAACTTTTTCGAGGTGATGCTAAAAGTATAATATAAGGGGTTCATTTTGAGGTTGTAGTGGCTCAACTGATCAAAAATGACTCTTAAGTCATATAGGTGAGCCTCTATAACTTTGCTCTTGATGACCAAATCATCGATGTAGCACTCAACTTGATTGTGGATTAAGTCATCAAAGATGTGAGTCATGGCCTGCTGGTAAGTTGCACCAACATTTTTAAGATTGAATGAGATCACCTTATAATAGATGATTCTTATAGTAAGTTCTAAATATAGTGTTTCTCTCATCTTCTAGGGCCATCTTGATTTAATTCTAACCAGATGAGTCATCCATAAAGGAGAAGATAACTTGCAAAGAGGCAATGTCAATCATAAGCTCAAGTATGGGTAATATAAATTTATCCTTGGGATATGCCTTATTCAGATCCCTATAGTTGACATAAATCTAGATTTGACCATTCTTTATTCAAACTAGTACAATGCTGGCTACCCAAGAGGAGTATTGCTCCTCACAAATAAATTTGGCCTTGACTAATTTCTTGATTTTATAAATGACTTGCTACTTTATCTTTAGATACATGAATCGAGGAGCTTATTTGATAGGAATGGCATCACATTGAATTCTAAATTTATGAACTGCTACGTTAGCAAACAAGCCCAGTATTTTGTCGTATGTCCCAGTAAAGTAGTCCCTAAACTTAGAGAGAAGTATAATTAGATCCCTAAACTTATCCTCACTTAATAAAGAGCTTATGAAAGAGGGGCGAGTGTCATCCTTTATCCCAAGGTTAAATTCTCTTAATTCATCAATTATCAATTTAATCTCTTCTTCAAATTCAAGCGGTGCATCCTAAACTTGAAGTTCATCAGAGTCATCTAAAGCCTCCAAACAAAGTTAATCAAGGGGATTGATGGTTTTTATAGGGACATTCTCAAATTCAAGATGATCAGTTATCACAAGACAATATTCATCATCGTCAAATGAACTAACAATTTCAAAGTTGATACCACTAGTAAAATTTCTCTTATTTGTCGTATAGCAGAGGCTTTCATCATATCGAGCTTGACCCTTGGTCCATTGACCCAGTGCAAGACCTTTAGAAACATAGTTTCTAATAAAGACAAGAAAGTAGCCAAAAGGTAATTCTATTAATTTATTGAAATATGCTTCTTCAAGGGTTACATCATCTTCTTTTCTTGAGGTGGAGGGGCCAGGATAAAACTTCTAGATATTTCTTACTTCACCATCTAAATTAGGAGCTTCCTAAATCACTAGCCCTAAACCCCTGCCTGCAAATAGTAGGGTTAAGGTTAAGGCTTTAATTCTCCTATTAAGCTTTTCATACATGGTTAATTCATGCGTGTCACTTTGAAGTTTTGGAGCATCAACATTTGGGTCACTATCTAGTTTAAAAGTGAGATCAAAGTTTAGAGAAGGATTAACATTCTATTAATCAAAAGGGACTGCATCACCCCATACTTTTGGTTCCTTATTGGAACTTAATTTCAGATCAATGTACATCGGGGGTTTTCTTCTTTCAAATGAAGCACAACCTCGACCACATGCCTTTTAGGCCATCCTCCAACCTCTTTAAGGTAACATATTTGGAAGCCTAAGGACAATGATCTTGAAGTCATTTTCACTTTTTGATTCTTATATTTCTTGACTTCGCTCTTTTTATCCTTTTGATTCTTGATTTATTTTTGAGCTTTGCTCACTGGTTTTCTCCTTATTGACCTTGATCTCAACTTTAAAATAGGTTGAGGACCCTTTAGGTGCGTAATATGTAGCATCCTTGTAGATCCCAATCTCTTGAATAGAAAATAATTGTAAATCACCCTTAATCAAGTACTCAATTCCATCTTATTGGTACTTGACACATTGGTGTAGGGTAAATTGAACCATTCCATATTAGGGGATTCAGGGCATACCTAAGAGTGTGTTGAAGGATGTCATCAAACCAATTATTTGAATTTTGCTTCTATTTTTAAATCTCCAATCTCTAAAAGTAGGGTAATTGAACCTAAAGCCTTCTTGCCTTTTTCATTGAACCCACATAACAACAACTTTTTGATCGTGAGCTTACACATATCAACTTTAAGGTATGCTAGAGTCTTTATGTTTATCACGTTGATCAATGTACCCAGATCAACCAAAACTCTAAAGAATTTGAATTTTCCCATAATTATAGTGATGTAAAGCGGGCAATTATGATTGATAGTACCTAAAAAAGAATCTTTGACAGAGAGGTTACTCATGGGATTTCCTTGAAGTAGAGGGCTTCATCTTATGAAGTCGAAGCCAGTCAAGCTAGGAAAATCTATAGATCAAGAAGTGCTTTAATTAAAGATTTCCTCATCTCCTTTAGTAAAATGAGAGCATCGTAGATGATCAACTTAGTAGGCAACTTCCTAAGATGAGCTAAAACATTACAGTCAACCTTAGGAATATCAAGATCAAGACCTAACAGATTTGAAGGAAGATTGGATTACTGAGGAGGATTGGCAATTGGATCATTTGAAATAACTTATTTATCTTTTCTTAAGGAGGAAGCCTAGGGGTAATACTTTACCACCATGAAGTTGTACCTCCATAATCTAATCAGTAGGACAAACTGTGGGAGGGTCTATACTCTCCATAGGCAATGCATTATCATTTCCTTGAGAGGAGTCTGAATCTAAAAATCTATCATGATGGGACTCCCACAAAAATTAATTTTGAGAATGTCACTATTTGATAAGATCTCAAGTTCTTCTTCCTCTTTGGAAGTCAAATCTAGAAGGTCAAAATTTTGATTATCTTGAACAATCTCAACTATATTTTGATTTTCTTTTGAAGAAGTGTGACTTTATAATTCATGGTTGATCATCAAAATAGATGCAGAGTGATCAGTTTTATTAAATTTTTGACACTTTGCGTTTAATGGGGCAAAGGAAAAGTCAGATAACAAGAGTGGGGGCAAGGTTTTTATGTTACCGTCCACTATTTGAATACATGTCTCATTAGTACATTTCCTATCTAGTTTCACTCTTTTCTTTTTTATTTAATACACTAGTTCCTATAACTACCATAGAGGAAATTGGCTCAACATCCACCTGTAAAGCCTCTAGATCAACCTCCCAAATCAGGCCTCGGGCTCTCATCGGTAGCTGTTGAGAAAGATGAAGAAATTTGTTAATAAACTTTTTAAATATCTAGGATAAAGAAATATCCCAACCATCTTCATTGGACAAAGAAAAGTTAGAATTATTACCTGAGATTATTTTGATTAAGCCCTATTCTAGATTTATTTTATATTCTTTAGGAATAACAATATTATCTTGATTGAAGTTCCTCTTAAGCCTGTCCTTAAAAACAATATAGTCCTCATTTGTGTGGCTGAATATGTGGTGGTAGGGGCAAAAGTTGGGATTATCACCCTTGTTTGCCTCTTCTAACCTCCTAGCCTCCAATAATCAAAAATCTGGTTTCTTCAGACCTCTTAAAAAATCTTTCTTACCAACTCTCTTTTAAAATGATAAGGCTTCGATAATATGTCATTGAAAGGGATTGAGTAAGAGTCCCTAGTGGGCTGAGGGATAGCATGGAATGGCTATCTTTGAATTGGTTGTGGTGAGGGAGCACTAGGTTGACTTGCCATGGGTAGTTTTCCCTTATCCACTTCTAAGATCATTGCTAATCTCTTCTCAAAGGACTTCATGGGCTTGGTAACTTTCTTCTCATTGGAAAAATCCTTCAAGAATTGCATCCGAGGAACCTCTTCTTGTAGGTTACTAGACTTATTAAGAAGCTTTTTAAAGGTTTTAATGGTGAACCCTTTCATGAGAAAAGTAATAGGCTCGTGGATATTCTTCAAAAAACTCTTCACTATATGTTGCTCTTGTAACTAGGGTTCACACTTCATCGAGAGGTTTTGACACCTCAAGATGTACTCAACTAAAGACTCTCCAAGCTTTTATATTTGAACGACTAGATCACCTACAGTTATACATTACTAAGCTCTAAAAAATTTCTTTAAGAATAGATTTTATAGCTCATTAAAGGTTCTCACCAAACTATTAGGTAGATCGATATACCATTCAAAAGTAATGTCAGAAAGACTACTAATAAACTGGTAAAATAGTAGAGCATATGACCCTCCTATGTTGCAATAGATCGCTTAAAAGCAGGTAAGATGATTTCTTAAGTTTTTAATACCAATCAAAACTTTAAAAGATGGTTCCCTAAAGCCCTTTATATAAGAGACTAAATCATATTCAGGATAGGATCAACCCTTCAGAATAGGTGTAGTCCCTTACGAATAAACTAAAGCCTTCTTACCAGATCCTCAATCATCTATTTGATATCCTTCTTAGCTGGTAGTGGTGGGACTGAAGAAACAACCGGTTGAACTAGAAGAACTGCTGGTGATAACTTAGGGGTTCAAACTAAATTCTAGTTTTCTTCTTTGATCAGTTAATACTTAAATTGTAACTTATGGTCATTGAGTTTCAAACAATTGATTCTGCATGTCTTTAACCCTCAGTAGCATTTTTGTAACTTGTCTTTCAAGATCCTTAATGTGCTCATTTTTAACTCTAGGTCTAACTTACTCATCAGAATCTGAATCAATAGCTACTGAACCTTCCACTCAACTAGAATGGTGTTTACTAGGTTTAGCTTCCTTAACTGATGCCCTTATTTCAACCATGTTAATGCTAGCGGATGCAGCTTCATCTTCTTCCATAAGTAAATCTTCTAAATCTAGGTCAAAAGCTTCATCTTCTTCCATAAGTAAATCATCTAAATCTAGGTCAAAGCTTCCACTGCTTCTTTCTTCTTCAGAATATCCCTAATTTGTTGTACAACCTCATCAACTAGTCTAACCTCTATTAATTTAGGGTTGATGGGTAGGTAGCCCTTATAATCTATCACATCTTTGAGTTCCCTCTCCTTTAACTCATAGAGAACATCTTGAATCTTAAGATTATCTACAATTAGGGGTTCCCTACTATTTGATCAATTATTTCTTCATCTGTGTTAGGAATTATCCCCTCCCCTTTGACTATCCTAGAGTCAATAGTTGGAAGGGTGACATCCTCAATAAGTTGAGGGGCATCCTCCTTAGGGGGTGGTGGAAGAGTCTGAGGAGTTTCAACTCCAACATCAGGTGACAAAGAGCCCTCACATCCTTGGGTAGGGGCCCTAGGGATATCGACTGGTATCTGGACACCTTCAACTTTGCTAATTTTCTTAGAAATATAGTGCTTTCAGGAGACTTAGGACTCTTGCCCTTGACTTTAACAATCTTCTTGTTCTTACTTCCTCTTGAGTCTTCACTACTACTAAGGCCAATTTTGAAAGTTTTGGAAGTGGGATCAGTGGCCTGCTAGAAGGATGGCGGCCTCTACCTGCTCCAGTCAACATAATCTCCTCCATCTTTGAAGATGGGAGGCGAGGTATCCAGTGGTATCCATCCACTAATACTGAAGTAACAGGCTTTTTAACAAACTTTTTATTCTTCCTCACTCGCTAAGGAGTTAGATTCTTTGCTTCAGTTCTCTCTTCCATAAGAATTTCCTTTTCATACTTATGAGACATCACCCCCTTAAGGTTCCACACATATTATTCCTTAGTTTCATCTACCTGGGTAATGTAGGTATGGATTTTTGTAGCATCCTAGTCCATGGAAGTTATTTCTGTTTAGGAGACTTTTTCATAGAGTAGTCCACCAGGCATGGTGGAGAGCTAGCGATCTTAGCCAACCTCTTATGGAGTGGAGAGGAAGTAGGGATAGGTAACTCCTCAACAGCCTTTGGCTCGACCTGGCCCATGGCTTTCAATTCAGCAATCTTTCTTGACTTGGTTATCTTCTTTATAACTCTTGTCAAATAATTCTTTCTCTGATTTTAACTCGTAAACGGGATCCCGAAACTTGATGCTTCTCAAAAATTGACTTAACTTCAATGCGCTCAATAGGGTATTTCAACTACTCTTCTTCTCTGGTAGAGGATGCAGTGAGTACTGAGGCACAACAACCTCCTTTTTGGGAAAAGGGGAGTCAGCCCCCGACCCAACAACAATCTCTATCAAAGGGGTATCCTTTTCTCCCTTGATAGCCAGGTTAAAAATCACTCCTATATTAACATATAACTTTAAAGTCTTAAAGCCTATTCCAAACTAAATGGTGTTGTTACAGATCAATTCTTCCACATACATGTCTTGATCCAGTGAGAAAATTAATTTTCCAGCCATTGCACTAGGATTGATTATCTTGAATTAAAAAGAGAGAGTTTGAATTAGAATCTTGAAGTGAAATTCAAAAGATCATAAGGGACATTGTATCTCATTACGTATGTTGGGACATAGAAAGCTATAACCCAGTATATAACGATAAAATACAAAAGTCACTTATGACTTGAAAAGATTTGAATTTTATTAGGCCACAAGAGAATGTTGTAGCATAATGTATAACAATGATAATCAAAATTGATTTGAACAATTTTGAAATGGAACTAGAATTTTGAAATCGAGGGATTTTCTTCAAACTTTGAAACTCAAGATGTCAAGTTTACTCAACACGAGGTTTGCAAAATTGATATGAAAGGTCCCAAGAGTTTAGCTTGACTCTTTCATCCCATAAATTTATTTGAGGGGAAATGTCAAAGCCTAAGTTTAAAGAGTTTTAAATTTTGAAATCAAAATTGATAGATTCTCCTTCAAATTTTGAAACTCAGCATGTTGAGTTTCATTCAATTATATAGGTTTCCAGGATTGATATGGGATCCTAAAAAACTTAGCTTGACTCTTGCATGTTGTAACATGAGCTCATGAGTTTATATGTTTGATGATAACAAACACTATTGCTCATATCCTTATGTCTACTTGTATTTGTAATATATATTTGTTTATATGCACTAAAATTTCAGGAATACTATACACCATCCAATGAAGATTTAAAGCTTAAGATTGGGAAGAATAGGTTATGTTGTAAAGATTTTTGTAATATTTATTGATGTATTTTTTATTTCTTGAGTTAAATCCTATAAGAGTGTATGCTAGCTTGCTGACTACACACACACACACTTAGGAGGAGTGATATTAAGTTAAAACTAGAAGTTCAAATTTTAAACTAATCATACTATATGATTTATATCATACTATACGATCAACTCATATAACTAATTGTACAATATGATATATATCGTATAGGACGATCAATTATGATCATGAAAAATAGTCGCCAATCATAATTTAGGCAAGATTTTAAGATTACAATTTTGTTCTAATCATCTAGGATGATATACATCATACTGGATGATCTATAACAATCATGCCTAAATAGATCTTGTGATTAGGGGACTAATTATAGTTAATTTATTCAAATCGATTGTCTAGGATGATCAGTGATGATTGTACTAGATGACCAAGAGGATGCATGAGATGACCCCCAATTATACAAGACAAAATACCATAATTATTCATCTAATCATCCAAGATGATCCCCAATATCATATGGGATGATCAGCACAAATTTGAACTGATCGTACTAGACAATTTGGTGATCATCTAGTACTATCAAGTCAAATTCTATACGTCATATTAGATGATCCTACTATCGTACTAGACAATCTTTGCCGCCAGAATTGAGTTCTTAGGGTTTTTCAAATTCTACACATCGTATTAGATGATCCTATGATCGTACTGTACGATCTTTATCACCAGAATTGAGTTTCTAGGGGTTTTCAAAGCCCTCTATTTAAGCTTTTTCCAAAGATATTATAAGTGTCTTTGGAATGCATTGAGTCTCATTTCATCTGGAGAAAACTTGAAGAGAGCACCATGAAAGAGAGAGAGGAATGGGTGGAGTTTGAGAGGGAGAAGAACTTTTGTAGTTTCAAGGCAGTGTGGAGGGGTTTCACATGGTTGCTTCAGCAAGCTAGCACCTTAGTGCCATCATAGTTAAGGTTTATCTTGAGGGAAGTTTTGGGAAGAAGAAGATCTCTTTAGTGTCAAAGGACCAGGCTCCACCACACTGAGGAAGGTGAAAGCGATTTAAGGTTCTCTTCCTGTGAAAGGATTTATGGTCCTCTGCTATCTCCTGGAGGGAGAAAAAGGATTACGGTCCTTTACCACACTGGGTTGGTGGAAGAGATTTTGTAAGGGCTTATTCGCCCAGCTGTGGGAGCTAATGGAGAGTCACTAAAGGTTTAGTGCAATATCTAGATTGGGTGACTCCAGGGAGTAGACGTAGGTCAGGTTGATCGAACCACTATAAATATCTTGTGTGTTTGTTCTTGGTTTTATTTTTTTGCACTTTATTTTCCACATTTATTTTTTTGATAATTATGTGGTTGAAAATCTCTTATTTTATGTTATTGTGAAATTATTTTTCTTCTGTATTGAGAGATAAAATTATCAGTTTTTAGATGTTGAAAAAGCTTTAAAAAGAGAATTTTTTTTGTTTAAAAAAGTTATTAATTAACCAATTCACCCCCTCTCTTGGTTAGCCTTAGGATTATTCTTGAAGGTTTAACAACCATCACGAACTTTTAAGTGGTATCAGAGAGCGATTCATAAATTAAGTTTTAGAAAACTTTTGAAAAAAGATTAATGGCTAATGTTAGAAATCATAATATTATGGAAGGCTATTTAATCACGTGACCGCCTTTATTTGAAAATATTTTTTTAATTTTTGGAAAATTCACATGTCTACTTTTTCACATTTAATTGATTATTGAATGTGGTATATGATTCAAACTGGTTATTATGTTCCATTATTTATTGTAGATGGAGTCAAAACTGATATTCCTTTTATTGAATGGTGTAGAATAGAACAAATCAATGTTAAATTGAATGCTAAATATTTGAACTATTTTTTCTATGCTTTAAATTCTGAAGATTATATGAGAATCTCTACATGTACTACTGGCAAGGATATTTGAGATAGATTATGCACTACATATAAAGGTACTAGTGAAGTCAAGTAATCTAAGTTAAATATTCTAATGCCTGATTATGAACTTTTTTGCATGAAACCTTATGAGACGATCTTAGACATGTATACTAGGTTTACTCAAATTATGACATCGTTACATGCTTTAGGTAAAGAACTTTCAAACTTTAAAAAAGTCAATAAAATTTTATATTGTCTGCCTGATAAATTTCATGCTAAAATCACTGCTATATGTGAATTAAAAGACTTGAATGATTATTCTATTAATAATCTAATTGGCTCACTCATTGCCCACGAGCAAAGTGTGAGTCAAAAGCATTTGGATGCAGGTGAAATCATAGTGCTAAAAGCTGAAGACATGGATGAAAGGGCTTAGTAGATGATGAGAGTGAGGAGTTAGCATCAATAACAAGCAAATTGGAATGTCTACTGAAGCATAAGCATAAGCTTTAGCAAAAGTGGAACAAAGGTAAAAATGGTAAGAATATTAAGATTTCCACTGATATTATTTATTTAAGTGTAGGAAGCTCGAACATATGAAAAATCAGTGCCCTAATATAAAAACTCTTCATGCAAAGGAAATGGGTAAAAAAAGCAAATTTTAATAATGGAAAATGATAAAATGCAAAAGATCTCCTGAGTAAACCCAGCTTCTGAATTATCAGACCAGGAGCAAGATAATGAGGTAAAAAATTTTGTTTGTGTATTTATCTTTTTTATAATTAATGCATGCGTGTATGTTTTCAGTTCATTGTGAATGCATTTATTTTTTGTGTTTTCCTGTGTTTTTTTGTTTTGTAGAAAGTTATTTATGTTTGTAACCTTTTATTTTATTTTATTTTTCATATTTTTTGTGTAGTCTCTCTGAATAACATAAAGAAATCATATTAGTTTTCATATATGCATAAAAGAATCAAATCACTTCTCTTTAATCACATTTTTTTCTTAAAATGAAAAATTTACCTCCTTTTTACTTAAAATTTTTGGTAAGTGATTATTGGCTTTCCTAAATATATAAAGGAAGAGAAATTGATGACTATCCCTCTTCCTCTAACTCCTTCAGTGGTGAAACTTTTTTGAATCAAAATCTAATTGAAAGTGCAAATTCGACCAAGAAATAGAGATCTGCTTCATCCCTACATTTCATTATCTCATATGAATATTTTTCTCAAGTCAATGAATCTTCTTCAAATTATCTTAATCAAGTTGTTTGTTTCTATCATATGGATTGGGTTTTGCCTTGTGGTTTACTCTTTTTTATATAAGAGAGTGAGTTCTTCTTCTCTTATATTTGGAAGATAATCTCACAACTATGAGAACACCTTCTTTAAATATTTAGAAAGGAAGCAAGTTGGAAAAATATGAAAAGAGGCACAAATGAGCCCAAAATTAAAAGATGTACAATGTCTATCAAATAATTGCAAGATACACAAAGTGTATTAAAAATCAAAAGATGTGTAAAGTGTGCTAAAAATTGATAAAGATGCACAAAATGAGCCCACAATAAGTTAGCTCTCCTTTCTTACAAATCTTTAAATCTTAAAAAAATCTATGTTCCAATCAATATCTTCAAAACTTGAGTTTGAAAATCATGATTCCTGGTTCATCATTTTTGCATTAATATTCTATTAGATATATTTCATGCAAGAAGATTAAGAAGATTAAAATTCCTTCTATAATTTTTTTTTCTGAATTAGATTTTTGTTTAAAAAGATTTTAACCTATAAGGAGCTTGAGTTAGGGTGAATAAAACTTGAATCTCTAACCTTTATGGCTTTAAGCGTTGTCAATACATTTCTTACTAAGCCTTTGAATAAAATTAAGAGGTAACTTTCTCATTTTGAGAAAATTTGTTAAAATTAATTGATTCTTCTTAATCATCACTATCACCTCCACCTGATCATGGTCCATATGATCTTTAGTTTGTTAGGTGTGTTCCATTTTTTATTTTTCTATATTTCTCTTCTTTTTAATAATGTTAAAGGGGGGAATGTAATTATTTGGTTGTATTTATGATTAGGTTGCATCTGTTCATCTTGTATTGGCATTTATTTTCTATTATTTAGTTTCAAAAATTTATTTATTTTTTTTTCAAAGAACTTTTTAATTTTTCCCCTATTTCTAATATAATTATCTTAGTGAAGGAGAGATTAGGAGAAAATATTTTGAAATTTAAATTCAACCAATAATATTTATCATCATAAAAAAGGGGGAGATTATTACAACTCAAGCTCATGAGTTTATATTTTTGATGATAATAAATAATGTGGCTCACATCCATATATCTACTTATATTTGCAATGTATATTTATTTGTGTGTACACTAACATTTCAGGAACACCATGCACCATCCAACAAAGATTCAAGGCTCAAGATTGGGTAGAATAAGTTATGTTGTAAAGATTTTTGTAATATTCATTGATGTATTTTTGATTTCTTGAGTCAAGTCTGGTAAGGGTGTATGCTAGCTTGGTGACCATGCACACACACACTCAGGGGGAGTGAGATTTAGTCAAAACCAGAAGTTTAAATTTTGAACTAATTATATTGTATGATTTATATCACACTATATGATTAGCTCATCTAATTAATCATACTGTATGATATATATCATACAGGTTGATCAGTTATGATCATAAAAAATAGCCACTAATCATAATTTAAGCAAGATTTTAAGATTAAAATTTTATTCTAATCACCCAAGATGATATACATCATACTAGATGATCTATGACAATCATGCTTAAATTGATCTTGTGATTAGGGGACTAATTATGGTTAATTTATTCAATTCAATCATCTAAGATGATCAATGACGATCATACTGGATGACTTAGAGGATGCATGGGACAACCCCAATCATATAAGATGAAATACCATAATTATTCATCTAATTATCAAGGATGAGCCCCAATAATATATGGGACAAATAGTATAAATTTAAATTGGTCATACTAGACTATATGGTGATCATCCAGTACTATCAGGTAAAAATCTAGACATTGTACTAGACAAACTTGTGATAGTACTAGATGATCTTTACAGCTAGAATTAAGTTTCTAGGGTTTTTCAAATTCTATACATCATACTGGACGATCCTGTGATCGTATTATACGATCTTTGTCACTAAAATTAAATTTTTAAAGTTTTTTAAAGCCCCTATTTAAGCTTTCTCCAAAGACATTATAAGTGTCTTTGGCATTTAATGAGTCTCATTTCATCTGGAGAAAACATAAAGAGATAGCCTTAAAAGGGAGAGAAGAATGGGTGGAGTTTGAGAGGGAGAAGATCCTTTGTAGTTTCAAGGGAGTATGGAGAGGGTTTCACACGGTTGCTCCGGCAAGCTTGCACCTTAGTACCATCATAGTCAAGGTTTATCTTGATGGAAGTTTTGGAAAGAAGAAGATCTCTTTGGTGTCAAAGGACCAGGCTACTCCACCATATCAGGAAAAGTTAAAGCGATTCAAGGTTCTCTACCTGTGAAAGGATTTATGGTCCTCTATCATCACCTAGAGGGAGAAAAAGGATTATGGTCCTCTACAACACCGAGTTGGTGGAAGAGATTTTATAAGGGCTTATCTGCCTAGTTGTGGGGGCTAAAGGAGAGTCGCTAAAAGTTTAGTGCAATACCTAGAGTGCGTGACTCCGAGGAGTGGGCGTAGGTCAGGTTGATTGAACCACTATAAATCTCTAATGTGTTTGTTCTTGGTTTTATTTTTTGTACTTTATTTTTTACATTTATTTTTGTGATAATTATGTGGTTGAAAATATTTGATTTTTTGTTATTGTGAAATTACTTTTCTTTCGTATTGAGATATAAAATAATCAGTTTTTAGATGTTGAAAAAGCTTTAAAAAGGGGGATTTTTTCTTTTCAAATTCACCCCCCTCTTGGTTAGCCTCGGGCTTATTCTTGAAGGTTTAACAACCATCATAAACTTTAATATCACTCCATCGATTGACTTGAGGGTGAAATGTCAAAGCTTGAATTTGACAGATGTTTCCTCACTTACCTCACTTGTCGACTTTTCTTTTTAACATTGGCCACACTCACCCAAGGAAGAAATGGGTAGAGGGACTATCAAAGAAATGTAGTCAAAACTACCAATATAATAAAATTTTTATCATTATTAAAGATGGAGAGAGAGATTCTTCTCAGTGGACTCATCATTTTTTATTTGGTTGAAAAAGGAGCTTCTTTGATTAATGCAGTTCTAAAATTATTCTCAGTGGACTCATCATTTGTTCATCAGACGGCTATGATTAATGTAGTTCTAAAATTATGGGATATAATCCAAACTGTTGATTGAGATTAATGACTAAGATTACGTCATCAACCTCCCGCATAAGTCTAAAGTTGTATACCTTCTTTGGCATGATCCAAGAGATCAAGTTAGGGAACTTCTACGAAACCTAATTGAAAGGATCAAGAGAGTTTAAACCATCAATCCAACAATCAGATTCTGATAGTTTGATGGTTTGCTTCACACTTGACTGACACTATCTATATATGCGCTCAGGATTAGGATTTCACCTTATAGAAATCCCTAATGGTTTGGATTTTCTATCAGGAAGCTTCAGAGGGAGAAGAGGAGCACTTCTTCTTTAGATGTCAGGGCCGGAGGATTACTAGAGGTATTAATTTGAGTGGGAGGTAAAGGAGTTCACCCGAGTTCGCTGGTGAAAGTTTGATAAGGATGTTAAGCTTAAGTGAACTTGTCCCTGAGAACACCAAGAGGGAGTGAATTGGTGAATTTAAAAAACTAATTGCTTACTTCAAAAAAAAATGATAATATTTTTGGATCCTTTAATATTTGAAAAATAAGTAATAATTATCACTTAATGCAGAAGCAAATGAATTTACCAAAACATCAAAGTAATGATGATGATACTATAATCAGTAGAATGAAGTATTAATCATGATTTTCACCAAGCAATTATCACGGAATAAAAATGTAAAAGAGTAAAAATACGAAAATAAAAAATCTGAACAAACAGATTAGAGATTTATAGTGGTTTAGTCAAATAATAAGTTATGTTCACTCCCCAGAGTCGTCCTCTCTGGGTATTACACTATCACTATAGTGTCTCTCTTTTTTCCTCTACAGTAAGGCAGATAAGTCCTTACACAAATCACCTCCACCAAACCTAGCGCGGTGGAGAGCCGAAGGCTTTTTCACCCTCTTGGTGATGGTAATGGACAATCAAGACACTTGCTTAGAGTAACTATGTAAACCCCTCACACTACTTCTCCCTCACTCACAAGCTCTCCCTTCTTCCCAAAGCTCTCCTAGATTTTCTTCTCAAAGCTCTCTCTCAAGAACATTCAATGACCAAAGACTTGAAGCAAGTCAATTATGAGAGATTAAATATAAGGCCTCACAAAAAGACCTAAATTCAATTTTGTTAAGTCTAATCATATAGTATGATCATGGATCATCCAGTATAATAATTTTAAAGTACCCCTATTAGTATGGTATAAAGACCTAGTTGTTGTAGGATTAGGTCAAATAATTAAGCTGATCATCTATGATGGTTTAGGTCATCATCTAGTATGATTATGGGTGTAAGAAATGGGTTGCAGGTTAGGTTCAGGTTGAACCCAATAGTGACCCACTCCTATTCATCATAACCTGCCTTGGGTCAAATTTTTAGACCAAAACTTGACTCGCCTCGGGTCCAGGTCAACCTGACATGACCTAGCTATTTGATGTTTATAGCTTACAGATGAGGCAGAAATAATGGATGGAGGGCTGGTGGTGATGATAGAGGCGAGAGAGACTGTGGCAACAGACGATCGATAGAGGCTGCGACGGTGGAGGCTGCTTGTTGTGTCAGTCTGGCAAAGGATGTGGTGGTGGAGGCTACTTGATGCAGATAGCCGACAGTGATTGGGGAATGATAAAAAATGAACAAGCTGGAGCTTGGAGGATGGTCGATGATGAATGAAGCTTGGAGGGAGACCAAATGTCGAATGACAGGAGCCTAGAGGATGGCCAACGTGACTAATATAGTGATGCTCTTGACATATGGGTTCTGACGTGATGGACGATGAGATAGATGGTTGATTGACAGGGAAATCATGGTCAAACCGGGTTAATTTTGGGTTTTTGGGTCAACCGAACCACACTTAGTTTTATAAATGGGTCAAAATTCTTAACCCAAACCTTACCTAGTTCGAATTTAGATTAACCTGAACCAAAAAATTTTGGGTTGGGTTCTGGTCGGGTTTTTAGGTCGTATCAAATATTGTCATTCCAAATTATGATTGGTTCAAATAACTTTTATTATCATCCTTTATGACTAGCGATAATAATTATCATCCTATGCAGGAATCGGGTCGTACAATATGATTGGTCCTAATCACCCTATACGATATGTTTGGATCAATTAATCCAAAATTATACCCTAATCACAGGATTGATTTAGGCAATATTTAATTACATCATATCATACGATAGCTATTATACAGTACGATTAGTACAAATTTTGAATTTCAAAATTTTGCATAAATTATGAATGTCTGTTGGGATCTTGGTTTCAACTGATCATCAAGATGATCAAGATCATATAATACGATGAGTTCGAATAACTTTAATTACTCAATTAGAAATTTTAATAATTTTCAAATGTGTTGATAATACAGTATGATATATATCATATAGTATGATTAGTTTAGGAAAATGAACTTCTAATTTTGTCCCTATCTCACTCCCTTGAGTGTGTGTTTGTGTGGTTACCAAGCTTAGTATCCACGAAATACATGATTTGACTCAAAAAAAGTATAAATAAATAAGAATTAAAATTATAAACATTTCACAACATACGAACCCAAGTCTACCCAATCTTGAGCTGATCAAACTTGCAAGTGTACAGTGGACTTGAAATATTAGTGCATAGAAAAAAATAGATATGCAATAATAGTAATTAATAAGAGATTGCATGGTAAGGAATCCAATAATATTTGTTATCATTAAAATCATAGGACTTGGGTCCACATTTACAACAATCTCCCCCTTTTTTTATGATAGCAAATATTATTGATCAATTACTCAAATATATTTTTATTATTTCCTAAACTCCCCCTTACTAGGTGAATCTTTCAAAAATAGTGTGGGTTTTATTTTTCTTAAAGAAAATAATGCATAAAGAATGAACACACAAATAATAGGAAATAAAAAGAAAAAAATTATGAATTAACCATTCCAACACAGAATACACCCTACCAACAATAAATTTTTCCCCCTTTTAACATCACAAAAAGGAAGAAACTGCTAAACAAAGACACCAAAAAAGCAAAACAGACATCAAAAAGCAAAGACATAAAAATAATATAGACACGAGGAGTAAATCATAGAACAAACTAAAAGTATGAAGTATCTTGACCAGATGGAGGTGGTGGTGGTGGTGGTTGGAAGAATCTGTTTATTGTAGCAAATTGCTCTCTAAACTAAGCCATGTCATTTTTATGTTATTGGTGTTACTGTGCTACATATTTTTCAAAGTGAGCCATATCATTTTCATGCTGCTATTGCTACTTTGCTATGTATGTGTCAAAATGAGCCTCCCATAGGTCAAACTGCTAAACTAGTATATAATACTGAGATTACTGGTGGATAGGTGCTAGTGTTGGAACTTGTGCTAGGGCTTGTCCTCCCTCTGCCTCCTCTCGCTCGGGGTCATAGTAGTGAACATTGCGGTGATGGATGCTATGAAGGATGTGAAAGGAGCTATTGGAATAGAAAATTAGAAGATGATCTGGTGGTGCAAGGAGTTATAAGTTATATTTGGATTTAAGGATGAAGGCAATTATGTAACCTAAGGAAAGATTTGGCTTTCTTTATGTCTAGGATCTATCATTGAGGTAAGATTCTCAAGATATCAAATAAATAAATCAGCTGCACTGAAATTAATTTCAACCATTATGAGGTAGGTGGTCATAGCTTTTGGAATTATAGAGTTACGAAGGATATGCTTAATAATTCTAGCATCTTGCATTAAGGTGTTGACGTGAGGAATGTGATATTTAACATTGATTCCCTATGGGCATTGTTAGTATGGGTCCAATCATAATCAATGTTAGATGCTACAAGGTGAACCTTTTCATCGGTAGTTAAAAGGTGGAGGAATTCATGAAATTTTTGATTGGTTATTTCAACAGGCCTCCTATTTACGTAAGATTGGAGGGTAGTACTCTCACTATCAATGCGAAGACTAGGGAAGAATTTGAGAAGGATTTTAGAATTGAACAGGTAAGCAAGAGTGAGAATGAATAGGAGAGTGGTACAAGCAAAAAAAAATAGAACCTGGAAGTTTAGAACTTCCTGATTTATGATTTTGGATGGTGAGATCCTAGTAATTTTGTAGTGATTGTAAGCCTCTTTATTTGCTACTTCAGCGAAGTGAGGATCAATATGCTGTTGGGAGGAACTACCGATGAGAACTCAAGAATGCTTTTGACCAGCCATTTTAAGGATTCAGATCTTAAACATGAGGGAAGAGAGTATGAATAGGGTTGAGTGAAAAAAAAACTTATTTTCCCTCACTTTAATTTAAATTGGCCAAATCTTATATTCTGATAGCGTATCATACAGTATGATTAAGTGCATTCAATTCATCTAGTCTGATCAGTCAAAAAGGTGGTATTATCATACAGTACGATCAAAATCATACTAGATGATTAGAGAGAAGATGTTTGTCCTGAGGCATCAACCTGGATAATCGTTGACCGGTTAGATCGTCCTATACGAACATGAGTTCATACAATACTATATGATATTAAATATTGTACCAGCTAAATTCAATTCGTCTGATATCTACTTCCATGTGTATCATACAGTACGAAGTAGGTGTTTGTACAGTATAATCACCAATGATTGATCTATTAGAGCTGATGGATGTACTGTGAGTAGTGATTTGGTATTTTTATTAATATCTTATAGTACGATGTGAATAAAATTCATAAAGTGGTGTATAATGATAAAAAAAGCTTCATATAAAAAATATTAAATAAATCCCAAAAGCAAAAGCAATAATTTTCCAATTTCCAAATCATCCCGATTTAAGCATAAATATCTATAAAACCTAGTATAGTCGTTAAGGTGCTAAAGGTTTCAAAAGCTAGGGGTTTTGTAAATATATCTGCCAATTAATTTTCAGTAGATACATGATGTAGCTCTATATCCCCTTTGGTCATATGGTCTCTAATGAAATGGTTCGTTATGTCTCTGTGTTTGGTAATAGAGTGTTGGATTGGATTATTTGAGATACAAATGGCACTGGTGTTATCACGCATAATTATAATAGTACCGACAGGAAGTCTGAGTTTTAAGATTTATTGTTTAAGCCATAGGACTTGTGTAACACAACTCCCTACAGCTATATATTCTGCTTCAGCGATAGATAGGCTACAGAGTTTTATTTTCTATAGGATTAGGAGACTAAAGATTGTCTGATGAATTGACATGTTCTAGAGGTACTGTTTCTATCAATCCTACATCCTATAAAGTCTGAATCGGAATATCCTATAATTTTAAAAGAAGTATTATGTCTAGGATACCAGATTCCTAGCTTTTGGTTCCTAGAAGATATCTAAGAATTCTTTTAATAGCACTCATGTTGGATTATTTGGGATCAACCTAAAATCTAGCATAGAGACAAACACTAAACATGATATCAGGTCTACTAGTAGTCAAGCAAAGGAATGATCCAATTATCCCTCTATACTACTTTTGAACAATTGATATTTCATTTGGATCTTTATATAATTAAATAGTAGAGCTCATGGGAGTATTAATTGACATAGCATTTTTCATCTCATTCTTCTTAAGGATATCTTAGTATACTTTGATTAGATAAGGAAAGCTCCATCAGCCCTTTGCTTCACACTAAATCTAAGGAAATAGATAAAATCTCCCATCATACTCATTAAAAACTCCTCATAATTTTTGAGAATTTATCACAAAGATTTTTATTTATAGATCCAAATAGTATATCATCAATAAAGATTTAAACTTTGAGTAGGTCTTTTCCTTCTTTCTTTAGGAATAGGGTGGTTTCTACACTACCCTTAACAAAAGCTCTATCTAGAAGGAATGTGCTCAGCCTTTTATACCAGGCCCTAGCTGCTTACTTTAGCCCATATAAAGCCTTTTTTTAGTTTGAATACATGATTAGGAAATTTAGAGTTATCAAAACTTGGGGGGTTGCTCAACATATACGTCATCTTTAATGATCTCATTTAGGAATGTGCTTTTAACATCTATTTGATATAGCTTCAATCCCCTAAAGTAAGAAAATTTAAGAGCATATTAATGGCTTCTAGTCTAGCTACTGGGACAAAAGTCTCCTCAAAGTCAATCCTTTCAATCTGATTGTACCCCTTAGCTACTAATCTAGCCTTTTTTCTCACTAATATACCAGAGTCATTCATTTTATTCTTAAAACCCCATTTAGTTTCTATAACACTCTGGTCTTTAGATCTAATCACCAACTCCCCAACATCATTCCCAACAAGCTGATTCAACTCTTCTTATATTGCTAGGATCCATAATTCATTAGATAAGAATTGATATATGTTTGAGGGTTCTATCATTAAGATGAATGATGAATGACTAACCTCTGTTATAAGTCCTTGCCTAGTCTTAACACCTTCAGATGGGTATCCTAAGATAAGTTCCCTAGGGTGACTAGAAGAATATCTCTAATCATTAGGCAATGGCTCTTGAGGCTCTATTCTATTTTCTAGGTCAAGAGAGTCTACGCCTTAGGTGACCTCAACCACTTCTTCTTCTTCCGACCTAGACTCAACCAATCTATCAGATTCATCAAACACTACATTGGTGCTCTCCTCTACTACTAATATCCTTATATTGAAAACTCTATAGGATTTACCAATAGTTGAGTATCCTAGGAAAACTCCTTCATCAGATTTATGGTCAAATTTATCTAATGGATATTTTCTATTATTTAGAATAAACACCTTACACCCAAAGACATAAAGGTGAGATAGATTGGGTGTTTTTCTTTTGAGTAACTTATAGGGTGTCTAATTTAGTTTGGATCTAAAATTAACCCTATTGAGAATATAGTAAGCAGTGTTCGCAACTTCTGCCAAGAAATACTTAGGAAGTGAGTATTTAGCTACCATGGCTATAGTAGCTTCTGCCAGAATTCTATTCTTTTTTTTACATCTCCATTATGTTGATGGGTTTTAGGAACTAAAAAATTATCTTCTATGCCTAGCTCCTTATAATATGATTCAAATTTATCATTTTCAAATTTCCCACTATGATCACTATGAATGGTTAGAATTTCACAGTCTAATTTTTTTTGGATCCAAGTGGAGAATGTTTTAAACTCCTCGAATGATTCACTTTTTTATGATAAAAACTTAATCCAAGTAAACCTTGAGTAATCATCAACAAACGCATATCCATATACTTTCCCGCCTAAGCTAGCAGTGCTAACTAGTACAAATTAGTCCATGTGAAGGACTTCTAAGGGTTTACAGGTGATAATGTCCTTGATTGAGTTAAAAGAAGTTTTGACTTATTTTACTCATTGACAGACATCACATAAATGGTCCTTAGAAAAGTATAGTTTGGGTATGCCTCCATCTAGGTCCTTTTGGGTTTTTTTTTAAGATATTTCATGCTTGCATGGCATAGTATCCTTTGCCATAATCAGGATTCATCAATAATTATTTTCATACAAATAAAATTAGTAGATTCAATATAGTTCAAATCAAGCATGTAAATATTCTTAATTCTTTTTCTTCTAAAATAGTATTTCCATTCAAACTAATCATACAACTAGTAAATAAAATTTAATGTGAAACCTTTGTCACACAGTTGACTGATACTAAGTAGATTATATTTCAAGCCATCTACTAGTAAAATATTTTCAATAATAAAATTTTTAGAATTACCAATCATACCTATGCTTATCACTTTTATAGTAGTATTATTTCCAAGTGCTACCTTATCTCCTACCTTGGCCTCCAGCATGATGAATTGCTTCACATCTCTAGTTATGCGCCTTGAGCATCTACTGTCTAGGAACCACAAACTCTCATTAGGCCTTTTGTGAGAGCATTCATACAAAGTAAATCAAGTTGGGAACCCAAGTGAGTTTGGGATCCAGCTTATGCATTGATAGATGAGATGTTTATATGTTATGCTATGATGTGCTTAGTTTTGGCCTCCACACATGATATTTCCTATGGTGGATAGTATAAGTATGGGCTATATGACCTCGTATGCCACAAGAATGACACCTAACATCTGGGAAAGGGTTTACTAATCTATGTGGGTTGTGGTGCCTCTTCCTATGGTTATATGATGTATAACGTGATGATGAGTTTTTACACTGTGCTAATGTAGGTGATGGTTTATTATTTTGAAGTGTATTGATTTTTTACTTTCAAAATTTGTTAGCACTTTAAAAGCTTGCCACTTCTAATTCCAATGCATGCTCACTACTATCTAATTGACATGCATGTTCTTCTAATTCCTTAAATCATCCATACAATTCAATATGCTTTAACATCAAGGAATCATGTGCATTGGTTAGATCAACATGCTTCTTGTTTAGTGCATCATATTTATTAAGTAAAAATATATGATCCTTATCTAATGTAGAATGATTTATTCTAAAGCAATCAAGTTCTTTTTATAAATTTGAGATATTTGAGTTTAGACTAGCATACATTTTCTTGAGTTTCCTATATGCATTGTAAATTTTTTCTGAAATATTAAATAACTCATTATAGGAAAGCTCACATACCTCCTTTTGATCAGAATGATCAAGACTATTATCTACCACAAGGCACAGGTTGGCTATCTCCTCTTATATTTCTATTTCTGATAAATCTAAATCAAAGTTTGCCCAAAATGACTTTTAAGTCTGTTACTTGCCCTTTTTAAACTTTGTATTATCTTCACCATTCTCCTTGATCGGGTGAGCTTTTAGGTTGGGGCAATCAGTCCTCACATGCCCTTGCTTCCTACATTCAAAATAAATAGTATCAGATGATACCTTAAAATTTTTATTTGATTTACCTTTGTTCCATTGTTGATGTTGTTTTTAATTTCTTCTTAGGAATCTTGTAAGTTACAGTGTCATCAGTGCTATGTCATCCTCTTCTTCAGCTACGAAGTTGTCACTTTCTGACTCATTTTATTTCAATGCTACCAACTTATCCTTTTTCTTGTCTCCTGCATCCTGTAATCATTGACTCACAACTTTCTCATATGCAATGAGTTAGGTTAGTAAGTTATCTATAGAATAAACATTATGATCCTTTGATTCACAGATGGCAATAACCTTAGCATCATAATTACTAGGTAAACATCTAAGGATTTTATTTACTTTCTCAGAATAAGAAAGCTCTCTTCCTAAAGCATATAAAGACATTACAATTTGTGTAAACCTTATGTACATGTCTAAAATAGTTTCACTAGGTTTCATGTGAAAGAGTTCATAATTGTGCAAGAGAATGTTTAGCCTAGATTATTTTACCTCATTAGTTCCCTCATAAATAATACATAATTTATTCCAAATTTCCTTTCGAATAGTACACGTAGAGACTCTCATATTATCTTTTAACTTAAGAGTACAGAAAAATATAATTTAAATAGTTTCCATTCAATTGAGCTACGTCTCTATTCTTAATTCTCCAATCATTTAATAGTAATTCAGTTTTAATGCCATTGATGAAATGAGATGGTGTAAAAAAACCTCTTGTATTAAAAACCACATTGCGAAAATCAATAGATTGCAAGAAAGTAGACATGCAAATTTTTTAAAAATCAAATGGTATGTTGTCAAACAAGAGTGGAGGAGTAATAGAGTAACCTTCTATGGTGTTCCTATTTTTGAAATATGCCATTGATCATTTTTCCGTAAGTTTGCTAAAATACTATTTTGAGTACCTCTCTGATACAAATTAAAAGTTTGATAAGGATGTTAAGCCTAAGTAAACTTGCCCCTAGGCACACCAAGAGGGGAGTGAATTGGTGAATTTAAAAAGCTAATTACTACTTCAAAAATAAAGATGATATTTTTTTTTTTTAGTATTTGAAAAATAAGTAATAATTATCACTTAATGCAAAAGAAAATAAATTTATCAAAATATCAAAATAATGATGATGATATTCTAATCAGTAGAATGAAGTATTTATCATGATTTTCACCCAGCAGTTATCACAAAACTAAAATGAAAAAAGAGTTAAACTTTGAGAGTAAAAAATTAAAATAAACACACAAGAGATTTATAGTGGCTTGGTCAAACAATAACCTACATCCACTCCCCGGGGTCCTCCTCTTCAAGTTTTGCATTATCACTATAGTGTCTCTCTTTTTATCTCCACAGCAAGGCGGAGAAGCACTTACACAAATCACTTCCATCAAACCCAATGCAGTGTAGAGCCAGAAGCCTTGTTACCCTCCTAGTGATGGTAGCGGACATTCAATCATTTTCTCCCTCCTAGAGAAGGCAGAGAACCTCAAACTCCTTTCTTGCCCTCCTTGTTATGGCAGAGAACCACGAACTCCTTTCGCACCCTCCTGGTGATGGTAGAGAAGCACAAAATCATTTCTCACCCTCGTAGTGATGGCAATGAACCATGAACTCCTTCCTCACCCTCCTGATGATGATAGATTACCACATCCTTTAGCTGAAGAATTTCTTCCCAAGGCCACCCAAGAAACCTAGACAGACACTTGGGGGAACAATACAAGACACTTACTTAGAGCAACCGTGTGAACCTCTCACACTACTTCTCCCTAAAATATAAGCTCTCCCTTTCTTCTTCCTAAAGCTCTCCTAGATCTTCTCCTCAAAGCTCTCTCTCAAGAATATTCAACAGCCAAAGACTTGAAGTAAGTCAATTGAGAGAGATTAAATATAAGGCCTTACAAAAAGACCTAAATTACATTCTATGACTCTGATCGTATAGTACAATCATGGATCATCCAATATGATTAGCTCAAAGTACTCCTGTTAGTAATATACAAAAAACTAGATGTTATACGATACATTCAAAGAATTGAGCTAATAATCTAGGGTGATTTAGATCATCATCTAATATGATTAGTTCAAATAACTTTGATTATCATCCCATATGATTGGCGATGATAAATTATCATCCATGCAAGAATCTGGTCGTATAGTATGATTGGTTCCAATCATCCTATACGATCTATCTTGATCAATTAATCAAAAAATCTTCCCCTAATCACAGGATTAAGTTTAGCAAGATTTAACTACATCATACTATATGATACCTATCATACAGTACAATTAATATAAAATATAAGTTCAAACTTTTTGCCTAAATTATGTGTGGCGAATGGGATCCTGATTTCAACTGATCATCCTTTATAATCGTGATCATATAATATGGTGAGTTCAAATAACTTTAATCACTTAATTAGTCATTTTAATAATTTTTTGATGTGCTGATCTAACAATATGATATATATCATACAGTATGATTAGTTTTGAAAAATAAACTTTTAATTTTTTCCTATCTCACTCCTTTGAGTGTGTGTGTGCATGGTTACCAAGATTACTATCCACCAAATACATGATTTGACTCAAGAAAAATAGAAATACATAAGAATTAAAAATATAGAGATTTTCCTGACATATTTAACCCTAGTTCACCCAGTCTTAAGCTGATCAAACTTGCAAATGTATGGTGGTGGACCTGAAATGTTAGTGCATAGGAAAAAATAGATATACAATAATAGTAATTAACAAAAGATTGCATAGTAAAGAATCCAATAATGTTTATTATCATCAAAATCACAAGACTTAGATCCAAATTTATAACAGTTTGAAATGGGCACTGAAGGGGCTGGAAGGCTAGGGGAAGCTGTGAGATTTCTTAGAAATTTGTGGGGATGGAATTCGAAAAGCAAGAAGTGAACTAGGTCGAATGGAATGAGTCACCCTATTCAAGCTATGGTCATGGTGGTGAACGACCAGGATTGATCGCGCTAGCTGTCAGATGGCTACCAACTAGAGATGGATAGCCTTTCTGAGTCTCATGAGCTCATGGTAGTGAACTCAGGGCCAGGAAAAGCCCTGGACAAGGCTCGAGAAGGAGTGGACCACTAGAGCTCCAATCCATTTACTCCGGCCACCAACAACTACAAGTCAGGTCAGGCAAGGTGGAAAGGTTGTTGGGGGTTGGGTGAGTCCAATGGTGAACCCAATTGAGCATCAAAATGCCCAATTCAATCAAGTGGCTCTGGTTGACCAAAACCTATATGATTTGGGTTAACCTAAGTGCAACCTAGGCTGAGCCAGGCCATGGGTTTGGTAGGGATGATAGGTTGAATTAAGGGCTAGCCAATGCAAGTGAAAATCGGACTTGGTTTGATTTGTGGTGAAAGTTGGCTCAAGTAAAAGTGGTTTGACCACTTTGTACTACCTTAGGTGTTGACCCAAGTTAAGGCAGGGGCTGGACAGATTAGGGTGGATGTATTGGGCCTAGGGCCACCCAATACAAGTGTTGGTTTGGTCTATTAAAGTCTTGGTTAAGAAATGGCTCAACCCTTAATAGTTTTGACCACTTTGGGTTAGCCTAATTCTCAACATAGTTTGACTCAAGGGCTGCGTCAACCAGGGTAGGTACATTGGACCTTGAGGGACCTAATGCAACACTTGGGTTGACCTAATTTGGCTTAAGGTGAGATTTTACTAAAGGGTACTCTTCTTTAAATACTTGGGTCAAACCACGTGGCTAACCCAAGTGGGCCCAAGTCTTAGGTCTTCAATAGGACATCTCTAGGGGCCTAATGGGTCATCCCATGGGTTTAAATTGACTTGAGAAAATCTTAGTCAAAGGATTTGAGTTTGATAGAAGTGTTTGTGAGCTTGATCAAACTTGGTTGACTTGGTCAACTAAGTTAACCTAGGGTCAAAGGTTGGTTCCATTGAGTTTTTATTGATGATTTGAATTTAATGGAGGGGGTCTCAAGTAATAAGAAGGCTATTTGGATTAAAATACATGTTTGATAGGTTAAAGCGCACTTTAGTCAATCATAGTTGACTTGGTCAAGTAGATCAAACCAAAGCTTAGGTTTGAGTCCAATGCCTTCTTAATAATGTCTAGGATACATTGGTAGAGGTTTTAAGACTTGATATGATTGAGCCATATTGAGATTTGTGGAAAAGTCCAAATTTGCCCTTAAAGGGCATTTTAGTCATTTTGACCCTTAGTCAACCAAAGGTCTAATTGGGTCCAATAAAATGTAGTTTACTAGTCAACATGTCATAAGGAAGGCTATGGATGTTGTCAAAGGTATTAGGGAAGGTCCCAAGGTCAAATTCCTTAAAGTGGAAAGTCTAATGGCATAGGCTGTAAATATCTAAAGATTTTACAGCCTTTGGATTTAAATTTAATTTCTAGGGCTAGGAGTGTCATATTGAGCTCAAATTTGGGAGGTTGACCATAGATATATACCAAATCTATATGAAATTGATAGATCATGAATCAGAGATCATTTGACAAGATTTTGAGGTGACTAAAAAATCACTCAAAAAGGGTATCAAAACCTAGGCCCTTAACCATGAATTTTTGTCTGGAATTCTAGAATTGGACTGGATTTTGGGTTTAAATGATTGAGTTTGAATTACCCACATCCTTCACAATCAAATAAATGATTGAGATTGATTGGATATGATTTAAAGTTTGATTGAGGGTTTGGATTGAAAGTTGATTGAACATTGAATTGAAATGTGGCTGAAAACTAGATGATTGAAAACTAACTAATTGTCAACCATCAGATCAACACATAGAGATTTGAATAGATCCTGATGACCTCATATGAAAATGAGGTCAACATGTTGTATCCTCTCTATCACATAGTTTTCATTGTAAAGTTTGAAGTCTCCACTTTTGTGACTTGAATTTTTAAGTGCTTAGGTCACATTTTAACCTACGTATTTGGAAATTCATGGTGATCAATCCATAGATCATTATCAATTTTGCTTGGTTTGGATTGTTTACTCTTATGCAAGGTTAGATGAAAGATGACTGCAAACTGAAATTAATAGTAGAGGCTCCTAGGTTAAACAACTTAGGGTTATGTCTAGACAACTTAGAAAAACTCTAAAAAGTTCACCTCACATCCAATAGGGATGAAACTCAATTCTATAACACTTTGTGACATCATAAACCCTAGAATTTAATTTGACAATAATTAGGGTTCATTAAGTAATTTAAATACCAAAACCTAAAATTAGCTTCTATTTTAGGGCTAAAATTTCAAAAATTCATAATAAATTAATTACAAATCCTTAAAATACAAAATAAATTTCATTGCTACCTAAATCAACCCTACAATAAGGAAAAATAAAGGCCCCATCCAATTATAATAAAACTAATATTAATTAAAGATAAACCTTTAATTAAATCCTAATTAACTAATATTATATAAAATTAAGCATTGATCCAATTGGCCTCATATTTTAGTGATTGGTCTTTAGGTTATCCTTAACTTATGACATCAATCATTTAATCATTTTATATTAATTGATCAATTAATTATATATCCTAAGTTCCTTCTATAAGGAAGAAATTTAATAAATTTAATAACTTTAATAAAACTAAATAAAAATTAAATACATAAGTTTTAAATTTGCAAAGGTTAAATATAACAAATTAAAATTATAAATAAAATAAAATAAATCAACTTAAACAAACAAAATAATAATTAAATATTAATTAAAATTTCAAATAAATTCTAGTAAAAATAATCACAGAATCATTGATAATTCAACAAAATTACATCATTTAAATTAAACCAAATTAAAAAATTAATCATGTTAAATTCAATCTAATTAACTGAACAATTACAATTAAATTTAAAGGACTAATTCATTAATAAATACCTAATGAAAACTAAAGTCCTTTTATGCATATGCTTGACTCCTAAGAGTGGTCACAAATGCTTTAAATTGACAAGCCTAGGATGTGTTGTTTAAACACTTCAAAGCAATTTGAACATTTAAATTAACATATTCTTGAAAGCATGATCAATGAATCAATAAAAATCAAAGGACTCTATGTACTTCATTTGATCCCCTAGAGGGAATCAAATATATTACAATTATGAGCTTAGGACCTTTGATTAAGAGCTTCAAGCATTGAAGCAATTAATTAATAGAATTCTTTAAAAATTAAATAAATAAAACGCTTAAATAAAATGAAGGACTTTGTGAAATCATTTTATCCTATAAGGGGAAATGAATGCATTATAATTAATTAGCCATAAGATTTGATGATTATTAATCTATACTTCTCTTGGGATTAATAATTATCATGATTCCTTATAACTTAAAATTAAACAATTTAAACATTTATAATGAAAATCTTTTAATAAAAGAATAAATCACTTAAAATTAAATTTAAGTTTAAGCATCCTTTGGCCTATAATAAACAAATAAATTCAAATGGAGATAACTTAAACATAAAAATCTTCTAAGACATATATATGGCTTCTGTACATACTTTAGATGATTTTCTAGGATAACTAAGTTTGGCATAAGCTAGGGCGGTGGATTGCTGATTTGGTGTGATGCTGATGCCTTTGCTTGTAGGCTATCCTTTATGTATTTATTTACTTTAAGTACTCTGGATGTCATACATACATGGTTACATTAGGCTCTTTAGGCCCCATTAGATTCTTTAAATTGCATACATCTTTGTTGCACTCATAAATTTTTATATACATCTTTTATTTAATGCCTAACTCAAAATATAGTGCACATAGGCTCATGTAATAATGTAAATGTAAAGTCTAGATGGAGTTGTAATATTTAAAGAGTTATAAATTATTTAAAAATAATCGCTTATATACACTTTTAGATTAAAAAAAAAGGAAATGTTCTCTCTTCCTTTGAGAGACATTCTCTTTTGGAATTCTATAGAATACCCAAAGATAAGAAGATTAAAGTAATTATTAATATTTAAATCTAAATTGTATAGGAGTAAAAAGCTAGATTTATTTTGGTGGAGCCTAGCCACCTTATATTTCAGCAAACCCTAGGTTATACTTATATTATTTTATATAAAATCATTTTCATTTTCTTTTATATTGCTTAATACAACTTGCAGTATGCTAGTTGGAAGCATTTCCATATTAAAAATTATGATTAAATTTTGAACTAAACTTCCTTGATTCTAGTTAAATAAAACCTACAAATCTTGCATTCATAAGGCCTTGATTAGCATTTTGGTTGTTAGTTGAGAGTCCACTCCAAGTAGACAGAAGCCCAGACATTATACACATCATAATATTTCTTTATTGGGAAGGTTATCCAAATTCGAAATAAATCAAAAATTCAAACTAAATTTAAATCCTGTCCTAAATAGTAAAGCCCTTAGTAAATTAATCATTAAGTATTATTCATCCTATTTAGTAGATTAAGAAACTCAAATCTTTAAATAAATCTTCATAAATTTAAATGTATAACCGCCACTTTTATCATGAGTCTTTTAAAAAATTCTCTTGAGATGTAATGAACTATAGAGGCTGACCTCTATAGGGATGTGGGAACTAGTTAAAAGTAATCCCTACTTTAGTTTTCTAAAGTAGGGGGAGAGTTCTTTGGATGCAAACTATAGAAATCCCTGGTTAGTTTCATTTTAAAAATGATAGGAAAATATTTCTTTTACCTCTCAAGATGAATTTAACAATTCATATGCTTTGTTTGTGATGAAAGTGGATAATTGCTTTGTTTGTGATGAAAGTGGATATCATTTCACTTTTTAAATTGATAGTGAAACATTAGTCTGATTTCAAGGTTCTGTAAAGTTAGCTATAAATATTTGATTAAAGAAACATAATGCAAATGAGTTGACTAGACCATTTTATTTTTCTACATCATCTAGTGTTACCTAGGAGATTGGTTGATTAGTCAATGATCTTGTTACAATTTGATATTACACTTACTCCGCTTAGTGTTGTGAATAGATAAGCACTAAAAAATTTTCTAGTAGCACACATGTTCCTGATTCTCCATGAAATAATGAACTTCCTAAAGAGAAGATCATAAATTTAGAATTAAAAGTAAAATCTACCTAGGAATTATATTTGAGGGTTCTCCATCTAGTCAAAGAGATAAACGACCATGAGATGTTATCCTTGGGGAAGCTAGAATTGGTATTAAATTTATAACTCCAGATAAAGGCTCGCTATGTTACTCCTACTACCTTTCATCACTCTGTACAAATAACGAAGCAGAGAACATGACATTGATAACTAGTTTAGAGTTGATAATCCTGAATGAAATAAAGTAGTAAAATCTTTCAAGATTCATAGCTAGTGATCAATCAAGTTGCTAGAATATAGAAAGTGCTAAAGGAAAATCTTATACCTTACCATCAATATACAATGAAGTTACCCAAGAAGATTATGAATGTGGCTTTGTATTGGATACCACATACAAGAAATTCTATGATGGATGTTCTAGAAAAGTTAACAAAGGAAATTACCCGAACTATAAAAGAATCCATTTTTATAGAGGTACAGGGTCGTAAGATTTTATGACCTATAGATTTGGAATAATAAGTAAAAAATCTCCAACCGAGAGTAACTTTATTCTTATTGTGGATGATAAAGTGGTACATTGGAGACAACTCATTATTAATTAGTTGTTAGAAAGAGAACTTTCTCGATGTAAACTAATTATTGGTTAAATTAAAAGAAGATTATTTTTACATACTCTTGTCAATGGCACCCTATATCAAGGTTCTTTTACTCAGGTGTGGTTACATTGTCCTAGTAAATATGCATCCCAAAAAATGGTAGAAAAAGTGCATATTAGAATGTGTAGTGCCCATCAGTCTAATCCTAAAATGAAGTTTAAAATTAAATGTATATGATACTATTGGCCACCAATGTTAGATTACTACACAAATATTGCATATTCTTAAGTGCATAGTGTTGTCCTTAATTAACTATCAAATGTTCTACATCCTATAATAGATTCTTAGCCTTTTGAAAGTTGGGGTATAAATATTATCAGTCTAATTGATCTACCGTCCTCTAGAGGTCATTGGTTTATACTAGAAATAATAAATTACTTTTCAAAATGGGCAAAAGCCATTCTATTGTAAGAACTTAAAGCACAACATGTATTAATTTTTATTAAAAATAATATCATATATAAATTTAGTGTTGCTCATTGAATCATACCTGATAATGGTCCATAATTTAGAAGCACCAAAATAAAAAAAATTTGATGTCATAACATTGATTGGAGATACTCAACCATCTATTACCTTAGATAAATGGTCTAGCTAAGACCTTCAATAAAAATTTAGTGAAAATTCTAAAGAAATTCTTAGATGATAATAATTGTCAATGGCATGAAAAGTTAGGAGAAGCTTTTTGGGCATATCAAGTCATATATAAAACTCCTACTCACTCTACACCATTCACTTTAATCCTTGGAGCTATTTTTGTTCTCCCATTACAGGTATAACTTCTCTCTTTAAGAGTTTTAGTAAATTACTGTATAACATCAGAGTACAACATGAGACCTAATTAGATGAACTCAAAGGTTTAGAAGAGAAGCATTTGGATGATTAATAGAACTTTGACTTTTATAAATCTCGCATGATCCAGGTGCATGATAAAATGGTTCATCGAACAGCCTTCAAAGTTGGAGACTTGGTGCTAGTTCTATGAAGACTCATTTTGGCCCATCAAAAGATGGGTGGTAAATTTGAGCCGACTTGGGAAGGTTTGTTCATGGTGGAGAAAGTCTATCAAGAATGATCCTATAAGTTGGTAGATTATAAAGAAAATTTTCTTATGTTGTTTCTTAATGGATGATATCTCAAGAAATATTATGCAGGATGATGTAATAAAATGAAGTTTTTGATGAAAAAAATAAATCATAATATATAAATTGCTTACATTGCTAAACTTTTCATAGTGCATTGGGTCCATGTAATTAGACTTTGGTACTGAGGAATTATACTAAAACTGTTAAATTTCTTAAATCCTTGTTACTATAATATCGGAGCCCGACTATTTGTTTTGATGATTACGAACATTATTGGATTCTTCATTCGCTTATTCCTACATCACATTTTTTATATTTGTTTTTGTGCGATTCTAACCTTTCAAGTATAGCATACACTAAGAAATGTTTGAAGAACTGGCTCAAGACAGTGTTGTATTAAGGTAAAAGTTAGTTTGTATGTTATAGAGTTTGTAATTTTCATTTTTTTAGTATATTTTTATTTTATGTGTTTGTTGGCTTAATAGCTATACACACACACAAAGGGATTAAAATTCAATGTTTTAATATTTCTGTTTATCAAACTGTATGACCCATATCGTATTGTATAATCTATTCAAATAGAAATAAATTAAAATATTTAGTTAAGTAAGATTAATTAAAATTGGCATGTAACTAATCATACTGTATGATTTAAACATCATATTAGATGGTCAAGTATATTAGGAAACCCCACTGTTGAATCCTGCTTACTTAAAATAAATCTAAAATTTGTAAATTGATTTGATCTTATTATATGAAATACTTCATACTGTATGATATTTAATTATACTTACCAAATTGAAGTCAGATAATTAAGAAATCAAATTACATCTAAATTAAATACATATCATACAATATGATACATATATCATGATATCTAATCAATATAAGAGCCCTCTATACAAACTTTGGTTCATCCTGTACGATCTAATTTTTCATTTGAACTAATCATACTAGACAATTTTTTATCATATAGGATAATCTTTGAGGGCATTAAACTAATCATACTGTATGATCTGACAATCGTACTATACAATCAGAGGTGGAATAATTAAAAATTAGGATTTTAAGAGCCCACTTTATAAATTTGTTTGTGACTTAAGAGAATAAGTTTTTTAGGGTCTATATAATTCTTCCTTATTTAAGAGATCATGGAGAGAGTCCATAAAGCCAAAGGAAAGAGAGAGAAGAGATGAGGTTGAGTGATGGAGAGAGCTATCAGGATGCAAGGTAGTGTGAGGGGACATGATTGCTCTAGTTGACCTATACATTGGGTCCTCTAGTTTCTATTTATATAGAGCTCTTAGAGGAGAGCTCTTTGAGGGATATTCTTTAGAATAAAAGACTCTCACTAGCCAAGGAGGCTACAAGAAACGTCTCCACCATATGTGGAAGAAAAAGTAGGTTTTGGTGTCTTCACTGGGCTTAAGGGAAAAAGGAGTTTTGGCATCTTCGTCGAGCTGAGGATTTGAGAGGAGGGATTCACATCTCCATTGAGCATGCGAGCAAAAGGAAGGACGATAGCTCTTCCAGGCTGAGGAGGTGATTGGAGGAGATTCTTCGGGTGTAAAAAGTCTGTAAGGGTGATTCTCCACCTGTTCAAGGGGGAGGGTTTTTATGCCTAGCTTTGTGCTAAAGAAGAGACACGCATAATGAAAACCTCAAAGAGGAGGACCTTTGGGGAGTGGATGTATGTTAATATTATTAAACCAATATAAATCTTAATTTTCATTGTCTTACTTTTCTACACTTTACTTTCCTGCAATGTATTTTTTTGCACTCCTGTGTTAATTTGGTTATCTTTGAGAAAGAGGCATTTAGTGAATAATTGTTGGTTGAATCTTATTTTGAAAATCAGTAAATAAAAGAAACAAAAATATATTATTTGCCTTAAATAAATTCATTCTTCTTCAAAATTATTTGCTACAAAATCAAAATAAAACTAAAATATTTCTTTATTATTCTAGTCTCTATTTTAGAATTAGTTTATTCTATAATGCTCCCAAATATTAAATTTATTTTAAAATAAATATTTTTAATGATTTTAAAAAGTTTTTAAAATAACCAATTCACTTTCCTTTTGGTGTGCCATAAGCACTTTTAATTGGTATCAGAGTAAGTTTGTCACTGTTTTTAGATTTTAATATCTTGAGTAGATCTTATGGCACATTTTGGAAACCATAACACTTCATAAGGGTTTTTGATAACCCGACCACCACTGTTTGATAATATACCATTTGATTTCTAAAAAATGTGTATGTTAACGTTTTTATTATCAATTAATTTTCGCATGTGGCATATGATACAATGTGAATATTCTTTACCATTTCATATTTTGAATGGAGTAAACCAGAAATACCCTTTACTGAATGGTCTTTAGAAGTCTGAGAACTTGCAGAACTTAATGCTATGTTTAACTATTTCTTTTGTTCACTTAAATCTGAAGATTACATGTGTATCTCTACTTGCATTAGTGGTATGGATGTATGGTTCAAACATTGCATTACTTATGAATGCACTAACAAAGTTAAACAGTCATGCTTGAATTTTTTTTTTTACATGTGTATGAACTTTTTCACATAAAACCTAGTGGGTACATTTCAGATATGTATAATAGGTTGACTAGAATCATCACTTTTTAGCATGTCTTAGGTAGAGATATTTCAAATTAAGAGAAAGTTAATAAAATCATACGTTGCTTGCCTGAATCATGGGATGCTAAAGTAAGTGCTACATATGAATCTAAAGATTTGAATGTATGCTATAATAATAATCTTCATAGTTCTCTCATTGCTTACAAGCAAAATGTGAGCCAAAGGCATATAGATGTTGGTGAATGAAGCAAGGAGTGAACAAGTAACACTAAAGGCTAATGATAGAGATAATAGAGATTTAGGTGCTAATGGAAGAATGACATTGCATTAATGACACGAAAATTTAAATGCTTCCTAAATTGTAAACAAAAGTGCCACTTTGATAAACA
Source organism: Dendrobium chrysotoxum (assembly GCA_019925795.1). NCBI lineage: Eukaryota > Viridiplantae > Streptophyta > Magnoliopsida > Asparagales > Orchidaceae > Dendrobium > Dendrobium chrysotoxum. The sequence continues at coordinate 3,757,063 of CM034301.1, read as the reverse complement.
TAAAGGTTAAATTGTAAAATATAATAAGTTGTTCTCTATCGTGATTTGTTTTGAGTGTAGTAAGATAGGGAACGTTAGATTTGATTGCCCTAACATCAGGAGCTACCCATATAAGGATAAGGGTGAGGACAAATCAAATTCAAAGAAGGAAAAACAAAAGCTTCAAACAGCCTTCTAGGTAAACTCAAAATTGGACTCATCAGAAACTAAACTAGAAGATGAGGTAACCAACTTATGCTTAATAGAAAAATATAACATTGGTAGCTTTGACAGTGATAAGGAATGAGATTTAACATATGATAAATTATTCTTTTGATCTAAAACATTGCATGATTCATTAAAAAAATTTAGAAAGCAGCATTCACAACTTAAAAGAGAAGATTCTATTTTAAAAGATGAGCATACCAACTTAACTGATAATTATTTCAATCTAAGAAATGAGCATATCACATTAGATCAGAAATTTGAATCAATAATTGAAAAGCATGTTGCACTAGAAAGGAGCATGTAGCATTAAATGAAAAATATACTATATTAGGAAAAAGCATGATGCATTGAGCAAAGAGCATACTGAGCTATAACAAGCATTCAGAGAACTAAAATATCTAGCTTTAGAAATGAATAGCAATTAGATTTAAGCATTAGTTCAACTAGGCATTAAAAAAATTGCAAATGAACACTTAATTAAAAAGATCACTGCACTTAAAAAAAAATTCATGATGCCCTACAAAAGTCATAGCCAAGAACATGATATGCATCATCCTTCTCTAAAAGGAGACCTCATTTCCCATTCAAACAAGTTAATTAAAAATTTTGTAATATTAGGATAATAATAAAATCATAGATCCTAGTTTGAATGAACTTTGTTTATACTTCATAAGTTGGATAGCTAAAATTTTCACACACACAAAAAAAAAAACATAGCTAAAGTTAAGGAAATGGGGAATTGTGGCCTATTAGCATCCCTCGCCTTTATTTAAAACCAAAGGCAATGTAGAGGTCAAAGAAATAAGATGATAACAATCATAGACACATAAACTCTTCCCAAGATAATAATAACAAAATCAGGATAGTAAACTCTATTTACTTTCCCTTTATAGTTTGATTGAGATATTATATGATTTTCTTCTTAATTATCTTATCATTTTAACAAATGTCTCCCAAAAGGAGCATGTGAATTGATGAACTAAAAGTATGTCAAGACATGTTTATTTATATAATACAAAGGCACCAACATGTTCACCCCTGAGGATGTTTACTAAGAGATATGCTTGCCTAGAATGAGCAATGCCTAAGAAGAATTCATTAGAGTAAGTTAAGGGATCAACATGTATTCACCCCAATGAAGCTCGTATTATAGTAGCTCATCCATGTAGAGCTCAAGCAATGATGAATATTTTTCAAGCAAGTTCAATAAGACAACTCACCTCAACATGCCTCTCTCAAAGGAGGAGTCGCCTTATGAGAATTTGGCTCATTTAGCAGGGATCCCCAGCAAATGGAAAACTCGCCTTATGAGAATTTCACTCATTTAGTAGGGATCCCCGGCAAATGGAGAACTTGCCTTATGAGAATTTGGCTCATTTAGCAGGGATCCCCGGCAAATGGAGAACTCGCCTTATGAGAATTTGGCTCATTCAGCCGTGATCCCAAGCAAATGCCTTCCATCATCCACAAATGTCCCTGCCCATGCGATAAGAGGCACAAACCTACAAAGCTTACGATCATGGCTCCATCAACAAAGTTCATCAACACCTCATAATGACACCCACCTAGATGTTGACCCCCACAACTCAAACCACGCATAAAAGGACAAAAATGATGAATCAAGTAGTGCGTGGGTTGGTCTGATACCTTACTTAAAGGGTCAAATGATCTCCGAATGCCAGATGGACTGCGCAGTTGCAATCAGAACATCAAATTCTGCTAGGTCGAGGCCCCTCGCAGTCGAATCGGATGAGATCGGTCAAAAGAGGTGGCTGACACCCGAAATTAAAATGCTAGGCTGATCAAATGATGTCAGATCAACAAACAGATTTTGTCATTAGGTCTGGAATGTTGTCAACCTATAAAAATAAAGTCTTGTTTATTCAATTTGGAACATCCAGAATGGTGGCACGGATCCTGAGGCAACAGCAAGGATTTCGAGAAAAATCAGCCTCTCTGCTGTCCAAATGATGTCCGGTCGTGAAACGGATTTTGCCATTGCGATCGGAATATCGCAAATACTTAAAAACTACATTTTCTATGTTCAAATTGGATCATCCGGGTTTGTGGCACGGATTTCAAGAAAATTAGCCTCATCGCTGTCCAAATGATGTCCGGTCGCTAAACAGATTTCGCCATTGCAATCGGAATATCGCAAATATTTAAAAACTATATTTTTTATGTTCAAATTGGATCATCTAGTTTGATGGCACGTATTTCGAGAAAAATTAGCCTCGTCGCTGTCTAAACGAAGTCCGATTGCGAAACGTACCGCGTCGTTGCAACCAGAATATCGACAATACCCTAAATCCACTATTAATTTGTCCAATTTTGACATTCGGTAAAATTGACACGCAAAAAAGAGAGAAGCGGCACGTAAATCGAGAAAACACGCAAATCGGGATGATTTTGGATTGATTAGAACATGGCTGTTATCCTAACTTAATGCTATTACTAATTATAGCAAGTCATTATTAACATTACCTATGCGTTTAAGCAGAAAATGGAAAGTCAAACAAGATTTTAAATCACATTAATTTGCAAACGTCATTCTGTCGAAGTCCTTATCAGGGATCCCGTAAATCCTGCTGCTGCAGCCATTTCGGTCTTCTCCTGTCAGCTCCATGACGTGATTTTTCCTTAATCTAGCTTTTTGTCCGTCGTTCAGAAGAGGTTAAACAGAACTTCATTGGTTTCTTCGGCTAGACAGATGAATCCTGTCTCTATTTTCTTTGTGGGAAGACTCTTCAAGCCTTGGCAACCAAGCCTTCCTCCCTTGCCTTACCCATCTACAGCAAGGAGCCACAAAGCCCAAATCTTCTCTTCCACCTCCGCCTTCTTTCTCTAGAGTTTCTATGATAGTTTCATCAGCTGCGAAAGAGAAGAGATGGCAAGGATTAAGGTACACAAGCTTCCACAGAAGTCTAAGACGGAACTCCTGAACCACCTCAGACCTCTCATGCAATAATTCCATCACTCAATAAACCTCCCGTCTCCTCTCTACTATCCGCACCTAGCAAGCCTGTTACTCTCCGGCTCTTCCCCTTGCCTCTAACAATTCTCCTCTACCCCTGCCAGAACCTGAATGTTGTATGGTTCATTCCTTTCGTAAAATGCTTATAGCTTCAAATACAAGCACCCATGGCGGATTTTCAGTTCTTAGGAGACATGCAGATGAATGCCTACCTCCATTAGATATGTCACAGCATCCACCATGGCAAGAGATGGCTGCCAAAGAGCTACATGGCAATGAATGGCATTTCCGTCACATTTTTCGAGGACAACCTAGGAGGCATCTGCTTACCACTGGATGGAGTGTTTTTTATTAGCTTAAAGAAATTGATTGCTGGAAGCAGAGTATGAGAAATCGGGAATGCCAAAGGCTTGCGAATGATGCTATGGATGACATGGCAACAAATGAGGTGGAAGTTCGTCAAGGAATCATGCCACTGCGAGATGATATACAAGCAAAGGGACTGTTATTAGAGAAAACTCGAGTGCGGATGATAATGGCGGAGTAGAATGCCAATGATCTTAAAAGATCTTTTGAGAGTTTGTGTGATTCAGCTAGAGGAGACATTGATACCATAGAAGGAGCTGAACGTGAACTTCTACTGGCTGAAGAAGAACAAAGTGTTGCGGAGGCTGAGAAAGCCCATTATGAGGAAGTAATGCACAACAAGGTACTGCATGATACTAGGGAAGCAGAAGCTTACCTATATGAGCTGCAGCGCATTCATCAGTCTTTGGCAAACAAGGATGCCTGGGTTCTTGTGGTTGAGAATGCCATTGGAAGGTTATTAGATGCCTTTATTGTCTCTAATCATAAAGATTCACTTGTTCTAAGAGCTTGTGCTAGAGAGGCATATTATCATAATCTTCAGATTATTATCTACGATTTCTCAAGATCAAGACTTAATATACCCAGTCACTTGCTTCCTACAACATGCCATTCAACTACTGTCTCAATCTTGCATACAGAGAATCCTACCATCTGGAATGTTTTAGTAGATATGGGTAGGGCTGAAAGACAAGTTCTTGTTCCAAACTATGAGATAGGCAAAGATGTTGCTTTTGAACAGAGAATTCAAAATATGAAGCAGGTCTACATTTCTGACATTTTCAGAATGTTTTATACGGTTCAGTCTAGATTATGCTCCCACCAAACAAGAGGCTTATGAATGGTCGCCTTTGCAGCTCAATTAAGAATCAAACTCATGAGCTTGAGAAGGAGGCCGAGATCATTCAAGAGTTGATAAAAAAAAATGAAAAGAAAATAATGTGCATTTGTATGCATTTTTATAATTAGTGTATTTTGTGTATTTTTGCAAGTTGTACTCCAATGTCGCCAACCCATCTCAAAGGTATAACTTTTCTAACTCAGATTCCCATTCTCGTCGTTTGCAGTGGACCGACAAACCCCCTATATGCGCTCTCGTAGCACGGTAGGAGGGAGCCCGGTGCGACGCCTACGACGAGGCGGGTAATCACTTAAAATCCCATTTTCAGCGTTTGCGACGGACCGGAGAACCACCTATACGCGCTCTCGTAGCACGGTAGGAGGGAGCCCGGTGCGATGCATACGACGAAGTGGGTGAACCCTATACACGCTCTCGTAGCGTGGTGGGGAGAGCCACTTGTGTTCGTCATATGGGTATTTTTGAAGACCCCATACACGCTCGCGTAGCGTGGTGGGATGAAAAGATGTATGGCCACGGTGTCACACGACACCAACCATACACGCTCTTGTAGTGTGGTGGGGTGGCCCAGTCTCCCAAAATTTCCCCTAAACGGGGGAGACGCCGGGAGGCTGCCGAATTTTCCGGTGAAACAAAGGACTTAACTTGAACTAAAATGAACTCAAGTAAACTAAATCCAAACTTGAACAAAATGTTTTAAGAACTTGGAATTCAATGTGATAACAAGGACTTGATTTTGGACAATAGGGAACATGAGCTTGAACTTAAACCTCATGTGAGCTTAAGTGAATTTGAATTTGAGCCAAATGACATTGAACTGGACATACAGATTGGACCGCATGAACTTGACTTGAACATTTGAACTCAAGCAAATACTTGAGTTGGACCACTGGAAACTTGGATAATATTTGGACAGCTTGAACTGAATTGAGAATTTGAACTGAATTCAAATGAATTAAGTTTTAATTTGAACAGAATGCAAGCAAATAAGTAAGACCTTGTGATAAAAGCAGAATCCCGCATACAAATTGTTTGCGAATAATGATGCAAAGCCTCCAAATAAGCATTAATGAACAAGACATGATATAAGTGACAAATAAACTCTCAATGCGAACGAACATTGAATGAACTCTCAAAGCATACAAGTGGTGAACATCGGTGAATAAAGGAGAAACAGCACGACTAAAAACTTTCTCTTGCCATCTACTATTTCTTCTCATTTCCCATATCTTTTTGCCTATTTTGTATCATTCAATGCTTGGAGGGGGAACTTATTGCACATGCTGCACTATCCTTCCTTTACCCTGGTCATCTCTAAAGTTTACCCTCCTCAATCTTTCCACCCTGGGCATTGAATTTCTGCATTTCCTAAAAAAAAATGGAGTTTCATCTTCCTTTTGGTGGAGAAAGTGATGACCTTGACAAAATCCTAAATTCTTTGATATTTGGATAACTAAAAGATGTGAGCTGCCGCCTTTTTCTAAAGGCCAATGCCCTCATACATCACTATTAGTAATGAAAATTGAAGAGGATGCCTTTTGGATGCTTGTTGTCCTCCTTGAAAATGTCTTGGTGAATGATTGCTGCACTGATAACCTCTATGGATGTTATATTGAGCAGAGGGTGTTCAAAGATTTGCTTGTTTAAAAAAAAAAAAGTCCAAGGATTGCAGCACATTTGGAGGCTATGGGATTTGATGTGTCACTAGTTGTTACTGAGTGGTTTTTTGTGCCTTTTCTCCAAGTGTTTACCCTCAAAGCATTCAACTTGTGATGACCATTTTAATTGGAATGAAGATTATTGATGAACGCAATCCATCCAACATTCAGTGTTAACATAAAGGCGAATACGCTAAATCTATCTACAAACAATGGTAGTAGGGATACTTAATGGATGGTGCATCCCTTACAAGCAATGATGATTGACCTATGATGAATATGAAAGGTTCCTTGCAAACACCAATGAAAGGAAGAATGCGGTGAACGTGCCTCACTAGCAATCAACATCAAATTCACAAACTATCGTGTTAATTCGCATGCAAGTGATGACAGGAGATATATTTTTGAGTTGATGAACTTCTTAGACATATGCGTACTCATGCAAATGTCACTTGCAAGCAAAGATGAAAGCATCTATGAACTGTATAACAAGGGCAGTGAGCATGGCAAGAAGCCTACAGTCGAAACTGGTCAACATACAACTGAATACACCGGTCTTCTACGCCACTGGATCTGCAACATCCATGCAAGCAGCAGAAGGCGTACAAATCCCCAAAAGTACCCCCGCACATGTGCACCTTGATTTGTATACACATAGGAACACTAAAAGGGGTAAATACAATCATACAACCTGCAGGGGCCCCGGCGAGCGTGTTATTGGTATACACGTGACGCCTAGGGATGCTGCGCGGGTCAATAAATTTGAGCCCGATCCTCCTATGCAAGCAGATAGGAGTAGACAAGGTTCAATAAATAACTATGAAATGCCCCCAAACACCCGCATGGGCCCCGACGAGCGTGTTATTGGTATACATGTGACGTCTAGAGATGCTGCGCGGGTCAATAAGTGAATTCAAGTTCGAACCCGATCCTCCTATATGGGTAGATAGGAGTTGACACGGCTCAAACCATTAAATAAATATGCGGTCGTGAGATCGACCGAGATATTTATTTTATATGTTCATAGTAGGCCTTCAAGGCCTATAATCAAGAGAATTCACTAACAGGGGCATAAGGCCTACAAAACCCGATCCTCTGTCGATAGCTCGGCAGAGTCGACAAGGTTCAATTCATGAATACAAATGACCCCACACCCCGATGATGGTCGTGTTGAATGTGAACCTCAACTGGAGGAGTCCACACAGATCATTTCAAATACCACCCAAATACCCAAAACTCCACAAAAAATTCCCAAATACCCAAAACTACAAAACTCCACAAAAAATCCAAAAATCTTTCCAACTTCAAATATTTAAAACTGAAATCCAATCATTCGATCACTTAAAGCAAAATTCATCTACCCTCCGCAACAGTTTGCCGAGGTGGATAAATTAAAATTTACTTCAGCTCACAAAGAGCCAATGCCTAGTCAAAAATATCACTAGGATCCATTCTCAAACAATCTCCTGCCAGCAAGGACGTGGTACGAGTCCTCTAACCGGCAGTTTCGCCGCCAAATGGCACTGCAGGATAAACGGTTATGACTCGGGGACCTCTGAACTAGGTGGTCGCCGCCAAATGGCACCATTATATTATGGTTATGGCCAGAGACCGTATGCTCCTCAATGACATCAAATCCTTGAGATATGAATCAATAGGATATGATCGATAGGGCACAAAGCCCTCTGTTAGCTAAGGTGGATTCAAATTTGTCCCCTTAGACAAATATTCCCCCCAGGTCTACAAGGTACCCTTAGACGAAATAACCCATGGCTGCCGACAAGGATCCTTCTGTCAGGTTGGGTCGACTACCTCCTCTGACTAAGTAGACCAGGGACCATGATGGCCCGGGACGACGGAACCATGGGATCTTGATCGGGTCTATCATCCATTCCCCCACCATCCGCTTTAAGTGCAAGATGGTGCAATTTTCAATTTTAAATATTAAATCTCCAAATCTCCCAACTTTTCAAATTCTCAAATCTTCAAACTTTCAAACCTTCAATCCATTGCTGCTACTATATGCCAGACAATTCGTGTCTTTACGTATCTGATTGATGACTAGCCTTAATCGAAAGTTCTCTCTCGTTACCGGGAGGGGTAATTAACTATAGGGGCTTGCGCCTATAGGAAACCAGAACTCAGATTATAAAGTCCTTGCAAAATGAGGGCGAAATCTCTGGGTAGTGTCTTATCTACTATCTCATCTGCCTTCCAAAATTTACCCCAGAACTTAAATCTGTTAAAACTCCCCCCGAAAAGAACAGCATAAAAAAAAAGAGCGGGCGGAGGCCGGGGTCGAATTTTCGGAGCCCACAGATTTCTGTCGACTCCATTGGGGATTGGTTTCTCTTTCCATCTTTGGCTAGTCATCTACGTGCTATAGTAGTAGCAAAAAAAAATAATGATAATACTAAGCTCTACACAGTGAACATCGGGGCGTGACACCTGAACCTCGAGTTCAGGGATCCGCCGCCGAAAGGTCCCGTCGGAAAGGAAAAGAAATCTGGAGGCCAAAGCCTTACAGAGAAGAAGATAATAGAAGAAAAAGAACTGATTTGGGCGTGACATCCGGTACTGCTTCCCGGAGATCCGCCCCCAATTACAAACAACATCAGAAATGGGTCCAAAAGAAGATCCATGATGACGCTCCTCCCAACGGTAGACAGCTTGGAGAATCCTCCAAGGGATCCCGTCGCTCACCAACTCCTTCCAAGGAAGAGACGACCAACTTCGACCGTAGCCCACGGGTTGAAGAGATCTTCCTGCCTAACCAAGAACCGGAGATCCAGTGGCGCCGCCGCTCGGAGATCCGAGTACTAGAAGAAGAGGAAGAAGATATGGGAGAAGAAAATCTGGAAGAATACATTGAAGAAAATTTAGAAGAGGTAAATAACACCTTGGACATGGAAGTGGTCTACATGGTGAGACACATCAATGTCGAAGAGGAGGCCTACTACGACGATGATGAAGATGACGATCGTTGGCAACCACCGCCTAGACAAGTATATCGGCGCCGCCATGAAGCCGGGTCCACCACTGGCAGAGGTGTCCATTCTCAAGAAGAGCAGTGGGAGACTGCGGTCTCCAAGAAAACCGTGAAAATGCTGAAACAGCTCGAAGGAGTTCCGGGTGTAAAATGGAAATCTCCTACGGAGCCAGTATTAAATTTGAAGGCACTGCCTGTGACACAGGCATCTGCTTCTAAACAGTTTCCCAATCAAGCCGGTCCTTCAAAACTTGGGAAGGCAAAGTCCAAGAGGAAGACCAAAGTGAAGAAGCTTAAGGAGAAGAAGACTGCAACCCAAAGGGTTATAGATAGTCTGGATGAATACTACCAGACCGCAAGGCGCCCTGTTAAGCTTGCCGACTTTATGTCAGAGCTCAAGATTGACGAAACAGAGGAAGCTAATGAGAACCCTCTTCCCACAGAAGTTTGTCGAGTCATTTCAGTAACACCAATAACTCCGACAAAAGAAAGATATGTCAAAGAGATGATCGTTGAAACCTGTCTGGCAACATCGTCAATGGACTACAGCTCAGAGGAGGATCTATATTTTCCAAAGACAGATGAATCAGATCCCGATATAGCATCGCAGATAGGACATGTGAATCTGGGAGGTGATTCTGAGTCAACGAATGAATCCCTAGACGCGACGATGGCAGACTCTGAAGAAAATGCACCGTCAAATGAGTCTGAGCCAGAAGAGATCACTCAAGTGCAGTTGAGAAGTGGCAAGATACTGCCATCCCCGCCAAAGAAGCAGATCTCCAACAAAGATAAGGGAAAAGAGATAGTTATCAACGAAGACATCATCTCCGAGGATCCCAAGAAGAAACATACTCCAGTTAAGGGAATAGATTATAATATCTTATCACATCTGAGGAAGATCCCTGCCCAGCTCAGCATGTACGACGCTCCGGTAATGTCTAAGGATCTTCGGGAGACTTTGATTCAGGCTCTCAAAGACCCCGAAAGATACGAGGCATATTTTGCTGAACGCAACCTGACTGAGGTCCTGCAAGCTCGTAACGAGCCGTTCATCACTTTCACCGAGGATGGCATGATGCTCGGGACTGCAGACCATAACCGACCTCTGTATGTTACTGTAGAGAGTGATGATTTGGTAATCAGTCGAATTTTGATCGACCCTGGGTCATCCATCAACCTTATGAGCTTAAAAGCACTAAGGTCGTTGTGCCTCAACGTGGAACACCTTGGGCCAGATAAGCTTATGGTACATGGCTTTAACGAGAAAGGGTAGAAGACCCTTGGATCGTTTATGCTCCCTCTTGTGTTTGGAGAATTCCATACAGAAGCTAAATTTCATGTAATTGATGCGGACACTTCATTCAAGGCGCTCCTGGGCCGCCCCTGGCTGCATGAATATGGCGTTGTCCCGTCAACACTACATCAGTGCATGAAGTATCTCAGGGATGGAGAAGAGTTCAGGATCTCTGGCGACATCCAGCCCTTTACAGTCCATGAAGCAATAGTCTATGAAGATGCGCAGTATTTCATGCCAAAGAAGCAGAGACTGTCAAACTCTCTAAAGGCTCAAGCATCTAACCCAAAGAGTGCAAAGCAACCTGAACAGAAAGGTGAGAGGAAGCAGGTGGGGAGAAAGAAGGCGTCGCTGACTCTTCCCAAAGAAACTTCCACTTCTAAAGAAAGAAAACATGTACCTCACCTTGGGAGCGACACAGATGAAGATGATGTCACCCCTACAAAATCTCAGAAGGTATGCCATTCGATGGACGAATGGAGTAGGGAGGTCGCATATTCAAATGATGATTATGACTACGATTCTATATATATGAACACTGTGCAAGATGTAGTCTCTAGAAGAATAGATAGCCTGTCAATCTCAGACATCGTGCTTGTAGTCACTCGCGTTCCCCTACAGTATTTCAAAGAAATAATTACACGAGATGTGCATAAAGTTTAAGAACTTGTGACCCTTTATCTGCCTCCGATCAGAAAGGGGATTGAGTCAGGGAATATATTCTATTCCGTAGGAAAGGATGAAGAAGTGAATCGTGATTGGGACCATGTCTTCATCGATTCTGAAGAATTACTACCTACGAGACTACCTAGGTTTAATACCAAAGGCATTCAAAGAATGTTGCGAAAGTGGATCAATGTTCCCACCCCCAAACGACAACTTCGTATGTGCCTAAGTCTCTGGTATGGAAGGAATCCACGTCCAATGCGGCGGAAGGAAATGAATGCATATAAAGGTATTGGATTCGTCAGGCGAAAATGCATCCGGAAGGAGACTTGCCGAGCCATCACTTGCAGGGAAGTTGAACCCAATGACGAGTCTGATGAAGAGGTCTATGAAGTTGATGATTACGATGATCAGCCTCTAGAGGCCAAGCCTGCACCAGAAGAGCTTGAAGATGGTGAACAGGCAACCACTATGGACGAACTAAAAGAAGTCAACTTGGGAACCGAGGATGACCCTCGCCCAACCTTCATTAGTTCCCTTCTGCCGGAAGATCAAGTGGAAGAGATAAAAGAACTCCTCTGTGAATTCAGGGATTGCTTTGCCTGGACATATGCTGAAATGCCTGGCTTATCCCCTGAGGTAGCAGTTCATAGGTTGGCAATCAAACCGGATGTCGCACCCGTCAAACAAGCTCTAAGGAGAATGAGATTGGAGATTGAAGAACAGGTGATTGCTGAAACCAAAAAGCTCATAGAAGCGGGCTTCATCCGTGAAGAGAAATACGCTGACTGGATCACCAATATTGTCCCTGTCAAGAAGAAGAATGGATAGATTCGTATCTGTATTGATTTCAGGGACCTCAACAAGGCGTGCCCAAAAGATGACTTTCCACTTCCTGTATCAGAACTCCTAGTAGACAATGCGTCAAATTATGACATGTTCTCGTTTATGGATGGATCGTCAGGTTACAACCAGATCAAGATGGCTCCTGAGGATGAAAGGCATACGTCATTCAGAACGTCCATCGGCATTTTCTGCTACACGGTCATGCCCTTCGGCTTGAAGAACGCTGGTGCTACCTACCAACGGGCGATGACCCATATCTTTGATGAATTAATACATCAGAAGGTCGAATGCTATGTAGATGACCTTGTTGTCAAAAGCATAGACCGAAAGGATCACTTAAACGACCTGAGGATCGTATTTGAAACAATCAGGAAGTTTGACCTAAAGATGAATCCTCTCAAGTGTGCTTTCGGGGTCTCCTCCGGTAAATTTCTTGGCTATGTCGTTCGTCATCGAGGCATAGAAGTCGATCCCAACAAAATCAAGGCGATCATTGAGATGCCACCGCCAAGAAGTCTCCGTCAACTCCGCTCCTTGCAAGGGCAACTGGCTTTCATTCAACGATTCATATCGAATCTGTCGGGTAGGTGCCAACCATTTTCCAAACTAATGAAGAAGGGTGTCCACTTCAAATGGGATGAGGAATGCCAAGAAGCGTTTGATAGCATCAAAAGATATCTGTTAAATCCGCCCATTCTCGCAGCGCCAATTCCGGGGAAGCCTCTTATACTGTATACAGCTGCACTAGAAGAGTCCCTCGGAGCATTATTGGCCCAACACAATGAAGAAGGCAAAGAGAATGCACTTTATTATATCAGTCGGAGATTAATCGGAGCAAAGATACGTTATTCTCCGATTAAAAAGCATTGTCTAGCGCTGATTTTTGCAGTTCAGAAACTCCGCCACTATATGCTCTCCCACAAAATCACCTTGATATCAAAGATCGATCCGCTGAAGTTTTTGATGACAAGACCAGCGTTGAGAGGTCGTTTAGCAAGGTGGGCAGTGCTATTACTGCAATTTGATATTGTGTATATGCCATAGAAAGCGGTGAAGGGACAAGCTTTGGTAGATTTTCTCGCCGCCCATCCAATTCCAGCAGGCTCTCCGCTCAATGATGATTTGCTTGATGAACAAATCATGCAGGTCGAGGAAGAAGAGAAGCTACAATTTTGCGAGATATATTTTGATGGAGCATCGTTTATCAAGTCTCCCAGACCTCCAAATCTTACAAAAGCTCAAGCTGGCATCGGTCTTGTCTTTATAGAACCCGAGGGAGGTATCATGAGATTCTCGTTCAGTTTAACTGAACCTCGGACCAATAATGAAGCCGAATACGAAGCTCTAATAGCAGGACTGGAAATTGCGATTGGTGTCCAAATCACAAATCTTCAAATCTTCGGTGCTCAACTCGTAATAAATCAAGTCTTGGGTATTTAAAAGATTTGCAAATTTGAGTTAGCCCACTATCACCGGCGGACCCTCGAGCTCCTAAAGCAAGTGCCAAATGTTAAGATAGCTCGAATCCCTCGAGGGCAAAATGCAAAACAGATTGTTTGGCCAAATTGGCCAAGGAGCTGGCAAATGAAGATAAGAAGATACATATATTTGTTGCGGTTGAAAATCGTCGAATCTTGGAGCCAGTAATATTACAATTTCCACATGCAGAGAGACTACTAGATTCAAGCCATCAGGATATAACCCCAGTTAATCTTCAACCTCCCCAACCAATCGATCTTGAATATCAACATGAAGAAAATCAAGCTTCTAAGAGAAGACGTAAGGCCAATCTAGTTTCAGAATCATGGTGGTATTGCTTGGATGTTGAAGTCGAAGATGATTGGAGGCAACCATTCATTGATTACTTCAAAGAAAATAAACTCCCAACAGATAAATCTCTGGCCGCACAAATCAGGAAAAGAGCATTACGATATGCGTTTGTCAACGATACGCTGTACCGACGAGCTTTTGATCAAATATGGCTACGATATCTAGGGACCAAGGAAGCCGATAAAGTGGTAGCAGAAGTTCATGAAGGACTCTGCGGAGCACACCAGTCAGGTCCCAAGATGGCTGTTAAAATCAAAAGAATGGGTTATTACTGGCCTATGATGGTGAGAGATTGTATCAACCACGCTAAGAAGTGCCACGAATGTCAGATTCACGGTGATGTTATTCATCAACCGCCAAATCCACTACATCCAACGGTAGCGTCTTAGCCATTTGAATGTTGGGGCACAGATGTAATTGGGCCAATAGATCCGCCGTCTTCGGCAGGACACCGCTTTATACTGGTATCAACAGACTATTTTTCTAAGTGGGCAGAAGCGGCACCATTCAGGGAAGTTACGTCTGAGCACGTGATCAATTTCTTCACCCACAATGTCGTCTATAGATTCGGTGTACCACGCCGTGTGATCTCAGACAATGGCACAGCATTCAAGAGTACAAAAATCTACAAGTTCGTAGATCGTCACAAGATTGACTGGCGGTACTCGTCTATATATAACCCAAGAGCCAATGGTTTGGCTGAGGCCTTCAACAAGACGCTGGTGAAGTTGTTGAAGAAAATCCTCACCAAAAATAAGAGAGAGTGGCATACAAAGATGGCAGAAGCATTATGGGCGTACCGTACAACCTACAAAACACCAACCAAAACCACTCCTTACTCACTAGTGTTCGGGGCTGAAGCCGTCTTACCACTAAAAGTTGAACTACCATCTCTTCGGGTCGCTATCCAGAATGAACTTACTTAAGAGCAAAATGCTCGGTTGAGAATGGAGGAGCTCGATGCACTCGACGAAGTTAGATTGCAAGCCCAACAAAACCTATAAATCTACCGAGGAAGGATGGTAAAATCATTTGATCGGATGGTGCGCCCTCAATCCTTTCAAGAAGGGGAATTGGTCCTGGTGCTGAGAAGGCCAATCATCCCTCACCGAAAAATTGGTGGTAAATTCGTATCCAATTGGGAGGGTCCCTTCGTCATCGAGAAGGTGTACCAAGGAGGAGCCTACCAGCTTATCGATCTGCACGGTCAGAGGCCCATGCCGCCGATCAACGGTCGACACCTGAAGAAGTACCATGCGTAAAATTGCTCAAGGAAATATTATATTTAATGTATTGTGTATTTCATGCATATTTATATACACTTTACATTCTATATTTTTGAAATTTTCTTGTGTCGCAAGAATGCATTTCAAAATCACCCTGCAGGACAGGGGGCATTTTAAATATTTATTTGGGTTGACATCGTGCTACGTGTCGAGATCCCCAAATAAATATTTAAAATCACAAAATCCTAAATTTATCTCATTCTGAAATGTCCCTGCGAGACAGGGGGCATTTTAAATATTTATTCGGGTCGACATCGCGCTGCATGCCGAGATCCCCCAAATAAATATTTAAAATCACCAACGCAAATATTTTTTTATATTCAAGAATACAACAAATTCTTTTCAAAGTATATGCAAGTGAGCTCCAAAAGAGCGAGACACCGCCTTCTCCAACAAACTAAGATTTCAAAGGTCAGAAAGAGACTTTTTGCAACTACACACTCTAACAAATTGAGCCAGAACAACCTGAAGTCTTTCAGCAGCCTGAAGCTTAAGGTTCGAGTGGGAGTAAGAGGTCGGATCCAACACGCCCAAATATGGTCGGATCGCTGGCAGCTCCGTCTATTCAACACGCCATAAGAAAGGCCGTAGTAGCGGAACCCCCACTTCGTCAACTCATCAGTAGGGACTGTAGGAAGTACGAAGGCAAATTTGACTCGACAAGTTCAAGTGATCGTAGTCTACTAAACTCTCCTAATTGACCAGAGAATCAAAGTTCCAGTGGGAAAAGAGGAATCTCGAGCAACTACCGAATCTGCGTAGGCTCCAAATCTTCAACCACAAAGGAGAACTCCAAATCTACCAACTTCAGTAAAATTAGCATTGGGAAGCACATTTCCCCTAGCTCAAGTCTGAAGCTTGAATGGGTGTAAAAGGTCGGATCCAACAAGCCCAAATTTGGCCGGATCGCTGGCAGCTCCATCTACTCAACACGCCATAAGAAAGGCCGTAGTAGAGGAACCCCCATCTCAGCAACCAGAGGACGAAGAGCTGTCAAATCCCAGCTCGCCCAATCTGATGAACTCAAGTGACTCAGATTAAAGTCTCCTCAAGTGGTTAAGGATTAAGATACTACCTATATTTGGTACTATCAATCAAATCCGAGACCTGCAAAATCCTTCAATAAATCCGTAAAGCACAAAGCGAGGATCGAAGGAATTTTTCTTCAACAAGTCCATCAAAGCACAAAGCAAAGGACTGAAGAAATTATCCCATAGTTCACATAGAGCCTAAGGCTGAACTAAGAAGATTTCATCATCAAGTCTGTTGCGCACAAAGCTCTGGACCGATGATTGTTCGTCACTGACCTAGTATAAACCTAGAGGGTTTGGTCGCCAGCATCTACTCCTTCGCCAAGCCTGCTAAAGCAAGAAGCAAAGGGCAGAAGGTAAAAAAAAACCTGACAAATCAGGTAATTCTCCATCAATGTCTGCCGCACAAAGCATAGGATAGGAGAAATCAAAATCTCAGGACTCAAGTTAAAGCTACGAAAAGAAGCATCCTGAATGACATCTACAAATATCCCTAAAGACTGGGGGTATTTTAAATATTTATTTGGGTCGACATCGAGCCGCGTGCCGAGACCCCTAAATAAATATTTAAAATTTCTTGCTAAAATGCAAGTAAAGAATGGGAGAATGGAAGGTCCTCTATAAACCAAATGTGTTATCATCATAAAATGCAATCTGAGCAAGATACAACCAGCAAAAGTGACAAAAATATTACATCTACACATGATGGTGGCAAAAAAAAAAGCGGTAATGATATCTACAAGTGTCAGGAGAAAGTATTCTAGCACTCTCATATGGATCTCTATTTGATAAGGGCCAATAAGTCAATCATGTTATTGACTACAAGTGCATCTAAAGATTTACAAAGGCATAGAGATGGACTCTTGAAGATCTATAGAGAAAGAAAATTAGTGTGTGACATCCAAACAAGCTTTTGGAGATCCATAAAATGAGATCCCCTGTGTGACATCCAGAGTAAATATTTGGAAATGCCACAAGGTCAATCATCATACAACAAACGTGATTCGCTCTAGACGCGAACCACATTTGCTGGGGGGCATTTGTTGACCCCCACAACTCAAACCACGCATAAAAGGATAAAAATGATGAATCAAGTAGTGCGTGGGTTGGTCTGATACCTTACTTGAAGGGTCAAATGATCTCTGAATGCCAGACAGACTGCGCAGTTGCAATCAGAACATCAAATTCTACTAGGTCGAGGCCCCTCGCAGTCGAATCGGATGAGATCGGTCAAAAGAGGTGGCTGACACCCGAAATTAAAATGCTAGGCTGATCAAATGATGTCAGATCAACAAACAGATTTTGTCATTAGGTCTGGAATGTTGTCAACCTATAAAAATAAAGTCTTGTTTATTCAATTTGGAACATCCAGAATGGTGGCACGGATCCTGAGGAAACAACAAGGATTTCGAGAAAAATCAGCCTCTCTGCTGTCCAAATGATGTCCGGTCGTGAAACGGATTTTGCCATTGCGATCGGAATATCGCAAATACTTAAAAACTATATTTTCTATATTCAAATTGGATCATCCGGGTTTGTGGCATGGATTTCGAGAAAATTAGCCTCATCGCTGTCCAAATGATGTCCGGTCGCTAAACAGATTTCGCCATTGCAATCGGAATATCGCAAATATTTAAAAACTATATTTTTTATGTTCAAATTGGATCATCTGGTTTGATGGCACGTATTTCGAGAAAAATTAGCCTCGTCGCTGTCTAAACGAAGTCCGATTGCGAAACGTACCGCGTCGTTGCAGCCGGAATATCGACAATACCCTAAATCCACTATTAATTTGTCTAATTTTGACATTCGGTAAAATTGACACGCAAAAAAGAGAGAAGCGGCACGTAAATCGAGAAAACACGCAAATCGGGATGATTTTGGATTGATTAGAACATGGCTGTTATCCTAACTTAATGCTATTACTAATTATAGCAAGTCATTATTAACATTACCTATGCGTTTAAGCAGAAAATGGAAAGTCAAACAAGATTTTAAATCACATTAATTTGCAAACCTCGTTCTGTCGAAGTCCTTATCAGGGATTCCGTAAATCCTGCTGCTGTAGCCATTCCGGTCTTCTCCCGTCAGCTCCATGACGTGATTTTTCCTTAATCTAGCTTTTTGTCCGTCGTTCAGAAGAGGTTAAACAGAACCTCGTTGGTTTCTTCGGCTAGACAGATGAATCCTGTCTCTATTTTCTTTGTGGGAAGACTCTTCAAGCCTTGGCAACCAAGCCTTCCTCCCTTGCCTTACCCGTCTACAGCAAGGAGCCACAAAGCCCAAATCTTCTCTTCCACCTCCGCCTTCTTTCTCTAGAGTTTCTATGATAGTTTCATCAGCTGCGAAAGAGAAGAGATGGCAAGGATTAAGGTACACAAGCTTCCACAGAAGTCTAAGACGGAACTCCTGAACCACCTCAGACCTCTCATGCAATAATTCCATCACTCAATAAACCTCCCGTCTCCTCTCTACTATCCGCACCTAGCAAGCCTGTTACTCTCCGGCTCTTCCCCTTGCCTCTAACAATTCTCCTCTACCCCTGCCAGAACCTGAATGTTGTATGGTTCATTCCTTTCGTAAAATGCTTACAGCTTCAGATACAAGCACCCATGGAGGATTTTCAGTTCTTAGGAGACATGCAGATGAATGCCTACCTCCATTAGATATGTCACAGCATCCACCATGGCAAGAGATGGCTGCCAAAGAGCTACATGGCAATGAATGGCATTTCCGTCACATTTTTCGAGGACAACCTAGGAGGCATCTGCTTACCACTGGATGGAGTGTTTTTTATTAGCTTAAAGAAATTGATTGCTGGAAGCAGAGTATGAGAAATCGGGAATGCCAAAGGCTTGCGAATGATGCTATGGATGACATGGCAACAAATGAGGTGGAAGTTCGTCAAGGAATCATGCCACTGCGAGATGATATACAAGCAAAGGGACTGTTATTAGAGAAAACTCGAGTGCAGATGATAATGGCGGAGTAGAATGCCAATGATCTTAAAAGATCTTTTGAGAGTTTGTGTGATTCAGCTAGAGGAGACATTGATACCATAGAAGGAGCTGAACGTGAACTTCTACTGGCTGAAGAAGAACTAAGTGTTGCGGAGGCTGAGAAAGCCCATTATGAGGAAGTAATGCACAACAAGGTACTGCATGATACTAGGGAAGCAGAAGCTTACCTATATGAGCTGCAGCGCATTCATCAGTCTTTGGCAAACAAGGATGCCTGGGTTCTTGTGGTTGAGAATGCCATTGGAAGGTTATTAGATGCCTTTATTGTCTCTAATCATAAAGATTCACTTGTTCTAAGAGCTTGTGCTAGAGAGGCATATTATCATAATCTTCAGATTATTATCTACGATTTCTCAAGATCAAGACTTAATATACCCAGTCACTTGCTTCCTACAACATGCCATTCAACTACTGTCTCAATCTTGCATACAGAGAATCCTACCATCTGGAATGTTTTAGTAGATATGGGTAGGGCTGAAAGACAAGTTCTTGTTCCAAACTATGAGATAGGCAAAGATGTTGCTTTTGAACAGAGAATTCAAAATATGAAGCAGGTCTACATTTCTGACATTTTCAGAATGTTTTATACGGTTTAGTCTAGATTATGCTCCCACCAAACAAGAGGCTTATGAATGGTCGCCTTTGCAGAATTAAGAATCAAACTCATGAGCTTGAGAAGGAGGCCGAGATCATTCAAGAGTTGATAAAAAAAAATGAAAAGAAAATAATGTGCATTTGTATGCATTTTTATAATTAGTGTATTTTGTGTATTTTTGCAAGTTGTACTCCAATGTCGCCAACCCATCTCAAAGGTATAACTTTTCTAACTCAGATTCCCGTTCTCGTCGTTTACAGCGGACCGACAAACCCCCTATACGTGCTCTCGTAGCACGGTAGGAGGGAGCCCGGTGCGACGCCTAAGACGAGGCGGGTAATCACTTAAAATCCCGTTTTCAGCGTTTGCGACGGACCGGAGAACCACCTATACGCGCTCTCGTAGCACGGTAGGAGGGAGCCCGGTGCGATGCATACGACGAAGTGGGTGAACCCTATACACGCTCTCGTAGCGTGGTGGGGAGAGCCACTTGTGTTCGTCATATGGGTATTTTTGAAGACCCCATACACGCTCGCGTAGCGTGGTGGGATGAAAAGATGTATGGCCACGGTGTCACACGACACCAACCATACACGCTCTTGTAGCGTGGTGGGGTGGCCCAGTCTCCCAAAATTTCCCCTAAACGGGGGAGACGCCGGGAGGCTGCCGAATTTTCCGGTGAAACAAAGGACTTAACTTGAACTAAAATGAACTCAACTAAACTAAATCCAAACTTGAACAAAATGTTTTAAGAACTTGGAATTCAATGTGATAACAAGGACTTGATTTTGGACAATAGGGAACATGAGCTTGAACTTAAACCTCATGTGAGATTAAGTGAATTTGAATTTGAGCCAAATGACATTGAACTGGACATACAGATTGGACCGCATGAACTTGACTTGAACATTTGAACTCAAGCAAATACTTGAGTTGGACCACAGGAAACTTGGATAATATTTGGACAGCTTGAACTGAATTGAGAATTTGAACTGAATTCAAATGAATTAAGTTTGAATTTGAACAGAATGCAAGCAAATAAGTAAGACCTTGTGATAAAAGCAGAATCCCGCATACAAATTGTTTGCGAATAATGATGCAAAGCCTCCAAATAAGCATTAATGAACAAGACATGATATAAGTGACAAATAAACTCTCAATGCGAATGAACATTGAATGAACTCTCAAAGCATACAAGTGGTGAACATCGATGAATAAAGGAGAAACAGCACGACTAAAAACTTTCTCTTGCCATCTACTATTTCTTCTCATTTCCCATATCTTTTTGCCTATTTTGTATCATTCAATGCTTGGAGGGGGAACTTATAGCACATGCTGCACTATCCTTCTTTTACCTGGGTCATCTCTAAAGTTTACCCTCCTCAATCTTTCCACCCTGGGCATTGAATTTCTGCATTTCCTAAAAAAAAATGGAGTTTCATCTTCCTTTTGGGGGAGAAAGTGATGACCTTGACAAAATCCTAAATTCTTTGATATTTGGATAACTAAAAGATGTGAGCTGCCGCCTTTTTCTAAAGGCCAATGCCCTCATACATCACTATTAGTAATGAAAATTGAAGAGGATGCCTTTTGGATGCTTGTTGTCCTCCTTGAAAATGTCTTGGTGAATGATTGCTGCACTGATAACCTCTATGGATGTCATATTGAGCAGAGGGTGTTCAAAGATTTGCTTGTTTAAAAAAAAAAAAAGTCCAAGGATTGCAGCACATTTGGAGGCTATGGGATTTGATGTGTCACTAGTTGTTACTGAGTGGTTTTTTGTGCCTTTTCTCCAAGTGTTTACCCTCAAAGCATTCAACTTGTGATGACCATTTTAATTGGAATGAAGATTATTGATGAACGCAATCCATCCAACATTCAGTGTTAACATAAAGGCGAATACGCTAAATCTATCTACAAACAATGGTAGTAGGGATACTTAATGGATGGTGTATCCCTTACAAGCAATGATGATTGACCTATGATGAATATGAAAGGTTCCTTGCAAACACCAATGAAAGGAAGAATGCGGTGAACGTGCCTCACTAGCAATCAACATCAAATTCACAAACTGTCGTGTTAATTCGCATGCAAGTGATGACAGGATATATATTTCTGAGTTGATGAACTTCTTAGACATATGCGTACTCATGCAAATGTCACTTGCAAGCAAAGATGAAAGCATCTATGAACTGTATAACAAGGGCAGTGAGCATGGCAAGAAGCCTACAGTCGAAACTGGTCAACATACAACTGAATACACCGGTCTTCTACGCCACCGGATCTGCAACATCCATGCAAGCAGACAGAAGGCGTACAAATCCCCAAAAATACCCCCGCACATGTGCACCTTGATTTGTATACACATAGGAACACTAAAAGGGGTAAATACAATCATACAACCTACAGGGGCCCCGGCGAGCGTGTTATTGGTATACACGTGACGCCTAGGGATGCTGCGCGGGTCAATAAATTTGAGCCCGATCCTCCTATGCAAGCAGATAGGAGTAGACAAGGTTCAATAAATAACTATGAAATGCCCCCAAACACCCACATGGGCCCCGACGAGCGTGTTATTGGTATACACGTAACGTCTAGAGATGCTGCGCGGGTCAATAAGTGAATTCAAGTTCGAACCCGATCCTCCTATACGGGTAGATAGGAGTTGACACGGCTCGAACCATTAAATAAATATGCGGTCGTGAGATCGACCGGGATATTTGTTTTATATGTTCATATTAGGCCTTCAAGGCCTATAATCAAGAGAATTCACTAACAGGGGCATAAGGCCTACAAAACCCGATCCTCTGTCGATAGCTCGGTAGAGTCGACAAGGTTCAATTCATAAATACAAATGACCCCACACCCCGATGATGGCCGTGTTGAATGTGAACCTCAACCGGAGGGGTCCACACAGATCATTTCAAATACCACCCAATTACCCAAAACTCCACAAAAAATTCCCAAATACCCAAAACTACAAAACTCCACAAAAAATCCAAAAATCTTTCCAACTTCAAATATTTAAAACTGAAATCCAATCATTCGATCACTTAAAGCAAAATTCATCTACCCTCCGCAACAGTTTGCCAAGGTGGATAAATAAAAATTTACTTCAGCTCACAAAGAGCCAATGCCTAGTCAAAAATATCACTAGGATCCATTCTCAAACAATCTCCTGCCAGCAAGGATGTGGTACGAGTCCTCTAACCGGCAGTTTCGCCGCCAAATGGCACTGCAGGATAAACGGTTATGACTCGGGGCCCTCTGAACCAGGTGGTCGCCGCCAAATGGCACCATTATATTATGGTTATGGCCAGAGCCCGTATGCTCCTCAATGACATCAAATCCTTGAGATATGAATCAATAGGATATGATCGATAGGGCACAAAGCCCTCTGTTAGCTAAGGTGGATTCAAATTTGTCCCCTTAGACAAATATTCCCCCCAGGTCTACAAGGTACCCTTGGACGAAGCAACCCATGGCTGCCGACAAGGATCCTTCTGTCAGGTTGGGTCGACTACCTCCTCTGACTAAGTAGACCAGGGACCATGATGGCCCGGGACGACGGAACCATGGGATCTTGATCGGGTCTATCATCCATTCCCCCACCATCCGCTTTAAGTGCAAGATGGTGCAATTTTCAATTTTAAATATTAAATCTCCAAATCTCCCAACTTTTCAAATTCTCAAATCTTCAAACTTTCAAACCTTCAATCCATTGCTGCTACTATATGCCAGACAATTCGTGTCTTTACGTATCTGATTGATGACTAGCCTTAATCGAAAGTTCTCTCTCGTTACCGGGAGGGGTAATTAACTATAGGGGCTTGCGCCTATAGGAAACCAGAACTCAGATTATAAAGTCCTCGCAAAATGAGGGCGAAATCTCTGGGTAGTGTCTTATCTACTATCTCATCTGCCTTCCAAAATTTACCCCGGAACTTAAATCTGTTAAAACTCCCCCCGAAAAGAACAGCACAAAAAAAAAAGCGGGCGGAGGCCGGGGTCGAATTTTCGGAGCCCACACTAGAAGACTCGTTGCTTGACCCAAGGGACTCACCTATTTGTCCATTGCATTTTCCCTCACAGACTCGCCCAATAAATTCATCTTAGAGAACTAATTCAAAACCCACTCTTTTAGGGACTCACTGAAGCACTCACCTCAAATGACTAGCAAATTGCATAGGGCAGTTGCCAGAGATACCTTAAGTCATGTTTAAGATAGATGGCCATATATGCCTTTTAACATAGTCCACGTGTCTATATTAATTTGTATTTATCAAGTTATATATTATTTCATTACATTACTAGGTATAACATTTTGTACAACACTTTTAAGACATCGAAAGAGATATTTTGAAATTCATGTCACCTTTTTTACGGTTCAAAGAAATTACCTGATCTCTCGGCCGTTCTCCATATCCCCTAATTCACCCTTGTGTTCGGATGCTCAACCTAAGCAAACTTCCTATTAAGATCAAATATCACCCACAAATAATTTTTAAAGTGAACAATAATCATATCTAATATTTAAGATAACCAATCTTTGACATTCACATTTTACAAATATTCAGATATTCATATGGCTGAATACTAAAATTATTCTCCTTCGTATTCCCACTTCAGCAATTTTCACCACTTCATCAAAGACCAACTTCATTTATCAGAAACTAAAACTTTAAACTAATAGATGTCGTTTTGATCATTACTTATTTGCCATAGTTAAAACATCTGCTAAAAAAATAGCTTTTATGTCATTTTTAATAAAATCGCTGCTTTGAGATGCTATCTTAGATGTTCAATTGTAGTAGTGCAGCTTTGTGAAAGAAATAAGCTTCTCCAATAATGGAGCCATCAGCGAAGTTACCACAGCATTCTCCCAATAAAAAAAAAAAAAGGAGAAAGGGACAGAAACATTTTGAGAACTCCAACGAACGAAATGGGCAACTGTACCAAATTGAGCAAACAACACAGGTGAAACTGTAAACGCTTTAGCCCTCTCCATTAGTTAGTTGGAGACTGGAGAGACTTAAGTTTTCTATACCTCACAAGGGAGGGCGCGTTGAGTGAAGGAATCACAAATATTGAGCCATCATCTCATGCATAACTCATATAATAAACAATAAACACATAGATGAGAAGAGAAAAGCCAAAGCTTATCATATAAATTAAACAGGAAAAATGTTGTACTGGTGCTGATCCCACCCCAAATCATCACTTTAAAATATAGAAAAATCCACTTTAAAAGGTGTGCAAACCTCTAATGTGCTCATGGGAAAATAATAATGAAGTGAGAAGACAACCAAGAAAAAAACTATCAAAATATTTCATCTCAGAGTGCTATAATAGGTTATTAAGAGGCTAGAAATTTCTTGGAACTCAGATTTGCTGGGAAAGCTAAAAAAGAGTGACAGCTTGTAAGGAATATTATTCTAAAAATAAGTACATTAGCTATGAAATTTAATTGTATGCTTGATTTGATCAAAGAAACAAGCAAACCTAAACTGCAATTAATGTA
Source organism: Dendrobium chrysotoxum (assembly GCA_019925795.1). Classification (NCBI taxonomy): domain Eukaryota; kingdom Viridiplantae; phylum Streptophyta; class Magnoliopsida; order Asparagales; family Orchidaceae; genus Dendrobium; species Dendrobium chrysotoxum. The sequence continues at coordinate 3,731,918 of CM034301.1, read as the reverse complement.
CTTTAAGAGCCATATGGAAGAAAAAACCAGGGATTACAGTTCAAGGCAAAAATATCAGCCCCAGTTATGGTATTGAATGAAGCAGCTGGGAAGGAGACATGATAAAGTTTATAAGTTTATACAAAACGAAATGGGGGAAGAACATTTTTAGCCAGATTAAGGATTAGGTTTTGTTTCAGCTGCGAAAGCTTTAAGAAACCACAAAAAGAACAACAATAATAACGTGGATATCTTAAAGCCCAGTAAAGAAGAAGCCGGCTGTTAGGAACCAATACCTAGCTAATAAGAGAACCCAAAAATAAGGAATGGGAACAGAATTTACCACCATTATTGCATGAAGATGATGAAAGGCAAAGCAACTGAAGAATGATGCAAGGAAGAAATCCTTCACAAATGAGAGGGTTGAGAACTTTGGACCTTATTCTGGCTATTGGCAACCAAACATTAAGTAAAGATGAACACCATAAGAAAAAAATAGAAGAGTTCGCACATCCCAACATCAAACATTGAAACGAAAAAATGACACTGCTTTACAGATTAATTAGAAAACCACAAAGCAGCGTTTTTTCCCCCACAGTGAACGAAATAACTCAGCGGCGTAAACTCATCTCTTGAATCCTAATATCCATCTTCATTTCCTCACAGATTATAAGGTTGCTGCATCGGCTGATGCAGCTATGGCTGTTGCTGCTCCTGTTGCTTTCGAATGGAATGCTTGTTATTATGCATCCAAACCTTAAAAACTTGCCTGCTAACCCCAACCTCGGTGCAAAACGTTTCCATCTCCGCCTCATCCTGCCTCTGGATCCTCCACCCGATCCTCTCCGCAAAATCCATCATCCTTACCTTCTGCTCCGAAGTAAATTTCGTCCTAAACCTCTTCTTGGACGACGAAGTCACAAATGGCATATGGCCGCCTCTGACCACAGCCGTCGTCGTGAGGCCGAGTTCCTCGCTAGACGACTCAGTAGTCGTGCCGCCGCTGGTGTTGCCGAAGGCAACCATTCCGGCCGAAGGGCTTGACGAGAAGGAATGAATGTGCTTCTGATGCGGCGTCAGCTGGGGCGCTGGCAGGAGGAGAGGGATTCTTCCCCCGGGTGCGCCCCTGCTGCCGCTGGAGTTGTTGCTTCCGTTGTGGTGGTGGTGGTGGTGGTGGCGGTGGAAAAGATTGTCGCTTTCTCCCTCGCGTCGGTGGAAGCTTCGGTGGCAACCGCAGGCAGCGCATTTCATGATGTCGGCTAAACTGGGCATAAACTCGCCACAGCCATCGAGTATGTTGCCGCCAAGGCTCGCCGCGTGGTTTCGGAGACACTCTCGGTACTTAACCGAAGAGGACTCACCGGGGATCTCCGCCGTTCGGAAGTTCGATCCGTCTCCTTTTCCGCCTTCATTCGCGGGAAAAAGATCTTGCGAAGAATTTTGCACGCTGCCGGAGGTCTGGTCTGACCTAATGCCGTTCCGAACTCCTGCAACTCCACTGGTAGCAACGCTTCTTCCGGGGATGAGCGAAGAGGAAGAAGGCAGAAGAGGCTTAGGAAAAGCCGAATCACGGATGGTAGGTGGGTTATAGCTCACCGTCTCGTCGTCGTCTTCATCATCGTTTTGCCTTCTAAAATCCATCTGTTTATGTTTTCACACTCGGAGTTCTCTCTTACCGTTTCAAACCAACTAGTGATTACCTGAAAACTTTGCTCTCCCTATTCATCGGAAAACAGCCAAAGGTAGAAGTTTGAGCTGGGTTTTAGCTTTTGCAGTGACGAGCATCGACTCCCATCTCTCTGATCGGCATGAATGATGAAGCAACCGAGTGGATGAAGAAGAACGAACAAAGAACCGAGGAGATCGATGTGAGGGGGCAAATGAGTGATTTCGATTTTAAATTTTACCAATGATAATTTCTAGCTGCTTGGCCACGAGCTCAGAAAGACGTGTTCGGGATTAAGCTTGCTGCGGATTAGACTTTGAGAGAGAGACCCACATGATGGAGAGGGTGAAAAGAAGAGAAAGAAGACGGAAAGGAGACTTGACATGGAAGTGCAGCACTAAAGGGAGCATATAGGAGTGAGTGCATTAAGTTTTGGTTTCCTACCAGCCATCTAAAGGGTAGGGGAAAATAAAGGAAAGCTCAGCTTTGAGTCATAATAAGATTGAGGAGATAGGTTGGATTAATATTGAGGTGGGAAAGAAAGAGAAAAGAGAAGTCAGAAGATATGAACGAAGAGAAGTGTGGGGAGAAAGGGAGGTGATTGTAAGAAGGGTTCAGTCCTTAACAACCGACAGCGTCATGTTTCACCTCTCACACGCTCTGCAAACGGGCCCGGCGTAATTATTGTACTGCTCAGTTTCTCTTACCATTATTTCTGTGGCTTGGCCACTTGTGGGTACGAATTTGGGTCGATGCTTCAAGATTTCTCGAATATTATTAATTTATTTTTTAGAGAATTAGGAGCCTTTATGTTCAATTTTTATTATTCAATAAAAAATTATATTATTAAAAAATAATGTAGAATAGTAAGAAAAATACGAAAAAGAAATTAGACCTCTTGTATACAAAAAAGTGAATAAAAAGTATAGAATAAATAAAAAAAAAGAAACAACCAAAGGCTGAAAAAAAAAAACCGTCAGAAGGGACTCAGGAATGGTCAATATTCTATCGAAATCATCATAATATTTATCAGAAAAGGAACAAATACCTTGAATTACTAGATTCGACCATCCAAATCATAAACTGTTTGCTGAGCCAACCCTGCAAGGATCAAAATAAATGAAACAAAGCTCTTGGTTGCTAGAAACGACCTTTGAAAAATTTGAAACTCGTTGACAGACCAACCCTTCATGTAACTAACTCTAATGAAAGAAAATTCCTCTTATCTATTCATCATAGTCTCTATTCCCAGCAGCCAAAAGCCAATTAACATCGAAATGCAATATAATGCCAACAAGCAAACACTAGCAGATAACCAAAGCAAGCACAAAATTACTAAAAGCACCAGCAGAGAACCAAAGCCTGTCCAAAAATCTCCACAGATAAAAATCCTCAGAAAACCAAATGCCTAATATCATGAAAAGATCTCCTAAAAGCAATTTTAGCAAAATTGCTTTCTTAATAAGCCTTCCCACCGTTACTGCATAATGAATATTACTAGCAAATCTTATATTGTTTCTTTCTCTCCATAAGAAATATAAAGTGAAGCAAGAAGTAAGGAAAAATATCTTTTTTGCATCTTTCTCCATGTTTGAGACAGAAATAAAGTCTAAGACTTGTAGGAATGTAGGCCTAAGAATAAAGTGATCTAATCCAAGCACCAAATCAAAAATAATGAAGAAGGAGAAATCACACTCAAAGAAGAGGTGGTTGTGAGTTTCCACCTTAGTACATAAAACACAAGTTTGAGAAACATTAAATTTTTTTTGCAAGAATATATGCAGTTTTTAACCCATTCAACAAAGCCATCCAAGCATAAGAAGAAAAATGCATAGCAACCCTCTTATGCCATATAAAAGAACATCATTCCATCAAAGTAAAACCATCATAAAAAGCAGCATAAAAAATCATAAAAGTTGGTTGAAGCACCCCACCCCTAGAGATATAGGATGCAACTTGATTAGAAATGGAGATATTAGAGACAACTAATGAAATAGAAGTAGAAAAAGTGTCCAGCAAATTCCAACCACCTAAAGTTATTAGATCTCCCACAAAGGCCAATTGTAAAGAAGAAGCAATATAGGAACCCAACATCTCATGTAAGGCTTTGCCCCCACACCAAGGATCCCAATAGAGGGAATGAGAGCTATTATCATTAATAATAAGAGACCTTGCTCTTAATATTCCTAGCAATAAAGTAGATAAATTTACAAAAAGTGGTAACTTTTTGAGGAGGAGGCTTCCAAAGAGAAGCTTAACCCAGCAAGAAAATAAACAATTACATTTAAAATTTTCCACATAAGAGAACAACTAAAAGTAAAATATAAAGAATTGGGATCTGGAATGCCCAAATCCCCAAAACACTTAGGATGACACACGTCTTTCTAAGTAATAATATGAATTTTGCTTGCATTAACATCATGAAACAGAAAATTAGAGCAGACCGTCCTAATAAATTTTCAACTAGAGTTAAGCAGTATAAGACCCCTAATATAATATCAGATATTATTACTAATAGAGAACTTGAGAAATTTAAGCCTTCCAGCTAAAGAAAGAATCTTAACTTTCCAGCCAGCAAGAAGTTCAGTAATTTTATTGAGCAAATGTTAAAAATTAGTGGAAATGAGCCTTTTAGAAGAGATAGGAAACCTAGGGGAATTAATATTGTTATGAGCAATAGGGAGATTCAATATTTGACAAATATTATCAGCCGCTAAAGAACTTCTGGAAAAGATAGCCAAGCTTTTATTAAAATTCACAAAAAGCCCAGAACGAAGAGAGAAATGCTCCAAAATATCTCTTAACCTTTTAGTATTAGAGATAGAGGCTTTTTCAAAAATAAGGACATCATCTGCATTGGTTAAGTGTAAAATATAATTCTCACCAGCATCTATTCCCTCAAAATGAACATAAAAAATCTTATCATCTAACAAATTAGATAACCATCATAATGTAAATATGGAGATAGGGGACAACTTTAACGAAGGTCAGAAGATGAGCTAAAAGGCCCATCTAAAGAACCATGAACAGTCACAGAGAAAAGAATATCCTCAATGTAATCCTTAATCCAAGAAATGAAGATGTTAGAAAAGCATTTTTGAGCCAACCTAGTTAAAAAAAATTATATGGAGACAATATTAAAAGCTTTATGAATATATAGCTTAGCATAAAAGTACTTAATTTTAGCCTTACTATTAAAATCCCTCAACATTTCATAAGAAAGCAAAATATTATAGAAGAAATTCTCTTTTTTATAAGCCCCATATGACTAGGATGAATTATAAAAGGCATAATATGTCGCATATGATTGGCCAATTTATAAGCCCATTTTTGTAAAAAATATTGCATAAAGGTATTGGCCTATAATTAGTAATAAGAGAAGCATGAATATTTTTTTGAATAAGAGCAATAGTAGAGGCATTTGCAGCTCTAGGGAGGTAACCTATACAGAAATAATGCATAACAACTTTGCCAAAAAAAAAAAAAAACCCAAACTCTCTCAAGAATTTTTAAAGAATTCAAAAGTAAAAACATCTAGGCCTAAAGTAGAAGATGACAGAGAGGAGAATACCACCTTCTTAATATCTTCAAGGGATATAAGAGTTGTTAAAGATGGTAGGAGTTCATTAGGAATAGTTCTTCCAACCGGAATATATTTAGAAGAAGCAAGAGTAGGCATAGGGGAATTAAATAGCCTTTTAAAGTGTTGAACAAAGAAACAAAAATGTCTTTAGGGTCAGAAACCAACCCTCTAGAAGTAGAAATAACCTTGATACTACTTATATTTTGCCTTAGACAAATTCTAGAATAACAAAAATTTAAATCATTTTCTCCAAATGAAAGCCATCTTGCTTTAGACTTCTGAATAAACCAGGAAGCCCACAAAGGCATATTATGATTAAGAAGGGAATTCACCTCCTTTAATGAATTATTTAACTGTTGAACAAGATGGGTAATTTGAATCTTCTACAATAGAAGACTTTGCTTCTTATGTAGGGAATCAATAGAGGCAGAGATTATTTTAGAGGAGACCCAATGCTGAGCTTTAATTTTGTATTTGATCATATGCAACCAAGAATAAAGAATATTAATCAGACTACTAATAGGATTAAAAATAAAAATATCAATAAGTAATCCCAAAACTCAAATTTTTACACACAAAAAATTTAAAAAGGAATCTATGCCTAAGATTAGACATTTGTTTATTACGAAGCAGAAGAGGAGAGTGATTAGAGTAATTAGGCTTTTCCACACAATAATATGAAGAAGGAAGAATCTAACCAATAACCATTAACCAAGAGCCTATCAAGTTTAATATGAATAGAAAAATTACTCTTTTGATTAAACCTGGTGTAAGAAAACATAATAGAAAAGATCTTGAACTCCAATATTGAAAATAAGATTATTGAAGTCCCATAACTTGTTATTAAGAATGATATTCCCTCTCAAATTTTCACCTGAGAACCTATAGTAGTTGAAGTCTCCTAATAAAACCCAAGGAGTGGTAATAATAATAGAAAAATTAAGAATATCATTCCATAAGTTTAATATCTCAACTGGTGAATTAGAAGCATAAACCATAATAATAAGGAAGGAAGAAGAAGAGCCAACCATCAATGAGCTATAAATAAGTTGACTAGTAGAAAAAATTGGCAAGAAAGAAATACTAGAAGCATTCCATTTTAGCCAAATCCTCAGAAGATCAAAAAAATTAAAATTATTACAAGTTTCTTCCATCTGAAAGACCCTAAGCCTTGCAGAAAACAAGGGATCTTCCACCAAAATGGTAACTTTGGCTTCAAGAATATAGAGCAATTCCATATTGAAACAATCGACAAGATCTTTACAGGAATTAACTTTTTCTATACTATTAAAAACTCTAGAATTTCATGAGATAATATTAGGAAAAAACATTAAGACTTAAGAGAAGAATTTGATGCCTTCCTAATATTCTTTGCTATAATAGACTTACTCAACACAAGGGCCAACTTTAATGCAGTTTGATCAGGCCCTTTGATAATTGAAGAAAGATAATAATTAATTAAAGTATGCTAAGATTCACCACTCTGCTTCTTAAGAGAGGATAAAACCATAGATCTAAAACCTAAAATTTATTTTGAAGAATACATTTTAATGGAGATTTAATAGGATGAGGGATAATAGGGGTTCAGCAGGGGAAGAATAATCAGTAAGTGAATTTAACTTAGGAATTAAAGTTTTTACTATCGAAGAGGAAGCATCCTCAGGATGATCCATAAAATTGGTTGGAAGAACTACGAGAACTTTAGAGCCAATTAATGCATTTTTATCAGTAGACGAAGCAGAAATAGTAGGATTAGAGATGTTAGGAGCAGAAGGCCGAGGAGGAGGGGAAGGATGGGAAGGGGCCATCTTGGCATTTCTACTTTTTCTTCTACCCCTAGTGGATTCATTCAAAATAGTAGATGACTGAGGATTGGTGGGACAAAGAGAGGGAGAATGAGTAATTGAACTATAACCTGAACATGGAACAGATTTCCAGTCATAAATGACTTTATATGAAAGAAGTTTTACTTACAACAAAAACATTAATTTCCTCCATAAGGGGTGGCTCTTTGTTAACCAAAACATGAATAAGAGCAAAAGTAAATCGCTTTTGTTCAGCTGTAAGAGAATCTATAGCAATAGGGACTCCAACCAAACTAGCAGTTTTTGAAATACCCTCTAGTATGTGGATAAAGTTTTTATTCGTTTGCAACATGATTTAGTTTAAAATATTTCTTTATTCAAATCTGCAAAGATTGATATTATATCATCCTAAAGGATAGACTAATAATTCACTATCGATTTAAAAAGAGAAATTCAAATTATTTTTATAATTAAATACAACATAAGAAATATTCAATTCACCCCTAAGGATAAAAAGAATATTCACTTATCATTTTATTCATGAAACTAAATCAATGATTTTTTTTTCATAATCAGACAAAACAAGGAATATTCAATTCATCCCTAAGGATAAAAATAATATTCACCTTTCTCTTTGATTATAAAACTAAATAAATATTTGAAGCTTAGGTCGGCATACATATATTTTTCCACTGTATTAGAAAGGAGCTAAGATAGGATTTATTTTAATTATAGGTCCTAGATTTCCTATAAGGGAAAGTTTCTATAGTTAATTATATTTGTTAAGATAATACTCTCGATTAAAGTGAAGACTAAAGTTTTAAAATTCAAATTAATTTTAGTAAAGGCTTGGGCTATCAAGATTTCAGCGTATATAATATTATATCATCCTAAAGGATAGACTAATAATTCACTATCGATTTAAAAAGAGAAATTCAAATTATTTTTATAATCAAATACAACATAAGAAATATTCAATTCACCCCTAAGGATAAAAAGAATATTCACTTATCATTTTATTCATGAAACTAAATCAATGAATTTTTTTTCATAATCAGACAAAATAAGGAATATTCAATTCATCCCTAAGGATAAAAATAATATTCACCTTTCTCTTTGATTATAAAACTAAATAAATATTTGAAGCTTAGGTCGACATACATATATTTTTCCACTGTATTAGAAAGGAGCTAAGATAGGATTTATTTTAATTATAGGTCCTAGATTTCCTATAAGGGAAAGTTTATATAGTTAATTATATTTGTTAAGATAATACTCTCGATTAAAGTGAAGACTAAAGTTTTAAAATTCATATTAATTTCAGTAAAGGCTTGGGCTATCAAGATTTCAGCGTATATAAGATTTAGATTATAAATCATTAACTTGGATTTCAAATTTTAATTTTAGATATTGGAATGATATAACAGGAAAAGAATGTGCAAAGACTGAGGAGTATATACAATCTGGACTTACACATGCTTAGAGTGAGCTACAAGCTAATAATCCTAGGCATAATCAATCACTATATGAATGCAGGATTAGATAGGCTCAATCCTAAGAATCAGGGAATTATGATATAGAAAAATTTATTTAGGACTTTATAATATGTATATGATCATGCGATGAAATGATGCATGAATAATAATGTATAAATAAAAACTTTTATACATTGATAATTTCTTAAAGTATAACTAAGAGTCTGTTATAAAGTAAGGGTGGCGAGGCTCCACTAATAATAAGCCTAGATTTTTATTTATATATAAATATAGATTTGAATATGATTATTTATCTCTTCATAAATCTTCTAACTTATGCATCTTTTATTAAATTATAAAAGACAATGATCTTCAACAAAAGAAGAATAATTATCTTTTGAAACCTGTACATGTACATAAATAATCATTTTTTAAATCTTTTAGAACTCTTAACTCTGTATAACTCATTCTAATAATATATGTATCTAAAATATTTATATTTGCTTTTACATTTACATCATTGCTTAAGTACATCATATTTTCTAAGAATATAAAAGAATAATTTATATATAAAAGAAATATACACAAGTAATACACTATGGCTGTATACAAAAACGTAAAGCAGCCTAATAGCTTACTTTAAATATGTACTAATAAAAATTTAAATATGACATCTCGAGTACAAAAAATAATAAGTTAAACATGAGTATCCTCTAGGAAAGACAGTTCACAAGCAAACCAAACCAAACCAAACCATCAGCCTAGCTTAGGCTAAAGTTGGTTGTCCTAGTAAACCATCTAAGTGTGTGTATAAGGCTGTGTGGCTTGGATAGATCCTAGGCTTTATTATTTGAAATTATCTATAATAATTTTTTTTATTTAAGGTCATTAAAGGTTTGTTTAAATTCTAGTGTTTAGTCATTTAAAAGTTTTAAGTTTATTTTAGGGGTGTTTTGATTGTTTCAGTTATTTAGCTTTAGGTTTTAAGGAATATAGTGCTCAATAACTTTTAAGCACCAGAAATCATTGATTAGTAAATCGTAGCCTCATATTTGTAATGGTTCCAATCCTCCAAACTGGGGATGATAGGTTACATAGAGTTCTTGTATTTTAATTAGATATTTTAGTCCATAAACTTTTAAATTCAATACACCTTTGGCTTCCTAAAAAGTGTTAAGCATAAGGGTATGAAAGGTTCAATGTACAACTATTTTATTACTAATTTTTAATTAAATTAGTTTATTGATTTCTAATTTATAAAATTTAAAATTGAAATTTATGTTCTATCAATTTATTCATGGCATTGTTATAATGAGTACGAGGATTAAGCTAGGCCTTCATAGAATATGTAGCCCCATAGCTCGAGGTATTCTAGCCTATAAACGTCAATGATAAAGTGTTGTTTATTCATTAATTCAATTTAATTCTTAGTAATTTATAAAATTTATAATGTATCATTTATTTTCTATAAATTCATTTATGGCATTATCATAATAGGCACAAGGACAAAAGTCTCTTTAGGATATATAATCCCACAGCCTGAGGTATTATGGCCTAAAAATTTCATTAACAAAGTGTTGATTATTCGTTAATTTCATTAATTAACTACAGATTTATAAAGTTTAAAATTTATCATTTATATTCTGTTAATTTGTTCACATGTTGTCACAATGGATACGATGACCAAAGCCTTCTTAGGACACGTAGTCCGTAGCCTAAAGTACTCTAGCCTAAAAACTTTCTTCATATAGTGTATCTAATTTAATCTGTTAAATTAATGGTTTACTGAATTTTTAATGATTTATTAAATTTTTGTATTTATTGAATTATTTAATGAATTAGGTTGACCAATTATTAACTTTTTGATTTACATTGAATTCTAGAAATTTTATATTTTTTCATAAATATTAGACCTAATTATGATTTCATTGCCATTGAGTTTGTGTCAATTAGATTTTTTTTATAATTAGATATGATTTTTATAAGTTTAGTACATTTTAATGATTTAATTAATTATTTCATTAAGGAAATTTCTTATTTTTGCACAAAATCAATTCCAAACCTTTTAAATTTTTTTCCAAATGTCATTGATGACTCTTGAGGATGATCATAAGTGTTTAAAAATATTTTAAAATATTTATTATTTTTTATTTTTTAATTTAATTAATTAATCTATTTTCTAAAGTTTCAAATTACTTCTTATTTTGAATGAATTTCAAAGGGCTTTTAATTTTCCTCTATTAGGCTTTTAATTCTAAGCACTATGACATTTAGAATATATTTTTGGATTAAATTGGAATTTATTAGGAAGTTTCAAAAATTCTATATTAATTATGTGTATAAATATTGGGTTCACTAAATGACAAGTAAAAAAACTCCAAATAAAGTAAAATTTGAAAAATATGTTCATCCAAACATGTGCTTCAAATCCTCTAAATTTAAGCTCATCAAAAACTCTTTAAGCATCATAATCAATTATTAATGGTAAATACATCTATAAGTATGATGATTTAATTTTGATAATCTACTAATTGGATTTGGGTGAAATAAATGGCATTCTAAGCCTAGCATAAACATAAACATTCTACTACAATTTCAATCCTTAACTATGTATAGATTGAAAGTTATGAATTTCTAAAATTTTGGGTCAATTTATGACCAAAAACTTTGAAATTCAATTAAAATGGATTCAATGATCACCAAGGTCTAGGGCATGTAGTATACATACCCTAGTTTATCCTGTCCAAATTTATGCTGAATTGGACTATTGGTTAGAGTGTAATTCAAGAAATTTAGTTTATAATCAATCCTAAATTACTCACTAACCACTGTTCAAAAACCTTTGAAATCAATTTTAAAATAAAATTGGGCTTAAGATGGTTCCAATGAGCCGAAGAACACCAAATTTGGGTGAAAATTAGATTTATGGTAAATTTTTTAAGTTATACTATTTTCCTAATTTTTTAAGATTTTAATTAAATTAAATGGTAGTGATAATGATTGCAAATCATTAGCAATCATGCGCATGATGGCACGATGGCCTTCAATATGTATTACAGACAGATCATCCACTTATCCATGTCGGCTGCAGGCATAGGCTGTCTGATTTGCTCTAAATTAAATGGACATGTAGGATTTCACCATGTCGATGAGCTACAAAATCATGTGAAACCACATTAAAAACCAACCAAAAATATAGAAGGTACGACTACATCTGGGTCTTCTAATCGGAATATATTCTAGATCGGATGGTCAAGATCGATCCATAGCCCTTAGTATAAATTTGAATTGAAATTTCAAATGCTCATAACATCTTGAATACTCCTCCAAATGAGATTAATTTTAGGGGGAGCTCTTTGGTACCCTAAGGCTCTAATCCATGGAGTTTGGGGGCTCACCAATGCATTGAGATCTTAAAATAATTTTAATTTGAATTTTAAACCTTCAAATGAGAAAATACCTCTATCCAATAGGTGGATCTTTTTTTTTTTTTTTTGGTCTCTATGGACTCCTGGATATGTCCTATAGAACTTCCTTACAGACATGAAGCTTTAAAATTGCTGGATTGGATGTTGCTTAGCTCAGATCACTTTATTTCTTCTCTCTCTCTCTTAGACTTTAATTGGAGAGATCTAGAGCTGAAGAAGATTAGAGATTGCTTATGGCAGACATAAGGAGTTGTTTTGAGGCTGGGAAATGCAATTGATTAACCATTGCTTTAAAGTTTTTTTGGGTATTTATAGGGGAGAGAATTTGCATTCAAGGGCCAAGATCTTGCCACATAAGTAATGCCCAACAATTATTTTAGTTAGAGAATGTCCAATATGAGGCAAGGAAAGGTTCTAGCGAGTTTGAACTCATGGGGATAGCTGGCTAGTCAATTAGGAGTGAACCAATGATTGCTTAGAGGTTATTTTGAAGAATCTTGCCACATCAATATTCTACATGGTTGGAGCTTGATATGACAAGTGCAAAGAATATTCTAAAGTGTAATTTAATAATTGGTTGGGTCCAATTTGTGATAGGTCTTCAATGGGCCTAATAATTTAGGTTTTGGAGGGTTTAATTTAACCCAGTTGGTTGACCTAGGTCAACCCATGGGTTAGGCTTGTTGGGTCATAAATATGATGTCAAGGGAGACCAACTACAACCATTTATGTAATTTAACTTCATAAGGGTTGGGTTTGATTCAGGAAAACCCCTTTAGGTGTACTTGATTCAACCCATGAGTCCAAACCAGGTGGGCCCAAGGGCTAGAACCTTTTTGGGAGAGTCATGGTGACCCCATAGACTATCCCTATGAATTTGGTTCATTGATTTAGTCAAAATCATTGGTTTTGAATTTTTTAATTATTTTGGTTTGTTTTGGTCAACAAGTTTGACCAGGGGTGAATGTGTAGCTCAACTCATTGCTAAAAGTCAGAGGAGGTTGTAAAACCTCAATAAACTAGCTCGAGGCGCACTAAGAGGGGGGGGGGGGGGGGGGGGAGGTGTGAATTAGAAATAAAAAAAAATTACTCAACAAAAATATTGATGTTTTTTTCCTAGAAAATGATATTAAAGTAGTCCAAATAATGTACTTAAAATCATGCGAAAGCAATTAAGAATTTAAAATAATTTTTCAATACATACAAATTATTCTTTTTTTATGCCACAACCTAATCTAATTGTAGTTGATTATAAATATTAAAATTTGTTCAGTAAATTCAACTTGCTGATAATAAAAAAATAAAATTGTAGAAAAGTAAATGCGAAAGAAAAAAGCACACCAAAAATTTTTATACTGGTTCAGTTAACCTTGACCTACGTCCATTCTTGGAGTCCTCCGCTCTTGGTATTATAGTAGTACTAAGTGACTCTCTCCTTTTGCCCCCACAGCAAGGCAGAAAGCCCATACAAAATTCATTCCACCAATCCCTGGTGAGCCGAAGTACTGGAAGGTATGTCACCCTCCCGGTGATGGAAATGAACCTTCAATCGTTTTCTCCCTCCTAGAGAAGGTAGAGAACCTCAGCTCCCTTTTCTCCATCCTAGAGAAGGCAGAGAACCACATGTCCTTTTTGCCCCTCCTAGAGAAGGCAGAGAACCACAACTCCTTTTTCCCCCTCTTGGAGAAGGCAGAGAACCTAGAAGACTTGACTTTGAAGCCTCTCTCCCAAGAGATACTTCAAGGACTCACTAGGCCTTAGGAGGAATTAAGGTGCAAGCTAGCCTGGAGAAACCATGTGAACCCCTCACACTACTTCTCCCTCATGCTCAACCTCACCTTCTTCTTCCTCTCTCACCCAAGAGCTCTCAAGAAACCTTCTCTCTCAGAGTTCTTTTAACAGCCAAAAACACTTTTATTTTTTTTCAAGAGATTATTATAACATTGCTTAAGTATTAGTCTTCAAAAAACTCTAAAAATTTAAGTTGGTCATCTTTGTTCATACAGTAAGATCTATATTCATACAGTACAATCAATTCAAGAACTAGACCCATCCAATAGGATGCAAATAGTCATTAAGATGGACTGTTCGAATTTTGTAAACGTATTATATAATATGATGGTGAGGACGTCTATTACGATATGTTTAATTTCTCTGTATTCATACAGGAGAATTTTTGGGATTATTAAAAATTATCTCTATCAATCTTCCTTTATTGTTCTCATCATGCAGTATGGTCAGTTGATTTCTAATAGGTCATCTAGTATGATGTAAATATTGTGTAGTACGATTAGTTCAAAAATCAAGATTTCATTTGGTACATCTTTGGGATGACCAAATTTCATTTTTGTCAATCGTATGGTACGATCAAGATTGTATAATATGATCTGCTATAATTAATTAAACAATAATTTGATTGACTAATTATGAGGGATAATTTAAGTAAGATTTTAAAATGTCATACAGTATGATTAGTTTAAAATCATTTTATAAATTTCTTACTTAATTTATCAGGCTGCTAGGGTTTATAGATCGAAACCAATTGTATAGTATGATAACCATCGTATAGTACGATCAGTTCATTAAAATTAATGATTAAATTAGCTATTAAAAACCATTTCTTGAATAACTGATCAAATAGTATGATTGTAAGTCGTACATTACGATTAGTTCAAAAAAAATATCTTAAACTTTCTTTACTCCTCCAATGTGTGTGTGTGTAAAGTCACCAATTGCATACACTCTTATGTGGCTAGACTTAAGAAATAGAAAATTATAAGAAAGTTAAAATTATAGATTTTTAACTTGACATCCTATTCTGTCCAAGCTTGAGCCTTCAGTACTCTTGAGCGGTGTATATTTTTTTTGAAATATTAGTGCTCACAGACAAAAAATAATATCCAATATTTATACTAAGAGAAATAAAAAACTTAATCAATAATATTTATTATCATCAAAATTATAAGCTTGGGATCCTGGATTGCAACAATCTCCTCCTTTTTAATGATGGCAAATATTTTTGGTTGAAAGGTAAATTGAAGTTGTTTTCTCCTAAGCTCCACCTCACTATATGATAGATTTTTAAAAAATAGGGGTTGGTCCTTTTTTTGAGTTTTTTTTTTAAATTTTATAAGAGATATTTTTTTAAAATCAATAAAATAAAATAAAATAACAGAAAAAAAAAACACAAACAAGATGCTATTTAACAAATGCAAACATATAATCAAACTCATACTCCCCCTTTTGACATCACCAAAAAGAGGAGGAACATTAAAAATAGGAAAGACAACTACAAAACTTAAAAAATAGAAAATACATCACACCAAAGAAAAAACTAAAAGAAAGAAGATCCCAAATCAGGCTTTGGTGGTGGTGGTGGCTAGAAGTAGTTGTGAATTGAGGAGAATTATTTTTGGATTGAAGAGAATTATTCCCCAAATCATGCCATATATGTCTCGTATTGTTGTTGCTATTATTGAATGTGTAAGTCCAGGTGAGACTCTAGGTGACCAAATCTTTGTATCATCTCCTCATAGGGATAGAAGTGATGTGCTGGTGCTAGTTTTGGTGCCACTGGTGCTGGTGCTTGTGCAGCTACAGCTGTAGGAGAAGCTCCTGCTTCTTCATCAAAATCAAGCTCATTGTCCTCTTACCCCCGATGAAAAGGAATACAGAAGGAAGCATCCATGTAAAAGATAGGATTATTATAGGGAGGTGCAGGGTAGGTGAGTTCGTATTTCTTTTTTAAGATATAGGAAACGATATAACCTAGGGTGACATTTTATTTCATTCTAGTTGAGGTGAATCGAGTAGGAGTCAGGTTTTGAATATAATCGATGAGCATTTGAGCTTCATCAAATTGGATATCCGACATTATGAAATATGTGTCTAAGGAAAGTAATAGAGTGATATTGACACGATCTCTAGCTTTAGGTATGAATGAGGTATGAAGAACATGCTGGATAACTCTTGCATTCTAGTTGAGGGACTGGTTTAAGCCTACATTCTAAATAGTGAGATTTATGGCACTCCAATCATAATCAGTTCTAGAATCTAAGGATTGGGGTTTAGGTCCTTTAGTGGAAAGTTGGATGTATTCTACTAAATCCCTTTTTGTGATTTCTACTTGGCGGCAACATACGTAGGTGGTCATAATTGAGGCGTCACAGTAATCCTAAGGTTTGCTAGAAATTCATATAGTAGTTCAGAGTGGATGGGAAGTGCAAGGGTGGGAAGGAATTGGAGAGAGGTGGTATTCAACAGCCTCATCACCTTGAAATTGATTGTAGGTTGATCAAGCATCCATGAGGGCATGATGTGAGCATCATTATATCTATAGTATACTGCTTCATCAATAGTAGATTGGAATCCATCGTTGCTTGGGTGATGAGAGGAAGAGCTCCCTTGGGTCATACAATCGCTTTTGCTTCCACCGACTATTGGAGAATTCAAGGTTATGATGGAATGAATTTGAAGGAAGAAGGAACTGAGTGGATTGAAACCTTAGAAAAATCCTTCAATTTATAGATTTGAGGTAGATCATACAATATGATTATTGATCATACAATATGATCAGATGAATTTAAATCATCTGGATGACTTATCTGGAAAAGGCGGTCAAATCATACTATACGATCAGTATCATACCGGACAATCTTAAGAGATTTCATTCATCCTGAGGAGTTTCTTGTATGATTAATGACTAAATAGATCATACAATGCAAATAGGTGTTTGTATAGTACAAAGTGAAATTATTATCGTACCCGTCGAATTGAATTTATCAAATGCCTATTGACATGTGTATCCTATAGTATGAAAGTGAATCGTACAGTATGATGTGAACCAATTTTATTTTTATTTCTTTTTTTTTAATTTTGAAAAATATTTATTTGGTCCAATAAAGAGTGTATGATGATCAAGAAATATCTATCAAGCAAAAATAAACATGAAACAAATAAAAAATAAAGAAAACAAACATAAAATAAATCATAAGATAAACACACATATATTTAGAGTGACACATATGAATTGTTTATTTTAAAAGATAAAAAATTTGGATTCATCCTGAATCAAGCATGAATGTCTATAACACCTAGTCTAATCCTCATGGTGCTATGGTCTCATAGGCTAGAGGTTTAGTAAAGATGTCTGCTAATTGGTCTCTAGTATGATTTAGCTCTTCTTGCATTGCTAGAATCTAGAATTTTTTAGCTAGGGCTTGATGTATTTTGGTGGGTTTTATCATAGAAATAAATACAGAATGACTAACCTCCTTCCTAAGTGCATGCCTAGTTCTAACACTTTCATATGGGTCTCCTAAGATTAGTTCTTTAGAATGACTAGATGAGTATCTTCATTCTCAAGGAAGGGGATCCTGAGGTTCTACTCTATCTCCTAGGTTAATGGATTCTACCCCTTGAATGACCTTTACTTATTCTTTTTCTAGTTTAGATTTAGAGGTCCTATCTGATTCATCAAACACCACATGGGTAGACTCTTCTACTACCATGGTCCTATTATGGAAGATTCTGTAGGACCTACCTATAGATGAATAACCTAAGAAGACTCCTTCATCAGACTTAGGATCAAATTTTCCTAAGGGTGATTTTTATTAATTAGGATAAAGCATTTACACCCAAAAACATGCAAGTGAGAAATTGGTGTCCTACTCTTAATGAGCTCGTAGGGTGTTTTATTTAATTTAGATCTAACATTCACCCAATTTAAAATATAAAAAGCAATATTTATTATTTCTACCCAAAAGTATCTAGGGAGAGAATTTTTAGGTAGCATGGCCCTAGCAACTTCAACCAGAGTTCTATTTTTCTTTCAGTTATTCCATTCTACTGAGGGGTCCTAGGGGCAGAGAATGTTCTACTCCTATCTCTTGATAAAAATATTTAAACCTTTCATTCTCCAACTCTCCACCATGATCGCTATACAATAACAATAAAAACATCAAGCCTTTGTCCCACTACGTGGGTCAGCTACATTAATTCTTTTTCTCCATTGTGTTATGTTAAAAGTCAAATTCTCATTTAAATCTAATGAAGAAAGATAATTTTTAATATTTTCTAACCAAGTATTTTTAGGTCTAACTCTACCTTTCTTAATAAGTCAAATCTATTACCTCTACTTTCCTAACTTGGTCATCGGAAGGCTGCCATTTTATGTGACCAAACCATCTCAGGCGACTATCTCTAATCTTATCTTCCACTGGCGCTACTCAAACCTTTTCATGTATATG
The DNA here is from genome assembly GCA_019925795.1 of Dendrobium chrysotoxum. Classification (NCBI taxonomy): domain Eukaryota; kingdom Viridiplantae; phylum Streptophyta; class Magnoliopsida; order Asparagales; family Orchidaceae; genus Dendrobium; species Dendrobium chrysotoxum. Next base: position 3,713,734 of record CM034301.1, on the reverse strand, counting down.
CTCTTTTCGTATCCTATCTCTAAGGGTAAAGCCACTCATTCACCTGAGCATCCTCATCTCTACAACACTTAACTTAGTATTATACTTCTCTTTTAATGGACAACATTCGGCACCATAAAGCATTGCCGGTCTGACCACCATCTTATAGAATTTTTCCTTAAGTTTGAGGGGGACTTTTTTATCACACAACAAGCCCGATGCATTCCTCCACTTCAACCATCCTAGTTGAATTCTACTGATAATATCCCCATCTATTTCGCTATCTCTCTAAATAATTGATCCAAGATATTTAAAAAGTGTACTCTTATTAATGACTTTGTCACCCAAAGTCATAATCCCCTTACTAGGTCTATTACTACTAAAATGACACCCCATATATTCCATTTTAGATCTACTCAAGCGAAAACCTTTAGACTCTAAGGTTGACCTCCATAATTCAAGTTTACCTTCAACTCCCTCTTTAGTCTTATCAATAAGAAGAATATAATCAGCAAAATGCATACACCAAGGTACATCCTCTTGCAAATGTCTAGTGAGAGCATCCATAACTAAAGCAAAAAGATATGGGCTTAAGGCTGATCCTTGATGTAATCCAATCGAAATAGGAAAATACTTGGTCAAACCACCTTGTGTTTGAACACAAGTAATACCTCATGCATACATATCTTTAATGATTTGAATATAAGCGTTATTAACTCCTTTCTTTTAAAGAACTCTCCATAGCACTTCTCTTGGAACTTTATCATATTCTTTCTCTAAATCAATAAATATCATATGTAGATCCTCCTTATTCTCTCTATATTTCACCAAGATCACTATAAATGGTTAAAATTTTACATCCTAATTTTCTTCGTATCTAGGTGGAGAAGATTCTAAATTCCTCAAATTAATTACTCTTTTGGGCTAAGAATCTAACCCAAGTGAATCTAGAGTAGTCATATGCGATTACAAATCCATATGTCTTTCCTCCGAGGCTAGCTGTACTAATTGATCCAAATAGGTTCGTATGAAGAATTTCTAGTGGCCTAGAGGTATTGATATCCTTAATTAAATGAAATGAAGACTTAACTTGTTTTCCAAGTTGGCAGACATCACATAGGTGATCCTTAGTGAAGACTAACTTAGGTATGCCTCTAACTAGATTTTTATGGGTAATATTCCTAAGGGTGTTCATGCTTGCATGACATAATCTCCTATGCCATAGCTAGAATTCATCAATTATAGTCTTCAAACATAGGGAATTAGAATATTCAATGCAATTCAAATCAAGCATGTAAACATTATTTATTCTTTTTTCTTCTAAAACTAGTTAAGCTAATCATGCATTTCCTAGAAAGAAACTTTATATCAAAACCCCTGTCATATAATTGGCTAATGCTAAGTTAATTTTGCTTAAGTCCATTAATTAATAAAACATATTCAATTATAAACTTCTTAGAATTGCTAATTATACCTGAGCTAACCACTTTCCCAGTAGTGTTGTCTCCCATTATTACCTTGCCTCCTGACATGGCCTCCTATGTGATGAGCTACTTTAAATCACCCATCGTGTGTCTCAAGCATCCACGGTTCAGGTGCCACATGCTCTCACTAGGTCTTTTTTGAGAACACCAGTGAGTTTGGGTTCCACCTTATGCATTGATGAATGAGATGTTTATATGCTCTATTGTGATGCAAGTAATTTTGGCCTCCACACTAGATATGTCCTATGGTGGATAGTGCAAGTGCTGGCTATGTAACCTAGCATGCCACAACAGTAACACCTAACAATAAAAAAAGGATTCACTAATATATATTATATTATGCTGCCTCTTCTTAGGGTTATATGATGCATACTGTGCTGATGAATTTTGCTACTGTGCTAGAGTATGTAATGGTTTTTATTTTGAAGTGCATATATTTATTCTTGTAGGAATTTATTTACACTTTCTAGAATAAACACTTTTATCTTCAATTCATGCTTACTATCATCTATCTCTATTACACATGCCTCTAGTTCATTGAATGAATTTTCTAGTTCAACATGTAATGTTTTCAAGGAATCAAATGCACTAGATAAATTAAAATGCTTCTTATATAATGCATCATATTCATCAACTAAAGTTATGTGATCATTATCTAAATTAGAATGTTTGGAAATCTGACTAGCATGCTCTTTTTTTAAATTAGAAAATTTAGTATTCAAGTTAGCATACATCTTCTTAAGTTTCCAATATGAATCATGAGTTTATTCTAAAATAAGAAATAATTTATCATAGGAAAGTTTACATAACTCATCTTAAATTGATTGATAAGGTTATTACTAGCCATAAGACACATGTTTGTTATCTCCTCCTCTACTTCTGGTTCTGACGATTCTGAGGCGGAGTTGGCCCAAAACGCCTTCTGTGTCCTATTCTACCCCTTCTTAAATTTTGTCTTCTCTTTACCCTTCTCCTAGATTGGTTGAGTCTTCAGGTTGTGACAGTCTGTTCAGAGATGTCTTGGTTTCCTGTATTCAAAACATGTTGTGTCAGATGATACTTTGAAATTTCTATTATTTTTACCATTGCTCCACTGTTGTTGATGATGCCTTTGCTTCCTCTTTAGAAAACTTTTGAACTATCGGGTCATCAATGCAATCTTGTTATCCTCCTCCACTACAAAACTATCATTGTATGAGTCATTTGCTTTTAAGGCTATAGTCTTCTCCTTCTTCTTATCACCTACAACTACTCATCTTTGACTCACGCCTTGCTCGTAGGCAATGAGTGACCCAATAAAATTATCAATAGAATAGACATTTAAATCTTTTGATTAAGTAATTTAATAATTTTAGCATCATACGCACTAGGAAGACAACATAAAATTTTATTAACTTTCAGTGTTGGAGAGTTCTCTACCCAATTCATGTATCGATGTAACTATCTGTGCGAACCTAATGTACATTTCTGATATAGATTCACTTGGTTTCATGCCAAATAATTCATAATCATGTAACAAAATATTTAACCAAGATCATTTTACTTCACTAGTTCCTTCATATCTAATGCACAGTCTATCCCAGATTTTCTTCCCTGAAGTATAGGTAGATACTCAAATATAGTCCTCAGATTTCAAAGCATAAAAAGAATAATTCAGGCACATAGTATTTAACTGAGCAAGTTGTCTATCCTCTGGACTCCATTCATATACCAAAGTTTAGTTTTGACTCCATTGACTACACGTGATGGAAGAGAATAACCACTTTGTATCATATGCCACATCCTAAAATCAATTGATTGTAAAAACATAAAAATGCAAATTTTCTAAAAATCAAAAGGGATGTTTTTAAGTAGTGGTGGACAGGTTATTGAATAACCCTCCATAATATTTCAGTCACCAAATTGTGCCATTAGAAGTTTGCTTGATGATTTTAAAATCAAAATTTTAATACCCTCTCTGATACAACTTGAAAGTCTGAGGAGGTTGTGAGAACTCAATGAACTAGCCTGAGGCACACCAAGAGGGGGGGTTGAATTAGAAATTAAAAAAAAAAAAACTTAACATAAATACTGATGTTTTCTTTTCTAGAAAATGATTTTAAACTAGTCAGAACAATTTACTTAAAATCGTGTAAAAGTAATTAAGAATTTAAAATAATTTTTCAATACATACAAATTATCATTTTGCAAACCACAACCTATTCTAATTACAGGTGATTGTAAATATTAAAATTTGTGCAGTAAATTCAACCTAGAAATAATAGAAAAATAAAATTATAGAAAAGTAAATGTAAAAAGGAAAAAGCACACCAAATATTTTTATAGCGGTTCCATCAACTTGGACCTACGTCCACTCCCTAGAGTCCTCCGCTCCGGGATTGCACTCATACTAAGTGACTCTCCTTTTGCTCCCATAGTAAGGTGGAAAAGCCCTTACAAAATCTCTTCCACGAATCTCTGGTGTGGTAGACTATCGGAAGCTATATCACCCTCCTTGTGATGGCATCGAACCTTCAATCTTTTTCTCCCTCCTGGAGAAGGCAGAGAACCTCAGCTCCTTTTTATCCCTCCTAGAGAAGGAAGAGAACCACAGCTCCTTTTTCTCCCTCCTCAAGAAGGCAGAGAACCATAACTCATTTTTCTTCCTCCTAAAGAAGGGAAAGAACCTAGAGAACTTGAATTTGAAGCCTCTCTCCCAAGAGAAACTTGAAGGACTAACCAGGCCATAGGAGGAATCAAGGTGAAAGCTAGCCTGGAGTAATTATGTGAATCCCTCACACTACTTCTCCCTCACATTCAACCTTACCTTCTTCTTTCTCTCTCACCCAAGAGCTCACAAGAAACCTTCTCTCTCAGTGTTCCTTCAATAGCCAAAAACTCTTCTATTTTCTTTTAAGAGATTATTATAACATTGCTTAGGTATTGGTCTTTAAAAAACTCTAAAAATTTAAGTTGGCCGTCTCTGTTCATACAGTACAATCTGTATTCATATAGTATGATCAGTTTAGGAACTAGACCCATCTAGTAGGATGCAAACAGTCGTTAAGATGTACTATTCAAATTTGGTAAACATATTGTACATTATGATCTTTTTAATTTCTTTGTATTCGTATAAGATGATTTCTAGGATAATTAAAAATCATCTCTATCAATCATCCCATACTTTTCTCATCATATAGTATGGTCAGTTGATTTCCAATAGGTCGTTCAGTACGATGTAAACATTATATAGAATGATTAGTTCAAAAATCACAAATTTGTTTGGTACGATCTTTAGGATGATCAAATTTCATCTCTGTCAATCATACGGTACGTCAAGATTGTATAGTATGATTTGCTATAATTAATTAAACCAATATTTAATTGACTAATTACGGGAGATAGTTTAAGTAAGATTTCAAAATGTCATACTGTATGATTAGTTCAAAAATTAATTTCAAATTTCTTACCTAATTTTTCTAGCAGCTAAGGTTTACAGATTAAATCAAATCATACAGTCTGATAAGCATCGTATGGTACAATCAGTTCATTAAAATTAATAATTCAATTAGTCATTAAAAACCATTTTTTAAATAACTGATTGTATAGTATGGTTTGTTCAAAAAAATTTATCTTAAATTTCCCTCACTCTCTAGTATGTGTGTGTGTGCACGGTCACCAATTGCATAGACCCTTATGTGGCCAGACTCAAGAAATAGAACATTATATATTCTTAAACTTGACATCCTATTCTATCTAAGCTTGAGTCTTTAGTAGTTTTAATTAGTGTATATTTTTTCTGAAATATTAGTGCGCATAGACAAAAAATAATATCCAATATTTATTCTAAGAGAAATGAAAAACTCACTCAATACTGTTTGTAATCATCAAAATCACAAGCTAGGGATCCTAGATTCTAAAAATTCCAAATATGATTTAGAACTTGTTGAAATAGGTGTCATGTAATGGGGAGATCATTTTGTGTAAAATGTAAGTTTAAGGGTTTAAGAAATCCCTTAGTAAACCAAGGTTGACCAAGGGTTAAGAATGGGTATAACCAATTCCAAATGAAGTTTTGAGTTTGTTGGAGGTGGTCCCAAGCTTTAGTGAGGTTTTCATCAATGAAATGTAATTTTAAGGGATAAGAGACCTTTTGGTCAACCTAGGTTGACCACGGCATGGGATTGGGTTGAATGCACTCCAAATAACAATTGAAATATGTTGGAAGAGGTTTCAAGATTTGGTTTCATGTTGATGTTTAATAAGAAATTCACTTTTGAAGAGGTTTTGGGGTTTTACGGTTTTAGGGTTTCAGGGTTTTGTGGTCAACCATGATCCATCAAGGGTTCAATGCTTGTTCAACATTATATTAACGATAATAATCATGCTCAATGGATTGGGGAGGCTTCCAAGGTTAAAACCATAATATGTTATATCCAGTAGCATAGACTATAAATATTTGAAGGTTTTATAGACTTGGAATATGCTTTGAGTTTATTGGTCTAAGGACTTATAATGACTCCAAATTATATGGTTGACGCTAGAGACTTGCCTAATCAATGTGTAATTGATTAACCATGAATCCAAGGTTATTTGGTTAGGTTTTGAGGTGATTGAATATTATCCAAAAATAGGTTTTTGACCAAGGGGTTTTGGATTTGGTTTTAAATATGGGATTTTTAAGATTTTGGAATTTCCATTATATTATGTCATTGAATTTAGTTTGGATTTGATTTGATCAATTATTCAAAAAGTTTTAGATTTGACATGCTCAACTCATTAACAATCTTCGATGATTGTTAGTGATTGAACAAATGATTAGGTAATAGTCTGTGGTGACTATCAACTAAAGGTTTTGAAGTTTGATTTTGCAATGGATTGTGATTTTGATTATGAGGTCAATGATTGAGGGAAGTTTTGCTTTTTAAATAATAATATCACTGAGAGTCATTTAGGGATTATCAAGTAATTGATCATATGTGCAAATGGTAATGAAGGGTAATATCAAGTGATGAATTTTAGGCTAGTGATGTGACAACTATGTCATAGCATAGTGATGTATTAGATTTAAAGTTTGGAATGAGATTCAGTATATATATGTGAATATTAATTTTTTTTAATTTAGAGAATTGACTTCACTCAAAAATGAGGTCAATAAATGGACCCCCAACAGGTGTGATGAACTTAAAAAGTAAACCATAGGTGTTGGCATTAACCAAAGCGATCAATAGAATCCGCAAAGTTTTAATGATCCAGGCATAAAAGAAAATGATCCTAAGCAAGAGATTTAGAAATTTAAACTAGCATGGTGCCACAGGGATTTTCTCCATAACAAATAAATTTTAAATGAAAAAAGAATGCTATAAAAGTTGACTTATATCTAAAGTCTATAAGATGCTGTAAGAGCATACTTAGGACTAAAGACTAATTTAATGGATGTGGGATGCCATAAAAGAGGACATAGACCCAAAGTTTATTGGATGTAATAAGAACGGACTTAGACCTGGACACTTATTTAATGGAAGTGAGATGCCGTAAAAGCAAATATTGACCTAAAGTTTATAGGATGCAATAAGAGCAGACTTAGACCTAAAGACTACCCACACGCTAGTGATGGGAGAAAGGATATAGACCTTTCTCTATAGCTTTGGTCAACCACAAGCTTTTCTTCCTTTATGTTTTTGGTGGAGTCAACTACAACTATATTCTTTTTAAGATTTAGGTTAAAGGTTAATTTTCACTAAGAAGAATGAATGAAATGCCTTCTAATAGAAATCTAAATCTAAGTTCTAAAAAAAAATTCAGAGAAAAGGGTTTGATTTTAAAGTTTATTATTATTGTTTTTGATTTTTTAAATATTTAGATAAGGACTCAGTCTGAAAGATATAAGACTAAGGGAAGTTTTGAATCAAGATTTTTATTTTTATTTTTATTTTTAGGGATTTAAACTTGTTCCAAGTCTGAAAGACTAGGGAATTATTGAATCAATTTTGTTTTTTATTTACAGTGATTTAAATTAGGACTCAATCTGAAAGATTAGGGGATGTTATTGAATGAGGATTTTTTATTTTCAGGAATTGAAATCAAGACCCAATCTTAAAGACTAAGGAAAGTTTTGAATCAAGATTTTTTTTTTATTTTATGGATTTGAATCAGGACCTAGTCTGAAAAACTAGGAAAGTTTTAAATAAAGATTTTTTATTTATTTTCAGGGATTTAAATTATGACCCAATATGAAAGACTAAGGGAATTATTGAAGTTAGAGTTTGAGTTTGATTTTAATGATTTGATAATGACTCTAATCCAATTGACTTTGAATTATAGGGGAAAGATTGATGTGATATTCAAGATTTATTTTTGAATAACTATTTGGTAAGGACCCTTATTCTTAGAGTTTTAAACTGAAATGATAGAATTTGACAAGATTTAGATTTGGATTTAGTGAATGAATTCAGGGAAAAGATTTTAATTTAGACTTACACAACAAATTTAGTGAATATAATTTATATAAGATGAAAGATGACTTTAGGATTTACAATCTAAAGCCTAAAAATTACATACATATGCATGAGTACAGACGGGCTGCACCCCTACCTAATCTAGGACTGATTCAATATTCTGGTTAGCTAGTATACTTGGTTTTTAGGATGAAACCAAGTAAACATGGATAATAAAACTAGAATATAAATAAAAATACAAATGTAAACATGCAAATGCAAGACTATACATGGGTAAAATGCTTACCTGACTTAGGATCTTCTCAGTATTCTGGTTGGCCTAGTTGGCTTAGTTTTTATGATGAAATCAAGTAACCTTTGGACATGTTTATGTGAGTAAGCATGGATAATAAAATTGGAATATAAATAAACATGAAAATATGTAAGACTAAAAAAAATATGCATATACAAAACTACACTAGACATACATATATATAGCTATAATAAACATGCATATATAAGATTATACTAAACATACATATACAAGACAAAAATTTAAATAAACACATATATACATGAAATCTAATAACCCAAATATTTAATTAAATCTTTATGTATTTAAAAAGTTTAATCTTTAATAAAAATGGAGAGAAAATTTTATCCTAGCATAGTCACAAAAAAGATCTATGGACAAATTTTACATTCATTTCCCACATGATTTGCTTTAGAACATTTCATTAGTCAAATCTACATAGATTAATGTTATACTATCTCGAGGGACTTACTAATATTTTACTATCAATTTTAAAATAAAAATCAATTTATTTTTATAATCAAACACAGCATAAGGAATAATCAATTCATCCCTAAGGATAAAAGGAATATTCTCTTATCATTTTAATCATGAAACTAAATAAATAAATTTATTTTTAGAATAAAAAGAATAATGAATGTTCAATTTATCCCTAAGAATAAAAAGAATATTTACTTATCTCTTTGGTTATGAAACTAAACTAGTGTGTAAATCTTAAGCTTGCATCCATAGATTTTTCCTTATCTTAGAAAGGAACTAGAGTAGGGTATATTATAACTCTAGGTTCTAGACTTCGTATAAGGGCAAGCCCTTATAGTTAATTACATATTATAAGAGAACGCTCTTGATTAAAGAGAAGACTAAAGTTTTCAAATTTATATAGATTTAAAGAAAGGTTTGGGCATGCAAGATTTCAATGTATATAGGCTTTATATTGTAAATTATTAACTTGGATTAGGAATTCAGCTTTAGATTTTAGATTTTAGATTTTAGAATGACAGATCAGGAAAGGAAAGTGTAGAAATTCAGGGGTATATACAATTTGGACTTCCACTTGCCTAGAGTGAGCTGTAAGTTAACAATCCTAAGCACAATCAATCACTATATGAATTCAGGATTAGATAAGCTCTATCCGAGAAATCAAGGAATTATAACTCAGAAAACTTTAATCAGGACTTTATAAAATATACATGATCACATAATGAAATGATACGTGAATAATAATATATAAATAAAAACTTTTATTCAATGATAACTTTTTAGTGTATAGCCCAAGGCTTGCTATAAAGTGACGGTAGATAGGCTCCACCAATAACAAGCTTGGATTTCTATCCTATACAAATATAGATTTGATTATAATTATTTATTTCTTTTTGGAATCTTCTAGCTTCTGGATCTTCTATAGAAATTTAAAAGATAATGATCTTCAAAAAGAAGATTTATTTTCTTTTGGAACCTATACATGTCCATAAGCAATCATTTTCAAAGATCTTAAAACTTCTAAGTGACAGAAGTCAATGACTAGCAAGTCATAGGCTCATATTTGTAAAGCTATTAGTCATCCAACTGGGATAGGTATGTTACATAGAGTACATACATTTTAATTTGGTGTTTTAGTCTTTAAGCTTTTCATCAAATACACCTTTATTTGAAAGCTTCCATGTCTAAGTATTTTATCACTAATTTTTAATTATTTTAGTTCAATAATTGATGATTTATAAAATTTACAATTTAATATTTACATTCTATTAATTCATTCATGGCTTGTCACAACAAGCATGAGGACCAAGGCATCCTTAGAATATGTAGCCCCGTAGCTTGAGGTATTCCAACCCATATACTTGATGGGCAGAGTGTTGATTACTTATTAATTCAATTAATTAATTAATGATTTATAAAGTGTATAATTTATCATTTATATACCATCAATTTATTTATGACATTGTTACAATGGGCACAAGGACCTAAGCCTCCTTAAGATATGTAGCCCTACAACCCGAGATATTATGGAATAAAACTTCATTAACAGAGGGTTGATTATTTATCAATCTAATTCATTGATTATTGATTTATAAAGTTTATAATTTATCATTTACATTCTATTAATTCGTTCATAGCATTATCATAATGAGCACGGGGACCAAAGCCTCCTTAAGTTACGTAGACTTGTAGCCCAAGTAGTTTAACTAAAAAACTTTATTGATAGAGTGGATATAATTTAACCTATTAAATTAATAATTTAATGAATTCTCGATGATTTATTGAATTCTTTTATTTATTGAATTATTTATTAAATTAAGTTTGACCAATTATTGGCTTTTTAAATTATAATGAATTTTAAAAATTTTATACTTTTCATAAGTACTAGACCCAATTATGAGTTTAATGCCTTTGAGTTTGTGTCAATTAAATTTTTTTATAATTAGTTCTTTTTTTGTACCAAATGAATTCCAAACTTGTTGAAATCTTTCAAAAATAGCCCTAATGACTCCTAGAGATGATTATAGGTGTATAAAATTATTTTTAAATTATTATTATTAATTATTTTATTTAAATAATTAATAATTTTTCTTAATTTTTAGATTAATTTTTTATTTTGAATGAATTTCAAGGAGATTTTAATTTTCTTTGTTAAGATTTTAATTTTAAGTAGTATGACATTTTGAATATATATTTTGAATTTAATTTGGATTTATTATGAATTATTAAAAATTCTAGGTTAATTATGTGTATAAATATTAGGTTCACTGATTGATAAGCCAAATGAACACCAAATATAGTGAAATTTGATATATATATATAAACATATTCTTAAAACTGACTAAATTTATGTTCATTAAAGCTCTTTTAGGCATCATAATCAAGCATCAAAGGTAAATACATCTATAGGTTTGATGATTTAATTTGCGTAATCTACTCACTTGATTTAGATGAAATAAATGACATTGTAACCCTTGCATAAACATAAACTTTCCATAGCAATTTAAAGCCTTAACTATGTTTGGATTGAGAGTTATGAATTTCTAAAATATGGGCCAAATTAAGACCCAAAAATATGAAATTCAATTCACCAAGATCCATTGATCACCATGGCCTAAGAAAAATAAGGTATGTAGCACACACCCCTAGTTTATCTTGTCCAAATTTGAGCTCAATTGGACCATTAGTCATAGAGAATTTAAAGAAATTTAGTTTATAATCAAACAAAAATTACTTACTAACCACTGTTTTTTTTTAAGAGAGAAATGCTAAATTGCATTAAAAAGTCAAAGCACAAACCAAGAACATCACATAGTACCTAAGACATCAGATTCCTCCTACAAGCAAAATAGGAATGAAGGAGGAATCTCCATATCAGAAAGATCAAACCAAACAAAAGATTTGTCCACACCCAAATTAGCACAAACATCCGCTAATTTGTTACAACTTCTATTGCAAAACGAAAACAAGACTTGGTTGAAATCCTGTAAAAAGCTAAGATTATTCTCAATTCTACCTTTATATTTCCGATCCTTCAAGGCTAGTTGAAGAGTTTTAATGATATTGGAGTTGTCCCCTTCTATCACCACACCTTGAGCTTCACACATCCAATCTTGCATAATATTTTTCAAGAAATAAACAGCCATCAACTCCACTTGGGCTATGTCCCAATGCACATATATAGCTCCAAATGCTAATAGAAACCTTCCTTTGTCATCCCTAACCACTCCTCCAATCCCAGCCATGTTATTGATCTTTAGTGAAGCATCGACATTTATCTTTATCCACCAGGGTGGAGGAGGATGCCAAGAAGTAGACAGCTTGCGCTGGTTAACATCCCAGTTGTCCGAGGAAAGATGAATGAAGTTGCTCACCGTAGCCATAGAAACCGAGTTTGATGCTATCACAATATCCGAATCCTCCACACCTTCATGAACCAACTTGCATCTGCTTTTCCAAACAAGAAAAACAGATGTACAATATAGATTTGCAATAAAAGACCTATAACCTGCATATCTCTTCAATCCTTCCAAGCAAACTTTAAAATTATTAAACATCGGAATTGAAAACCCCCAGCCACTAAGAATGTTGATCACTTTTTGAAGCTTGACACATCTCCCCACAATATGTCATTTGTTCTCATCCTCTTGCACCCTCTCGAACAAGCAGCTATCGAGCTTAATCTTCTTCTCAATAAGAAAGCATTCGAAGGAATAGCTTCATTGTAGAGCCTCCACCAAAAGTTTTCAACTCTCGATCTTAATTTTAGTTTCTTCTTCCAAGTCCAGTGAGCAATTTTGATATTATGTTCCATCAAAGCTTCAAAAGACAAAGCAGCCATAGATTTACCAGTGAACTTTGTTTTCAGCTCCATTTGATCATACTCCCTGCCGGCTGTTATTGGGATTTGAATAATAAGCTCCACCAGTTATTTACCGAAAAATAACTGCAGCTGATTCATGTTCCACACTCCTTCCAGAATAAACTTATTCAACTTGAAGTTAGAAGGTTCCAGGCAATTCACAAAGGTCGGCCACTTTGAGAAACTTCTGTCAAGCTCCCAAGAGTCTAGCATCCAATCAATAGAATTACCATTAGTAACATTCCATCTTACAATATTCCTAAGATAGGAAACCCCCATAGTAATAATCTTCCAAGTAGGAGAGCAAGCACTCCTCATCGGTTCATCCCATATCTCACCTCCATACTTACTTCTAAGAACGTGGTAGAGCAAAGAATCAGTCTTCATGAAGTAATCCCAAGCAAACTTCGCACGAAGAGGTCCAACCTTGGAAACCACAGAGAACAGCCCGCGTCCCCCTTCATTTTTAGGCTTACAAAGCAATTCCCAAGAAGCATAATGCTGCCCAGCATTTCCATTCTTTTTATTCAACAAGAAAACTCTACACATTTTGTCAAACTCTTTGAGAATACTCAACGGAACTAATGCAAGGGAGGATAAATACATTGGAAGAGAATGAAAAGCAGATTTAATCAAAATTAACTTCCCTTCCATTGCAATGCAACTTTTACCCCAAGTATTCAACTTATTGGAAGCAACCTCCAGCAAATTTTGGAAATTAGAAGCAACCATTCTCCTTAAGGTTAACTTCACACCAAGATATGTAATTTCATTAACAACCTTGTACCTGAGGATTCTACTAATCTTCTTTTTCATGCATAGTTTTGTATGCTTACCAAAAAGAATCATGGATTTGTTTTGATTAACTCTTTGTCCCGTCCAATTGCAATATTGGATGATAATGTTCTTCACCTCCTTCACCTTCCTCACATTTGCCTCCGAGAAGATTAGTACATCATCGGCATAGAGCAAATAAGAAATTCTGGGAGCAGTAGGAGTAATAGAAATGCCAAGATAGTTCTTCTTTTGATTAAAAGCTTCAGAGAAAATTTGAGAACAAAGAATAAACAAGTATGGGGACAAGGGACAACCTTGTCTGAATCCACATTTACCTTCAATCCAATCCGTCTTCTTCCCATTAATCAAAATGCAATATTTAGGATTACAAATACATTGCATTAAAAGTTCCCTAAATTTGATAGGAAAGTTAAAGCAAGTAAGAACCTGCCTTAGAGCTTGCCACCCCATGCTATCGTAAGCTTGCTCCATGTCCAACTTGATAGCCAAAAGCCCCTTTTTAGCTTTTGAGTACCAGAACTTATTGAAGACTTCCTGAGCAAGCAGAACATGCTCAGCCATGGATCTTCCTTTGATAAATGCTACTTGCTCTCCCGAAATGATCTTGTGAATAACCTTTTCCAATCTATTTAGTAGCATCTTTGCAATGATTTTGTAAATAGTCATGCAAAGGCTAATTGGAAGGAAGTTAGAAACCACTTGAGGATTCCTAACCTTAGGGATTAAGGTAATCATTGTTTCCTTCCAAGAATGATGCATAACTCCTGTAGAAAGAAAATGACAAACTGCTTGCCAAATATCATTCTTAATAATTTTCCAAAAATCTTTGACAAAGGAGAAGGTAATCCCATCCAACCCTGGTGAGATGTTCGAGCCATCCTTGTCCACCACCGCCTGCATATAATCCAAAGTGAAATCAGCATTCAGGAAGCAATGATCCTCCTCACCAATAACACTTGAGGGATTCGGCCATCCATTCAGTAAGCAATCCTTTTGCTTCCATTTTTGTATGAAGAAATCGGAAAAAGATTTCTGAATCTCAGCAAGCTCTTTAGTAACCGAGCCATCATGAGTTTTGATGTGACTAATCCAGTTATGGTTCCACCAAGCATTTGCAAAAGCATGAAAAAAGGGGGAGTTGGTGTCCCCATCTTCCATCCACTTGGCTTTAGCTCGTTGCCTCCACCAGGAATTGAGCCGGGCTAGTGTAACATTGAGTTCATTTATTTTGAATCTTAGGAGATGCAGCCTCTCAAAAGACAACCCACCTTCAGCCTCTCAAAAGACAACCCACCTTCGGCTTCCTCCAATTGGATTACCAAAATCTCTTCTTTCAGCTTATCTTGAAGCAAGTTGAGATTCCTGAACTTAGCTTTGCTCCAAAAGAAAAGAGCTCTAAGGGATCTTTTAAACTTAAAATTAAGGAAAGAAGCCGGATCACTCCCATTTGCTTTCTTCCATGATTTCTCCATGATAGCAGTTGCCCCGTGGTAAGAAGCCCACACATCTTCATACCGGATTCCTCTATCACAGATAATCAAAGGTTTCAAAATTTCCAAAAGAATAGGACAATGGTCCGAAGCAGTGCGTGAAAGATGTTTCACCAAGGCTAGATGTACTAACCACTGGTTGAAAATTGGATTTATGATGAATTTTTGAAATTAATGATAAAATAAAATAGAGCTCAATACAGTTCCAATGAGCCCTAGAATACTACTTTTGGCTAAAAGTTAGATTTATGATGAATTTTTGAAGTTATAAGCACTTTTTTTAAATTTTTTTAAGCTTTTAACTAAATTAAATGGCGGTAATAAAGATTTCCAATGCGCATAGTAGCGTGACGGCCTTCAGCACATATCACCCCTTGATCACCCACTTATCCATGTCGTTTATGGGTATAGGTTGTCTAATCCACATCATATTGGATGGATGGAAAAGATTTTGCCATGTTGACATGCCATAGAGCCATACAAACTTGCGTTCAAAACCAGGTGAACATACATGCGGTCCAACTACATTTGGGCCATACGATCGGAATACATGTAAGATCGGATGGTCCAGATCGATCTAGAGCCCTTCATTCAAATTTGAACTTAAATTTAGAATGCTAATAACTTCTTGTACAGTCCCCCAAATGAGATGAAATTTTATGGGGGGATTCTCCATAGCCTAAGGTTCTAATTCATAGAGTTTAGGGGCTTCATGCATTGAGATCTTAAAATAATTTCAATTTAAATTTTAAGCATTCAAATAGAAAATTACCTCTAACCAGTGGGTAGAATATCTTATTTTTGGGCTCTATGGACTTCTAGAGATATCCTTTAGAACTTCCTTGAATACTTTAAGCTCTAAAAAAATGCTAAATTGGAAGTTATATAGCATGGATCACTTTCTCTCTCCTCTCTCTTTAGGACTTTAATTAGAATTATTTGCAGATAGAGAATGATGGGGATTACTAATGGGAGGCTAAGGGAGTTAGTATGAGGCTAGGGAATGTAATTGATCAACCCTTGCTTCAAAAATTTTTGGGGCATTTATAAGAGAGAGATTTTATATTCAATGGTTAAGATCTTGCCACCTAAGTAATGGGTAGCCTCAATTTAATTTAGGGACTATCTAATACAAGGCATGGGAAGGTTCTGAAGAGTTTAAGCTCATTGGGGTAACTGGCTAGTCAATTATGAGTGAACAAATGATTACTTGGTGGTTATTTGGGGAATCTTGCACATCGGTAGTCCATATGGCTGGAGCTTGCAATGAAACGTGCAAAGAATTTTATAGTGCAATTTAATAGTTGTTGGGTCCAATTTGGGCTGGGTTATCAATAGGCCCAAGAATTTAGGTTTTGGAGGGTTTGGATTAAAGCACTTGGATGGCCTAGGTCAGCCTATAGGTTGGGCTTACAGGTCATATACACGAGGACAAGGGACACCTGCTACAACCATTTATGCAATTTACTTTAACAAAGGTTCAATTTTGATTTAAGAAAATCCCTTTGGGTGTAATTATTTCTACCCATGTGGCTAAACTAGGTTGGCCCAGGGGATAGAACATTTTTAGGAGACTCATGGTGACCCCATGGACAATCCCTAAATGTTTATTTCATTGATTTTAGGGGTGTTAAAAATTGAGTTATGGGTCAGGTTCAGGTCAAACCCGACATTTACTCACTACTATTTGACATGAGCTAAATTCGACCCATTTTTGTACATGAGTCAAAAAATGCAACCCAGACCTAACCAGTTTGGTTTTCAGGTTGGCTCGACCCGACAAGAAACCCTAGCTAAGCACTTAACTGTGGGAGAAATTTCATCGTATTGCCTATGGGAATGTATAAGGTGTTGCAAATCTGGTTTTGATGATGACAAACATGTTTCCAGTGTGTTTTGCTTGGCTAATCTGTTTCAGGCACAAAAGACCGCGAGCCACTCAAGCCAACTCAAGATCGGGTCCAAGTGTGTCAAATGTATGATTTTTCTTTTTATTGAGTCAATTGTAATGTAACTGATTCCCTAGCTAAGTAACCTTGCATACACACACTCAGGGAGAGAGATTGAGTGAATTAGAGTTTCTGTTAAAAATTTGTTCAGATCGTCCTGGACGATATCCACATCGTCCTGGACGATCCAGTTAAAACAGAAACCCTAATTAGGGCGACTAAGTTAAGAGGGTCTGATTGAGACGATCCTCCTGGACGATCTACGGATCGTACGGGACGATATTCCCAAATCAGAAATTCTCAGCCGCCAGATCAAGTTAGGCAAGTTCTTATTTTTAGATACTTGGTCTGATCGTCCCGGACGATACGTGTATCGTCCCGGACGATCCAGTATAATCATGCCTAATTTAATCTGGTAATTAAGGAAAGCAATTAATTTTTGGTTGATACGATCATATCGTCCTGGACGATCGCAGGATCATCCCGGACGATCTTGATCGTCTAGTGCATTTAAGCTGTACGTCCAGAACTATGTACAGGACGATTTGGGGCCTTTTTGAACTAATCGTACCGAACGATGACCCTATCGTCCGGGACGATCAAGTCATTTTTTGGTCGTCCAGCACAGATTTCTCTGGACGACCCGAACTGTCTTCTGGACGATTTCCCTCAATTTGAACTAATCGTCCCGGACGATCGCAGGATCGTACGGGACGATATGAACAACTTTTTCTACTGATCGTCCAGAAGAGCCAGATCGTCCAGGCTAAAATAGCTGAATTTGAACTGATCGTACAGGACGATCTACCGATCGTCCTGGACGATCGTGGCCGACCAGTTGAGATTTAGGGCAAATTTTAAGCCCTCCTTTAAAAGAACTTTTTCAAGATTTTGGAAAAATCTTTTGCTACCTTCCTTCCCTGAGAAACCCTAGAGAGAAGAGAGAGTTGGGAGAGAGAGAAGAGATCTTGTGAGGGGGAGTTAGTGAGGGATTCACTAAGGTTTCTCCAAGCACGGATCAGAGTCGTCTTCTCCGCTCGTCGTCTGTCGTCTAGTCGGTGTTCTTCGTGGGAGGATCGTTCGCAAGAAGATCCGGGGTTCTCTGCTCGCTTCAGGTGGAAGCAAAAGGAGTTCGAAGGTTCTCTGCCTGCTTCAGGAGGAAGCGAAAGGAGGTCAGGTTCTCTGCCTCACCGTATGGTGAAAGGAGGTGTTTTGTACAGGCTTCTCCGCCTTGCTGTGGGAGCAAAAGGAGAGTCACTTTTGTTTAGTGCAATACCCGGAGGGGAGGCTCCGGGGAGTGGACGTAGGTCAAGTTGACCGAACCACTATAAAATCTGGTTTGCTTTTCTAATTCAGTTCTGCATTTTACTTTTCAATATAAACTGCTTGGGTGAATATCGTTGGTTGATCTTTTCATTATTGTTTACTTGTTTCCGCTGCTAAGTATCGAAAAGATTTTTGTAGTTATCGTGAAATTTTTAAATAACCGATTCACCCCCCCTCTTGGTTAGCCTCGGGACTAGTTCACTAGGGCTTAACATCCCTTTCGAACTTTCATAAGGGAATATCCTATCATCGTCGTTGCATCCTCCTATCATCATTATTGCTTGTGATCCAACTACAAAATAATGTTTTCCCTTCCATCATCATCATTTCTTCCTCCTATTATTGTTGTTGCTTCTGATCCAACTATAAATTGACATTTTCTTTGTTGTCACCATCATTGCTTCTGATCCAACTACAGATGAAAGGCCAATGATGAGCTCAGCTAACGTGTCTTCCGACCTGAAATGCCAAGTGAGCACTAGCTCAGCTGTTGTCATCGAAGGAGCCGAAGAATAGCAAGAGAAGAGGAAAAGCAAACCCTAGTAAAAAGGTTTGTGTGGGACTATAAGGAAATGTTTGTCAATGCTTCTGATCTAATTGCAAATGAACGACGTGATTGCAGGGGAAGTGAAAAAGATGAACATATCTATGCGGGGAAATCATTTTAGATTAGGGTCACTTTCGAGTTTGCATGTTGACCCAGACCCAACCATATTTTTTAAACGGGTCAATTTTGGGAACCCAAACCAGACCCTTCTTCCAAACAGGTTGACCCTAACCTAAAATTTTTTAGTCAGGTTCAAGATGGGTTTCGGTTCATGTCAAATATTGGCACGCCTAATTGATTTTGTCAAAATCAGTTGTTTTAAACTTTTTAAGTATTTAGGTATTTTTTGGTCAACCTTGTTGATTTGGTCAACCCTTATTGACTTAGTCAACCAGGTTTAACTAGGGTCATGTGGGGTCCATCTCATTCCAAATATGATTTATAACTTATAAGGTCAAAATCATAATATATTTTTTTAGAGCTATAAACTATAAATATTTAAAGATTTTATAACCTTGAAATATGCTTTGATTATGTTGTGCTATAGGACATGGAATGTCCCAAAACTAATGTGGTTGACACCAGAAACATTCCTAATCAATATATAATTGATCAATCATAAATCCAAGCTAATTTGGTTTGGTTGAGAGGTGATTGAAAATTATCTAAAATAGGTTATGGACCAACGGATTTTAGGTTTGGTTTTGAACATTGGATTTTAGGGTTTTGGATTTTTCATTAGATTTGGTCAATGGATTTGGTTTAAATTTCATTTAATCAATGATTTAGAAAAATTTTATATTTAACTTGCTCAGGTTATTGATAATCCTTGATGGTTGTTAGTGATTGAACTTATGATCAGGTGATAATTAGTGGTGACTGTCAATTAAAGGATTTGATGTTTGATTTTTGTAATAGATTATTAAGTTGATTGTGGAGGACAATGATTAAGGGAAGTTTTTCTTTTACAATGATCATATCATTGATAATCATTTGGTTATTATCAAGTTATTGACCAGATGATCAAATGATAATCAAGGGTTTCTATCAAGTGATGGATTTTAGGTTGGTGATGTGACCACTATGTCACACACAGTGATGGCTTAGATTTAAAGTTTGGAATGGGGTTCAATGATATATATATATATATTATATTTTATAAATTTGTGGAATTGACCACATTTAAAAATGAGGTCAATAGTGCCAACAGACTAATCAGAGGTCCAAGATTTTACTCCCGAGAGGAGTAGAGTTAAATTCCTCTCATTTAGGATGAAAGAAGGGAATCCTTTTTTGAGTAATAAATAGTTTCCAAAAAAAAAAGAAGTTAGAGAGAGAAGATCCAAGAAAATAGAGAGGATTTGCGGTATTTTCAAACTTTGATTTCGCGGGTTTCACTGTTCCATTGATGGCGGCAGATGGTCATCAGCCTCCTTTGGTCGGTAGTCCATTCGATGTTCATCGTTCTGCATCTGATAGCTCTTATGCTCCTGTCCAATCATTCTCATTGTCTCCACCGGCATTTGGAGATGGGAAATCAGGCTTTGTTCAAGGTCAGAAACCATTGATTAAGAGTGGAAAGCCCTTAATCATCAATGAAGGTGGTCTGTTGTCTTCTAAAAAGATAACTAAAGATATTGGTAAGGGTAAGACTGTGGTAGTTGAAGATAATGTTAAAATCTATAGAAAGTCTGGGTTAATTCCTGATTCAAGAGGCGAGTCGTTCTGTAATGCAGGCCCCTCTTCTTCTTCTAGGCATTTGGTCATTATGAATAAAGGTGAAATTAGCAATCCTGTGTGGGAGGTCCTTGAGGGATTGGCTTCCAATCATGTTAATTTGGGAGGCAGCTACTCAAAAGTTGATCAGGTTATAGAGTCTGGTATAAATGAATAAAGTATAGAAGGTTCTTTTAAAGAAAATGACTCTCCTAAGGTAGAAGAACTACATCCGGATCTTGTTAAGGTTCAGGATTATAACTTAGAAGATCTGGGTGATTGCGAGGGTGGTCTTAATGCAGCTACAGTTCGGCAGTCTAGCAATGTACATCAAAATGCTTGGAGTAAGAAGGAGAATATAAGTCTTGGATTTGGACTTTGGCGATTGCTTTACTGACAATGGATCAACAGTTAAACTTCATTTAAAAAATGAGTTGGAGAACTCAAAAAAGCTTTAGAATTCTTTGGTGGTCAAGGTCTTTGGTGGAAATATTCCTTTTCCGGTGATCAGTTCAGAATTAAGGAAGCAATGGTCCCAATTTTGTAGGTTCCATCTAACAATGTTAGGTATGGGATGGGTTCTATGTTCGTTTTATGATTCAGAGCCCTTGGAATCAATTTTTCTAATTGGCCATGGTATGTTAATGGGTATATCATTGGAATTGATAGATGGTCGCCAACCTTTTCTCCTTCCTCCTTAAGGGGTTTGAATACACCTATTTGGATTAGGATGCCTAATCTCCCTTTATAATGTTGGGATGATGTAAATGTTTACAGAATTGCATTAATGGTTGGGAAGCCGTATATGGTAGATGGAAACATGTTCCAATGGGGAAGAAGGAAATTTGGAAGAGTTTGTGTTCGCATCAAGTTGGATGCTAAATTACCACTAGGTGTTTGGGTGGAGGGTTGCTGAGGGAAATTCTTCATAAGATTGAATATGAGAGAATCCCTAATTTGTGTTTCACCTGTGGTAAGATTGGGAACCTCAAGAAGGATTGTTTGGAGAATAGGGCCGAGGTTAATCCTGTGTCAAAAGATCCAAAAAAAATGAAGTCTTTGAAAATTCCAACTGAGGTTGTTAACTCCAAAGTGGCTAATGAGAGCTTGGTTGAAGGTGTTGGTGATGATAAAGGAGGCTATGGACCTTGGGTTCATGTTAACTATGTGAAATAAAGAAGAAAAAATACTTTTTTTAGAAAGGTTATTTTACGTCCAGTGGAGGCTGCTAGAAGGAAGGACTCTGGTTTAATGGATCCCAACCTTAAGGTAATCAAAGATGTAGCTATCAAGTGTTCTAATGAAGTAGGTGATCCCGTCCCTATTTTGGAAGTGGTTGCAGTTTCTCCATCTCTGAATGGTCTCAAGCAAAATTGTTCAAAACAAGTAGCTGATCCTGATGTGGGTAAAGATTCATTTCCATGTAGAATTTTTTATGACAATAATAAGTTCAAATGTCTTAGTGACATTGCTGAGGAAGGTGAAATCTCTTTGTCAAGGACTGGTGATGTTCTGCCTTGGGAGGATGCTAAAGGTGGAGATGGTCCGTTGGAGGCGGATAATGCTGATTTTGGGAATAAGGGTGCTGGTTCCTCTCAGGTTAAGAATTAAAACTCTAAGCAACTTAAAGGCCTAGGCCCTGTCAATTTGGCAACCAGAAGCAGAAGAGTTGATGGGGAAATGAAAGGAAAAGTGGGGATCTCTTCCCTTCTTTGTCAATGATGT
Organism: Dendrobium chrysotoxum; assembly: GCA_019925795.1. Taxonomy (NCBI): domain Eukaryota; kingdom Viridiplantae; phylum Streptophyta; class Magnoliopsida; order Asparagales; family Orchidaceae; genus Dendrobium; species Dendrobium chrysotoxum. Next base: position 3,691,649 of record CM034301.1, on the reverse strand, counting down.
CTTCAATTGCCTTTTGGAACTATAGAGGAGCTAGGAAGAAGGGAGCTTCTCTATATCTCAAGGAGTTCATTAAAATTCATGGTGTTTTTTTTTCTAGGGTTGTTGGAAACTAAGTTGTCTTCTATTGATAGAAGGGAAGTTAATTTACTAATTGGTGATGATTGAGATTACTTTCAAGTTCCCTCAGATGTTTTGTCAAGAGGTATTCTTGTCTTATGGAAGTCTAGTTTGGCTATTCTTTCTGTTTTGGAATCTTCTTCCTAAGTGGTAATTGGAGATCTAGATGTAATTAACAAAGGTACATGGAGGATCACTTTTGTGTATGGAAACAAAGACATTTATAAAAGGAGGAACCTATGGGAGAGGTTGGAAAATTTTTCTACCAAAGACTTGCCTATGGTGGTGGGCGGAGACTTTAACTATCTGACTTCCAAAGAGGATAAGAGAGGTGGGAAGAGATTTTTGTTTTCCTAAAAGCCCAACGAGATGAAGTCCTTTTTTTCTAATAATGACTTGCATGATGTAGGATGCATTGGGCCCAAGTTTACTTAGTGCAATAACAAGGTTGGAAATGCTCGAATCCTAGAAAGATTGGATAGGTGTTTTCTTAATTCAGCTGCTGTAAATTCCTCCCATTGTATGGTGGTTAGACACTTGGCTAGAGTTTCATTGGACCATTGTCCAATTTTATTAAATCTCCTAGAATTCCTTTCGGGAGCTAAAAGGAACATTAAATTTGAGTATGTTTTGGCATCCATCCCAGCCTCTTCTGCTATGGTGAAGAATGAATGGAACAAGGTTTATAAAGGGAGTTGCTCACACATTCTTAACATCAAATTTAATAGAGCTTTGAAATCATTGTTTCACTGGAGTCGGGCTAAGCTCAAGAACCTAAACCAATTAAAGGATTGCCTTCTGATCGATATCATGGAGTTATAAACTAAAGAATCGGACAATGGGTGTCTCTCAGAAGAGGACTGTTGGACCCTCAAGGATAAGGTGAGTGAGCTGAACGCAACTTTGGCTCAGCTGAATACTTGGTGGAAACAGCATGCTAAGGTCAAGTAGATGGTGGAGGGTGATTGCAATTCTAAGTTTTTCCAATCTTACGCTAGATTAAGGAGGAATTCTAATTGTATTTTCAAAATCAAAGATGAAAATGGTGTTTTGGTGGAGGATCAAAGTCAAATAGAAGAGGTTCTTTTTCAGTTCTATAAAGACAAGCGGAAATAGAGGAGCTGCGATTTGGGAGGATGGCCTCATCCGATGAGGAATCTGGATACTGATGACAAGAATTGGCTAAACAGGGACTTTTCTTTGGAAGAAGTGGAGCTAGTATTGAAGCAAGTTGGAGGTAATATTGCTCCTGGCAATGACAGTATTTCCTATTCCTTCATGTAAACGTATTGTGATATCTTTAAAGTAGATTTTTGGAATGCCATTAAACATTTTCTTTATTCTAGTGAGATGAATGAGGTCTGGAAGGAGACCTTAATTGTGTTGATTCCTAAGGTGTGCAACCCATTGTCTCCTTTTAACTATAGACCTATTAGCCTATGTAATTCTATTGATAAGGTGGTGGCTAAGCTGATTTTGAATAAAATGTTATCTGTTATTCCAAAGCTAATTTCTGAGGAGCAGGTGGCATTTCTGAAAGGAAGATCACTGTCAGATCATGTGTTGGTGGCTCAAGAATTGTTTCACAAGTTTAGGTATTCTAGATCTTCTAAAGGATTAGTCTCATTCAAAATTGACATGGAACAAGCATATGATTCTATATGCTGGTCTACCCTAAAGAAAGTTTTGGACTATTTTGGGTTTCTTAACAAGTTTTCCAATCTCATATTGGAATGCGTAGAAGATTCGAGATTTTCATTGATGATCAATGGCAACTTTTCAGATTGGATCAAGGCCAGGAGTGGGTTCCATCAAGGTTGTCCCATGTCTCCTCTTCAATTTATTCTTTGCTCTTAACTTTTATCTAATGCATTTATTAAAAGAAGTGAGTCAATTGGGATTCACATTAGTTCAAATGGGCCAAGGATTTCACATTTGCTATATGCGGATGATGTTATTATCTTTTCTGAAGCTTCTATTAAGTCTGTGAAGGAGGTCAAGGGAATTCTTAACAACATTTGTGGTTGGACCGGTCAACATATCAATGTTAACAAATCTGCTATTCTTTTTGGCAAATTTGTTAAAAAAAGGAAAAATAAGTATATTTCTTGTATTATGGCTTTCAAAACAGTGAAATAATTACATTATCTTGGAGTTAACATAGTCTTGAGGAGACTAGTACGTGCTGATTTTCAATTCATCATTAATAAAGCCTTGAGGATGTTGAATATTTGGGGTAGCAAGTTCATATCCCTTGGGGAAAAATTTACTCTTGTCAAATCGGTAATGCTATCTTATCCCACATTTCATTGTACACACTCTCTTATCCCTAAAGGAGTGCTTAATGAGCTTGATAAGCTTTGTAGAAGCTTCATATGGAATAAGGTGAATGGTAGACTGGGTTTACACTATGTCAGCTGGAAGGAATTGTGCAAGCCTTCGAAATGGGGAGGACGTGGACTTCATTCCTGTGCATCTAAAGTTGTTGCATTAAGGGAAAGATTTTCTTGAAAATTCGTTCAATACAAAAAATCATTGCTGTACAGAACTCTTGCTCCGAAATATGGCTCTCGGGTTGATGGTGGAATCACCAAGAAGGGGTGCTCATCTTTATGGAAATTAATTGCTGATGGTGGAAGTATGCTTAATCAAATTGTGAGGTGGTCCATTGCGGATGGTGGTTCTATTAATGTATATAAATACGCTTGGATTATGGACAAATGCTTGAAGAGATGGCCAACATTTGTGGTTCTGTAAAGAGAAAATGATGTTTTGGTGGACAGATTTATTGCATGCGGGATCTAAAATGAAGCTGAACTCTTGTTATTCTTTGGTAAGGAACTGGTGCATTTGATAACCCAAATAAGTATTAATCTAGAATATACAGAAGTTAAAATGGACCTTATTTACCAAAAATCTGGTAAAACCATTTCAGCTTTAGCTTATGAAGCTTCGTTGCAAGATAGTTACGAATACCAGTCTTGGAATTGGATAAAAAAGGCTAAATTCTCTCCTCAGGTGGAGGTTTTCTGGCGGAGGCTGTTTAATAATGTGATTCCCACAGGTCAATTCTTATCTTATAGAAGATTACAAGATAATAATGCTTGTCCTAGAAGCTGTAATGAGATTGAAGATATATACCATGTAGCAAATAAGTGTGTCAAGCTGAAAGAAGTTTTACAACATCTAAAATGGTGGGGATTTGGGATCCCATTGTTTGATAAGTTCGAGGATTATTGTAAGTGGTTGAAACTCCTTGTTCTGTATAATAGTATGCTAGTAAACTTGTATTGCAACTCTGTGTTTCTCACTTGGAAAGCTAGAAATAAACTCATTTATGAAGGAATGGAAGAGAGCTCGATGGTGATCGCTGCCAATGTTGTGAGCTACTCGTCAGTTTCAAAAGTTTTTTGTAAGTTTAGCTCAAGCCACTGGGATGCTAACCAGTCAATCAGTCTGTTCAATCTTTGGCATCCTCCTCCTCCTAATTGGTTAAAGGTTAATGTTGATGCCTAGCTTGTATCTTCGTATAGAGTTGGGATTGGAGGAGTAGTACGTGACAGTGAAGGAAGGTTTCTTCTGGCATTCGGTCAATCATGTGTTCACTGGGAAGTTTCACGTTTGGAGCTTTTAGCTATTCAATCTTTCAAGAATGTCATTAAAGATTGGATGTTCAACTACAAGAGAATTATCTTTGAAGGTGACAACTCGAACATTATCAAATTTCTACAAGGTCCTGTTCGCAAAGGTCACGAGGAATTAGAAGATATTAATTTCATCAAGGATTTCAATCATGTCATTTTTAATTGCATAGATAGGAATTGTAATAAGTTAGCGGATTTGTGTGCTAACAATGCTCTCCTTAGTAATTTATGTTTGGAAAGAGTTTAGTTTGAATAAGGTTCCTTCTTCCTTTTATAACTTGTTAAAGGAGGAATCGGCATTGTAGTTTGTATCCATCTTTTTTCTCACTAGTAATGCAATTTATTGCTTCTTCAAAAAAAAAAAAAAACCATGGCCCCCATCCAAACTAAATCAAAATCTTCAAGATAAGAAAACTTCAATAAGAAGAAGCTCTCACTCAAATAAACAAGATTGATCGTACCTTTTAACTTCTAGGCTTTTAACATATCCAAACACAAAGCTTTGTAAGAAGGCCTCTTACCTAAAGAATAACCGAGCAAAGTTAACCTCCAAGCTTTAGAAGTAGCCATGACATCTTTTTTAGAGAAAGATGCAAGATTATCTGTAAGAGGAATAAAAGAAACAAAAAAAAAATCTTTCGGAGTGGAATGATGAGAAGTCAAGAGCCCATTCCATCTTTCAGACTGAAAATCATCTTGGGTGAGGTACTTGTAAGTAGAGTAAACACATCTTCGAGAGCCATAATGAGTAGAAAATTTGGTGGGGAAGGCTAGAAGAACAACCTCCCTATGGGAGGAAGAGGGAAGACACCTCAGCTACCTAGGGTTTGCAAGAAACCCAAGCAGACCTCCTAAAAATATTTAGCCCAACTACATAGAACATTTCAGATTTCTCTATTGTACCAAGGTCATTTTGCAGTGTGATATATATATATATATATATATATATATATATATATATATATATATATATATATATATATATATATATATATATATATATTGAGAATTGTTGCTATATGGTAGTAAAGTTTTGTGTAGTGAGGCCAACTTTTTGGATAAATTTTTAAAGTACTAATTTAAAATATTTAAAAAAAAATTTCATTATTTCTGAAATTATTTTTAAAATTATTCTTTAACTTTTATATTTTCTCTCCTTTTATTTTAAAATTTAGATTTTAATTGAAGAAATATATCTACTATTTTGTTTTTTGAGGAATTATATTATTCATGAAAATTTTATTTTAATCAAAATACTTCTATTTTTTAAATAAAAGTGTGGAAATTATTTGAGCAGTGTTGCACATCCTTTCAAACATATGATCTCTTTGACCTTTCATCTCCTAATCCCTTTTTATCTTTTTCGACATAGCTATTTGGGATGTGAGTATTTCTCATGAGACTTGCCTTCATCCATTATTCCTCAATGAAGATTATTAATTTATTCATTTGGAAATGATGGAGTGTATGAGAGGAAGATGGTAGTTGCACTATAAATCTTAAGCATGGCATCTATTGATAGACAATAAAGCCAAATTACTATTAGATATCATATTACTTGCTGGGAACATCATCAATTAATGATTACTTAATTTTTAATTCTTTGTAAAAACATTAATAAATTTATTTTCATATTTAGATTACCAACCACAAAACATTAATCCCAAAGCTTCAGTAATATTTCAATCATAGTTTGAGATTTTTCAAATTATAAACTATTATCTTTATAGATGTTCAAACCATGATCGATAATATTTAAGCTATGCTTCAATTTATTTTTTGTTACTTTGAAGAAGATTTTATTAATGTTTCAAACAATGTACAATAATATTCCAAACATGCTTTAATTTTATTCAAAGATGCTTTGAAGAAGGTTTGATTATTGCTTTAAGATTCTTCAAACTATGAATCATCATCTATGAATTATGCTTTGAGCCCTAGTTTGATCCTACTATATGGTGCTTTGAATAAGGTTTAATCATTTTTAAAGAGTCATCAAGGATATTCAATCTTAGTTTGATTATTAATTGACTCAACCTTTATTTGTAGTGTTTGTTATAATTATATAAGTTAGAAGGAACTATAGTGTACAGGGTTACAAACTAGGTTGGGATGTGTTATATAAACAAGTTAGGTAATTTGAGGCCAATGAGTGATGGTAATATGCAATATGTGTGTGTCATCAAGCTGATTTAATTATAGAAGTGCATGTGCCGTTCAAGTAATAAAGTGAATGGCTGGGTTATTGGTCCCAAGAGGAAAGTGTATCTCTAACAATCCACCTAGTATTGTCTACTCAAGTACCACAATTTTTCTATAGAGTCTATTTAAAAGCGAGGTTCTATGAACTATTAAAAATGTAGAAATGATCAAGTATTCGGAATAAAAGATGACTTGTGATAAAAAATATTGCACTATTTTTTCTAATTTGACTCATTTATTTTTTTGGTGAATTAGAGCATATGTACCCTTAGATCTCTATTGAGCTTGTAAGGGTGTAAAATAAGGATCTCACCTCACTATAGTGATTTTATCTTCATAGATCCTAGAGTCCTATTCATTCTATGTCTAATTATGAAAGTTTTCTATCTCAATTCTCTTATTTGTTCTGACATTTCTCTATTGAGAATTTAAATCACACTAGGTTTTAATTTCACTTATGACCATTACATGAATTAAAGTAAGTGCGAGAGTAATTGAGAACAACCATAAAAAACCTCATATGCAAGGGTCTACTTTAAGAATAATACACTTCATTCACATCATAAGCCCAAAATAAAGATTTTTTGCTAGCCATAGATGTTTTTTAATGCAAAATAAATTTCCTTAATAATAACATGAAAGATATAAGAGATAGTTGGAGTATATATCACTTGGATAAGTGTTTACAAGTAATTCAAATAATAGATGCTCTCCCTGATCAATTTTTCACGAGCACGCACACTTTCAACTCTAAACTCCCACTCCTTTTACCATCTTTATTAATAAACAGATGACTAGTCCTCAATAAAATGAAAAAAATTGTTTATATTAAGTACAAAAATTGAGATGATTGTCGGGTGTTAAAATAATGAATAGCGCCTTGACGCCCAATACATGGCTTTATTGTAGCATTGAGTTTAATTGGTGTAACACTTTTATAGATAATTGATTTAACTCATGAGCAGTAATACTGAGTGTGATTAGGCATCATAGTGCCACTATGGCATTGCAATGACGAACTGTAACTTGAGCTGCGGCACTTCTAGCGCAAGGGTGCTCCAGATGCTGACCCCAAGGATTTGTCAAATTATAGAACATAGACCACCCCAGTGCTCCAAATTATAGTACTATGGCATAATGATGCTACACTGCTTAAAGGTCAAATGTTGTGTTTTTGCACAATTCTTAAACTCAGTCTCCCTCGATGCTTCAAAAGTGGCATCCGGACTTGTTTTTGCATTACAGTGCTTAAACCAATTTAAAATTTCAAGCCTTTTTGCCTCAAAATTCCTACACAACTTCAAGTAAAATAAAGATTTTTTTAGGGATATATGTAAAAAAAAATAACATAAAACAAATTTCCCCAAGCTTAAGCTATTCTTTGTGCTCAAGTAATGTGATTGCACTTTTGATCAATTCATCCTTCACAATAAATTAGCAAGCTCAAAATGATAAAAAAGTAGGAAAATACTTCACTAATTTATGTTAATTGTAGTGAGCTAAGAATTGGCAATTTTAATAAAAATAATCATTAGCAAACATCTTAAGTAATCATTTTTATTAATATCCATATTTAAATTCACCTACTATATGTGTATGTTTAGTGGTTAACTACATTGTTAAGTTTAATGATTTATCATTAAGGAATGTTCATACTGTAGTTAACTTTCACGATTCATTTATGAACATTGTCATATATAGTATACTTACACTTCCCTTGTTAATTTATTATTTAGGTTCTTTAGGGATTGAGCTCTCAGGTACTAATTTTTGATGTTTCAATACTCATTTTTCTTTTAGATTTTTATTTCATTTTCTATCCTTCTTTTTCACATTTTTTTACTCTATAGAGTAACTTAGTAATAATATTGAATACCAGATTGCTTCATCCCTTCAAGTAACCTAAAATGGATTTAATTAAGGGTTCTTATTAGATTTCCCAATAACATACATAGTTTATAAAGAATTTTAATACTTAATTTGAGTATCATATTGCAAATCTGGATTCAAGGATCATAATTTTGATGATAACAAATATTTTTATTTCTCTACTGATGTTACTACTACACATCTGTTTGTAATTACCCTGCCTACTAACTTTTCAGGTCCACAAGATCAAGTGCAATTTAAGCCAGCTCGAAATTGGGTAGATTAAGACTGAGTCAGATTAAAATTTCAAATTCCAATTATTTTTTTACCTTTTCTTGAGTCAAATGTAATAAGGTGGATCTTGATGCTAAGTAACCTTGCACACACAATCTCAGGGGGAGAAATTTAGTGACTTAGAGTTTTTTTTTTGCTTTTGATCATATCGTATAGGACGATCCAAATATCGTCCTGGACGATCTGTTAAAAATTGAAAACCTAATTAGGGTATCTGGGATAAGTTAACTTGATTAAGTAAATCATCCTAGATGATCCTCCCATCATCTTGGACAATATTCTTAAATCAAAAATCTCAATCGCCAAACTTATTTAGGCAAGTTTTGAGATTGAATTTATGTGTCTAATCATACAGGATGATCCCACATAATCCTGGATGATTTGTACCAATCATGCCTAAATTAGTAAGGTGATTAAGGAGAGTAATTAAGGTTAGATTTGTCGATCATATCATCTGGTACAATCGCAGGATCATCCAGGATGATAAGTAAAAAAAACCTTAACTCTCTCATGGACATCCCGAACTATCTGCTGGATGACCCAAACTATGTTCCCTTTTGTATGAATTATACAGGATGATATCTACATCATTCTGGATGATCAGTTATATTTCAAATCATCCCAGCTCATCTGTTGGACATCCCGAACTATCTGCTAGATGATAATGTCGTATTTTGAACTAATCATACAATACGATATGGGAATCATCCTGGACAATTAGTTCTATTTCTACCTATTATCCTGACTTATCTCCTGGATGACCCGAACTATGTTTTGGATTATTAGTTAATTTTATACTAATTGTACATGATGATCCAATGATCGTTCTGGACGATTAGTTGCGCCAAATTAGAAAATTAGGGTTTTTGAAGCCTATTATTTAAGTAAATTATTTTCACTTGTAAAAAAGATCTTTTGCTGTATTCCATTCTAAGAGAGCTTAGAGGAGAGTGAGAGTTTGGGTGAGAGATAGGATCTTATTAGGGGGAGTTTGTGAGGTGTTTCATAAAGGTTACTCCAAGCAAGGATTCAATCATCATCTTCCTTCCTCATCCATAATTCCGTGGTGGCTCTAGGGAGATGATCATCAGCATCAGATCTAGGTTCTTTGCTTGCTTTATAAGGAAGCAAAAGGATTCTGGGTTCTCTACCTGCTTCAGGAGGAAGCAAAAGGACTCAGGGTTCTCTACCTACTTCAGGAGAAGGCAAAAGGAGTCAAGGTTCTCTACCTCACCCGTGTTGGTGGAAAGATTTTGTAAGGGCTTCTCCACCTTACTGTGGGAGTTGAAGGAGAGTCACTATAGTTTAGTACAATACCTGGAGGGGAGGCTTCGAGGAGTGGACATAGGTCACGTTGATCGAACTACTATAAATTTGGTGTGATCTTTTCATTTATTTTTGTGCATTTTAATTTCCGCATATTTTTGTGATCTAATCTGTCGTTAAAAATTTGATTTTGGTTATCTGCTTCTTCTTACATGATTTGTGTTTTAAATATTCAAAAAGGTAAAAATAATTTTTATTTTGTGTAAGAATTTTTAAAATACTAATTTCCCCCCTCCTGGTTAGCCTTGGGACTAGTTCATTAGGGCTTAACAACCCTAACGAACTTTCAAGTGGTATTAGAGCGGTATTCATAAAATCAAGTTTTGAAAATTGTTTGAATTCTGATCCATGGCTAATTTTTAATTTAATTGCTCAACCACTTTTATTTGATAATATTCCTTTTGATTTTTGGAATATTTGTATGTCCATCTTTTGCAATCGATCGATTATCACATGTGGATGCTTGTTAAAGAAGGTTATGTTGCACCCTATACACTTGTGTATGGAATTAAAACTAAAATTCCATTTACTGAATGGACAACTGATGATAGAGATCTTGCTAAATATTTGAACTGCTTTTTCTATACATTGAAATCTGAAGATTATATACATGTTTCGACATGTGTAAATAGTAAAAAAATTTTGGATAGATTATGTATCACTTATGAAGAAATGAACAAGGTTAAACAATCTAGATTGAACATTCTCTTGCATGATTATGAACTCTTTTGCATGAAACCCAATAATTAATTTCTGAGATGTACACTAGATTTACACAGATTGTCAGTTCCCTGCATGCCTTAGGAAGATGGCTTACTAACTATGAAAAAGTGAATAAGATTTTGTGATGTTTTCCTTCTTCCTTTGATGCTAAAATTATTGTAATTACTGAATCAAAAGATTTGAAAATTATCCAATTGATAACTTACTTGGATCACTAATTGCTTATGAGGAAGGAGTGAACTAAAGGTAGCTTGATGCAGGTGAGAAGAAGAAGGAGAAAGCCATAGCCTTGAAGGCTAATGATTTCAACTCTAGCTCTTCAGGTTCTGATGATGATTACATGACCTTAATTATAAGGTAATTCAAGAGCTTCTTGAGGGAAAAATAAAAGCATCATCAAATGTGGAATAAAGGTAAATCTGGTAAGAATTTTAAAAGGTTTATTTGATGTTATCAGCTTTGAATGCAGGAAGCCTGGGCATCTGAAGTCTGATTGCCCTACACTTAAGACTCACCCAAGAAAGGAGAAGGGTGAGGAGAAACCTAAGTTCAAGAAGGACAAGAACAAGATCGAAAAGGCTTTCTAGGCTGATTCAGCATCAGACTCCTCTGAAACTGAAGCTGAAGAGGAGATAACCAACTTGTGCTTGATGGCGGATGATCATCTTGGTCTCCCTAACCAAAAAGAGGTATGTGAATTAACGTACGATCAATTGCTTAATGTTTATGAGAAAATTCATACATTGTGCAGGAAGTTAAAAAAATTGCATGTTAGCCTGAAACTAGAATTTCTGAACTTACAAAAAGAGCATGAAATTTTGATCAAAGATCATTCCACCTTGGATAGCAATCATATTACATTACTTGATGAATTTGATGAATTAAATAAAAAATATTCTGATTTATCTGCTGAGCATGATTTATTAAAAATATCATATGTTGAATTAGAAATTGCATTCAAGGAATCAGAAACTCATGTATTTAATATAGAGAGTAGGGAGCATGCATTTAGAATGGAAAATTCAATTTTTAAAAGTTTAAATATATTTTTTGATGCTCAATTAACTTCTTTCATGAAAAATAAACAACCACCATCACTTGAAGAATTTCGTATACAATCATCAAAGCATGCATTATCCAAACCTAGGAAGTGGCAACATCACCCATGTTGATTAGTTAATCCTTTTCCTGGAGTTAGATGCTATTCTTGTGGCATGCCAAGATATATCTCCAACATATACACCATTCATCATAGTACATATTAGGTGTGAAGACCAAAAGAACAAAATTCACAGCATAGCATGTATGCATCGCATTCTTCTTTTCATCACAAGGGACCCAAACTTGACATTTGATGATTTTATAGGGGTGCTCTCACAAAATACCTCATGAGAGCATGTGGTACCTGGACAATGGATATTCAAGGAAAATTACTGGAGATACAAGTCAATTCATTTTGTTGGAGACCAGGACAGGAGGCAAGGTAGCACTTGGAGACAACACCATTGGGAGAGTGGTAGGATCAGGTATAATTGGTGATTCAAAAAATTTTATCATTGATAATATTTTACTTATAGATGGCCTGAAACACAAGCTACTCAGCATCAGCCAGCTCTGCGATAAAGGCTTCAGCATAAATATTTTGCCAACTTGTTGCCTTATAAGCTTAAATGACAAAATTATTTTGTAGGAAAAAAGAATTAACAATATCTACATACTAGATTTAAATTGCTTTAAAGTTGATATTACTATTTACTTAAAATTAATTGTTGATGAATCATGGTTGTGGCATAGGAGATTGTGTCATACAAGCATGAAAAGCCTTAGGAAGATCTTCCAAAAAGACTTAGTGAGAGGTGTCCCCAAGCTAGAGTTTACTAAGGACCACCTCTGTGATGCCTGTCAGTTAGGGAAGCAAGTTAAATCCTCCTTCCACTTAATTAAAGACATAAACACTAGCAAACCCTTAGAAGTCTTACATATGGATCTCTATGGACCTATCAGCACCTCAAGCTTCAGAGAAAAAGTCTTTGGGTATGTGATTGTTGATAATTATTTGAGATTCACCTGGGTTAGATTCCTATCTCATAAAAGTGAATCATTTGAGGAGTTTAGATCTTTTTCCACTTGGATTCAGAGGAAGTTAGGTTGTGAGATTGTGACTATTTATAGTGATCATGGTGGAGAGTTTGAAAATAAGAAGTTTGAAACATACTGTAAGGAGCATGGGATAGATCACAATTTTTTAGCTCCTAGGACCCCTCAGCAGAATAGGGTAGCTGAAAGGAAGAACAGGACCCTGGTAGAAGCCGCTAGAGCCATGTTAGCTAAGTACTCACTTCCTAAATACTTTTGGGCAGAAGCGGTGAATATATCCTGTTATATTCTGAATAGGGTAAATCTTTGATCTAAGCTGAATAAAACACCCTATAATATTCTTAAGGGTAGGACACCCAACCTCTCTCACCTCCGTGTCTTTGGATGTAAGGTGTTCATTCTAAATAATGGGAAGTCACAACTAGTAAAGTTTAATCCAAAATTTGATGAAGGAGTGTTCCTAGGTTATTCAAGTGTTGGGAAATCCTATAGAGTCTTCAATAAAAAAACTCTGATTATTGAGGAGACAACTCATATTGTGTTTGATGAATCTGATAATTCTGGAGGGTCAAGGGTAAAAGAAGAGGAGGTTGTAGAAGTCACCTAAGGAATAGAATCTATAAATCTGGAGGAAAGGGTAGAACCTGATGTTACACTGCCTAGAGAATGGAGATATTCCTCGAGTCATCCTAAAGAACTGATCTTAGGAGAACCTTCTGAAGATGTTAGAACTAGGAATGGACTTAGAAAAGAAGTGAAACACTTTACCTTCATTTCAATGACTAAACCCACCAACATCAATCAAGCCCTTTCTGATGAATTCTGGATCCTAGCCATGCAAGAGGAACTAAACCAATTTGTTAGGAATGATGTTTGGGAGCTGGTAGAAAGACCTAAGGATTAGAGTGTAGTAGGAACCAAATGGGTGTTTAAGAATAAAATGAATGATTCTTGTGTGGTGGTTAGGAATACGGCAAGATTAGTGGCTAAGGGGTATAACCAAATAGAAGGGATTGATTTTGAGGAAACCTTTGCCCCTGTAGCCCATTTGGAAGCCATTCGAGTGCTACTAGCCTTCACCTATTACAAGACATTTAAGCTTTTCCAAATGAATGTCAAGAGTGCCTTTTTAGATGGGATAATAAAGGAAGATATCTTTGTAGAGCAATCCCCTGGCTTTGAGAATTTCCAATTCCTAAATCATATTTTCAAATTAAAAAATGAAAGTCAGAGATTCACCAAGAGGGGGGGGGGGTGAATAGGTATTTTAAAAATTTAAACCTAAACAGGAGTTCTAAATTTTTTTTTGTTTTTAAAATAATAATTTAATAAGTAGAATGCGGAAGCTAGTAGTTTGTTCACAACAACGATATTGGTGACATAATTGCAAATTTCATAATATAAGATCTCAATTAAACTTTTCACCAAATAATTAAAAGTAATAAATAAAATGATTGAAAAGTAAAGTGCGATAAAAATCGAAAAAGCACACCAGAGATTTTTATAGTGGTTCGATCACTTGACCTATGTCCACTCCCCGAAGTCCTCCACTCCGGGATTTACACTACTAAAACTTAACTCTCCTTTGCTCCCAGAGCAAGGTGGAGAAGCCTTTACAAGACTCACTTTCACCTTCCCCGGTGTGGCGGAATACCAAACGCTATGTCACCCTCCTGGTGACGGCAGCGGATCTTCTCCTTTTTCTCCCTCCTGGAGATGGTAGAGTACCTTGACGATGTTGATCTTGAAGCCTCTCTTCCCTAGAGAACTTTCCCAAGACTCCCCAAAGACACAAGAGGAGCAAAGCATGCAGCTAGGTTTGGAGCCACCGTGTGATCCCCTCACACTCCTTCTCCCTCACGCTCAAGCTCACCTTCACCTTCCTCTCACAAGCCTTGGATCTCTCCTAAGAAAACTTCTCCCTCAAGAGTCCCTTCCTCTCTCAATGCCTTTCACAGCAAGAAGACATACCAACAACTCTCAATTGAAAAATTAAAGTTATTTTTAAATCAGACTTCAGAAAACCCTAAAGATTTTAACTTTTTCGTCTCTGCTCGTACAGTACGATATATAATCGTACAGTACGATCAGTTCAAATACAACTTCGTCCAGTACGAGCACAGATGAATAGTTCTCAAATTCTATACATATAGTACTGTACGATATGTATATCAGAATGGATGATCATATTGTTTTCAACTATTCGTACAGGACGATCTGTGGGATGATCCCTGGGATGAGCAAATTCATCTCTGACTATCATCCAGCACTGTACTATTCGTACAGTACGATTAGTTCATTTCAGGCTATCGTCTAGTAAGATATGAATGTCGTCCAGGACGAATAGAACAAAAAACCTTGGTTTCATCCGATACGATCAAAGGGACGAATGAGATTATCTCTGACTATCATACGGTACGATATAGTATCAAAAAGTATGATATAGTATCGTACAGTATGATCTACTTTAATGAAGAAACCAAAGTTTATTTCCTGATTACGGGATATAATTTTGATAAGTATTCAATTAATCGTACCGTACGATCTATATCGTACAATATGAATTGTTCAAAAAATCAAAATTATAAACTTACCAAACTTATTCTGGCGGCTAGGGTTTTTCAATTGAACCTCATCGTACAGTATGATTCCCATCGTACAATACGATTAGGTTATAAAACTAATCGTCTAGAAAATAGCCGTTAGCTTGAGTATTAATGATTAATCGTACAGTACGATTAAAAATCGTACAGTATGATAATTTAAAAAAAAAATTAAACATGAAAACAAATCTCCCCCTGTGTGTGTACGTGGTTGCTCCTTTCACATACATGCTTTTATGGCAGACTCAAGAAAATAAAAAATAAAGAAATTAAAAATTACAAGATTTTCAAAATCCTATTCTACCCAATTTGAGTCTCCAGCAACCTTCAGTAGTGTGTATCTGACCTGAAATGTTAGTGCTCATATACATCGATAAAAATTTATAACCTTAAGGAAGTCCATATAGATTTAGTAAGTATTAGTTATCACCATCAAAATTAAGTGCTCGGGATCCTGGATTTCAACAATCTCCCCCTTTTTGATGGTGTCAAATAATATTTTCTGATTGCCACAGTTGTTATGTCTTCTGTAACTCCCCCTCAGAAGGATAACTTATTATTATTATTATTTTTAAATAGGTGGAGAAGAAGAAAATAATTTTTTTTTTTAATATAACATACAAAGTAAACACAATAAGAGAATGATCAACATATAATCAGAAGAGTAAACATAAATAACTTATATTATTAATAGTAAAGATAGAACAACACAGAAACATCTCCCCCTTTTGACAGCACCAAAAAGGGAAGAAACAAAAGAGTAACTACAAAGATAAGAAACTAGAAAAGAAAAAAAATACAACACAAGCAACTGAAATATTCAAAATTCGGGATCAAGAATCGGAGGTGGTGGTGTAGGTCGTGGAAACTGTTGAAAGTACTGATGGAGGGATGCGAACTTATGAGCGATGGAGGTGAAGCACTCCCCAAACCATTTCCGATCACTTTCATGTTGTTGATGTTGTTGAGCAATATAGGAATCCAGCTTAGTCTCCAATCGATCAAGGTGTTGAATGATGTCATCGTGAGGGTAGGCAGGATAGGCAGGTTCAGGCGGGTGTATTGGTGGTGGTGGAGGTGCGTCGGCAGGAGCAGCAGCCTCTTCTTCATCAAAATTGAGATTGGCGTGAGCGGCCCCCCGATGGAATAAGATACGAAAAGAGGCATCTGAATAGAAGATAGGGAGATGATCTGGAGGTAGAGGATAATGAATTTGATACTTAGCATCTAAGATGTAGCCTACGACATGTCCTAAAGCAAGGTTTAGTTTTCTGCGGGCACTTAGATATCGGAACGCAGACAGGGTATGAATATAATAAAAAATCATTTGGGCTTCATTAAATTTTATTCCAGACATTATTAGGTAAGTGACCACAAACAGCAGTGGAGTAATGTGGATGCGGTCTCCAGCTTTGGGTATTATGGATGTACGAAGAACATGCTGGATAACGCGTGTATTTTGATTCAGGGTTTGGATAAGTGGCAGGTGTTGATTGGATGGGACATTTCTAAGGGTCATGTTAACTGAGGTCTAATCATAATCATTTATGAGCATAAATTGGGGACGAGGGCCTTCAATAGATAAGCTAATGTGCTCAGCTATGTCGTTGACACTGATAACGACATGCTATTTACAGACATATGAAGTAAATGTGGTGTTCTCTAGGTTGACTTTCAAATTTGCAAGAAATTTAAAAAGTAGTTCGGAGTGGAAGGAAAATGCTAGAGTCAACAAAAATTGAAGAGTGGTCGAGGCGAAAAGGTTCATCACCTTGAAGTTCAAAGCGGCTTGATTCAACATTCGAGATTGGATGATTTTGGCTTCATTTAATTTATTGTATGCTTTCTCGTCGGCAGCGGAGAGAAAGCGGTCGTTGAACCTCCAAGAGGAGGAAGAGCTCCCCACGATTATTCGACCATGCTTACTTGTACCAGACATTATTAAGGAAGTGGATGGAAAAAGTGAGGAATTAGAAGAGGAATGAGTGATCTTAACCAAAGAATGCCTCCAATTTATAGAATTTTGGAAGTATCGTACAATACGATTGAGGATAGTACACTACGATATGTGTAATTATTTTGTCTGGACGACTGTTCAGAAAAAGAGAGTCAAATCGTACAGTACGATCAGAATCATACTAGACGGACGTGAGTGAGAGGCGTTCATCCCGAGAAGTCGTCTGAACGACCGTTGAAAAAGTGATCGTACAGTATAAACAGGTGTTCGTACAGTATGATGGGTAATAATTTTCATACCAGCCAAGTTTAAATTCGTCCCAATCCATATTGACACGTGGATTGTATCGTACGATGTGGTGTTCATATAGTACGATGACTAATAATATGAATCATACAGTACGAGTGGTGAGTCGTACAGTACGATATGTGCAGGACAGGAGAGATCTAAACCGTGGATGGAGTAGGCGGCTGAGATTTTAGTATTTTTGGAATAATCGTACAGTACGATATTGGATCGTACAGTACGATGTTCAGAGAAATTCATGTTTTAGGCATCAGCAAGGTGAATGTGAGAGGATCAGGAAAGTCCCTTGATTTTTTTTTAATTTTTAATTTAAACAAAACAAACACACAAACACACAAAAAATTTTATTTTGTTTTTTTTTTAAGCTTGAATGTCTATGACACCTAATTTTATTCTCAGGGTACTAAAGGTGTCATAAGCTAACGGTTTTGTAAAAATGTCAGCCAATTGATCTCCAGTGGCAATGTGGTGTAGTTCAATATCTCCTCTGGCTACATGATCTCTTATGAAGTGATGTCTAATGTCTATATGCTTTGTTCGAGAGTGCTGAATTGGATTTTTAGATATGCAAATTGCACTAGTGTTCTCACACATTATTGTGATGATTCCTACAGGTAGTCCAATATCTAAAAGTTATTGTTTTAACTAAAGGACTTGTGCAATACATCGTCCTACAACTATGTATTCTGCTTCAACTATTGAGAGGGCTACCAAATTCTATTTTCTACTGGACCAAGACACTAATGATTGTCCAATGAATTGAGAGGTTCGAGAGGTTCTTTTTCTATCTACCCTACATCCTGCAAAATCTGAATCTAAGTACCCTAAGATTTCAAACATAGTGCTATGTCTAGGATACCAAATTCCTAAGTTTGGGGTGCCTAGTAGATATCTAAGAATTCTTTTGATAGCAGTCATGTGAGATTCTTTTGGATCTGCTTGAAAACGAGCACAGAGACAAACACTAAACATTATATCCGATCTGCTGGCAGTTAAATAGAGAAGTGATCCAATTATTCCCCTATTCTTCTTCTGATCTACTGACTTCCCATTTGAATCCTTATATAATTTAATGTTAGAGCTCATGGGAGTATTCATGGCCTTAGCATTTTCCATTTCATACTTTTTAAGTATATCTTTGATGTACTTAGTTTGACTAAGGAACGTTCCACCTTCCATCTGTCTTACACTAAATCCAAGGAAGTAATTAAGTTCTACCATCATACTCATTTCAAACTCATCACTCATTATTTTTGAAAATTCATCACATAAGATTTTCTTTGAAGATTCGAACAAGATGTCATCTACATAGATCTGAACAATGAGTATCTCATCTCCTACCTTTTTCAAGAATAAGGTGGTGTCCACACTACCCTTAACAAAGCCTCTATCTAGTAGGAATGTACTAAGTCTTTCATACCAGGCTCTTGGTGCTTGCTTTAGTCCATATAGTGCCTTTTTCAACTTAAACACATGATTTTGAAATTATGAGTTTTCAAATCCTGGGAGTTGTTCAACATAGACATCCTCTTTGATTACTCCATTTAGGAAAGCACTCTTTACATCCATTTGATATAATTTGAAACCCTTGAAGCAAGCCAAAGCTAAGGGTACTCTAATGGCTTCTAGTCTGGCCATGGGTGTAAAGGTTTCTTCAAAATCTATTCCCTCAATTTGGTTGTAACCTTTTGCTACTAATCTAGCCTTATTTCTCACTACTATTCCAGAGTCATTCAACTTATTTTTAAAGACCCACTTGGTTCCAATCACGCTTTGCTCTTTAGGTCTTTTGACTAATTCCCATACATTATTCCTAACGAATTGGTTCAACTCTTCTTGCATTGCTAGGATCCAGAATTCATCTCCTAAGGCTTGATTTATATTTATGGGTTCAATCATATATATAAATACAGAATGACTTACCTTTTTCCTAAGTCCATGCCTAGTTTTACACCTTCTGATGGGTCTCCTAAGATCAGTTCTTTAGGATGACTAGAAGAATATTTCCAATCTATAGGCAGTTATTCTTGAGGTTCTGCTCTAGTCTCTATGGCAATGGTTTCTACTCCCCGAATAATCTCAACTTCTTCTTTTTTATGATTAGATTCAGAGGTCTTATTGGATTCATCAAATACCACATGAGTAGACTCTTCTACTACCAGGGTCCTCTTATTAAAGATTCTATAGGCTTTACCTACAAATGAGTAGCCTAAGAAAACCCCTTCATCAGATTTAGGATCGAATTTTCCTAAGGGTGACTTGCCATGGATTAAGATGAAACATTTGCATCCAAAGACATGTAGGTGGGGAAGAATGGGAGTCTTACCCTTAAGCAATTCATAGGGTGTCTTGTTAAGTTTGGATCTTACATTTACCCTATTTAGAACATAGCAAGCAATATTCACTGCTTCTGCCCAAAAATATTTAGGAAGAGTGTTTTCAGCTAACATTGCCCTAGCAGCTTCAACTAAAGTTCTATTCTTTCTTTCTGCTATCCCATTTTGTTGAGGAGTTCTAGGGGCAGAGAAATTATGTTCTATTCCAATCTCTTTACAAAATTATTCAAACTTATCATTCTCAAATTCTCCACCGTGATCACTATGAATTGTTAAAATTTCACATCCTAATTTTCTTTGAATCCAAGTGGAGAAAGTTCTAAACTCTTCAAATGACTCACTCTTATGTGCTAGAAATTTTACCCAAGTAAACCTAGAGTAGTCATCCACTATTACAAATCCATAAGATTTTCCTCCTAGGCTCGCGGTACTAACAGGTCCAAATGGGTCCATGTGTAGAATTTCTAGTGGCCTAGTGGTGCTGATATCCTTAATTGAATGAAATGATGATTTCACTTATTTTTCTAGTTGGCAGGCATCACATAGATGGTCCTTGGTAAAGTCTAACTTAGGTATGCCTCTAACCAAGTCTTTCTGAGTGATGTTCCTAAGTGTTTTCATACTAGCATGACATAGTCTCCTATGCCATAGCCAAGAGTCATCAGCTATTATTTTCAGACACAAAGAGTTTGAGTTTTCAATACAGTTTAAATCTAACATAAGTGTACCATTTAAGCTAATCATGCATTTATTAGAAAGAAACTTAATATCAAAGCCCTTGTCACATAGTTGACTAATACTCAAAATGTTATGCTTTAAGCCATCAACTAACAGTACATTTTCAATTACCAAATTTTTTGAGTTTCCAATGATACCTGAGCCCACAACTTTTCTGGTGGTGTTGTCTCCCAAAGTTACCTTGCCTCCTGACCTGGCCTCTAGTGTCACGAACTGCTTCATGTCTCCTGTCATGTGTCTCGAGCAGCCACTATCCAGGTACCACATGCTCTCACTAGGTATTTTATGAGAGCATCCCTACAATTTCAATCACAGGTTAATTTTGGGAACCCAAGTGAGTTTGGGTTCCACCTTGTGCTTGTATGGATGAAATGTATGCATGTTGTGCTGTGATGAATGCAGCTTAAGTCTCCACACTAGATGTGTCCTATGGTGAATTGTGTACGTACGGGCTATGTGACCTAACATGCCACAAGAATAACACCTAACATCGGGAAATGGGTTCACTAATCTACGGGGATTATAATGCCTATTTTTGGGTTTGGTTGATGCATGCTGTGCTGGTTTTGAATGAGATGATTCACATGGTGGAGGCTGAAAAAACTCAGCAAACGTGGGAGGTCTTTTATTGTTTTCAAATGCATGAAGTTTTTCATTTAAAAATTTATTCTCTTGGTTAAGGCTTGCATATTCAAATCTCAATGTATGCTCACTTCTATCTAATTCCTCTGCAAGTTCTTCTAGTTCCTTAAATGCATTATCTAGTTCGACATGTGATGATTTCAAGGTATCGTGTGCAGTGGTTAACTCAATATGCTTCTTATTTAATGCATCATATTCATCAAGCAAAGACATGATCTTTATCCAAGTCAGAAAAATCCTTAACTACACTAACATGCTCCTTTTGTAAAGTACTAAACTCAGTGTTAAGACTAACATGCTTTTTCTTTAACTTTCTATACGAATCATGAATTTTTTTCAGAGATAATTAATAGCTCATCATAAAAAAGTTTCTATACCTCATCTTGATCTGATTGATCAAGATTATCATTAGCCATTAGACATAGATTTGTTACCTCCTCCTCTGCTTCTTCTTCTGATGATTTTGAGCCAGAGTCGGCCCAAAATGCTTTTTTTGTCTTAGACTTGCTCTTTCTGAACTTTTGCCTTTCCTCACCCTTTTCTTTGGTTTGTTGAGTCTTAACGTTGGGGCAATCAGCTCGGAGATGACCGGGTTTCCTGCACTCAAAGTAAATTGTGTCAGATGTAACTTTAGTATTCTTTGAGTTTTTACCTTTGTTCCAATTGCTTTGATGACGGCGTTGCTTTTATTTCAGAAAATTCTTGAACTGACGAGTCATCAGGGCTATGTCTTCCTCCACTGCATAGCTGTCACTTTCAGAATTGTTCGCTTTTAAGGCCACCATTCACTCCTTTTCACCTGCATGAATTTGTCGTTGACTCACTCCTTGCTCGTAGGCAATGAGTGACCCAAGAAAGTTGTCAATCAAACAAACATTTAAATCTTTCGACTCAGTTATTGCAGTAATTTTCGCATCATACGAACTAGGCAAACATCGTAATATTTTATTCACTTTTTTGAGTTAGACAACTCTCTCCCTAAAGCATGCAAAGATGTCACTATTTGGGTGAATCTAGTGTATATTTCAGAGATAGTTTCACTAGTTTTCATGCGGAATAATTCATAATCATGTAGCAGTATGTTCAGCCTAGATTGTTTGACCTCACTAGTTCCTTCGTATGTGATGCACAGTTTGTCCCAAATTTTCTTACCAGTAGTACAGGTAAACACTCGCATATAATCTTCTGATTTTAATGCATAAAAGAAATCATTTAAGCATTTAGTATTTAACTGTGCAAATTTTCTATCCTCATTTCTCCATTCATTAAAAGCTAATTCAGTTTTAACTCCATTCAATATACAAAACGGTGCAGAATAACCTTCTTGAACCAACATCCACATGCGATAGTCTAGAGACTGTAAAAAAGTAGACATGCATATTTTCCAAAAATCAAACGATATATTGTCAAATAAAGGTGGACGGGTTATAGAATAACCCTCCGCAGTGTTACGGTTATCAAATTGAGCCATGAATCTTATGTTTCTAGGATTTCTAAAATACTATTTTGAAACCCTGCTCTGATACCACTGGAAAGTCAGAGATTCGCCAAGAGGGGGGGGGGGGGGGGGTGAATTGGTAGTTTAAAAATTTAAACCTAAATAGGAGTTCTAAATTTTTTTTGTTTTTAAAATAACAATTTAATAAGTAGAATGCGGAAGCTAGTAGTTCGTTCACAACAACGATATTGGTGATACAATTGCAAATTTCACAATATAAGATCTCAATCAAACTTTTCACCAAATAATTAAAGTAGTAAATAAAATGCGTGAAAAGTAAAGTGCGGTAAAAAAAGAAAAAGCACACCAGAGATTTTTATAGTGGTTCGGTCACTTGACCTACGTCCACTCCCCGGAGTCGTCCACTCCGGGATTTGCTCTACTAAAAGTTGACTCTCCTTTTGCTCACACAGCAAGGTGGAGAAGCCTTTATAAAACTCACTTTCACCTCCCCCGATGTGGCAGAATACCAAACGCTATGTCACCCTTCTGGTGACGGAAGTGGACCTTCTCCTTTTTCTCCCTCCTGGTGATGGCAGAGTACCTTGACGATGTTGATCTTGAAGCCTCTCTTCCCTAGAGAACTTTCCCAAGACTCCCTAAAGCCACAAGAGGAGCAAAGCATGCAGCTAGCTTGGAGCCACCGTGTGATCCCCTCACACTCCTTCTCCCTCACGCTCAAGCTCACCTTCACTTTCCTCTCACAAGCTCTGGATCTCTCTGAAGAAAACTTCTCCCTCAAGAGTCCCTTCCTCTCTCAATGCCTTTCACTGCAAGAAGACAGACCAACAACTCTCAATTGAAAAATTAAAGTTATTTTTAAATCAGGCTTCAGAAAACCCTAAAGATTTCAACTTTTTCGTCATTATTCGTACAGTACGATATATAATCGTATAGTATGATCAGTTCAAATATAGCTTCGTCCAGTACGAGCACAGACGAACAGTTTTCAAATTCTATACATATCGTACTGTACGATATGTATATTATACAGGACGATCATATTATTTTCAACTGTTCATACAGGATGATATGTGGGATGATCCCTGGGATGAGCAAATTCATCTCTGACTATCATCCAGAACTGCACTATTCATACAGTACGATTAGTTCATTTCAGGTTATCGTCCAGTACGATATGAATGTCGTCCAGGATGAATAGAATAAAAAACCTTGGTTTCGTCCGGTACGATCAAAGGGATGAATGAAATCATCTCTGACTATCGTACGGTACGATATAGTATCGTACAGTACATTCTAGTTTAATTAAGAAACCAAAGTTTATTTCCTGATTACGGGAAATAATTTTGGTAAGTATTTAATTAATTATACCGTACGATCTGTATCGTATAGTATGAATAGTTCAAAAAATCAAAATTATAAACTTACCAAACTTATTCTGGCGGCTAGGGTTTTCAATTGAACCTCATCGTACAGTACGATTCCCATCGTACAATACGATTAGGTTACAAAACTAATCATCTGGAAAATAGCCATTAGCCTGAGTATTATTGATTAATTATACAATACGATTAAAAATCATACAATATGATAATTTAAAAAAATTTAAACATGAAAACAAATCTCCCCTTGTGTGTGTGCGTGGTTGCTCCTTTCACATACATGCTTTAGTAGCAGACTCAAGAAAAATAAAAATAAAGAAATTAAAAATTACAAGATTTTCAAAATCCTATTCTGCCCAGTTTGAGTCTCAAGCAACCTTCAGCAGTGTGTATCTGACCTGAAATGTTAGTGCTCATATACAAGGATAACATTTATAATCTTAAGGAAGTCCATATAGATTCAGTAAGTATTAGTTGTCACCATCAAAATTAAGTGCTCGGGATCTTGGATTTCAACAAAAAAGGCCTTGTATGGATTAAAATAGGAACCCAGAGCTTGGTATGAGAGGCTTAGTACATTCCTACTAGAAAGGGAGTTTGTTAAGGGGAGCGTAGAGATACCACCCTTTTTCTAAGGAGAGTATGAAATGAATTACTCATTGTCCAGATCTATGTTGATGATATACTTTTTGGATCTTCTGATAAAATTTTATGTGATGATTTTTCTAAAATAATGAGTGAGGAAATTGAGATGAGTATGATGGGATAATTATCCTACTTTCTTGGATTTATCATAAGGAAAATGGATGATGAAACTTTTCTTAATCAATCAAAATACATTAAGGACATCCTGAAGAAATATAAAATGGATAAAGCCAAGCCAATCAACACTCCCATGAGTTCCAGTGTCCAATTAGATAAGGATTCAAATGGAAAATCTATTGATTAGAAGAAGTATAGAGGAATAATTGGCTCACTTTTTTACGTGATTGCTAGCAGACCTGATATTATGTTTAGTCTTTATCTATGTACTAGATTTTAGGCTAATCCAAAGGAGTCCCACCTGATTGCTATTAAGAAAATTCTTAGATATCTCTTAGCGACCCAAAACTTAGGAATCCGGTATCCTAGGCACAGTACCTCCTTTGAAAGTATAAGATATTTTGATTCTAACTTTACAGGATGTAAGGTGGATAAAAAGAACACCTCTGGAACATGTCAATTTATAGGACAATCTTTAGTCTCCTGATCTAGTAGAAAATAGAACTCAGTTGCACTGTCCACTGCTGAAGCTGAATACATTGCCTTAGGAATTTTTGTGGCCCAGGTACTTTGGTTAAAATAATAAATTATGGATTTAGGACTTCATATAGGTAGAATTTCTATCCTATGTGATAGCACTAGTGCCATCTGTATTTCAAAAAACTCAATCCAACACTCTATGACCAAACACATTGACATCAGACACTACTTCATTAGGCACCATGTTATCAAAGGAGACATAGAGCTACATCATGTAGCCACTAAAAATCAACTGGCAGATATCTTCACAAAACCACTAGCTTTTGAAAATTTTAGCACCTTATGAACAAGATTAGGTGTAACAGATATTCATGCTTGAAATTGATATTCTCTATTTATGTTTCAGCACTTAGTTTTTGTTTAATTTGTTTGTCTATCTCTTTTTATGTGTTTTTGATTTCCTATAGATTTTCCTCATTTTTTCTGTTGTTATTTATTTTATTTGGTTATTTCTTTTTATTTGCTTTTTTTTATTTCCTACTTATTTTCTTCAGAATCAAATCAGTGCTCACTACTACTGATGAACTTGATTTTTAAATGAGATATTTTATCTTATTTTTATATAGAAGCTTATAAGCAGTGATTGACTTCTCTAAAACAGTTAAGGGAAGAAATATTGATGACTGTTTCTCTTCTTCTAACTCCTTTAATGGTGTATTTTTCTTGTTAAATAAAATTTTATTTCAAAATTAAAAAGTTGGACTTTGAAATAGAGATCTATTTTATCTTCCTACAGTAATCTATCTCATATGAGTAGTGTTTCAAATTATTGAATCATTTTCGTGTTTTCTTAATCTGGTGATTACATTTATCATATGAGAATGATTCTATTTTATAGATTATTTTTTCTTTTCTAAGAGAATGAGTTTTTTTTCTCTTATATCTGGAAGATAATCTCATAACTGAGAGTCTTTTAGAGGTTTTGAAAGAAAGGAAGCTTGCAAAAGATGCACAAAGTGTGCCAATCAACTCAAAAAGAGGCACAAAATGAGCCCAACACTGAAAAGATGTACAATATTCATCAAAAATTGAAAAGATACACAAAGTATATCAAAAATAAAAAGATGTGCAAAGTGCGCCAAATAATTAAAAAAGAGGCATAAAATGAGCCCACAAATAAGTAAGCTTCCTCCTCTTTCAAATCTTTAAAAATCTTAGAAGAATTCGTGTGCCACTTAATATATTTAAACACTTAAGATAGAAAATTATGATTTCTGATTTTTTAATTTGTAATACTATTTTATCATATATTTTTTTGGAATGAAGTTTGAAATGATCACTTTTCTTATCTAATTTCTTTTCTTTTGAATTAGATTTTGTTTTGAAAAGAATTTAAAACTGTAAGGTGTCTGATGTAGGGTTTACAAAAATTAATTTTTCAACTTTTTTAAATTTCAGCTCGTCAATTTCTTCTTATTAACTTTTGATTTAAAAATTAAGGAAAAATTATGATTTACTAGAGCTGATCGATTCAAAAAAAACTTCGTTTTTTTGTTGTTTTCATTATTTGTTTAATTTTTTCATTTATATTTTGTTTTGAATCTTTTTTTTTATTTTGGACTCCCTTAATCATTCCTCTTCATCATCCAACTTTTTCAAATTTTATTGACATCATCCTGGAAGACATGATTACATCTACACTCCAACGACTGATTTGAACCAATTATTGGACATCATCCTAGGTGATAAACCTCATCATCTAGACGATCCACATCCTTGATGATTTAAATTTAGTTGCTACGATCCATTATTTCCAATCATCCTAGATGATCCACCACATCATCCTAGATGATACTTTTTATCAATGGTCATCTAGAAGGACTCCACAGGACGATCACCTCAATCTAATTATCCTGGATGATACCTGATTATCCTGGATGATATGATAACCTTTTTGACTAATTGGCCTGGCCGACAAATACTACTTCAAATATTGCTGGATGATATTACGATCGTCCTGGATGATATGGGCAACTATTTAAAAATAGGCCAATTTTAAAGCTTTTTCTCACTCCAACTTTCTTCTTCCCTTCAAAGCTTTCTCTCATTTTAGTCAATCTTCTAAATGGTTGGTGGCAAATACTCCAGGATGCTTACCGGAGGCTCCTCGAGGGGCACTGTGGACCCTCACTTCACTAATGCAGCAGATCAGGCTGCCTACCTTCACTATAAAACTATAGGGATTACACTCTCCAAGACAGTCATTCCTCATACCCTGGCGTATCTATTGTTAGACATGTTTGCCCATACTACTCTTACTTTATTCTAACCCTTGCAGTTCCTTTTCACTCTGAACTTGTTTATGATTTTTTTGCGAATTTTTAAATCAACTCAACCTACACTGCACTTTAATCCTATGTAAACAAATGACCTATAGAAATCACTTATCAGGATTGCCATGAAGTTCTTCAACATTCCACCACTGGAGACAAGCTTCATATCTTTGTCTTAGATCATTCTTTCAACTAGAGACCTGTTAACCAGTACCTAAGGAACACAAATATCACTTACCATGATGGTGCCTCTAGCTCATTGGTTAAAGATGCTAGGACCATCCAACATGTCCTTAAAACTTTTATAATTCTCAAAGCTGGTGACCATGTTCACATTACTCCTTTACTTTCCATCACCACCTATTATATCATGGTTCATCGGAAATTCAATGCTACTGATCTTCTCTTTTGATACATTGAGCACTTGACTAGCATTAGGGATCCCAGACAAAGAAGGAAACAAAATCTGGCATTAGGACACCTCATTGCTTATGTTTTTGAAACTAAGTACAATCTTTAATATCCTACCCCACTAAATTACCACTCTTCTTTCTACTTAAACAACTCCTTCCATGTCCTTCATAGCACTTGCCTCCATCCGGAGCACGTAGTGGATGTGGGAGAAGAGGAAGAAGCTATTGTTGCACCAATTCCTGAACCTGTTCCTATTTACCAGCACTTACAGCTGGATCAGCATATGGAGAGGTTTGACCAGTGGGAGGACTGATTTGACTCCTATGTTGTTAGACAAGAGCAACAACATGCAGCAGATATCGATCATTTTAAAACCTATGTGGCCCAACAACAGCAGCAGCATGTCCAAAATCTGGTCTAGTTTAGGGTGCAGTTTGCTTCCATTTACCAGTTCTTTTAGCCACCTCCACCTCCTCCACTTGATCAGGGTTCATAGTACATGTAGTTTGTTTTTTTGTTGTTGTTTGCTTCCAGTGTGATGTTTGTATTGTGGTTCTTTCATGTATGTGTTCTGCTTTTTATTTTTCCTCATTTTTGTGATGTCAAAAGGGGGAGTAGTATTAGTGTTAGTGTTGTATCATTTGCTTGTTTCAGTAAAATATGCTTTGCTTTACTTATAGTGTTTTTCTTTACTTTGCATTATCTGCCTGATTTGAAATTATCTAACAAATGTTTGCCATCATAAAAAAAAGGAGGGATTGTTACAAATCTGGATTCCAGGATAATCATGTTGATGATAACAAATATTTTTGTTTCTCTACTGATGTTACTACTACACATCTGTTTGTAATTACCCTGCCTACTAACTTTACAGGTCCACAAGATCAAGTGTAATTCAAGCTAGCTCAAAATTGGGTAGATTAAGAATGAGTTAGTTTGTAATTTGAAATTCCAATAGTTTTTTACTTTTTCTTGAGTCAAATATAATAAAATGGATCCTGATGCTAAGTAACATTACGCACGCACACTTAGGGGGAGAAGTTTAGTGAGTTAGAGTTTTTTTTCTATTTTTGATTATATAGTATAGGATGATCCATATATCATCCTAGACGATCTGTTAAAAATACAAACCCTAATTAGGTCATTTGGGATAAGTTAACCAGATTATGTAAATCATCCTAGACGATCCTCCCATTGTCCTGGACGATATTCTTAAATAAAAAATCTCAGCCGCCAAACTTATTTAGGTAAGTTTTGATATTGAATTTATGTGTCTAATCGTACATAACGATCCTACATAATCCTGGATGATTTGTACCAATCATGCCTAAATTAGTAAGGTGATTAAGGAGAGTAATTAAGGTTAGATTTATCGATTATATCATCTTGGACAATCACAGGATCATCTAGGATGATTAGTTAGAAAAACCTTAACTCTCTCCTAGACGTCCCCAATTATCTGCTGGATGATATGTCCCCTTTTATAGTAATCATATAGGATGATATCTACATCATCATGGATGATAAGTTATATTTCAAATCATCCCAGCTCATCTGTTGGACATCTCGAACTATCTGCTAGATGATAATGTCTTATTTTGAACTAATTGTATAGAACGATATGGGCATCATCCTGGATGATCAATTATATTTCTACCTATCATCCCGACATATCTCTTGGATGACCTGAACTATGTTCTAGATGATTTAGTAAATTAATCGTATAGGATGATCCAATGATCATCCTAGACGATCAGTTGCGCTAAATTGGAAAATTAGGGTTCTTGAAGCCTGCTATTTAAGCAAATTGTTTTCACTTATAAAAAGATCTTTTACTTTATTCCACTCTAAGAGAGCTTAGAGGAGAGGGAGAGTTTGGGAGAGAGAGAGAGGATCTTGTGAGGGGGATTTTGTGAGGGGTTTTACAAAGGTTTCTCTAACAAAGGATTCGATCATCACCTTCCTTCCTCATCCTTGGTTTCATCATTGCTTTAGGGAGATGATCATCAACATCAAATCTAGGTTCTCTGCCTGCTTCAGGAGGAAGAAAAAGGATTCTCGGTTCTCTACTTGCTTTAGGAGGATGAAAAAGGAGTCAAGGTTCTCTACCTCATCGGTGTCGGTGGAAAGATTTTGTAAGGACTTCTCCGCCTTACTGTGGGAGCAGAAGGAAAGTCACTATAGTTTAGTGCAATACCTGGAGGGGAGGCTCCAGGGAGTGGACGTATGTCAAGTTGATCGAACCACTATAAATTTGGTGTGCTATTTTCATTTATTTTTTTGTATTTTAATTTCTGCATATTTCTGTGATCGGATCTGTGGTTGAAAATAGGATTTTGGTTATCTGCTTCCGCTTACATGATTTGTGTTTTAAATATTCAAAAAGATAAAATAATTTATGTTTTTTGTAAGAATTTTTAAATACCAATTCAGCCCCCTCTTGGTTAGCCTTTGGACTAGTTCATAAGGGCTTAACAACCCTAACAAACTTTCATATCACCTTTTCTAAACTTTATCAGATGATTTATAGCTAGTAGTCACGTTCTATGGTGTTTGTTGATCTCATTTTTGTGTGAGATCAAAACTTTAAATCAAAATTCTAATTATGGTTTTTAAATCCTTGGATTCCATTTTGAAATCTATATCCAACTCTTCATTATACTTTGGCATGGTAGTCAATTACTAAACCCTAAATCATCATCTAGTAATCACCCAATAATTATTAGTAGATCAATGATTTTACAATCTACATTAATTATATAGACTTCGTTCATTGATAAATTTCAATCAATAACTAACCAAGGATCAAATTTACATTTAATCTAATTTAAATTCCAATGATAAAAGTGTAGTGTTCAAATCAAAACCTTATAGTCTTTGGATTTTTCCTTTTTCAAAGGAATTTTGATGCATTTAAAACCCTAGGAAAAGCCTTTGGATGAATTCTTGATAATTCACATATTGATTAGGCATACCCCTAGAGTTTACCTATTCATTTTGGAAGATTTCTTGGCCTTCTAAATCCTAAAACCAAAGCATATTCCAAGTATTCAAAACCTTTAAATATGTATCGCCTATGCCGTTGAACAAAGAATCTTGATGTAAACTATCTTTAATTCCTTTGAAAACTCATTAAACTTGTTCATAATCATCATTACAATTATTTAAACTCATTTGAGTTCTTGGTTAACCATGGTTGACCTATTATGACCTATGGACCCTTTTTAAATATAAAACTTTCATATGTATGGATCATATTCAACTACTCAATCTAAGGCCTAAATTCTTTACCTAGTCATGTGACAATCATTCATGATCATGCATAGATCATATTGAACCCTTGAATGGGCTAAATTTACCACCGTTGGTCACTTTGACCATTAAATAAACCTTTGAACCATAAACCCTAAATCAAGTATGGAAGCTTACTCAAACTTCTCCAAAGCTCCCAAACACTCTTAAACCTAAATCATAAATGCCTAAACCTATATGAACCTTAGTAGACCATGTTGACCATGGTTTACCATCAAGCCGTTCAACCTTAAAACTATAAATTGGAATTTTAAATAAACCTCAACAAAGCTTAATCATGTCAAGAGCTAAGATCACTTCCAACAAATTTTAAATATTATTTGAAGTGGATTGGGCCCAAGTCTAAACCTTGGTGATGCTTGGTTAACCAAGTCAAACAAGGTTGACCAAATTAACCCTTAAGCACTTGAAAATGCATTTCATGCATATAGGCCATTCCATGACCTAAAAACATTTCGAATAAGTTCTATATGTCATTTGGATTAAGTAGGACCCAACCTTGACCACTGGTCAACCCTGGTTGAATAAGTTAACCTAGATGGACCAAATTAACCATATAGATTTTAAAATTAAAATTAAATGCTCTAGGTCAATCCAAGGCACCCAAACCTTATGGGACTATCCATGGCATAGTAACGGATTAACCTTAGACAATTGGGATAACCCAAGTGGCTAATAAGAGTATTCCTTGAACCAAAACCCAACCTAGAATAAATTGGCTTAAGTGACCTCTAATCCTACATATCTATTTTGGTAATTCTAGCCCATGGCCTAACCTAGGTTGACAATTTGGCTGACCCAAATGCCAAAAATCTTAAATCCCTGAACCATTTTCACACTCAAGCTAACCCAAGCCCAAAATTCACATGTATTATACTCTAGAACCTTAGCTTAACCTTCTTAGGCCAGGTGGTGGATTGAGGTGGCTTGAAAATCCAAGAATAGTCAGCCAATATAATAGGTTCTAATTTAACTGCATAACCAGCTGCCCACATGGGCTCAAACCTTCTAATAATAATTCCTTAAACCATATTTTCCCATCATCAATCATTTTTTAGCTTGATATGGCAAGACCTGCCGAAATTATTGTAATATTTAGATTAGTAATCCCTATAAATACTCTCAATTTTTACATTGAGAGGTTCTTGAATTTCATTTCAAAACTTTCTCTACCTCATGCAATTTTGATTCCTTGCTTCCCAACCCATTCCTTGGAGATTTTTGGTAAATTCATATAAGCTCTGGTGAATCCAAAACCATCAAGATTCAAAT
Source organism: Dendrobium chrysotoxum (assembly GCA_019925795.1). Classification (NCBI taxonomy): domain Eukaryota; kingdom Viridiplantae; phylum Streptophyta; class Magnoliopsida; order Asparagales; family Orchidaceae; genus Dendrobium; species Dendrobium chrysotoxum. The sequence goes on along the minus strand of CM034301.1, from coordinate 3,659,381 downwards.
CATGATCCATTAGTACATAGCCTCAGCAACTTAAAGAAAATGTGTTACCTTGGACTAGATGAACTTAACCCAATCTTCGTTTGATCCAATTGACCACTACCTAGAGGAGAGGCTCGATCTTGATCCTATTTTCTTAGTATTTGGTCTAGTGTAAAGAAAATATTCAATATATAAAAATCTGATGGTTGGATTGAATGTTCTCATTTTGAATGTACTCTTTGGTATATTTGAGTGAAATTCGTAGAGCCGATCTTCTGGATCATGCACTTAAACCCCTATGGATGAGAATATGAACGGGAGGTAGAAGATGAAATTTGGAGTATATATGTACTTTTTAATTATCATGGATAGTCTTGTTTAAGTTTGATTAGATCCTATCCAATATCCCACGATTTGAGCTTATAGGTTAATAATAGTTTGATTTTTGATTAGATGACTATTAAAGTAAATGTGTGTCCCATCATTTTAGCTAATGATTGCTCAACCAATCATATTGCACCAAGTGGAGCAGTATAGTCAGTCACTCACTCTGTCAATCAAAAATAAATTCAGAGAAATAGATCAAACATAGGAAAATCATATCTCCTCACACTTGTCAAAATAAGGAATTGGCTCTATGGATTTGTCATGAAGAGGAGAATAAAAGTTATATAGTTTAATAATCTAATTTATAATTTATTAAAAGTAATTAAAAAACACTATGGAGTATTTTAGAATTATTAATTAAATTTAAACCTTCTTGACTCCAAAATTAATATGTTTTAATATTGGACATGTTTCTGACATTTCCAAAATTAACCAGCTCTGCTTGGATTCTTCAAGGGATTCAATTAGGTAATTCAAGATCATAGGTCACAATTTATCTATGATTTAAAATTATTTTTAATGTAAATCCATATATAGTTAGTTGATTTGGTGTGACTTGTTTGCTTAGTGTATAAGAATTAGAATACCATTGATTTAAGTCCTACCAAGGTCTAGATGGCCTAAAATAAAATTTTAAAGTATAGTTTATATTTACTTAAAAGCCCTAGAAGGACTTTGATGGCCTCAAATTTCTTGGGTTATGAGCCCAATTTATCTGTCAATTAGTAAACCCTAATTTACAACACAAAACTTGCCTAAGATTTTCAACACAAAAACATGGTTGTGTTTATTTTTGGTGGTTTGTAGAATCCTGGTACTCTATTCTAGCTCATCTATATGTTGCTTATTATTCTCTTATGCTGTGGTTTGATGGGTTTAAGCTATGATTTTATCATTTACTCTTCTGACTTAACCCCAATGTGCTGCTCACCTTTTTCCCTTGAGCAGTTTTTTGTGTTATTTTGTCATGGTTCTATCAGCTTACATTACTATAAGGGTTGCTGTTGGGTTTGGGAGTTCGGGCTGGGTTTGTCTGTTCTGAGGTTTCCTTAGTTCTCCTTGTTGGTCTTTTTGGAATTTATGAGTTTCTTATACTAACTCCATTGGGTTTAGGATTGGGTTGGAGTGGCAATTAGGGTTTCATCATGATGTTCATTTGGATACTACTTCCCTGAGCTTATTAGCCCCTATTCACTGTTGTGTTTCCATGTTTATGTTCTGGTTTTATGGATTCATTATAGCTAGAATGATTTTTGATGTGGTTTACTGGTGTCTTACAATTGATTTTGTCTTTTTGGGTGTTTTCAGTTATTATACTGGCGATATTTTTATTTTTGTGGTAGAGCTTTTGGGGATTTACTGCATTGCTATTTGGCTTGATCATTTGGATTTCTCTATTAATTGCTTATCTATTTTGTGTGTCTATCTATTTTCTATGTGGAGCTATTATATTATTGTTGTTATTACTATGGGAATTATCAGGACCTGGCTATTTACGAAGAGTGGAGTTTGGCAAATTCAGTTAGCTTAGGTTTAACTTCTGATGTTGTTTTGGTATGCCCTTTCCTGTGTTTGCCTATTCCCTTTAATGTCAGCAAAGGTATTAAGTGGGTTAGTGTTTTTTTCAATTATAAGTGTAATGTTGATGAATGGCTCTATGCTTATCATAACATTGCTTATTATTTTACTTCTAATCATTATTTATTAATTTTCTATTTCTATGGTATATTGTGCAATATTACTTCATTTTGCATCCGTTTTATTTGTCAAAGGATTGTCTTGTGGCTGTGGTCTTTAATTTTTGTAGGAAGATTGAGCTGGAAGTTATTGATTCTATCTTTCTTTTCTGGGAGCTGGCTCCTGGCCACCCTAGAATGTTTCTATGTCATTTTTTATTTTGGATTAGAGGGGACTTTTGGCTCTTAGGTTTTCTTCTAATTTGTTTTGTAGTTCTTCAAAGCATTAGTGAGTTGAAGGTCCCCCTTAAGGACCTTGTAATATTTTTTTAATTTAATGCGTAGGCCCCTTTATGGATTTTATCCAAAAAAAAAAAGATTTTTAATAAATCATTGCAAATTAAAATTAAAACAAGAAATAAAATATAAAATAAATTTCAATTAACTTCAAATTCTATAAACTTTAAATAAAAAATAAAAGCTCCATCAAAAAATTTAAAAAAAATTAAAAATAGTTGGAAATTCAATAAATAAATAAATAAAATAATTAAAATAAAAAACAAACTCCTAAATGATCTAAAACTCTTTCAATCATCATTATAGGCCACTCATAACCTTTGATGGTCATTTCAAGTTATTTGGAGTTTCAAGTTGTTTGTAGTTTATTTGGTTCTAAAATTAAAATTGCCAAATTAGTTGAACTATTTAATTCATGTAAATAGGCAAATTTCAAAAAAATAAATAAATAAATAAACCATAAAATACAAAGTAAATTACATTCAACTCTAAATTAAACATATATTTTATTAAAAATTTTAAATTTTAAATTTTTAAATAAAATTAAAAAGTCAAAATTTATGTCAACATAACTAAATAAAGAATAAATTTAAATAAAAAATAAATATATAAAATAAAGAAATGATAAATAAATAAAAATAAATATAATATGAAATAAAAAATAAATGAATAAAAATAAATCAAATAAAATTAAAATAAAACTTAAATCAATTAAAAAGTTTAAACTTAAATAAATAAACAATATTCATTATATATCTAAATAAAAATTTAAAATTCAAAATTTAATAAATAAACAAATTTAGAGAGTTAGAAATAGAAATAAAGAAATTTAAATTGAATAAATTTCAAATAACAAATCAAATCCAAATTAGACTAATGAAATTGAATTAAATGAATTAAATAAAATGGATTCATTTAAAAAAAAATAACACTAACAAATCAAGGGCATTATATGTTTACTATCCCTTTTGAAGAAGCAATTGCTTCTGGTTTTGAACGCCTTAGGAATTTTCCAATTAGTAACTTCAAATTTATTTATGGTTATTATTTAACAAAGTTCTTTAAAATAAAAATAAATCATTAAATAAAATTTAAATAAAATGATAGAACTCCATGAAATTATTCTATCATGTATGGAAGAATGAATGCATTACAATTATGATCCTTAAGGCATTTTCATTAGTGACAGCTCTTTGGAGTCATTGATTAATAAGGTTAAGTAAAACTTAAGTAAAATAATTTAAATAAATAAAAAATTCTTAATAAATAATAAAACTATAAAACATTAAAACTTAAATTTAAATTAAACATCCTTTGACCATAAACCAAATAAATGTAAATAATTTACAACTTAAAATTGAAATATAAACCAAAGGCCTATCTAAGCCATATGGAAGATAATTTACATATACTTTTGATTATTTTCTGGTACAACCAACTCTAGCTTAGGCTAGGTTGGTGGTTTGGTAGCATTTGATGTGAGTACGTTGCTTGGAAGGTATTATTATTTGAATGTTTACTTTATGTACTCTAGATGTCATTTACACATCATCACTTTACCTGTTGGTGCACCTTAGAGTTTCATTAGGTTGCATACATAAGCATTACACTCATTTATATTTATATACAGCTTTTTACATTCATTGCCACAGTCATAATAGAATGCATCTAAGTGAAAATGTAAATATAAATTATAAATGTTAACGTAAAGTTTTAGATTTTTGTATATAGGCCAAGTTGTAAATGCTATAATGAGTTACAAAAGGATTTAAAGATCGTTGCTTATATACACTTGTAGATTCCAAAAGGTAATGTCCTTTCTTCCAATGAGGGGCATTCTCCTTTTTGGAATTCTATAGAAGATCTAGAAACTAGAAGTCATGAAGACTAAAATTAAGCAATCATATTTAAATCTATGTTATATAAGAGTAACAAAATTAGGTTTCTTGTGGTGGAGCCAGGCCACCTTTCTTTCTTACAGACCCTGGGTTATATTTTATATTTTAAATAAATGAATAAAAGTTTTATTTATATACATTACTTTTCACACATTTTCCATACATCATGCATTGTATTCATATGGGTGGTTGATTGTATGAAAGGGCAGATTATTTTTCTAGGTTTCTTTCAATATAAATGTTTTAGACTTTATAAGAATATGTATACTAGATTACAGACAATATAATAGTAGTACTGTATACATGGACACCTTTACCCTAACTTTCATACATACATGCATTTTATTTTCTACAATATATACTAGCCCATCACATAAGCCAATGGTAAACAGGGGGCAACCCATTGCATCCAAGGCTGAATCTGCTATTCGTATTGGTATATGGCCATTATGCTGTTGGATTTCCTTAAAGAATTGGACATGTAGATTAGAGTAAAAGTAAAGTATAAATTGCATTAAGTGCATCTTAGAGAATCTTTATGTTTATTAAAACATCAATTTTAAATGCATTAGTGACATATTTGCATTTTATAAAGTATTGATTAAAATCTAAATCTAAATCCTTAATTTTAGATAAATGATTAACTATCTTTCTTGCATAAATTATACTCAGCATGAATTTTGCATATGTGTTTTCAGGTGGTTAGTTGACAATGCACTCCAAGCAGACATATGTCCATATTGCATAAGCTTCCTCATTATGTTTCTCCCTGCGAGGGTGATCCAGATCCTAAATAAATTTTGAATCTAAAACTTAAATCAACCTTTAGGCCTTCTGAACTTGAATTTTTTATTAAATTTTTATACATATGAAAAGTCAAATCCTCACTTTAATTATGAGTTTTCTCAAGATTTATCTTGAGATTTAATTAGCTATAGAGGCTTGCATGTATAGGGAGTCTAGAACCTAGTAAAAAATAAATAAACCCTATTTAAGTTTGTTGTCCTCACTTCTAGTTGAGGTCACCTGAGCTAGAATCACTTGAGCTATACTCACCTAAACTTCAATCACCTTGAATAAACAATAATTATGAACCTCAATCATCTTGATAGCGCATGGCTCTGCATTATAATCAACTGACTGATGGGGGCTATGGAGTTTCCTATAAAATAATGAAATGATTTAGGGCTGTATAAATCCTTAATATTCCTTAAGTTTTCTTTTATATAAAATTTATAAAAATCTCACTTAATAGATGCAAGTATACTTGCTGAATCAAGTGATATAGTGATAGAGTAAAGTATTGATCCAACGAGGAAGATATGCTCACTTGCAAACACTAGTATTGTCTACTAAAATTATAACCATTATCCTACTCAATAAAAATAGATGTTGTGGAGATTCAATCACTTAAATATAATTAGATAGAGACTCTAATAATGGTATAAAGTAATTTCCTAAATTCCCGTTTTTGTCATCCTAAGGGTAATTCAGAGAACCACTTTGAATTGTACTAAAATTATCTAAGTGACTGAACTCCCTTACAAACATAACACCATGACTATTTATAGGAAAACACAAGTAAACATTTGGCACTGCAATGCTTGAAAGATAGGTGCCACTACGCCCAACAAATGAACTAATGCTGCTATGGTACTATTTTGGCTCCGCCATGGTGCTTGCTGGCTTAGATCAGTTACTTGGTGAATAGTCACATCATTATGCTAACAGATTATGCCCTTTGGAAGTTACAACTATTACATCACGGTGCTGCTAACTTTGAAATATTATGCCACTGAATTGGAAATTCTGGCACTGAGATGTGATAGATTATGACGCTGCAGTGCTGAAAATAGAGAACATGGCACTGTAAAGCTGAGATTTTGCCACCGTGATGCTATCCAACAGAAAAGTTAACTCTACCATATCAACATTGTGGCACTATGGCATTGAATTTACTTGCATTGTATCATTATTTCGTACGACAATGTGATGCTAGATGAGACTTTGAATTCTATGACTTTTCTATACTTTTCCTGCAAAATAAAACTAATACAACATATTTTCACTAAAAATATAGCACATAAAATAATACATTATTTTCATATATCACTAATCCAATACACTACCTCCTTCAGTACACTTACTCCCTAACTTTAACCATTATCTAGATTACTTTATTGGGAGCTTGATACATCAGAGTTTTCATCAATGGACCCTTCAGCTAGTGATTGACTTGTTTGACCTAGTTGGGCTAGTCTAATCAGGCCTGATTGATCAAGCATCCTACTTACTGACAATAAAACCATAAATTATTCTTGAACTTCACCAAATCTCTCTTAACTTCTCATAATAATATTAACATGATTAGTCACCTTGACCTAGTCATCAGTTAACTTGGTCAACTGAATGTAGGTTTGGTTAAATCAGATTAATATGGGTCTGTCCAATGCATAACTCAAATTAAACCTGCTAATCTGTCAACATCACTTCATTGCATTCTCAAACAAACCTAATCTGTTTATGAGTCAAGCATTAGTGAGTTTGACTTGGTCAACTCAGTAAGAGTTGTTAAACTCTTATATTCACCTAACCCTTCATTCAAATACCAAAACCATTACTTCAAACCCCATAGAATTTATCTCAACAGCATGCAAGACTTCCCTAAAGCTCATCTCAATCATCCTTGACCAATTGACTGGTCAAATAGTTAAAAAAACTTTAAAACAGGCTCAAATGGTCAACTCTCACCAAATAACCTATTTCCCTCCAGATCCTCTTGCTTAAATTATTCAAATTAAACTTAAAATCTCACTAAATACCCTTAAACCCATCCCAAGCTTTGGTCTAGCCTAAAATATTAAAGTGGTCCCTCCATGTAAAAGAACTGGTACTCCACTCTCAAGCTTTCCAGGCACTACCATTGCTCCCTAACCACTTGGGACAGGTTCAAACCATCCAGAGGACTTCTTTGAATGATCTTATCCATACATGGAAACCTAAGTACTTGAAATAGGCAAATTCATGCAGTCCCTTCATTTCATGCAAGCTCACTCCACCGTCCACTTCCAGCCAGGTTCTGATTTCATTTTGCTCTCCCAAACCATTTCCTACATTTCTCAAGCATTTTCCATTCGATTAGAAACTGCCTACGATAAATGTTGAAGGTGGTTGTGAGTTTGTCTATCCAGTACTCCATAAATTCCCATCCAAGATTCATCCAAGCTTTCTTTCTTCATGAAGGTTTCTGTGCAGCTTGCATGGAGGCAGACCAACCATCAAACATCTCCTAAAACCCTTTATGTTGAGGTAAAACAAAAACCCTAGGTTGTTATCTAGGTTTTTAAATAGTTAGTTATATACATCATCTTAAGTTTCCAAACTTCCTCCAATGATGTATATAATCATTAGGAATCCCTATCAACATTTTACTGAAGAGTTATCATCTCTATGAGAATCTTAAAATAAGGTATAGATTTAGGGTTTTTATTTGTTGATGGAAGCAAACGAGCTTAAAACTATTTGATCTGTTTGATTTGGACCGAAAGGTCTTGATCTCCTCAAATAAAATGTCCATTCTAATCTAATTAAATGGGGTGGCACATCCTTTTTGATAATCTGCAATATCAACCCTCGATATATATAGTGTGGAATCTAACTACTCTTAGCCATTCAAATGTGGTTAAGTGACCACTTACACAATATTGTGTGGCTGACTACCATAATCCACAAGGTGCCATCCACTTGGGCGACTTGTAACAGTGTCGCCATCATCAGAGGGATTTTAATCCATTTATTAAATGGATTTAAATCCTAGAACCTAGGAAAATCATAAAATTTCATCTCTTCACCAAACCATGCATATAATACTTCTATGGATTTATGGGGAATAGCTATATTTAATACAATTAAATTTAATTCAAATTGATGAATGGTTTTAGATTAATTCTAGTTATTAGATCTTATGTATTTCCTTAATTAAACCCAAACTACTCATTAGAATGGGTTTAATTTTGGTAGGGAACTGTTATAGGATGTTATACACATCCTAAAATTTTCTCAATCCTAATTGAGTAACTTATTTAGCTATGTTGAATTTCTAAATTAATAGGCTAAAATTAAATCTAAATAATTATAAATTCACCACACGCATTGCATGTAGATTTAGGATATCATAATGTTATGGTATGCTTATATTATTACAAGGGTTAGTCACACAAAATTTCAATCCATGGTGAATAGCAAACACTTAGGGAACAAAATTAAGTAAGTTATCTAGAGAAAAAAGAAAAATTCTAAGAAATTCCCCATGCATACAATAGGGGTGAAACTTAAACCTAGTAAACTTAGTGACATGCCATTATTTTTTAAGTCTTTTTTGCTTTGGAAAAGTATAAAGGAATTAAAATTTTAATTTCTTTGGGAAAATTGAAATTAACTTTTGAATTTTAATTCTGAAATTGAGCATACCATTAGAAATAATATACTGCCTCAGAAGGTGGAGATAAAATTTTCTAATGGAATTAATCAAATATTTAGCTACGAAAATCTAGATGTGTTATGATTAATTTTATATCCAAGGTCATAATAACAAATGATATATCTTCTCAAGGGAAGAAAGTACCATTTCTTATTAATTACTAGAATATGATGATAATGATTGTCATTGATTTTCTTGATTTTCCAAAAGAGAAATAATTAATTTTTAAATTGATATCGGGTCATAAATATCCTACGAAGGCAAGCCCTCATAGTTAATTACATCGTAGGAAGCTTGAGTTTCCTATGAGAACTCTCAATTAAAATTATGGTTGAAATTTTATTTTAGAAATTTCAAGGAATGATATTAAAGGAGCGAAGTTGGAATTTTAATAGGGATTGGAGCAAATTAGAACACTTTATTTCTAAAAGTTAATGGGGAAGGAGTAGGAGGAATTTTAGGATTCTAAAATAGGTCAGAAGTGCCTGAGTCTACCTTATGTGATGGGCTTTTAATTTTGGTTTTGAGAGAATTTTAGTTCAAGTTGTCATTTTTTTAGAAAGTTAGGATTATATTCTTAAAATTGGGTCTTAAGATTTTGGGTCTAACCCGAATCCTAAGTCTATTTTGGGCACTAAAATAAAGTGGCCTGAACCTAGCTAATGTTGTGCAAATCTGGACTTATCTTGGCCGAGATTATGGAGCTAGCTAACCATTTAGTGCTTCAAAACTATGAATCTGGTCTTTTATGATAGATGGGTGGGCTGTTATTTAAGTTTTGTGGAATTGGGGTTGACATCTAGAGAAAATCCTAATTGGTCCCTTTACTCTTATAGGGTGATTATGTTCAAATGTAATTTAAATTTTAACTTTTTAATTAATTTCTAATATAATGCATGCTAATTGATCTTGTATGTAAAATCAATATGAAGTAGTTTTAAAAATGCTTAAAAAATATATTTTTTCCCACAGATTACACAATATCCCCCAGACAGAACTACACCCTAATAGGCCAGGTGGTTTGTCATAACCAGTAGGCCAGGAGGTTCCTAACAAAGAAGAGAAACTTTTATTATGAATGCATGAGATCATTGACGAACCTGAGTATACTTCTTAAATTTGATTAAATTTCTATGTTGGCCTATAATTTTTATTTAAATTATAAGTAGAAACTTTTTTGTCCTTAAGAGCTTAAAGTCTTCCAAGAAAAATTTAAAGTGGCATGCAAGTGTAAGAAACCTATTATTACAAAACTACTGCTGTGCAAAATAAAACACATCAATCAAATTAGATCACATAATTAAAATAAATTAAGTATAAAAGTTCATGAGGTAAATAAGACTTAATTACAACCTGGGGTCTATAAAAATTAAAAGCTGCCTAATACCACCGACCATGACCTGGATTCTAATCCTAGAAATGAGGCAACTGATTTTAAGAATGGGATATTCATGTGTCTTAACTTCTTCATCATCCTCCCTTCAGTGAGCTCTTATGATTCATCGGGTTTAAATGTCTAAATGGAAAAGAACTCCTCTCCGAATGTGTGTTTCTTTCCTCTTTAGATTTTCAAATCATCATAACTTGAATTTTCAAATGAAGGGAACTCTTCCCTAAGGGATACTTTCCTTCTCTTTGGACTTCAAGTTGGATGGTTGATATCCCATCATAAAATTCAACTTTCACAACACTTTGAATTAAAGTACATGTAAAAAATCAAAAAGGACTTTAGGCGACCTACATGGTTATCCTAAGAAATCATAATAAAAAACATCCTAAGTAGTTATATAATTGAATTGCTCAAATCAAAACATAGTCACACTTGGCCCTTCTCTTTTAATTTAAGGGGGGCTTAGCATTTTTAGCACATGTAGAAAATATGTTAGTTAAAATTTTAATTTTGCCCACTTGATTTTTACCTTACATAAGCATGGCCACATGTAAAAAATTTTGTGAGCATCCAGATCATTCCTAACATAGTAGTAATCTAGCTCCCATCACATCAATTTATAGATAACATAATAAAATTAACACCTCAATAAGCATTACATCAATCAATTCATTACTATCAGCATGCAATAAAATCCACAGGAAACCTCGGTACACAAGTAACAGAAAATGAAAACACCAGCCTAGTCTAAAACTAGGATTGGTTATCCTAAAAAACCATCTAAAGTTTGTGCATCAGGCTATATGGCTTGGATATGTCCTATGTTGGATAGTTGTTAAAGTTTTCTAGTGTTTTAATATTTATAGTAGGCTGAAGGAAATTTAATTTGAGTTTAAGTGTTAATGTTTTAATATTGAATTTAAGATTAAACTTTTAAGTGTTGAGTGATCACTACCTTTATTTACACCAAGGTCATAAAGTTTATTTCATCTTCCTTGGGGCTAAGTTAATAGCCTCGTAGGCCTGGGTTACCAAGTAGTAACTAATATTTGTAATTAATTTAATTAGTTAAAATTAAAGGGTTAATAATTTTTAAACTAATTAGTTGGTTGCTAATTTGAATCATTAAGTTAATTAATATTTTCCATTAACTAGTTTATGGCGTTGTCACAGTGTGCTCGAGAAACTAGGCCTTCTTAGGATACATAGTACTGCACCTCAAGGTAGTTCATCATAAAATCTAGGTTGATGTAATTGAATTAAAGATTTCAATTTAGTTAAATAATTAATAATCAGTTGATGTTAAGCTTTTGGACTCCATTGAATCCATTCGTAACATTGTCATAGTGGGCTCGAGGAACCAACCCTACTTAGGACACTTAGCCCCGCATCTCAAAGTAGCCTATCCTAAAAACTTCATCACTAGAGTGTTTGTTGTGTATTTGAGGGTGGGTTATCTGATTTTAAAGATTAGATTAATATTTTTTACAATTTTGACTGAGAGTTTTGATATTTTTTCGAAATACTAGACCCTAAGGTGAGTAAAGAAGAACTAAGTTTACTGGATTTACTTTTGTCTTTAACTGATTTCTAGAGGTTTGATTTCTTTCTTTTGACATTTTTTATAAATACTATACCCTTAAAGGAGTCTGATGGCTTTGAGTTTTTTTAATTTAAAATTTTATGGAATTAGTTATAAATTTTTAAAATTATTGTATTTAATTGAATTATTAAATTGCTAATTAATTTGGGGGGGGGGGGGGGGGGGTTAATGATTTTGCTCCAAACTCCTTGAAATCACTCACAAAGGTCAGTGTTGACCTTAGGAATGTTTTTAGGGTTTAAAATTTATTTGGAATTTTAATAATTTTTAAATTATTAATTTAAATAATTATTAATTTTTATTAAAAATTAAATTAAGCTCAAATTAGAGGTCCAGTCATGAAGCTTAATTTTCTTAGGTAGGGGGTTTAATTCTGAACAGTTTGATATATTATTAGTATTATTTAGATTTAAGTTAAATTAATTATGAATTAATTAAGGTTCTAGGTCAATTTTTACGAGTTAATTTTGAGTTGCCTAAATGGTGGGCCAAATGGATTCCAAATTTAGTGAAATTTGGACAATGTGCTCACCTGATCTCAAGGTCCAAAGCCACTAAATTTGGGTCCATAGTGGACCCTCTTATGTGGTTAACCAAATCACCTAAGGTAACCATATGGTTACCTTCATCAATTTACTATGGGCTACCTAAACTAGGGATTGGGATAAAAATAGGGTCATCTTACCCTTACCCTAGGTACAACTAGCATTCCAAAATAAAAGCCCTAATTCCCATTGGATATATAATTAGGTTAATTTGAATTTAGGGGTCAAATAATGACCATTAGACCCAAACTAACCCAAACATGTCCTTAATCAAATCAAACAGGGGAGGAAATTTTTTGACATGTCAAAGATATGATGAAAATTAATTCCCCATGGTCCCATGCCACGGTGAGTTCAATCCTAAGAGAAATCACAAGAATGCCCCTAGACCAATTGCCATAATTAACTAAGTTTCAAGCATGATCATGGCTTAAAACTATAGGGCTTTTGTAGTTCTACTCAAGACCTTTCCAATGAGCCTAAGAACACCTAATTTAGCCAAGTGTGTGAGGAGTTGTGATTTTTTAAAATTCCCTACAATTTGTAGAGTTTTTAAATAAGGAATTACTTAGTCAGGGCATGCTTTAGACACAATGCCTTCTAATTGGTAGGGCAATCATTGGATGCTGACTGTGTAATGTTAGATTAGATGTAGCCATTAGATAAATGATCTGATGGTTACGATTAAATCCACTTCAGGACCATGGGATGTAATGCACATCATTGATTAAGATCAATATTTGAGATTATGTCTTCTATCTCCCATTGACATTCAAAGTCATAAGATTTCTCTGACGTGACATGAGAGATCTCATCGATGAACTTCCACCAAATATCACCAAGAGGATCAGGACATTACAAACCATCAACCCAATGATCAAAATCTATATGTTTGATGTTTTATTTCACACTTGACCACATCTACCTAACTAGGAGCTCGTGTTGAAGCCTATACCTCAGTGAATGCCCCAACAAATAGGGTTTCGTATCAGGAAGCTTGAGATGTTGAGGCTGGAGGATCCCTAGAAGTAATACTTCGAGCAAAGGGCGGAGGGAGATCATTGGAGATCACTCATGTTGATGTCCAGATAGGGCTGGAGAGTGGGGGAATCAAGGAAAATACTTAGCAAATTTTGGAGAGTGTTTTTGAAATGCTGGAGATGAATGAATGAGTCTAGACAGGAGTGCCCTATTTAAACATCAACCGAAGCTTTGGACGGCCATGATCACTCAGCAAGCTACTGGATGTTTACCAACTGGTAGGGTACAAGTGCCCAAAGCCTAATAAGCTTAACACTGGTGAGCTCAGTCCTTGAAAAGGCCTTGGGTAGGTCTCGAGAAGGGGGGGACCATTGGAGCTCATTTTCATTCTATCTCGATGTCGCTGGCTATTGCCTGAGGCAGGCTTTGGTAGAAAGGTTGTTGGGGGTCAGGTGAACTCAATATTGGGGTAGATTGGTCATGGTGAGGCCCAACTAATCAAAATGACTCAGGCTAACCCAAACCTGGATGATTTTGGTCAGTTTGGGTGCAACCCAGGTCAAGCCTCATGCTGGGCTGACCATGGGAGGTGTATAGGGTCGAGATGCATCCAAATTCATAAGCCAATGGATCTAGTTTGGTTAATATTGAAAGTTGGATCAAGTCAAAGTAGTTTTGACCACTTTGGGCTAGCCCAAATCTTGACCCAAGTCAAACCAAGGGCTGGGCCGGCTAGGGCAGATGCATTAAACCTGGGGCCACCCAATGCAAGTGGCATTTAGGCTTGGTTGGGAGTTGGCTCAAGTCAATATGGTTTTGACCACTTTGGGCTAGCCTAATTCATAACCTAAGTTGACCAAAGGGTTGGTCCAACTAGGGTTGATGTGTTGGGTCATAGAAGACCTGATACAAGCATTAGCTTGATTTGATATGGCTTAGGGTGAGATTTGGCTCATGAAGAGCTCTCTTTGGACACTTGGGTCAAGCCATATGGATAACCCAAGAGGGCCCAAGGATTAGGCTTTCAAGGAGACCCTTCTAGGGACCTATTAGGTCACCCTAAGAGTTTATGGTAGGCTTGGCAAAGCCTTGGTCAATGGGTTTGAGCTAGATTAGAGTGTATGTGTGTTTGGTCAAACTTGGTTGGCTTGGTCAACCAGGTTGACCTATGGTCAAGGGTTGGGTCCATTGAGTTTGGATTGATGATGTGAACTCAATGGTAGTGGTCTTAAGTGAAGGGAAGACCATTTGGATTGAAATACATGTTTAAATACTCAAAGGGCCCTTTAGTCATACATGGTTGACTTGGTCAACCAAGTCAAACCAAATCTTGGGTTTGTGTTTAGTACACTCCTAATGGTGCTTAGGATGTATTGGGGGATGTTCCATGGCTTGGTTTGATTGGTCCATGTTGGAGTTTGGAGAAAACTTTAATTTTCCCCTTCAAAGGCATTTTTGTCATTTGAACCCCTGGTCAACTCTAGGTCAACAAAGGCCCACCAGAGTACATTTTTTAGTCCAACATGTCATAATGAGGACTATAGACATGGTCAAAGGTTTTGGAGAAGGTCCCGAGGTTATATACCATAAGGTGGAAGTTCTAGTGGCATAGGCTATAATATTTGAAGGTCTTTCAGCCTTTGGATTTCAATTAAATTTTTGAGGTTAGAGGTCTCAGATTAGCCTGAAATTTGGAGGGTTGACCCTATGGATATGCTTAATTAATATGCAATTTATATATCATGAATCGAGGGTCATTTGATTGGGTTTTGAAGTGATTGAAAAATTACTCAAAAGGGGTTATAGAACAAGGGCCTTTAACCTTAAACTTTGGTCTGGCATTCTAGATTTGAGTTGGATTCTAGATTTGATTGAATTAATTTGAATTATCCATATCAATGAGAATAAATAAGGTAATTGTTGATAATTGGATAGGGGAAATCTAGTAGTGATCACTAGGTGCCAAAGTACTAAGTTGGGCAGTGTACTAAATCACCTGGCTACAATGTAGGGTTGCAGCTCCAAGTGATTATAGGTTGATGTAGACTAGGTGATTGAAGTTTGATTGAAACATGAATTGAAGTTTTATTGAAGACTGGATTGAATTTTGATCAAAGCCTCGACAACGGGATGATTATCAAATATTAGATTAAGAAGCAGGAGTCTGGATGGTTCCTAATGATCTCATACAGAAATGAGATCTACAGACACACCCTAGTATGAAATTTTACATTAATTTAAATTCATTTGATCCTTTAATTAAACAACTCTAAATCACACCGACAATCAGCCCCTATTCAAGGGCCGATTTTTCTAAAAATTTTAATAAATCATCCAAAATTCCTAAAAGAATATACCAAGCTTCAATCAACTCTAAATAACACCTATAATCAATGAAAATTAAAATTATATTTTAATTTTGATTAAAATATAATTATTACTCAATTAACTCTTAGTTAAATAATAAATAATTAAAATAACAAAAAATTTAAAATTAAACAAATTAATTTCAAATTTTTTGAGATTTTCCTATTGCATAGTCCTAACCAAAGTTCTTAATCCCTTGACCATTTGAATTAATTTGGTTAGTTAATTTAATATCCCAACCTCTTATGAATTAAAGAGCATTAAATAATTAACTAAAATACTTAAAAATTAATTAAAATCAAATAATTTTTAAATACAACTTAAATTAATAAAATAAAAATTAGTAATAATTAAATGAAATTTAAGTAAAGTTTGGAATAAAAATAAATAATAAAGCATTAATAATAAATTAATAATTAATTAAAAATTCTAAATAATCCATATTAAAATAAATGAATCATAATTCAATTATAAATTATATAAATAAAATTAATTTGATAACTTACTTGATTAAATTTAATTTAATATAATAAATTTGATAATTAATATTAATTAAATAATTAAAGGGCCACTCATGCTTTATGTTTGCCTCTTTTAGAGGGCATATGACCATCAGATTTAAAATATCTTTAAATAATTTTAAATAACCAATAGACACTCTTGAGTTGTGTATAACTCATTTTGGGAAGGCAGTAACTCATTCAATCGGGGGATCTTTAACAAAAAATTAATAAATGATTAATAAAGCAAGGGACCTTCATGCATCATACATAATTCCTTTTGAAGGGCTTGTATGTCTTAAATTCATAAGGTCTCTTATCTTCCCTTTCTTAAGAAATAGTTAATAAAATGCAAGGACTCTATGCAACTAGTCATATCCTTTATGATAGAATGGTAACATTACAATAATGAGCCTTAGGACTTGGGTTAGTGGCATTTGAACTATAAAGTCACTAACTTACATGGTTTTTTAAAATTAAATAATAAGCATTAACATATTCAAATTTAAATAATAAAAAACTAAATTATGAATACTTAAATTGAAATTAAAAATTCCCTACAGCCTGTCAATAATAAACTCCCTAAAAGAAGTAACTTAAATAAAAAATCCCTTGGACATATCAAAGCATATAGCCTTTTCCACAAAATGTAGAAGGTTTGCTAGGAAAATTAGCTCTAGCGTAGGGTAGGCCGGTGGTTTGTTTTGTTTCACATGTGGAGAGCCTTGCCTAGAGGGTAAAATATTTTGTGTATACATTTTTTGTACTCTACATGTTATATTTACTTTATGTTGGTACACATTTAGAGTAGGCTCTTAGGCCATCTTACTTTTCTATATACACTCACATAGCATCATACATTGCATTTTTATGTACTATTGTTTAAATTCTTGCAAAAGCAGAATGTATGTAAGCAATGATGTAAATGTAAAGGTAAATGAAAATGTAAATATATTAGATATTTTGTATAGTTAGATCAAGTTGTATAGCATCAAGAGTGTTAAAAGATTTAGAAATGAATGTTTATACATATTTATAGGTTCCAAAAGAAAATTATTCTTCTTCTATTGAAGATCATTACTTTTGGAATTCTATAAAAGAACCAATAGCCAAAAGATTCCAAGAAGAAATAAATAATCATATTTAAATCTGCATTTGTGTACGAATAGAAATCCATGCTTATTGTTGGTGGAGCCTGGCCACCGTTACTTTATAGCAGACCCTCAATTGTGCTCCTAAAATTTATTATTGAATAAAAGTTTTATTTATACATTATTCTTCACATATCACTTCGTTGCATGATCATATGCATGTTCTAGAGTACTGATTACATAGTTTTCTAAACTATAACTCCTTGATTTCTCTGATAATTATTTATACTTAGGATTGTTAACTCAGAGCTCACTCAAGGAAAGTGTAAGTTTAGATTGTATACACCCCTCTCTCTAAAGATCTTTCCTACTCTATCATTCCAAGAAATCTAAATCCAACTCTAAAATTTATAATCTAAAGCCTTTGTATTGAAATCATAATAACCCAAACCTTTTCTTAAATTTATATGAATTTGAAAATAATTAGTCTTTACTTTAATCAAGATTATTCTCTTAGGAGATATAATTAACTATAGATGATTTCCCTTATTGAAAGTCTTGAACCCAAAATTAAAATAAACCCTTCCTTAATTACTTTCTAAGATGGGAGAAAATTTTGAGGATGTAGACCTAGCTTTAAATATTGATTTAATTTCATAATCAAATGATAAGTGAATATTGTTTTTAACCTTTGGGTGAATTGAATATCCCTTTTGTGTTTGATTATGAAGATAAATTTATCAATTTAGTTTCATGATTAAAATGTTAAATGAATATTCTCTTTATAGATCTTAGTAAATATTTGGGCTATAAGTTTCTCTATTCAAGTTGATAATGAAATATTAGTCTATCCTTCGATATGGTGTAATGTTAATCTATGCAAATTTGACTAGTAGAAACATATTTAATGCAAATTATATGGTAAACTAAATAAAAATGTACCCATAGTATTTTCTTGTGACTCAGCTGGGGATAGACTTCCCTCTCCATCTTTAGTGACGACATAATTTTTTTAAATACATATAGATCAAGTTAAATATTTGGGCTATTAGATTTCATGTAAATTCATTAGTGTAGTTTTTTGTATGTATATTTATTATAGATTTGTACATATATGTTTAGTATAGCCCGATATATTCATGTCCATCAACTAGGGGTTGAGGAAAATCAAGTAAAAGAGCACTAACTGGGAGTTGAGGCAAATCAACTTAAGACTGAAGGACATCCACTATGTTGATTTTCTTAAAAAAATGGTATTATTAGAAGATTTTGGCCTCTTACCCTTGACTTTAACAGCTTTCTTAATTTTAGTATTCCCTTTAATCTTAGCCACTACTGAGACTGACTTTGTGTATTTAGAAGGAGGGACCCATGGTCTGCCAGTAGGATGAGGGCCCCTACCAAGTCCGGTAAGTATAATTTCTTCTAATTAAATAGATGGAACTCGTGGCACCCAATGATATCCATCCACTAATACAGATGTCACAAGTTGTCTTACAAATTTCTTATTCTTTCTAATTGGTTGTGGAGTCAAATTCCTTGCCTCAGATCTTTCTTCTTTAAGAATCTCTTTCTTAAATCTATGAGAAAATACTTCTTTCAAATGTTTAACATATTGTTCTTTAGTTTTCCCTACCTGGGCAGCACAGGTGTGGATTATATTTCTTAACATTCTGGGCTTTTGAAACTATCTCTTTTTAAGAGTTCTTTTTGTGGAGTAATCCACTGGGCTAGGTGAGAAGCTAGTTATCCTAGCTGCCCCTTCTTCTTCTGCAATAGTAGTGAGGGGGTAGAAATGACACCCTTTAAGAAATGGAGAGGAAGCTAGAATAGGAAGCTCCTTAGTAGCCTCTAACTCAATCTGGCCCAGGGCTTTGAGTTCAACAATTTTTCTTGATTTGGCTATTTTCTTTCTCTGTCACCTCAGGTAATTTTTCCTCTGACTTGCACTTATGAAAGGAATTTGAGAACTCTATTCCTTTTCAAAAGTAGGTTTTACTTCAACAATATCAGAAAGAACTTCTAGTTTTCCTTCCTTAACATCAGGACTTAGGGATTCAGTTCCTGATCCTAGGACCAACTTCATTATAGGGCTGCCTACTTTAGCATCATTTAGGTTAACTAATGTCTTCCCATTTATTGATAGTTCAATGGTCTAAAATTTTATACCAAATTGAATTGTTTTTCCTAAGTCGACCTCTTCACAGGTCAAACCTTTCACAAAAGTGAAAATCAATTTGTCAGCCATTGAATTGAGTTTAGTCTCTAAAATTTGAAAGAAGAATTGGAATTAGATATCTTATAATTGAATTTTGAAACCTATATCTTATCATGTATACCGGGCTATAAAAAGTTACAATCCAACACACGAGGATAAAATACAGAGATTAGTTATAATTTTAAAATAGATCAAAATTTTCACTATATATACTAGACTACAAGGAGGTGTAGTAGGGTAGTATATAATAGTGTAAATTTTAGATTAAGTTTTTTTTTTACTTTGAAAAATTGATAATTTTCTCTAAATTTTGAAATACAATGTGTTGAGTTTTCACTCAACATGAAGGCTTACAAAATTAACAAGAAAATTCAAGAGAGTCATTTGCTCGACTCTTCCACACCATTGACTAATTTAAAAGTGGAATGTCAAAGCTAGAAGATTGAAAGATTGAAGATACTGAAAAATAATATCAATGGAACTCCTTGTAATTTCAGAATTCAGCATATCAAGTTGGGCCTAATAACACAGGTTCATAAGTTTGAGATGGTAATTTTAAGTATTTGGCTTAACACTATTACCATACCAATTTGGGGGCAAGGGTCAAAGCCCATTTTATGGATAGAGGTTTCACCTCTTATTATTATTATTATTATTATTATTATTATTATTATTATTATTATTATTATTGTTATTATTTTACATGTCTTTTCTTTTTTATTTTGGCCACACTCATTGAAGAGAGAAATGGGAAGAGGGACCAATGAAAGAAGGGTAGTTAAAACTACTGATGCAACAAAATTCATGCTATTATTAAAGATGGAGAGAAAAAATTAGTCCCACTGGGTGTGCCATTTTTTGTTAGGTTTGAAAAAGGCAGATTCACCTTGCGAGGAGCAAAATAAATCTCTATTAAATTTCTTTGGGGAAATTAAAAATTAAACTTAAATTTTAATTTCAGAGTCAAACAGACCATTAGGGATAATATGCCACCTCATAAGGTGAGGATAGAATCTCCTAATGGGTGCAGACCCAGAATTATGGATTTTCTCTTGAATGTCGTAGCATGATTTAAGGGAGAACCACATATGACCATGAAGGGTCAAGATCAAGTTCAGTCAAATATCAGACAATGATAAACAAAAGGAGTGATTGTTAATTTCATATTTGATTCATCTTAACAAATGATATACCTCCCCGTAGAAAGAAGATATCATCAATTAATAATCATTCGAACATGATGATAACGATCGTCAATTTTAATTTTTCCCAGGAAGGTTTAATTTATATTTTGAAAAAAAACTGATGTGGGTTCTAAATTTCCTACAAGCGTAAGGCCTTGTAGTTAATTACATCGTAGGGAGGTTGAATTCCCTAAAAAAAACTCTCGATTAAAAAAACTAATAAAATTTATTTAAGGGATTTTCGAGGAGTGATATCAAGGGAGTGAGGCTTGAATTCCAATTAGGATTGGATTAAATTGGAGCACTTATTTCTAGAGATCAAATGAGAAAAAGTAGGAGGTGTCTTGAGATTCTGAAATGTTTTAGAAACACCCCAGCCTGTCCGATGTATTGGGCTTTAGTATTTTGGAGAGAGAAATCTTTATGTTTGAGTTGAAATTTTATTAGAAAGCTGGGACTTATATTCCCAGAGGCTAGGGTCTTATGATTCAAAATCTATCGTGAATCCTAAATCTGAATTGGGCATCAGACCATGATGGCCCAAACCTAACTAAAGCAATGCAAAATCTAGACTTACCCCAGCCTAGATTGGGGAGCCAGCTAACCACCTACAAGATTAAAATTCATGAGTCGGTTCATTATTATAAAAGAGTGATAGGATGTTATTATTAAAGTTTTTGAGAGTTGGAGCCAACATCTAGAGAATATCCTAAGTGACCCCTTGCCTTATGTTAGGTGAAAATGCTAAAAGGGAAATGCAATTAAAATTTAGATACTTTTTAATTAGTTTCAAATGCAATATATGCTAATCGACTCGATTGAACATATAAAATAGAATAAAGTAGTTCAAAAAGGCTTAAAAATAGTTTTTATCCTAGAGATTACATAAACTCCCCTTGACAGATATGCACCCTTATAGGCCAGGTGGTCTACCAGAACCCGCAGGCAGAGAGGTGCCTAACAAAGGAAAAGAAGAGTGTAGCAAAAATGCATATGAGAACCACCAGTGGTCTCGGGTTTACTTCATAGATCATTAGAGTTTCTATATTATCATAATATTTTTAATTAAATTTGAATAGAAATAGTTTTTAGCATAACCTTATGATCCTCCGCGTATCTAGGCTAAAATAAAAGCGACACACAAATGCCAAAAAAATTAGGAAAAGCAGGCAATCCTATAGGCAATCAAATCAAAGCAAACATATCAATATAATGAATTCCTTAAAGTGAAGTCTGTAGACAAATGCCCCATTTGTTATAACCCAGGATCTGCAAAAATCAAATGTGTTTGGGCACCACTAACAACAACCCAGATTCTAATCCTAATATAGATGCAAGTGACTTTGAGTGGGATACTCTTTGTCTTCAACTCCTTGGTCTTCTCTTCTTTGGACTCCCTAGATTCTTCATGGTTGAATACCCAAATGAAAAAGAAAACTCTTTCCTTAAATGGGAGGTTATTCTTTCTACTTTTGGTATGAAAATGATCTAACTTTGAACTTCCAAATGGAGAAGGACTATCCCCCCAAAGGGGTATCCTTTCCTCTTTGGAATCTAAGATTTGGATTTGTGTATCCCAACTTAAATATGTACTTTTATAACTCAATACTTCAAATAAATTATATTAATATAAAAATAAAAATTCTACACTCTCCTGTAAGATTATCCTAAGCATTTAATAATCAAATCAATTCCCAAGCAGTTATATATATGCTCAGAGAAGTAAACACACTTGGTCATGCTCTTTTTATTTGGGGGCTGAGCAGTTGAAGCACCTGTAGCAGTTATATTTATTATTTATTTAGCCCCCTTTATTGCCCTGCATGAGTATGGCCACTTGTAAAAAATTTAGTGAGCATCCAAATCATTCCTAACCTAAGAGTAATCTAATCACCTATCACATTAATCCACAGAGTACAGTAAAAGTAAACAAACACATCAATCAATCTCAATCATAATATGCAATGAAAACTCAAAAAAACCAGCATATAATAGAAAAGTAAACACCAGCCTATCCTAGATCTAGAGTCGGTTGTCATAGCAGACCATCTAAAGTGTGTGTAGAAGGTCATATGACTGGGGTAGATCCTAAGCTGAGTTATTTTTTGGAGCTATCTAAGGTTTATCTTTGTTGAAGTTTGGAGGGGAAATTTGGTTATAGTTCAAATAATAATGAGTTAAGGTTTATTTTAAAATGCATTTAATTATTGATTAATTAAATGAATTTAAGTAGTTAGAAATTAAAGGATTAATATATTTTAATTAATTAGATTAGTTGTTTATTTTAAGGGTTATATTAGTTTAATTTTTTTATCAATCAGCTCATGGCATTGTGCCACCAAACTTGAGGAACAAAGCCTCCTTAGGATACATAGCCCTGCAGCCCGGAGTTGTCCATCCTAAAAACCTGATTGATGTAATTAGATTAAGAATTTTTATTTGGTTAAATTATTAATAGTCAATTGATTTTAAGGTTTAACACTCCATTGAATCCATTTGTGGCTTTGTACCACCAGGCTCGAGGAGTAAAGCCTCCTTAGGACACATAGCCCCGTAGCTTGGAGTAGTCCATCCTAAAAACTCCATCAAATTTTATTGGTTGGTGTGTTAAGGGGTTTGTTGAGTGATTTTAAGGGATTTGTTGAGTGATTTTAACATTTTTTAACATTTACTGGAATTTAAAATAACTTATCAAATTTTAGAATTTTTTTGATTATTTTAATGCATTAATTAAGGGGTCAAAAATAAACTTTTATATTCAAAGATATTTCTGGAGATTTAACTTTTATGTTAAATATTAGATCGTTTAATGAGTAATTAGACTTTGAGTTTGTTGGATTTAGAGCTCTCTATGAAAAGTTATGAATTTTTGAAGTTTCAATTTTAAAATTGAACTAAGGTGGACCAAAAAGTTGACTTTTTAACTTTAAGTAATTTTTTGACCATATGATATTTTTAATAAATATTAGACTTTACATGGAGTACTATTCCTTTGAGTTTGCTCAATTTGGAGTTTTCTACAACTAGTTATGATTTTTCAAAGTTTGGTTAATTAATGCATTTTTTTAAATTACTTAATTATGGAGGCTTTGATTGTTTTGATCCAAACTTATTCTAAAATGCATGGAATCACTCCCATAGATCAGAAATGACCTATATGAGTGTTTTCAAGAGTTTAGAATTGATTTGGGAATTTTAATATTTGTTAATTATTTTATTTATTTAATTGTTAATTTTCCCTAAATGTTAAATTATAGTTAAAATAAAAGTCCAAAGATGGGGCTTTTATTTTTCC
The DNA here is from genome assembly GCA_019925795.1 of Dendrobium chrysotoxum. Lineage (NCBI taxonomy): Eukaryota > Viridiplantae > Streptophyta > Magnoliopsida > Asparagales > Orchidaceae > Dendrobium > Dendrobium chrysotoxum. The sequence goes on along the minus strand of CM034301.1, from coordinate 3,635,490 downwards.
CAAATAGAGGACCACATACCAAATATCACTAAGAGGATCAGGACATTACAAACCATCAATCCAATGATCAAAATCTAATTGTTTGATGTTTTATTTCTAATTTTTTGATTTAATCTTGATTTATTAATTTTTTTTGAATTTTCTAGGCCCTAAAAAGGGCTGAATTTTAACTTGGTTAATTTTCTGAACTAATGACTTCCAAATTCAGTAAAATTTGGACCTAAGGTAATAAAATATCACTAAGTTCAGTGTTGTGAAGTTTCATCCCTATTGCATTTATGTATAATTTCTTATAATTTTTCTAAGTTGTCTAAACCTTTTCCTTAATTATTTTTCCTAGGTGTCTCTAGTGTTCAAGTAGGTTTAAAATTTTGGTCATCAAATCCTAGTACATGTGTAAGCATACCACAACAATCAGATAACCTAATTATATAAATTTGGAGAGTTCTAAATTTTTAAAGTTTTGGGCCTAAAATGGACCCAGTACCTTGAAAATTCACATCACAGTAATTCTTTCAGCATCTGAACCTAAAAAAATGAAGGGAATGCCTAAGATGCTAAAAAATAGTTCAGCAAAATTTGGACTCAATTTTATCACTAGATTATGAGAAAATTACAAAGTTTGGATTTCAGATAGTCTCAAATAACTCATAATCCAGTCATCAAAGCATCTTGATTTTAATTTTAATAAATAGTAGGGCACAAGCCCTTTCCAATGAGACCAAGAACATCAAATTTGGTGAAAATTTGTATTTTATGTGAATTTTTGAAGTTTATAGGCATTTAAATGATTCTTAAAATCATTTTTGAGTCAAATCAGCTGCCAGCGCCATCCAACCAATCATTGGCAATGACTATGTCAAATGATAGTGCGGCGGTGTGGTAGAGCCATGTGGCAGCCATTAATGCGGCCACTTAACCACATCAGATCAGATCCGTGCCATTCAATTTGAACGATTTGATCTGATGGCTTAGATAAGGCCACGTACATACCTGGCTCAAAATTGCGGGCATTCAAAACATGCAGTCATCCAAAGTTTTGATATTGGACGACGTGGCTGTATGTGGACCGTTTGATCCACGCCGAAGGCGCGATCAGACGGTTCAGATTGAACCAAGGCTAGCAGTTCAAAAATGAATTAAAATTTTAAAAGCCTATAACTTTAAAAATACTCAAGCAAATTTAACGAAATTTGTAACATAAGTTTATGGCAACACAATTTTCCAACACCTGAAGTTTGGAGGCTTCAAGTATTGTATATTATGTGCAGTTTCAAATTGACGTTTTAGAGAAAAATTGAGAAATCTTACAATCCTGTAGATAGATTTTTTTTATTCTTGGGCTTGTTAGAAAGGTATTTGAATCCTCTACAACTTCCTTCAAGGATTAAAGAGCTGTTAGTGGCTAGTTTAGGATCGGCTACTACAATTATCCTTTCTCTCTCTTTCTCTCTCTCTTCTCAATTTTGGGCTCTCAAACTTTGCAACTAGTCTTTGAAATGCTTGGGGGAGCCTTTTCTATAGATGGAGAGGTTATATGATCATTTTGATGGGCTTAGGACAGCTGGAGATGAGTGTTCTTCAGAAATGAAATGTCATCATAAGCTTTTGGGAAGAGTTATGAAGATTATCTATATCCCATAGGTTTTGATGGCTAGGATTGAGCAGGAAAATCTTAAATTAATACCAAGTGGTAATCAAAGCCCATAACAATTCATCAGAGAGAGGGTAGTTTAATCTTTCAAAGCCTTCTCTCTACTTCTTTTTATTTATTGACTGGTTTGACCAGTCAACCAGTCAAACCTTGCTAAGGTGGCTATGAGAGGGGCAAAAAGAGTTGGTTAGATGATTCAAAGGGGATTTGATGACTTAAAGTTGGAGCTTGAATGTTTTAAGAAGAGGTTTGACCAAAGTTAAAGGTTTATCTCAATGGGTTAGGTTTGACCCAGTCAAACCAAGTATGACTTGACTTGGGGTGAAATGGAATTTATTTAAAATATAAATGAAATGGATTTGAGGATTCAAAAGGGTTTTCTTTGGTTAAATAGGTTGGATTGATCTGGAGTTTAGAAAACTTTAGATTATGGATTGATCCTAGGATCTAGGTAGATCTAGGGCAGAGTTAGTCCTAGTAACCTCATACAAAAATGAGGTCAACAAATAGATGGTGGAGGCAAAGAGCTAAAGTAAAATGGATTGAAGAGGGGGATTCTAATACAAAGTTTTTTCACAACTTTGCGAATGCTAGAAGACAAGGAAATTGGATTAACCAAGTCAAAGACGATAATGGAATTCTAGTTGAAGATCATAAGGATATTGAAGAAGTGTTTTTCAATTATTTTCAAGACAAGTGGAGAAGTAGAAGGTGTAAGTTGAGTAACTGGCCTTTTTCGTATAAGATGATTGATGAAATAGACAAAAGAATGTTGGAAGCTGAGTATTTTTATAATGAAATCATGGATGTTATTAGCAATTTGGGAGGAAACAAGTCTCCAGGTATTAATGGGATTTCTCATTCCTTTATTAAAGTCTATTGGAATATTATTGGTGAAGATGTTTGCAAGGCTATTAATCTGTTCATTTCTTTCAGGAATCTTTGTCATAAATGGAAGGAGACTCTTATTGTTCTAATTCCCCAAGTGCAAAATCCTATGTCTCCTTCTAACTATCGGCCAATCAATCTGTGCAAATCTATTTACATTATAGTGGCTAGAATTTTATTAAACAGGCTACTGGTGGTGATTTTGAAAATTGTCTCTGAAGAGCAGGTGGCGTTCATTAAAGGAAGATCAATTTTGGACTACATTCTTTTGGCTCAGGAAGTGTTCAACAAAATCAGATTTTCTAAATCAAAGGAAGGTCTTTTGGCTATCAAAATTGATATGGAGCAAGCTTATGATAGTATATGCTGGTCTACGCAAAACAGGTGTTGGAATACTATGGATTTCATAGTAAATTCTTGAATTTGTTGATGGAATGTGTGGTTGATCCAAAGTTCTCCATTATGATCAATGGGTATAACTCCAATTGGATAGAGGCGAATAATGGCATTCGACAAGGATGTCCTTTTTCTCCATTCTTATTCATTATGTGATCACAACTTCTTTCAAATGCTTTCATTCAGAAAGGTATGAAGCTTGGAATCAAAATTAGTCCTACTGCATAGAGAATTTTCCACTTATTGTATGCAGATGATATTTTATTATTTTTTGATGTAAAAATAAGAAATGTGAAGAAGCTGAAGAAAATTCTCTTAGATTATAGCATGTGGTCGGGCCAAATTATAAATTTTAATAAGTCTTCTATTTTGTTTGGCAAATCAATCAATAGTAGGACTTATAACAAGATATCAAAATTACTGGGCTTTAAGGTGGTGAAAGAGATGGAGTATTTGGGAGTTAAAATGGCATTAAGAAGGATGGTGAAATCTAATTTTCAACAATTTATGGAGAAAACTTTGAAGAAACTAAATGCTTGGGGAAATAGGTTCATTTCTCTAGCAGGAAGAATGATGTTGGCTAAATCTATATTTCTTGCTCTTCCATTATTTCTAACTACACATACGTTGGTTCCTTTGAGTCTCTTGAAAGAATTTGATAAGATGTGTAGAAATTTTTGGAATAAACATAATGGTAATCATGGTCTTCATTATGTTGCTTGGGATATTTTATGCTAGTTAAAGAAGAAAGGTGGACGTGGGTTATACTCAGTAGTATCGAAGATGGGCCCTTTAAGAGCATAGCTTGCTTGGAAACTCATTCACAAGCTGGAGACTCTTCTTTACAAGAATCTGATTGCAAAGTATGGACAAAATTGGTGGAATTGTGAGGCAAAGAGAAGCAGCTCTGTTTCGTGTAGATTAATTCTAAATGGGTGGAAATCTCTTAGCAAAGTTGTCAGGTGGGAAATCTCTTCGGGTTCATCTATTAATGTTCTTAAAGATGTATAGATTCTGGATAAAGTCATAGAGAAGTGGCCTACTTTTATTGCAAAATTGGATGATGATACACTAACTTTGGATGCATTTATTAGCAATGGGAAATGGAATACAGTGGCATTTTGGAAAAGTCCTGCGAGATATTATCTCTTAGATTCCAATATCTGCAGATTTATTACAGGACCAAATGGAGCTAAAATATAAATTTTTTGGGAAGATAATATCTGCTCTGATCTTAGAAATGGAGCATGAAGGTGGAATGGAAGACAACTACTGGATGTGGACAAGGAAACTGAAGCTGATTTCTTGGGTGGAGCTCTTTTTATGGCGTTTATACAATAATGAAATTCCATCTACTGATTTCCTAATGCATAGAAGACTGGGGGATAGTAATTTATGTCCAAGAGGATGTGAGGAAATTGAAAATGCGGACCATATATTAGCTGATTGTTCAAAATTGATCCAAGTAATAAATTGTTTGAATGGATGGGGGTTTCAAGTTTCGATTTTCAGATCTTTTCAAGAATGCATATTGACATTGGAAAGGTTAGCTGATACAAATCCTTTTATTGCCAAGGTCTATTGTATATTGCTATACTTTTCTTGGAAAAGTAGGAATAATGTGAAGCATGAAGGTACAGAAGATAGTGCTATTTTTATTGCTTCGAAAGTTCTCAACTTTGCTGCTTCTTCTCCTTATAATAGAGTTATCTCAGAAAACTGGGGTGTTAATCAGCATCAGCTATTTTGCAATTATTGGAACCCTCCTCCCTCCGATTGGATTAAAATTAACATTCATGCTTCTTTGTTGAAAAGTAATAAAGCAGGTGTTGGAGGAGTAGTGAGAGATAATAAAGGAAGATTCTTTTTGGCTTTTGGTTTTGGTTGTTTGCATTGGGATATTGCATAGGAGGAATTATTTGCAGCTAAATCATTGAAGAAGGTGGTACAAATGTGGAAGTTCGAGGCAGAGGGCATCATTATTGAAGGAGATAATCGAAATGTCATCAAGTATCTTCAGGACTCTTTTTGCAAATCTAAATGGGCGGTGGGGAGGCAAGAGGTGAATGATTTTTTATTCTTAAAAGGGTTCAATAAGGTTTTATTTCATTGTTCATTTCGTACTTGTAATAAGTTAGCGAACTTTTGTGCTAACTTAACTTTATCTACTGATTTTATTTGGGATGTAATTAGTGACAATAATATTTCTCCTTCTTTTGTATCTTTGTTAAAGGTGGAATATGATAGGTTTTCCTATCCTTGAGTAGTTTGTAATTAGGTGTTTTCTTTTTAATGCAAGTCATAGTTCGTTTCAAAAAAAAAACAAGCCAAAGGACACTCAATTTGGATGAAAAAATGAATTTTCTATGATTTTTGGAAGTTATAAGCATTTTCTTCAATTTTTAATTTAATATTAATATAATAAAATGGTGGCACTATGCGGTTTCACTTAACCATGTCAGCCAACACACTCTGCTATCAGATCAAAACCACGCAAGATGGATGGATAGGATCTTACCATATTGCCTTATCTAAGAACTTTGCAATACATGTTCGAGCCCTAGGGTTATCTAGCATGATTCATAGTTCTGTTTGGGGTGAAATGGTCCATTTTGGGCCGTCCAATCGTGTTGAATGTGCGATCGAATGGCTTTGGTCAATCTAAAGCCAAATTACTTCAAATTTGAAATAAATATTCAAATGCATATAACTTTTGATCCAACCATCCAAATATGATGAAATTTCAAACATAGGATCATGGTATCCTAATCTTGCAATCCATGGAGTTTCAAGGCTCGTGTATTTGGATTTAGTAGAAATTAAAGTTTGACCATAAACTTTTAAAATGGAAATAACTTGCTAACCTGTGGTTGGCTTTTCTTGATCTTGAACTAGTTTGAAAGCTTAAAGAATCCTCTATAACTCTCTAGATGACCTCAAGAGTTGACGATGGCTGGGTCAAGAGATAGATTGAGATTATCCTTTCCCATTACTACTCTCTCTTTTTCTTATTTGAGGTTTTCTTGAACTAGAGGTGGCTGGGAAGATATGGGGAAGCTAGAGAGGTTCTTATAGAGCCGGGGAAATGAGTTGGTCAACCTTTGGGCCTTGGGAAGTGAGGGTTTTTATATGAGAGGGAAAATGAGACCAATGGCTAAGATATTGCCACCTAATCCATAGCCCACCTCCAAATCAATTAGGGACTGACCAATACGAGCTCAAGGAATATTCTAGAGAGTTTGAAAGCACATGCATGTTTGGTAAGGAGTTAAGCTTGAACAAATCATTGGAAATAGGTTATTTTTGAGGTTATTGCCACATAAGCAGCCCATGTGGCTTGAGATGGTTTGGGCATGTGCAATGAAACTTCTAAAGATAATCCTTGTGTTGGCTTAAGCCAAATTAGGCTGGGTTGGGTTAGAGCACCATTTGATGGATTTTCGAAGGCTGGTTCAACCCATACTTTTGACCCAGGTCAAACCATGGGTTTAAACTCTTGAGGTGTGTGCATAGGCATTATACACACTTATTATAATAAGTTTTAATATTTATTTTGATAAGGGTGGTGATATAAAGTTAGAAAACTCTATTTTTAGCACTTCATTGAACCTTATTGGCCAAACCATATGGGCCCAATACTTAGAAATTTTTTAGGGGGCTCATGCAGACCTCATGAACAGTCCTCATGAGTTTGGTTCAATGATTTGGTCAAAATTAGGAGAAATGAATTTTTTAAATGCATAGGGGGATTTTGGTCAACTAGGGTTGACCGGGTCAATCCAATTTGTACAGGGGTCAATGATGGGTTAAACTCATTCTAGATGATGCTTTAGACTTATTGGAAGTGTCCCATAGCTGGGTAAGGTCATTTAGTGCAAAATGCATGTTTAAGGGTTTAAGGAGCCATTTAGTCAACCATAACTAACTTGGTCAACTAGAGTTGACTAGGGGTTGAAATTTGGTCCAATGCATTTCAAATGTAACTTAGAGTTTGTTAAAGGTGGTCCCAAGGTTTGGTGGGGTCTCAATGCATTACACCAACTTTGAAACTTGGTTGACCATTGTTGACCATTGTACTGATGATGATCATGATCAATAGGTTTGGAGAGGCCTCCAAGGTCAAAATCATAAGATGCCACGTTCAGTGGTATAAGCTATAATTATTTGAAAGTTTTGCATCCTATGAAAGTCGTTTGAGTTTTAGGGGTTAAGGACCTTGAAATGCCTTCAAATTTATATAGTTAAGACTATGAATATGCCATATCAATATGCAAGTTATACATCAGGAATTTAATGTCATTTGGTGTGGTTTTATTACAATAAAAATTTCTTCAAAAATAGATTATGGACCAGGGAGTTTTTGATTTGGTCATAACAATAAACTTTTGAGTTTTCAAATGATCATATCATTGACAATCATTTGGTGATTACCAGCTGATAAATCAGATGATTAAATGAATACCAGGGGTGATTGTCAAGTGATGATTTTATGTTTTAATAATCAAGCTAATATGCCAATGGTTAGTATAGAGTTTGATTTAGGGTTTGATATATGGTTCAATGATTGATGTTTGAAAATTGGACATTTAATATAGAGAATTGACCTCATTCAAAAATGAGATCAATAATGTGGATCTGAGCATATGCATCTCTATATTTCTCTTGAGCTTGTAGGGGTGAAATGAAAGGTTTATGGCCTTCTTACATTCTTATATCTCTATAAAACCTAAAATATTCAAACGTCCTATGTCTTTGCATGCCAACATTCCATTTCAATACTCTTAATTGTTCTAGGACTCTTCTGTCGAGGTTATATATCACACTAGATTTTACATACACATTTGGCCATTGTATATATTAAATTAAGAATGGGAGATATTGAAAACATCAATACTTTCATTAAAGCCCTAGAGTCTACATTAATACATGATATGATTTCTTCATCATTAGCCCAAAATGAGAGTATTAACCAGTTAGGAAAGAAATAATAAGCAAAATTATATTTATTTAAATCATTGGAATAAAATATGAAAAGAAGTAATAAGAAAATTATCACCCAAAAGGATCAAATGATCTTCTCCACACTCTTTTTTCCACCAACTACAAAGTTGCTTATATAAATAGGCTAAGATCTCCACAAGAAAAAGTATCATGCACTTCCCTAGCCTCCCTTAGACTTTACTCTAAGGGGGCCATAAAGAAACACACTTAAAATTATAAAAATTCACTCAAGTGATAGAATCTTAAATAATAGAACTGAAAAATTATTTATAGTAAGTACAAGGCTCATCCTTTTCTATTTGAGGTGGGCTCAAGCATTGCGGGTCTCTATGAGGTTGCATCATAATCGTTAAAAATGAACTAGTGCCTTGATACTGTAATGTTGGCTCTATTGTGGCATTGGCTGAAATGGCATGGTTACTGCTTAGAATGGCACATCTTTTGGCTTAATTGGAGCATCTTCTGATCTTTAAAAACTATTCTATCATAGTGCTAAAAAGTTTGGGTGCTACAGCACTTTAATTAGAAATTCAACACTGAGGCATTGAAAAGCATGCTACTCCAAAGTGAATTTTTCTGAGACTACCAGCACTCCAATGTTGAATTTTGTCGCAATAGTGCTTTGTAACACTGTGGTGCTAACTGTGGTGATGCTTCAGTGCTTAAGAATAGACAAAGTTAGTGCTGCAATGTATAAATAGGAGCCTAAATATGGATGATGTAGGTGCTGCAACGTAATTTAAGTTAGCGCTACGGTGCTGCTCAACATTTGTACTTATTGACTTTTTCTATACATTTTTTGTAGAAACAATACTAAAATAACACCCTTTCATTGAATTTAAATAAAATAAATAGTTCTCAATTCACATTTAACAAATTTCCCCTAACTTAAACTCTTGCTTGTCCTCGAAGAAACTTTCACCTTTTGATCACTTACCAGCCAAAGTAAAAATTAATAATTTAAAATTTCTAAAATTTAGGACACTACATCATAGTTTAGAAGTAATTTGAAATATAAAAAGTTATAATTCTAATTTAAAAAAGTCATAATAGCTATTCCAATTAGTCACCTTTGCTATTTCTTGTTTTGAATTTATCCACTATATTTGTAAATATAAAATTGACTTCTGAATATAGAAATGAATAATGTACCCTATGGATTTGTTAAGTTTATAGTTCAAATAGGAAATTCATTAGTGCACCATCATATGTATTAGTTCACTTATTTTATCATTTTTTATTTAAGAATTAGGATGCATTTGAATTTAAGCTCCAACTTATACCAATTTTTAAATGTGCTCATCCTTTTCTATTTGCAATAATTTTTTTTTCATTATTTCATAATTTTCTTTCCTTTACTATTTGTGGAGTACTTACTTAATGATTTTGAATATTATTTTTGTTTTCATCCTCTTGTAATCCTAATTGAGTTAATATAAGGATTTAATAAGAGTACTAATTCCATTTTAAAGTTTACTTATAAATTTCCAAAATTTAAGCTACACACATCTATTCCTTAAACTTAATTATTCACTTTCAATTAAGTAGTCAATGAGTTAATATATAGTTTCTAAATTAAAAATTAAGTCAATAGTTTAACTGGTCTAGGTTAGTTAATTATTAAGTTTTCAAATTATGAATTATTATGTAATATTCATTTAAACTATCATCTAGGGTTTCACTATTATCCTAATTTTAAATAATTTAATTATTATTTATATTATGACTAAGTAAATAATCAAAGTGAAGATATCTATAGAGGACCATGCATAATATTTAATGCATAAAGAAATTAATCAAATGTAAATAATAGAAATAAATTATAAACTAATAGTACTCAAACATAACTAAACATAAAATGAAAATAACAAAATAAAGATAGCTCCACACTTTATGAAAATGGACCAAATAAGTGAAAACATAAAATAGAAGTGCTTTACCTCCCATCAGTGCTAACTTTGTGGTCTTCAGCCAAACATTCCTTGATTTATTATTATTGTGGGGTATATCACTTCCACTCCTCAAGTGGTTTCCACTATGATCTTTCTCTTTCTATTTAAGGTTAACTTCAATAATATTGGGTAAAGATCCAAGGGTTCTACGACTAAAAGAGATTGTAAGCTGTCCTAGTTTAGTTTCTAAAATTTTTATTGAAGCATCTTTCTTTGCAATTGATTTCTCAATTAAATTACTACCTCTTTCAACGGTGTCTTCCTATTCCCAAACTGATTGTTTTGATTAAATCTTGGGAGATAAGATGGTCTAAGATTTTGTATAGGTTGCTGAGGATTGTTCCAATTTTCTCCTTGATTAAACTAACCAGCATTCCACAAATTATTACCACCAACATTTTTTGACCAACTAAAATTATAGTGGTTCCTCCTTAATGGGTTATATGTATTAGAATATGGATTATTTTGACTTCCAATCAAATTTATATTTCAATCGCTAGAGTAGTACTATCATCGATAAAATTTAAATTAAGCTCTTTCAAGGATAAAGATTATCTTGATCCTAAGTTAACTCTAATAGTATCCAATTTCTTTTAAATTGAAGCAACTTTTGCAATAAGATTTGACAAATCATTCAATTCATAAACTCCAACTACTCTTTTAGGATTCACCCTATCAGTAAGGCCACTAGAAATTATTAGTATCCATCTTCTTTATTCATACATATGCTTCCTCCAATGGCTTAGACATTAAAGATCTTCTAGTTGTAGCATTTTTGATAGACTTAAGAGATCATACCAATCCATTATAAAAAGTTTGATAACTAACCAATCAGGTAAAGCATGGTGAGGGCATTTCCTAACTATTTCCTTAAATCTATCCAAACTTTCATAAAATAATTATCCTCACACTGGGCAAAAGATTTGATAATTTTTCTAAGTTTGACAGTTTTTGAAGGTGGGAAAAACTTAGCTAGGAATTTATATACCAACTCATTCCAAGATATTATAGTGCTTGTGGGAAAAGAGTTTAACCACATCTTAGCCTTATCCATTAGAAAAAATGGGAACAATCTAAGTCTAACTGAATCATCACTGAAAGCACCATACTAAAATGTTGCATAAATTTCCAAAAAATTGCCTAAGTATAAGTTTGAATCTTCAACAGGAGTCCCCAAAACTAAGAATTTTGAATCATTTATTAGCCTGGAGAGTAGGTCTATGAATACTCTAATAGATTCCTTCCACTATAGGGTTAGCACGCTGTCTAAAAGGTCTAGGATGGTCCTAATCTTGCACTGGGTCAAACATTTCTAAGGTCTTTTTATTTTTTTGAAATTTTTATAGGGGTCCTCACTATTTTTGGGATAGATAAAAAGGGCTTCTTACTAGATCTATCAAGAATACAATAATAATGAAATAACTAAAAAATAAAAAATATAAGCAAAATAATTAATAAATACTTTTTTAACTTTTTCAAAATTTTATCAGACAAAATAAAGATACAAGATGGAAATAGGTCTAAATAAGAACTTGTTTTAACAATATAGTTAAACTTGCAATACACACATTACTTCCCCTGTAATGTTGCCAAAATGTTGATGATGGCGTGGATGGCTAATAGTATGAGCTAGAATGCAACTTATTGAGTTTGAAATATTCTTAGGCTTTCTTTGATAAGAAATTAGTAAAATTCCACAATAAATATGCAAGTATACGTATTGAATCAAGCAATAAAGTGAAAGAGTAGAGTGTCCAACCTAAGATGAACTATTTTGCTTAATTGGACCTTAATTACTACTTCTTACTTCAAATGCACCACTTATCCTACCAAAAATAAAAATGATGTTGAGAGTTTTTATCACTAAAAGAAAATAAAAGCTTGTAAAAAGATTTTGATACATATAAAAAGAAAGTGTGTTGGACTAATGAATGTAAATAACATAGTTTTCCTTATGAGACTCTTAATTATAGATGTGGATCAGAGCATATGTATCCCTAGCTCTCTATCAAGCTTGTAGAGGTAAAAAGATAGGTTTATGGACTTCCTACAGTTATTTTATCTCCATAGAACCTAAAATATTCAACATCTTATGTCTAGGCATGTCAACATTCCATTTCAATACTCTTACACCATTCCTCCATCGAGACACATCACATTAGATTTTAAGTACACACATGGACAATGTATGCATTAAATTAAGAATGGGAGATATTAAAAATATCAGTACATTCATTAAAGCTCAAGAGTCTACATTAGTACACACTATGCTTTCTACATCATTAGCCCAAAACTATAGAATGAGCCAAATATGAAAGAAATAACAAGCAAACTTATATTTATTTTAATTATTAGAAGAAAAGATATAAGAGAAGTAATAAGAAAATTGTCACCAAGAAGGTTTAAATGATATTCTCCACACTCTTTCTTATACCTACGATAGAGTTGCTTATAGAAATAAGCTAAGATCTCCACAAGAAAAAGTATCTTGCACTTTCCTAGCTTCCCTTAGACTTTACTCTAAGGAGGCAGTACGGAAACACATTTAAAATTACAAGAATTCACTTTAGTTATAGAACTCTCCAAAAAAGAAAACAAGCAAACTATTTATAGTAAGTACTTGGTTAGGCTCAAGCACCACGGTGCTCTACAATGTGGCACCACGGTGGTTAAAAAATGAATTGGCACCTTGGTGTTGTAATGTTGGCTCCCTGCAATGATGGTTGATATGGCATGGTTATTGCTAAGAATGGCACAACTTTTAACTGAATCAAAAAGGCTTCTCATCATTGATAGCTACTCTACTGTAATGCTAAATAGTTTGAGCAATATGTCCATGATTTGGGAATTTGATGCTGAGGTGTTGAAAATCATGGTGCTCTAATGTGAATTGAAACTCCTAATGCTATAATTTTAAATATGGGTGCAACAGCACCATGTAATATTGTGGTGCTTAAGAATAGAGAAAGTTTGCATCGTAACTTCTAAATAGGCACATCAGTGTAAATGATGTATGCACTGTATCATAATTTAAGTTCACATCATGGTGCTACCAAGCACTTGTAAGTTTTTCCTTTTCCTATATGTTTTCTGCACAAACACCACTAAAATAACACTGTTTCACTAAATTTAAATAAAATATATAATACTCAATTTATACTTAACAATTAATGTTCAAACTATGTAAAAAAATTTGCTAAGCAAGGATTAACAATGTCAAAATGGACCTATGTAATACGAAATACTATAAATATGCATCATGATTAGGTGTTAGCTTTGCTACTATATAACCATTTGATGATGATGAATATTGTTTAGTCATATCAAATAATTTAGAGTCTCGTAGTCTCTTTTAGTGAATGTTAAAACTTTTAACGAACTCCATCTAGAAACATCAAATGATTTGAATGACTCTCAAGTTAGAGATGTACCTCCAAAATATGAAGAGAAGATGAGATCTATAATAGATGATCTAAACGAAGTAAATTTGCATAGTAAAGAGGATCCTGTTTTGATTTCATAAGTTCTTTAATGAATGAGGATGAGTCAAATCAACTCATTGTGTTACTTAGAGAATTCAAAAACTACTTTGCTTGGAGTTATGAAGAAATGCCTGGATTATCTCTAGACATAGTTGTTCACAAGTTAGAAATTCAACTAAAGATGATTCCAGTAAAGCAAGCACCTCGATGGATGTGATTTAACATCAAATAATAAGTAGTTAATGAAGTTAAGAAGTTAATCAATGTTGGCTTCATTAGGGAAAATTAATATCCAACCTGGTTAGCTAGCATTATCCTAGTTAAGGAAAAGTATGGTAAGATTTGTATCTATATCGACTATAGAGATTTGAATAATGTCTATCCTAAAGATGAGTTTTCCACTTCATATACTAGAACTCATCGTTGATATTGCTTCCTCACGTGAAATATTTTCCTTTATGGATGATCACCTTGATATAATCAAATCAAGATGGCTCTTAAAGATGAAATATATACAATATTTAGAACACCGGTAAGAGTTTACTACTATAAAGTCATGCCATTTCAATTAAACAATGCTAGAGAAATATATCAGCAAGTAATGATGAGGATTTTTTATGAACTTATAAACCATCAAGTGGAATATTATGTTCATGATCTATTCATTAAAAATCTCAAAAGAGATGATCATTTATATGACCTAAGAATTATTTTTCAAAGATTACATCAAAATAATCTAAAAGTGAATCATTAGAAGTGTACTATTGATTTCACTTTAGGGAAGTTTTTGGGTTTCATGGTTCAGCACCGTGGAATTAAAATTGATCTTAATAAAATCAAAGCAATAGTAGAAATGAGACCGCCTAAAAGCTTATCCCAATTTATATCCTTTTAAGGTTGCTTTGCATACCTTAGGAGATTTATATCAAACCTTTCAGGCACATGTTAACCATTTGCATCTCTAATAAAGAAAGATGCTTGTTTTCAGTGGGATGAAAATTGCCATAAAGCATTTGATAGTATAAAGCAGTATCTAATAAATCCTTTAGTCCTGGCTTCTCCCATTCGTTGGAAGTAAATAATTCTATATACAATAACTATAAGTGAATCTCTTAGCTCCTTGTTAGCTCAAGGTAATGATGAAGGGAAAGAGAATTCACTTTATTATATGAGTAGATGCTTACTTCCAACCGAAGTAAATTATCCTCCAATCAAAAAGCATTATTTGGAAGAAATTGAGACACTATAAGCTTTCTCATAAGGTAAATAATATCCAGAGTAAACCAACTATAATATTTGATTACTCATCTGACATTATCAAGGAGATTATCCCGATGGTTGATGATTCTATCAAAGTTTGAAATGACATTTACTCCTTTATGTATCATGAAAGGGCAAGTTATGGAAAGATTCTTAGTAGCTCATTCAGTTCCAAATGATTACCCGATAAATTTTTAATTACTAGATAAACAAATCATGAAATTAGAGTAAAATGAAAAGTCTACCAAGGAATTCTATTTTGATGGTGATGTTTCCATTCAACAAAAACCATCCAATGACACTTCCCCAATGAAAGATGAAATTGGTATAATATTTGTCACACCAGATAAAGGCTTAATATATTATTCCTACCATATGTTAAAACCTTGTTTGAATAGTGAAGCTAAGTACAAGAGCACTAATAACTAGGTTAGAGTTGACAATCTTAAATGAAATTCAAGAGATTAAAATCTTCAGAGATTCCCAACTACTGATTAATCAAATAGCTAGAATTTATAAGGTGCTAAAGGATAGTCTGATCTCCTATCATCAATATACAATACATTTCTTTGAATAAATTATGAATGCAACATTATATAGGATTCCTTGTGGAGAGAATTCTACAGTGGATGCCTTAGTGATACTAGCTAAAGCTCTAGCTTATCTAGAAGGAGATTGAATTTTGATAGAAGTACATGGTCATAAAGTGTTAGAACCTATAGACCATAAAATATTATATAGAACATCCCCAACCAAAGTGAAAATTATCTTTACAATAGATGATGAAGTTGTTGATTGGAGAAAACTCTTCATCAAATACTTATAAGAGATTATTCTCCCTCGTGATAGATCAATAGCTGATCAAATTAACAGAAGATCTTTATCTTATACATTAATCAACAATACATTATACATTAATCAACAATACCTTATAGATGTGGTTATAGTGTTTGAATAAATTATAAGCATAAAATATTGTAGAAGAAGTGCATGTCAAATATAGGAAGTTGCGAAAATTCTAGACAGAGAAGTTGCAAAAATTCGAAAATCCATTTTGGCCAAATGACTATCCACTTGAAGCCAGAGTTTACAGGCATGCCGGAGGATGGCCTTCGATCATCTCCATCATTAACTGGTAGAGATTCTGAGCTAAGTATAAGGAATTTAACTATTTCTGATCGTCTGGGTTCGGTTAAAGATCGAGAGGGGGATGAGATTCGAAGGCGACGTGCTAAAGGAGAACTCATCATTTCTGAACCTTCTCATTTGCATCATGAGAATTCTATCATGGTGGAAGGTAAAGGCAAGAAAGTTTTGATTTTGAAAGTTAATATTATGCCTCGCAGTGGAACCTCGGCTGGCTATTCTCCGCAAAATTTGGATCTGGGAGCCTCAACTTCGGGTATGAGGATTTTCATCAATCGATTTGGCAACTCAAATGCAATCCCTATCCTTGACAGTAAGATAAATGTGAGTTCCATGGATTTGGTTGATGAAAATCTAATTCCTTCTAGTAAGGCTACTGGTATTATTTCGGAGGATGGTATGGCTCAGTCGGCCCCAAGTTCAGGCTTAGTGCAGGATGGAGTTTCTTTCTCTAAGAAACTCATGGAGAACATCTCAAATGTTTGTTTAAATGCTGAAGGAAATGGTTCTATGAAGGGAATTCTAGTTAATAATTGGGTTAGGAAACCCAATATCAAATTGGATTTTGTCAAAGATGCTTCTTTCATGTCAGGGGATGGGTTGGAAATTAAACTTAATGAAGCAAATGTTAAGCTTAATTCAGATAAGCTCCAAAATTCAGTGGTGGTGAAGGTTTTTGGAAAGGATATTTCATTCAGTGTGATTGCCAGAGAGCTTCGAAGCCAATGGTCAGCTCTTGGGAAGGTTCACTTAACTTCCCTAGGACTTGAATGGATTTCGTGTTCATTTCATGAGTTGGAAGTGGTGGAAAAGGTTTTGGAGGGAGGCCCTTGGTACGTTAATGAACACATTGTTGGGATTGAAAAATGGACACCTCAGTTCTCTCCTTTATCATTAAAAGGCTTATCAGCCCCTATATGGGTTAGATTACCCAATCTTCCCCTGTTGTGTTGGGATGAAGATAACGTGGCAAGGATTGCCTCAATGATTGGTCATCCTTTATGGATTGATGGCAACATGTTTCAATGGAGTAAGAGGGAGTATGCTAGAGTTTGTGTTAGAAAGACTCGTGACCATCAATTCCCTCCAGGTGTTTGGGTGGAAAGTTCATTTGGACGTTTCTTTCAAAAATGTGAGAATGAGAAGGTTTTGTCATTCTGTTTTCATTGTGGGAAAGTGGGCCATTTGTTGGAAGAATGTAAGGAAGGGATTCCTAGTAACAATGGGGTCTCTTTGAATGCTGAAGTGGGACCCCAAACTAGATCTTCTCTACAGGAAGATGGTCAGGTATATGGTCCTTGGACTCTAGTTAATAATGTTAGGCGGAGGAGAATAGCTAACAGAGCAGGAAATGGTGGATATTCGGCATCTTCTTCAATGAAACCGAAAGCAGTTGTTGGTAAAAGAAGTTTCTTCGAATCTATGCATAAAGTTGGTCTTTGTAATGTGGGGAATGCTGGTTTGATAGAAGAACTGAGTGTTCAAAAGGCTGTTGAGCTGCAGGCTACTAAAGAAGGCAATCGGATGAATGGAGAAGTTAATAATGAGAAGGGTGGTTTAAACGAATCAGGCCCTGTATTGCCTCATCTTGGTAATAATGGTGGTTTTATTGATTCCCTTGATTCAACCAAATGTAAGACTAAGTTTACTTGCCTTAGTTCTTGTTTGGATGGAGAAGGTGAAGGTTTAAATTTTGAGTCAAAGGGTGATGAAGTTGAAGAAAGGGAGTTGGTTTGTGAAAAAAAAAAGACAGTGAATTCAAGCTTGGAGAAAGCTGAGAAGGATTCTGTGAAAGTTAGAGTGATGTTACATAAAGAACTCAAATCTTTGGGTAATGACTATGTAATTTCTCAAAGGAGGAAAGGAGAATCAGTAATTAAGAATAAAAATGGGAGTAATCCCATTTTTAATCATAAATGACATCCATTGCATTTTGGAATTGTAGGGGGGCTAGGAAGAAAGAGGCCTCTCAGTATCTTCGAGATTTTGTCAAAGAATTTGGTATCTTCTTTTTTGCTCTAGTGGAAACTAAGATTTTTAATGTGGAGAGGAAAGAAATCAATGAGTTGATTGGAGATTGTTGGGATTTTTTTGAAGTCCCAGCCGAAGGACTTTCTGGTGGCATTTTGGTTTGTTGGAATCATTGTTGTGGCTCTTTATCTGTGATGTATGCTTCTTCTCAATTGGTAGTAGGCCGGTTTAAAACTTCTTCTAGAGGTGAGTGGCTTTTGGCTACTATTTATGGTAGTAGAGATGTTTATAAGAGACGACAATTGTGGGATACTTTAGAAGCTTTTTCTGATACTGATCTTCCATTCATCATGGGTGGAGATTTCAATTGTGTTTTGTCTCAAGAAGGAAAGAGAGGTGGAAAGAAGTTTTTATTTTCTCAAGGTCCTCAAGATATGAAGGCTTTAATGACCAAGTGTGACTTTCAAGATATTGGTGTCATTGGTCCCAAATTTACTTGGTGTAACAATAAGAAAGGAGGTGCTCGCATTTTAGAAAGATTGGATCGTTGTCTTCTCAATTCAGTGGCCTTGGACTCTATCCATCCAACGGTGGTACGTCACCTTGGGAGAATTGCTTCTAATTACTGTCCTATTGTGCTGAAAGTTTTTCCTTCTGGATTTAAGAGGATGAATCAGCTGCAGTTTGAAGAGATTTGGTCTTCTTTTCTAGCGTCATATTCCATTATGGTGGCTTCTTGGAAGAAACAAGCGGTAGGGAATGAAGTGCAAGTGCTTAATTTAAAGTTCAAGAGAGCATTAAAAGCATTGTAGTACTGGAGTAAGGCTAAGCATGAAAATCTTAAAAGTTTAAAAGATAAGCTTTTGGAAGAGATTCTGGTGTTGCAAGATGAAGAGGCCAATCTTGGGGGTTTATCTGAAGATAAAATTATTTTGCTGAAATCAAAGGTTTTGGAGTTTAACTCAACATTGGTCGGCTAAGTTCTTGGTGGAGGCGAAGAGCTAAAGTCAAATGGTTGAAGGAAAGTGGCTCTAACACAAAGTATTTTCATTTTGTGGCTTCAGCTAGGCGGAACAACAACTTCATTTCTCAAATTAAGGATTGTCAAGGTGTGCTGGTCGAGGAACAAGAGAAGATTGAAGAAATTTTTTTCGAGTACTTTGGGAAAAAATGGAAGCATAAAAGATGTGAGATGAATGGGTGAGCTTTGAAAGGGTGCTGGATGAAGAGGATAAGAAATTTCTCTTGGCTGATTCACCAAAGAAGAGATGGAAGCAGTTATTCTTCGTTTGGAAGGTAATATCTCTCCTGGGTTAGATGGAATTTCCTATTCCTTCATCAAGTGTTATTGGAATATCATAAAAGAGGAAGTTTGGAGTGCTATTAGTTTATTTTTTAAAGATGGTGTTATGTGTGAAGAGTGGAAAGAAACTTTTGTTGTGCTTATTCCTAAGTTAAAGAATCCTTTGGTTCCTTCCAATTTTAGACCCAATAGTCTTTGCAAATCAATTTATAAGATTGTAGCTAAGATGTTATTGCATAGACTTGTTGGCCTTATTCCTAAGTTGATCTCTGAGAATCAAGTAGCTTTTGTGAAGGGTAGGACTATGTCGGATCATATCTTGCTTACACAAGAAATTTTTAATAAGTTTCGATATTCTAAAGCTAAAAAAGGATTGATGGCTATTAAAGTTGATATGGAACAGGCTTATGACTGCATGGGTTGGAGTACTTTGAGACAAGTATTGGAGATGCTTGGGTTTCCTTGGAAGTTCTCAAATCTTTTGTTACAGTGTGTAATGGATTCTAAGTTTTCCATTTTGATAAATGGCAATTTTTCTAGATGGATTCAGGCTAAATGTGGTTTTTGATAGGGGTCCCCTTATCTCCTCTTTTGTTTATTATGTGTTCACAATTGTTGACTGAAGCTTTCAATCAGAAGGGTGCAAGGATCGGTATCAAAGCAGCTCCTTTATTCAAAAACTCTCTCATTTACAATATGTTGATGATATTATCTTTTTTTCTAAAGCTAATCAAAGGTGTACCAGGAAAATCATGAAAATCTTGAAATTTTGTTGTAGTTGGACGGGGCAGAGAGTAAATGTGCAGAAATCTTTAATGCTCTTTGGGAAATTAGTTGGACGGCACAAGGCTAAAGTTCTTTCCAAAGTAATGGGAATTAAAGCAGTCAAGGAGATGGTTTATTTGGGGGTGAAAATGGTTTTAAGGAGATTCAAGGTGGCTGATTTTCAAACTTTGGTTGAGAAGGCTTATGAGAAGTTAAATATTTGGGGGAATCGATTTCTTTCACTTTCGGGTAAGCTGTTACTTATTAAATCTTCCCTCTTGACTCTCTCTATTTTTTTATCTACTCATTCATTGGTTCCAATGAGTGTGTTAAAAGAACTTGATAAGTTGAGTAGGGATTTCCTGTGGATGAAACATGACAAGGGCAGAGGTCTTCACTATGTGGATTGGGACTCCTTGTGCAAACAAAAGAGGTTGGGAGGTCAAGGTGTTGTGTCAGCTGCTGAAAGATTAGGGCCTTGGAGGGCCAAATTTGCTTGGGGTTTGTTGGCAAATCCTTCTTCTTTGTTGAATATGATTTTAATTGCTAAATATGGGGGCTCTTTTTGGAATGCTTGAGCTTCTATTGGAAAATCTGCCACTTGGAAGGTCATTGCTCATGGTGCTAGCTTCCTGCAGGAAATTTTGAGGTGGAAAGTAGCTGATGGCAAGGATGTGAATACCTCTGAAGACATCTAGATACTTGATAAAAGTATAGATAGATGGCCAACATATGTGGCTGATTTACAAGGTGAGTAGAATTATGTTAATTGCTTTATTCAGAAGGGAAGGTGGGATGAGTTGAAGCTGCAGCAGGTTTTTGGTAAGGAGCTGGTAGAGTTAATAAAATCTGTACCAATCTATAGAGATCTTTCTTGTGATGAAAGGGAGATTTTGTATTGTCATACAGGGAAGACATTGGCGGCTTTGATTTCAGCTAATCGTAGCAGATTTGAAGTGGAAGACAACAACTGGAAATGGTTAA
The DNA here is from genome assembly GCA_019925795.1 of Dendrobium chrysotoxum. Taxonomy (NCBI): domain Eukaryota; kingdom Viridiplantae; phylum Streptophyta; class Magnoliopsida; order Asparagales; family Orchidaceae; genus Dendrobium; species Dendrobium chrysotoxum. The sequence goes on along the minus strand of CM034301.1, from coordinate 3,614,688 downwards.
GAGATTTAAAACTAAGACCTAGAGTGGAATTATTTTGGTGGAGAGTGGATCACAATTCAATTCCTTCTAATGATTTCTTGATGTATAAAAGGCTTATAAATTACAATGGCTACCCGAGAGGATGTGCTGCCGTGGAAAATTCTCTTCATATAGTTGTTCATTGTCTCAGTATTCATAAGGTGATTACAGTTTTTAATTCTTGGGGATTTCAGCTACCTATTTTTTCTAGTTTGGAAGAATGTTATAAGAGGTTGGCCTTCTTGTCTACATCTAATCCTTTTATGGGCAATTTATATTGTTCGTTGCAATTCTTGTTGTGGAAGAGTAGGAACAAATTGGTGCACGGAAGTAAAGAAGATAGTTATCATGTGATAGCAGCTAATGCTCTCAGTTTTGCTTCAGCTTCATTTCCAGATATTCTAATTTTGGTCAACTGGGATTCTAATCAGTCTAGGCTGCTCTCTTCCTCTTGGAATCCCCCTCCAACCGATTGGATTAAGCTTAATGTTGATGCAGCCTTGGAAAATTCTTATAAAGCAGGTGTAGGTGGTGTGATAAGAGATAGCAAAGGTAGATTTCTCTTTGGGTTTGGTTTTAAAAGGTTGCATTGGGATAGTTCGGCCTTGGAACTGGAAGCTGTTCTTGCTTTGAGGAAGCTTGTCCAAGAGTGGATGTGTGAGGCGAAAGGTATTATTATTAAAGGGGATAATTATAATGTCATGAAATTTGTACAGAAACGGCCGAATAAAGAGATGTTCAAAGCAGAGGTCTCTTTTCAAGAGGAGTTCTACTTTTTGAGGAATTTCAACCAAGTTATCATTCAAGTTGTGAATAGGGAATGCAATAAGTTAGCAGATTGTTGTGCTAACATTACTAGTTCTTTTGATTTTGTTTGGGATAGTTTAGATTGCAATAACATTCCTCCTTATTTTGTTACTCTGTTAAAGGAGGAATGTGATAATAGTGTTTTGTTTTAATTTCTTTGTTTTGGTTCAATAAAATTGCATTTAGCATTCTCTCAAAAAAAAAATTATGTGGTCCTCACTAGTCTGGTCAAAAAAATGAAAAAAAAAATGAAAAGATTGAGGTATTATTGTCCATCAATGATTGACAATTGCGAGAAAGTTGCATGTTGTTGTCATCAATGTTAAGTACATGGTGTAGTTTTATATCAACCACCAATTGGCTTACTTCTAACCATTTTTTTCATGGCCTTTTGAAAGTTCGGGTACATATATATTTGGTCCAATTTACCTACCATCTTCCAAAGGTCACAGGTTCGTATTAGCTACTATATATTACTTCTCAAGATGGGTAGAGGCAATCTTTCTAAAAGAATTTAAATCCTATCATATTTTAATGTTTTTAAAAGACCATGTCCCATTTAGATTTGGTATTCCTCATCAGATCATATCAGATAATAGCCATCATTCAAAAGTACCAAGATAAATAGTTTTGTCATAACATTTATTGGAGATAATCCACAATCTATTACCCTCGGGCAAACAAATTAGTTGAGGCATTCAATAAGATGCTAGTTCAAATCTTAAATAAAATCATAGATAATAATAAGCGTCAATGGCATGAAAGTTAGTTGAAGCTTTGTGGACATACTGAACCATATTTAGAACTCCAACCCAATTATGTTATATGCTTAAGACCTTGGTGTAGAAGCTATTGTCCCTTTGGATGTGCAATTAACATCACTCCGTATTGTAGTAAATTACAACATAACTTTAGAACAGAATGTCGGACTTGGGTTGGAAGAGCTTAAAGGTTTAGAAGAGTAATTACTACAAGCTCAACAAAACCTTGAGTTGTACAAAGCCAAGATGATTCAAGCTCTTGATAAATTAGCTTGTCTGAGATCATTCCAGGTAGGAGGCTTGGTTTAGTTCTACGAAGGCCTATCCTAACACATCAAAAGGTAGGTGGAAAATTTGAACTGACATGGGAAGGTCTATTGATGGCAGAGAAGGTTTACCAAGGAGGTAATTATCAATTAGTTGATTCTGAAGAAGATCATCCTATGCTACCTATCAATGGATAATGTCTTAAGAAGTATTCTAATGGTAGATGTATTAAAATAAATTATCAATAAACATTATTTTGAAGTTCAAATTGCTAACACTGTTAAAGTTACATGAATAAACTAGGTCCACATTATGACACTAGGTCCAAAGATCAACACTAAAACTAATAGATTGTTAAATTTTCTAAACCTTTTTCTAGACAGTTTGACCATTCATAAAAACTGACGAAATCTTTTGATTGTGAATTCAAAATCTAAATCAACCTATTTGGTCGATCTCTAAGTTGGGTTTTCAATCTTTCGCTTGGGAATAAATCTTCCATCCAAAATCTAAATCTGCCTATCTGAGAATTGATCTCTTAGTCAAGTTTTCAATATTTAGTTTTGGAATCAATCTCCCATCTATAATCTAAATCTATCTATCTGAGAATAATTCTCTTAGTCAAATTTTTAATCTTTTGCTCGGGAATGGATCTCCCATGCAAAGTCTAAATCTACCTATTAGAAAATCGATCTCACAATCAAGTCTTCAATCTTTTATTTCTAATTCAATCTCCCATTCAAAATTTAAATATATCTATCTGAGAATCGATCTCTCTACCAAATCTTCAATCTTTTGTTTAGGAATTGATCTCCCATTCAAAATCTAAATCTATCTGTCAAAGAATCAACCTCTCAATCAAATTTTTAACCTTTTGTTTGGGAATCAATTGCTCATTCAAAATTTAAATCTATCCATCTGAGAATTTATCTCTCAGTCAAATTATAATTTTTTTAATTTTGGAATTGATCTCCCATTCAAAAAAAAAAAAATCTATCTACCTAAGAATTGATCTCTTAGTTAGATTTTAAATCTTTTATTTGGGAATCGATCACCCATTCAAAATCTAAATCTATCTATCTAAGAAGCGATATCTCAGTCAGATCTTCAACCTTTTGTTTGGGAATAAATCTCCCATTCAACTTCTAAATCCATCTATTTGGGAATTGATCTCTCAGTCATATGTGCAATTTTTTATTTGGGAATCAATCTCCCTTTCAAAATCTAAATCTATATGTTTGATAATCAATCACTCAATTAGTTTTTCTATCTTTTATTTGGTAATCAGACTTCCATTCAAAATTTAAATATACCTATCTAAGAATTGATCTCTCATTCAGGATTCCAACCTTTTGTTTGGGCATCGATATTCCATTTAAATTTAAATATGCTAGTGATGCAGTAAGCCCTGTCCCACTATCTGAGTCCAAATTTAAAATTTCTTGCTTAGTATTATTTCTTTGTAGGCTCTGATCATTCAAACAATCTTATAAATGTTGTTGACCACTTCAATCAATGCCAACATCTATGATTTACTCTTCTACATGATCACACAAATTGGGGGTCTATTTGTTAACCTCACTTCAAGCTGAGATCCCCTAAGCTATAATCACTTAAGCTATATGTTTCGAATCTGGTTTCAAGGACTATAATTTTAATGATAGAAAACCTTTCGTTTCTATTTGAGGTTCTAATCTTTCAGGTTCATAGGATTAACTGCAATTAGTGACAGCTCAAGATCAGGTCAGTTTATTTGTATTTCAGGTTCAATATACTTTTTCATTTTTCTTGAGTTAAATGTAATGTAACAGATCCCCAAGCTAAGTAACCTTACACACACACACTCACAGGGAGAGTTTCAGTGAGTTAGAGTTTCTATTCATTTTTTGTTCAAATCCTCCTAGACGATATTCACATCGTCCTGGACGATGCATTGAAAACAGAAACCTTAATTAGGGTGACCATGCTAAGGTGGTCTAATTAAGTAGATTGTCTTGAATGATACATACATCGTACAAGATGATATGCTCAAATCAAAAACTCTCAACCGCTAGATTAAGTTTGGCAAGTTTATATTTTTAGAGATTTGGTCTAATCATCCCGAACGATACTTGTATCATCCTAGACGATCCATTATAATCATGCCTAAATTAGTAATATGATTAAGAAAAGTAATTAAGGTTTGAGTGATTCAATCATATTATCCTTGATGACCGCAAGATTGTCCTGGACGATACATGTAAAATCATGACCGTCCAGAGCATTTTACTTGGACGACCCGAGGAATGTGCAGGATGATATTCTTGATTTTGAACTAATCATACTGGACGATCAGGTCATTTTGAAATCGTCCAGCATGGTTTGGTTGTACGACCCAAGGAATCTACTGGATAATTTTGATCTTTTTGAACTAATCTTACAAGATAATATACGTATCATCCTAGACGATCAAGTCATTTTCTTTAGATCATCCAGGCTTTTGTCCTGGACGTCCCGAGCTGTCTTCTAGATGAAATTCCTGATTTGAACTAATCGTCCAGGATGATCAAAAAATTGTCCCGAACGATATAAACAGAATTTGTCTTCTAATCGTCTAGAAGAGCCAAATCGTCTAGGCCAAAAGGGTCTATTTTATACTAATCATACAGGACGATCTACCGATCGTCCTGGACAATCTTTGATGACTAGTGGAGATTTAGGGAAATTTTTGAGCCCTCCTATTTAAGATCTTTTTTGTTCAATCGAAAAAATCTTTTGCCACCTTCCTTGCAAAAGAGAACCTTGAGAGAGAGAGCGCTTAGGAGAGAGAGAAGATCTTGTGAGGGGGAGTGTGTGAGATGTTCACAAAGGTTACTCCAAGCAAGGATCTGAGTCATCTTCTCCGATCGTTGTCGCTTGCCTTGTTGGTATCTCTTTGGTAGGATCGTTCATAAGAAGATCCAGGTTCTCTGCCTGCTTCAGGAGGAAGCGAAAGGACTCCAGGTTCTCTGCCTACTCCAGGAGGAAGCGAAAGGAGTCCAGGTTCTCTACCTCACTGGGTTGGTGAAAAGGAGTTTTGTACAGGCTTCTCCGCCTTGTTGTGGGAGCAGAAGGAGAGTCACTTAGTGTTAGTGCAATACCCGGAGGGGAGGCTCCAGGGAGTGGACGTAGGTCAAGTTGACCGAACCACTATAAAATTTGATTTGTTCTTTCTGATTATCTTTCGTATTTATTTTTCTGTTGATGATCGTGTAATTGTGATTATTATTCTGATATTATTGAATATCAGCACATCATCGTGAAATTGTAATTGTTCTTTAAAATATTCAAAAAGATTTTTCTAAATCATTTTTGCTCATGAACTTTTAAAATAACCAATTCACCCCCCCCCCCCCCCCTCTTGTTTAGCCTCGGGATTAGTTCACAAGGGCTTAACATCCCAAACAAACTTTCAAGTGGTATTAGAGAAAAATTCATAAAATCTAGTTTTGAAAAACTTTTGAATTTCATCCATGAATAACTTTAGTAATAAAAACACCACCGAAGGCTATTCCATTACTCGTGCACCTTTGTTTGGCAACATACCTTTTAATTTTTTGAAAACTCGAATGTCCACCTTCTCGCAATCTATTGATTATCGCATGTGGATGCTTATTATAGATAGTTATAAAGCACCTTTTAGACTTGTTAATGGTATTAAAACTGAACTTCCTTTTGCCGAATGGACCTTTGATGATTGTGATTTAGCACAATTAAATGCAAAATGCTTGAACTATTTTTTTCTGTGCTTTAAAATCTGAGGGTTACATGCATGTCTTTACTTGCACGACTGGTAAGAAATTTAGGATAGATTATGCATCACCTATGAAAGTACATCTAAAGTTAAACAGTCTAGGTTAAACATACTGCTTCATGACTACGAACTATTTCGCATGAAACCTAGTGAGTCCATATCTGAAATGTACACTAGGTTTACTCAAATTATCACCTCTCTACATGCTTTAGGAAGAAAACTCACTAACTATAAAAAAGTGAATAAAATTCTGAGATGTTTGCCTTCTTCTTATGATACCAAGATAACTACAATTACTGAATCCAAAGATTTGAATACTTATTCTATTGATAACATACTTGGGTCACTCATTGCTTACGAGCAAGGAGTGAACCAACGATAAATTGATGCAGGTGAGAAGAAGAAGGAGAAAACTATGGCGCTGAAGGATAATGATACTGACATTGATTCTTTCAGGTCTGATAGTGATGATGTTACCTTAATCACTAGGTAATTTAAAAGCTTTTTAAGAAACAAACACAAGAACTTTTAGAAGTGAAATAAAGGTAAGAATAGCAGAAATTTTAAAGGTTCTTTTGATACAGTTTATTTTAAATGTAGGAAGCCTAGACATATAAAGGCTGATTGTCCTACACTTAAGGCTCACCCAAGCAAGGAGAAGGGTAAGGAGAAACCCAAGTTCATGAAGGACAAGAAGAAGATCCAAAAGGCTTTCTGGGCGGATTCTGCATCTGACTCCTCTGAGACTGAAGCTAAGGAGGAGACTACAAACTTGTGTTTGATGGCGGATGATCATCCTGATCAGTCTAACCAAGATGAGGTATGTGAGCTAACCTATGATCAATTACTTAAAGTTTCTAAAAAAATCCATTCATCATATAGGAAACTCAAGAAAACACATTCTAGCCTGAAATTGGAATTCATAAACTTGAAAAAAGAGCATAAAGTTTTGATTAAGGATCATTCTATGCTTGATAGCAATCAAATGTCATTACTTGATGAATTTGATGAGTTAAATAAAAAGCATTTTGATTTGATTATTAAGCACGATTCATTAAAAGCATCGCATGTTGAATTAGAAGCTGTATTTAAGAAATTAGAATCTTATGCATATGATTTAGAGAGTGACAAGTATTATTTGAAATTTGAAATTGCTAGTCTCAAAAAAAAAAAAAATTCTAAGTGTGAAAATCAGAGCATTTGAAAAAAATGTAACACCACCTATATTTGTATAATTTTACAAACCTCTATCACTTGAAGGATCCCATTCAAAATCATCAAAATATGCACCATTCAAACCTAGGAAGAGGCACTATCATTCCCGTAGATTAGTTAAACCTTTTCCTAGTATCAGATGTTTCTCATGTGGTATGTTAGGACATATATTTAACACCTACACTGTTCACCGTAGTTCATATTGGGTGTGGAGGCCCACATTATATGTTTCACAGCATAGCACACATGCATTGCCTTCTTCTTTTCATAAGAAGGAACCCAAACCTATTTAGGTTTCTAAATCTGATTTTTGATAATTTTGTAGGGTTGCTCTCACACAAGTCCTCGTGAGAGCATGGGGTACCTGGATAACGGATGTTCAAGACATATGAAAGGAGATACAAAATAATTCATTTCGCTGGAGGCTAGGGCTGGAGGCAAGGTCACCCTTGCAGAAAACACCACCAGAAAAGTGGTAGGTGCAGGTATAATCAAAAACTCCAAGAAGCTTTTGATTGAAAATATTTTGCTTATATATGGACTAAAACATAACCTACTTAGCATCAGTCAACTCTGTGACAAAAGATTTAGCATCAAGTTCCTGAAAAATTCATGCATCATAAGCTTAAATAATAACATTATTTTGCAGGGCAAGAGGATCAACAATGTCTACATACTTGACTTAAATAATATTGAATGTGCTACTTTATTTTGCTTAAAAAATGCTACTGATGAGTCTTGGTTGTGGCACAAGAGATTATGTCATGCCAGTATGAAAATCCTTAGAAGAGTCACCCAAAAGGACTTAGTGAGAGGTGTCCCCAAGCTTAAGTTTACTAAGGACCACCTGTGTGATGCCTGTCAATTAAGGAAGCAAGTCCAATCCTCTTTCCACTCCATTAAGGACATCAGCACCTCTAGACCTTTGGAAGTCCCTCACATGGATCTTTTTAGACCCAGTAGCACTGCCAGCTTAGGGGAAAAAGCCTATAGATTTGTGATTGTTGATGATTAATCGAGGTTCACTTGGATTAAATTTCTGTCACATAAATCTGAGTCATTTGATGAATTTAAATCTTTCTCCACTTCGATTCAGAAGAAATTAGGCTGTAAGATTGTGACCATCCATAGTGATCATGGTGGAGAGTTTGAAAATGAGAAATTTGGAACCTTCTATGAGGATCAAGGGATTTGCCTTAACTTTTTAGCTCCCAGGACCCCTCAGCAGAACGGGGTAGCTGAACGGAAGAACAGGACCTTAGTGGAAGCTGCTAGAGCCATGCTTGCTGAGTATTCACTTTCAAAATACTTTTGGGTAGAAGCGGTGAACACAGCCTAATATGTGTTGAATAGGGTGAATGTTAGATCCAAATTGAATAAGACACCCTATGAGATCATTAAGGGTAGAACTCCAAACCTATCCTACCTCTATGTCTTTGGCTGTAAGGTTTTTATTCTGAATAATGGGAAATCATCCTTAGGAAAATTTGACCCCAAATCTGATGATGGAGTGTTCTTAGGCTATTCTAGTGAGGGGAAATCCTTTAGGGTATTTAATAAGAGGACTTTGGTGTTGGAGGAGACTACTCATGTGGTGTTTGATGAATCTGATCCTAAGAAGTCTTGAGTTGAGGAAGAAGAAAAGGTAGGAGAGATTACCCAAGGAGTTGAAAATGAAAATTTGGAGGAAAGGGTAGAACCTCAAAACACTTTGCCTAGAGATTGGAGATATTCTTTGAGTCATCCTAAAGAACTGATCTTAGGAGACCCTTCTAAAGGTGTTAGAACTTGGCATGGACCTAGGAAAGAAGTAAATCATTCTGCATTTATCTCAATGATTGAACCCACCAACATAAATCAAGCCCTATCTGATAAATTTTAGACCTTAGCTATACAAGAGGAATTGAACCAATTTATAAGGAACGATGTTTGGGAGTTAGTAGAAAGACATAAGAATCAAAGTGTAGTGGGAACCAAATAGGTCTTTAAGAATAAGATGAATGATTCTGCTATGGTGGTTAGAAATAAGGCAAGATTGGTGGTTAAGGGGTACAACCAAATTGAAGGGATTGATTTTGAAGAGACTTTTGCCCATGTAGTTGATTGGAAGCCATTAGGGTGTTACTAGCCTTTACCTATTATAAGAGATTTAAGCTATTTCAAATGGATGTCAAGAGTGCCTTTTTAAATGGGGTAATAAAAGAGGATGTATTTATAGAGCAACCTCTAGGTTTTGAGAGTTCCTAATATCTAAATCATATTCACAAATTAAAAAGGCCTTATATGGATTGAAACAGGCACCCAGAGCTTGGTTTGAGAGGCTTAGCACATTCCTACTAGAAAGAGAGTTTGTTAAAGGGAGCGTAGACACCACCCTTTTTCTTAGGAAGGTAAGAGATGATCTACTCATTTTCCAGATCTATGTTGATGATATATTTTTTAGATCTTCTGATAAAAAAATTTATGTAATGATTTTTTTAAGACAATGAGTAAAGAGTTTGAGATAAGTATGATGGGAGAATTATCCTACTTTTGGGATTTAGCATAAGGCAAATGAATGATGGAGCCTTTCTTAATCAATCAAAATACATTAACGACATTTTGAAGAAATATGAAATGGACAAAGCTAAGCCAATCAACACTCCCATGAGCTCCACTATTTAATTAGATATGGATTCAAATGGAAAATCTGTTGATCAAAAGAAGTATAGAGAAATAATTGGATCATTGCTTTACTTGACTACTAGCTGACCTGATATCATGTTTAGTATTTATCTTTGTGCTAGATTTCAAGCTGATCTTAAGTAATCTGACCTAACTGTAATTAAGAAAATCCTCAAATATCTCTTAGGGACCCCAACCTTAGGAATCTAGTATCCTAGGTACAACACTTCTTTTGAGATTATTGGATATTCTGATTCTAATTTTGCAGGATGTAGGGTGGATAGAAAGAGCACCTTAGGAACATGCCAATTCATAAGACAGTCTTTAGTCTCTTGGTCTAGATAAAAATAAAATTTTGTAGCACTTTCCACTGCTGAAGCTGAGTACATTTCATTAGGAAGTTGTGTGGCCCAAGTCCTTTGGTTGAAGCAACAAGTTTTGGATCTAGGATTATCTATTGGCATAATTTCATTTTTATGTGATCACACTAGTGTCATCTGCATCTCTAAGAATTATATCCAACTTTCAAGAACCAAACACATTGACGTAAAGCATCACTTCGTTATGGACCATGTTACAAAAGGGGACATTGAGCTACACCATGTAGCAACTAAAAATCAACTGGCTGACATCTTTACTAAACCACTGGCTTTTGACTCATTCAGCATTTTTAGAACCAGATTAGGTGTAATTGACATAAATGTATGACTTTGGTGATTACTAATTTCTGAAGTTTCTATTTTTCATTTTTTCTTATATTTTTATATGATTTAATTATCTGTTTCCTGTGTATTTTTATTCTTTACTGATTTTCTTTTTGTTGTTGTTATTTTCTTGATTTGAGTTTTTATTTTAATGCAATTTCCTACTTATTCTTAGTTTACTGTTTTGTCATAAATCAGATCACTGCTCACTACTGCTGATAAACAAAATTTCTGACTGAGAGTTTTGCTTTGTTTTTATTTGGAAGCTTGTAAGCAGGGATTAACTCCTCTGAATCTATTAAAGGGAAGAAATGTTGATAATTATTTCTCTTCCTCTGACTCCTTTAAGGGTGTATTATTTCTTTTTGGATAAAAATCTTTTTTTAAATTAAAAAGTTTGTTTTTAAAATAGAGATCTATTTTATCTTCCTACAGTAATCTACCTCATATGAACAGTATTTTCAAACCTTTGAATCATTGTTATTCTTTTCTTAATCAGGTGATTACACTTATTATATGGAGTATGATTTTGTTTTGTAAATTACTCCTCCTTATTATAGAGAGTGAGTTTTGTCTTCTCTTATGTCTGGAGGGTAATTTCACAACTGAAATTCTTTAACGATTATGAAAGGAAGCAAGCTTGCAAAAAGAAAAAAAAAGGTGTGTTAAATGGGAAAAAAATGAAAAGATGTGCAATGACGTCAAAAATTAGAAAGATACACAAAGTGTATCAAAAAATTCAAAGATGCGCAAAGTCTGCCAAATAAATTAAAAAAGAGGCACAAAATGAGCCCACAAAGAAATAAGCTTTCTTCTCTTTCAAATCTTTAAATGTCTTAGAAAAATCCATGTGCCACTTCATACTTTCAAAAGCTTGAGATTTAAAATCATGATTTCCGATTCCTTACTTTGTAATACTATTTTATCGGATATTTTTCTGGAACGAGACTTGAAAGTATCTCTTTTCAAATCTAATTTCTTTTCTTCTGAATTAGACTTTTGTTTGAAATGAATTTGAACCTGTTAGGTATCCGAGATAGGAGTTATGAAAGTTAATTTTCCAACTTTTTTTTGATTTTAATGTTGTCGATTTTCTTCTTATCGTCTTTTGAATTAAAAATTAAGAAAAATTTTGATTTACAGGAGCAGACTGATTAGAAAAAATAGGTTTTAATGTTATTTTCTCGTTTTGATTTTTTTGTCTTTACTTTGATTTTTTTTTCCTTTTTTGTGTGTTTTGGGATCCCTGGTCATTCCTCTCCATTCTTCACCTTTTTCAATTTTTGGTTACGTTGTCCTAGACGATCCACACATCATCCTGGATAATCTGATCAAATCATCCCCATCTTGATCCAACGACTAATCTGCACCAATTCTTAGTGATCATACTGGACGATCCACCTCATCGTCTTGGATGATCCATATGGTAGAAGCTTGACGATTCATATTCAGCTGGCCGATTCATTTATTACATATCGTCCTGGATGATATCTTTAGTCAAAAGTCATCCAGCCTGTCTCCTCGAGATGATCATCTATGTCTAATCATCCTGGACAATATCTGATCATCCTGGATGATCAGACCACCTTTTTGACCTATTATCTTGTACGCCATTATTGCCCCTATCATCTTGGACGATCCTACGATCGTCTTGGACAATCTGGATGAACTCTATTTAAACAACCATTTTCTCCACCATTTTTCACAACTCCTCTTTCAATCCTTCATCTAATCATGTTATAATGGCTGGTGGTAAACGATCTAGGCATCTAAGTGCTAGTTCCTCCCGGGAAAGTGTCGATCCCTGCTTTACTGATGCAGCCGATCAGGCTGTCTTCCTGTGCTACCTTGACGTGGGGATCATCAAATCCAAAATTGTCAACCCCCAAATCCTCATGTATCAGGTACTTAACCTGTTTGCCCATACTTCCCTCACCTTTATCCTGGCCCTCTCTTTTCCTTTTAGCTTTGAGCTTCTTCGTATTTTCTTCACAAATCTTCACATTAATTTATCTTACTACGCTCTCCGCTCCTTTGTTAATCGCCGCCCTGTCGAACTCACCACCCAAGACTTTCACAATATTCTTTAACTTTTAATTACTAGTGACAAACTCCATCTCGTGTCCTCTGATCCTTATTTTAACTGGAGTGTCGCCAATCATTTTCTTCGAAACACCAATGCCTATTACCATGACAATGCCTATTCTTCCCTAGTCAAAGATGCAAGGACAATCCAGCATGTCCTTCGCTCATCCATTATTCCAAAGGCTAGAGACCGCATCCACATTACCCCCTTGCTTTTTATGACCACCTATTACATCATGGCCTATCGTGACTTCAATGCCACTGACCTAATCTTTCATGACATTGAACATCTCACTAGTATTAGGGATCCGGGCCACAAGAGATGCCCCATCCTCTCCTTGGGCCACCTCATTGCCTATACCCTTAAGATAAAGTATAATCTATAATACCTAGTCCCATCTGATATGAATCCTTTCTTCTACTCCAACAACTCCTTCCATGTTCTGCACAGTACACAACTTCATCCGGAGCCCAGCATGGATATTGAGGGAGAAGAGTAAGAAGCTGCTCTGGTACTCGATGCACCTGCCCCTCTCAGTATAGAGTCACCTCTTGATCACCTAGTGCACCAGTTTGACCAATGGGAGGCACATTTTGACTCCTACTTCATTGCCCAACAGCAGCAGCATACTGAGGATGTAAAGTACTTCAATGCTTACGTAGCCAAGCAGCAGCACCACCAGCACGACCAGGATATGGCCTGGTTTGGCGAGCAGTTTGCCACTCTTCACAGTTTGTTTCAGCCACCATTCCCTCCTCCATCTGATCAAGATCCCCCTTTCTACTAGTATGTTTGTTTTTACTGTTATTCTGTGTTGTTTTTTGTATTGTTCTCTTTTTCTGTGTTTATGTTGTGTTTTCCCCTTTTAGAGATGTCAAAAGGGGGAGTAGTTTGTGTTATTTATGGGTCCTTATAAAGTTTTTTTTTTAATTATCAATGGAAATGTTCAGTGTTTTTGAATCAAATATTCATTGTGTTTACTTACTGAATTATGAATTAATAATAAATATTTGCGATCATCAAAAAGGGGGAGATTATTGCGAATCTGGTTTCAAGGACTATAATTTTGATGATAGCAAACCTTTAATTTATGTTTGAGATTCTAATCTTTCAGGTTCACAGGATTAACTATAATTCGAGCCAACTCAAGATCAAGTCAGTCTATTTGTATTTCAGGTTCAATATACTTTTTTCATTTTTTTAAGTCAAATGTAATCTAACGTATCCCCAAGCTAAGTAACCTTACACACACACACTCAAGGGGAGAGTTTCAGTGAGTTTGAGTTTCTATTCATTTTTTGTTCAAATCATCATGGACGATATTTACATCATCCTGGATGATCTATTAAAAACAAAAACCCTAATTACGGTGACCATGCTAAGTTGGTCTGATTAAGCAGATCATCCTGGATGATACATACATCGTGCATGACAATATGCTCAAATCAAAAATTCTCAGCCGCCAGATTAAGTTAGGTAAGTTTATATTTTTAGAGATTTGGTCTAATCGTCCCGGACGATATGTGTATCATTCTGGATGATCCATTACAATCATGCCTAAATTAGTCAGATGATTAAGAAAAGTAATTAAGATTTGAGTGATTCGATCATATCGTCCTGGACAATCACAAGATCGCCTTGGATGATACATGCAAAATCCTGACCGTCCAGAGCATTTTACCTGGATGACCCGAGGAATGTGCTGGACGATATTCTCAATTTTGAACTAATCATACAGGATAATTTATATATCATCCTGGACGATCAGGTCATTTTGAAACCGTCCAGTATGGTTTGGCTATACGACCTGAGGAATCTGCTTGACAATTTATGTCTTTTTGAACTAATCGTACAGGACGATATACGTATCATCCTAGATGATGAAGTCATTTTCTTTAGATCATCCAAGCTTTTCTCCTGGATGTCCTGAGCTATCTTCTGGATAATATTCCTGGTTTGAACTAATCATCCAGGACGATCGCAAAATCATCCCGAATGATATGAATAGAATTTGTCTTCTAATCGTTCAGAAGAGCCAGATCATCCAGGCCAAAAGGGTCTATTTTACACTAATCATATAGGATGATCTATCGATTGTCCTGGATGATCTTTGATGACCAGTTAAGATTTAGGGAAATTTTTTAGCCCTCCTATTTAAGATCTTTTTTGTTCAATCAAAAAAATCTTTTGCCACAATCCTTGCTAGAGAGATCCTTGAGAGAGAGAGAGAGAGAGAGAGAGAGAGCTTGGGAGAGAGAGAGAGAGAGAGGATATTATGAGGGGGATTTTATGAGATGTTCACAAAGGTTGCTCCAAGTAAGGATCTGAGTCATCTTCTCCGGTCATCGTCTCTTTTCTTGTTGGTGTCTCTGTGGTAGGATCATCTACAAGAAGATCCAGGTTCTCTTCCTGCTTCAGGAGGAAGCGAAAGGAGTCCATGTTCTCTACCTGCTTTAGGAGGAAGCAAATGGAGTTCAGGTTCTCTACCTCACTGGGTTGGTAGAAAGGAGTTTTGTACAGGCTTCTCCACCTTACTGTGGGAGTAGAAGGAGAGTCACATAGTGTTAGTGCAATACCCGAAGGGGAGGCTCCGGGGAGTGGATGTAGGTCAAGTTGATCGAACCACTATAAAATCTTGTGTGTTCTTTCTGATTATCTTCTACATTTATTTTTTTGTTGATGATCATGTAATTGTGATTATTATTCTGTTATTGTTGAACATCTGTAGATCATCATGAAATTGTAATTGTTCTTTAAAATATTCAAAAAGATTTTTTTAAATTATTTTTGCTCATGAATTTTTAAAATAACCAATTCACCCCCCCCCCCCCCCTCCCCTCTTAGTTAACCTCGAGACTAGTTCACATGGGCTTAATATCCCTAACAAACTTTCACTATACTCACTTGAAATTCAATCACCCTAATAATTAACAATCATGAACAATAATCATCTAGATAACCCATGGCCCCATACATTACACTCAACTGACCTATTGCACTGCCTCCTTCCCTATACTGACCCCCTGATTTAAATTATTATATAGATTACTTCATTAGGAGCTCCATACATTAGAGTTTTCATCACCGAGCTTTCAACCAGTAATTGACCTATTTGACCCAGTTGGAATAGTCTAATCTATCCTAATTGATCAAGCATCCAACTTATTATCAAACCCCAAATAATTCCTGAACTTCACCAAACTTCTCTAAACTAAACTCCCAATGATTTTAATGTGATTGGTCACCCTAAACTAGTCATAAGTTAACTTGGTCAGCTGAACCCAGGTTTGCTCAAATTAGATTAATTTAGGTAAGTCTAATATATATACTCAAATTTAACCTTCTAGTCCCTCAACATCAATTCATTACATACTTTAAACAAACCCAATCCCTCCATGAGTTAAGTCTTGGTGAGTTTGACTTGGCCAACTCACCAAGAGTGGTCAAACTCTTGCATACACCTAACCATTCATTCACATACCAAAAGCATTGCTTTAAACCACTTAGAATTTAACCCAATCGCATGTAAGACTCCACTAAAGCTCATCACTGTCAACATTGACTAGTTGAATGGTCAAAAAATCAATAAAACTTTTAAATTGGCTCAAATGGTCAACTCTCATCAAATAGCCTATTTCTCTACAAAACCTCCTACTTAAATTGTTCAAATTAAACTTAAAATCTCCCTAAACACCTCCTATCCCAAGCCCATGCTTTGGTTTACCCTAAAATAACATAGTGGTCCTCTCCTTTTAAAAGAAATGATCCCCCACTCTTAAGCTTTTGAAGCACTACCACTGCTCCCTAATAACCTGGGATAGCATTAAACTATCCAGGAGACTTTTCTGAGTGATCTTAGATATCTAGGGAAACCTTAGCACCTAAATTTGGAAAATATATACAAACCCTTAATTACAGGCTTGCTCGCACCACAGTCCACCACTAGCTAATTTTTTATTTTATTTTGGTCTCCCAGACTATTCTGTACATTTCCCAAGCATTTTCTAGTCAATTAGAAGCTATTGACATCAAGGGCTGATGGTGGCCATGAGTTTGTCCATCTAATACTCCATAACTTCCCATTAAAGCTTTGCCTGAGATTTCTTTCTTCATCAAATTTGTTTTGTAACTTGTAAATTTGTTGTGTTGCTTTGTTCATCAATAATCTCCTAAAATCCTTTGTGTTGAGGAAAAATTGATACCCTAAGTTGTTATCTTGGTTATTAAATAGGTAGTTATATCTAACATCTCAAGCTTACAAACTTCATCCATTAATGTGTATAATCATTTGAAATCCTTATCAATATTTAAATAAAGAGATATCATTTCTGTGAGAAGCTTAAAATGAGGTATTAATTCAGGGTTTTGGTAAGATGATGGAAAGAGATGAGCTTACAACCGATTAATCCATTCTATTTGGATTGAACGATCTTGATCTCATCAAACCAAATGCCTATTTTAATCCATTTAAATGAGGTGGTGCACCCTTTTAGGTTCGACGTATTTTTAACCCTCCATCCATACATAATAGGATCTGATGGCTCTCAGTAATTCTGACATGGTCAAGTGACCATTCACATGACACTTCATGGCTGACCACTGCAATCCGCATGGTACCGTCCTCTTGTGCCACGTGTAAATATATCATCATTATTAAAGGATTTTAATCCATTTATAAAATGGATTTAAATCCTATAACTTAGGAAAATCATAGAAAATGCATCTCTTCACCAAATCATGCAGGTAATACCTCTGTGGATTTAAGGTGAAGAGCTTTATTTAATAAAATTAAAATTATTTCAAATTGATGAATGGTTATAGATTAATTTTAGATATTATATCTTATGTATTTCGTTAATTAAACCGAAACTATTCATTAGAATGGGTTCAATTTTGGTAGGGAACTATTATTGGATGCTATATACATCTTGTAATTTCTCAGTCCTAATTGAGCAACCCATTGAGCTTAGTGGAATTTCTAAATATATAGGTTAGAATTCAACCTAAATAATTAGAAATTCTCCATACCCATAAAATGTCGATTTAGGATATCATATTGTTGTGGTATGTTTATATTAGTGCAATGGTTAGTCACACAAAACTTTAATCAATGGTGAATAACAGAAAGAATTATGGGAAATAATTAAAGAAGTTATCTAGAGAACTTAGAACAATTCTAGGAAATTCCCAATGAATCTAGTAGAGGTGAAACTCAACGTAGTGAATTTAAGTTAAAGTTAATTAAAATTTAATAAATAATTAAAAATTTTAAATAGTCCAATTAAAAATTAGTGAATCATTATTTAGTTTTAAATCATATAAACTAAATAAATTTGATAATTTACTTTATTAGATTTACTTTAATCAAATAAATTTAATAATTAACATTAATTGAATAATTAAAGGGATTTTCATGCTTTATGTTTGACTCCTTTGGAGAGCTTATTAGCATTGGATTTAAGAGGTCTTTAAATAATTAAAAAAAAAACAAAAGACTCTCATGTGTTGTGTATAACTCCTTTTAGGAAAACACTAACACATTAGATTGGATGATCTTTGACCAACCTTTAATAAATGATAATAAATCAAGGGACCTTCTTGTATCTTACATAATTTCATTTAGATAAGTACTAAATTCATATGGTCTCTTGTCTTCTATCTCTTAATAAATCAAAAAAAAAATGCATAGACTCTATAAAAACAACCATATCCCTTATAGAAATTGTAGCATTACAACTAGGAGCCTTAGGACTTGGGTTAGTTGCTTTTGCACTTTAAAGTCACTAGCTTATATGGTTCATTAACAACTTTAACATATTAAAATATAAATAATGAAATACTAAATCAATAATACTTAAATTCAAATTAAAAATTTCCTTTAGCCTGTAATAAATAAACTCCTTCAAATAAAGTAACTTAAATAATAAATCACTTGGATATATCAAAGCCACACATAGTTCATCATACACTGTAGATGGTTTGCTAGGATAACTAACTCTAGCTTAGGATAGCTTGGTGGATTGGTTTGGTTTGATTATGGATCGCCTCTCCTATAGGGTACTCATGTTGGGGGTATTTATTTTTTATACTCTAGATGACATATTTACTTTATATTGGTGCACATTTGGAGTAGGCTCTTAGGCTATTTTATTTTATTGTACTCACTTGCATAGCATTATACATTACATTTGTATATACTACTCTTTATATTCCTATAAATGTAGAATATACTTAGGCGATGATGTAAATGTAATTGTAAATATAAATGTAAATGTTTTAGATATTTTGTACAGTTAAAAATTTAAAAAATGTTTGTTTATATACATATATAGGTTCCAAAAGGAAGTGATTCTTCATCCTTTAAAGATTATTACTTTTGGAATTCTATAGAAGATCTAGAAGCTATAAGATTCTGAGATGAAATAAATAATCATATTTAAATCTACATTTACATAAGAATAAAAATCCAAGCTTATCGTTGATGGAGCCTAGCCAACTTTACTTTATAATAGATGCTAGGTTGTACTATAAAATTTATTAATGTATAGAAGTTTTATATATACATTATTCTTTACATATAATTTCATTGTGTGATCATATATATGTTGTAGAGTCCTTATTATAAAATTTTCTAAACTATAACTCCTTGATTCCTAGGATAGTCTATTAAATACTGCATGCATATGGTGATTTTTGGGGCTTAGGATTGTTAGCTAGCTTCTCACTTTACAAAGTGTAAATCCAAATTGTATACACCCTTCTCTCTCTATACATCTTCCCTACTCTACCCTTCCAACAAATCCAAATCCAACTCATGAATTTATAATCTAGAGGCTGTGCAGTGAAATCTTAATAGCTTAAACCTTTTCTAAAATCTATAAGAATTTAAAAATATTTAGTCTTCACTTTAATTGAGAGTATTCTCTTAGAAGATGTAATTAACTATAGAAGCTTGCCCTTATAGGAAGTTTAGAACCCATAATTAAAATAAAACCTACCTTATTTCCATTCTAAGATAGGAGAAGAATCTGAGGACATAGACCTAGCTTTAAATATTAATTTAATTTCATAATCAAATATTCTTTTTACCCTTAGGATGAATTGAATATCCCTTATGTATTTGATTATATAAGTAATTTCATAAATTTTGTTTCAAGGTTAAAAATGATTAGTGAATACTTTTTATCCTTTAGAATGAATTGATTATTCATTATGATGTATTTGATTGTGAAAATAAATTGTAGTTTCTCTCTTCAAATTGATAGTGAAATATTAGTATGAACTTCGAGATGGTGTAATGTTAATCAATACAGATTTGACTGGTAGAAATAGATTTAAAGCAAATCATGTGGCAAATGAAATAAAAAAATAAAAATTTGTTTACAAAGTTCTCTAAAGTAGAGGACAAATCTTGTGAATTCAAACATAGCTTTATTTCTTAATTAGTTTCATATTAAAAATGATATATGAATACTTATTTTATCCTTCAAGATGAGTTTTATATTTCTTATGTTGTGTTTGATTATGAAACTAAATATATTTCTCTTTTCAAATTGATAGTCAAGCATCAGATTGTCTTTCGAGATAGTAGGTGTTATGCTACGCAGATTTGATTAAAAAAACATAGAGCAAATTTAGTGGACACCTCCCTAGACTCATCACATTTAAAATTTGTCAACATTATTATCGTTGTTAAATTTAATATTAAGTATTAACCTAAATTATTTGATTAGCTTTATTAAGATTGATCTATATTATAATTATTTTCCTTATTCATTTAAGCACCTGTAGTGTTATATTTTTCTTATTTTAATTAAACTGATTTGTAATCTTTATACTAACTAAATGAGTATGAAATACTGGAAAATTTTAGAATTAGTACAGTGCAATTAATATATAAACATGTAGGAAATTGGAAACATAATAAAATTATAAGGTGAACTATATTAAACAGCAAACTATATAAGTACAACAATGTATAAAATGTAATATGCAATAATACAACTACTTAAAACTGATGGCATACACACAAAAAAACACAGAAAATTGGGTTGCCTCCCAATAGAGCTAAGTTTTTCAGTCTCCAGCTAGGCAATGCTAAAATACTAGTTTAAGATGGTTTAAATCAGTATGACTCCTCAATTGTATTCTACTTCTTTCCTTTATCCTTAGGTTTATATTCAGTATTACTAGGCAAAACACCTTGGGGACTACATTTACATGAATTTGCTAGTTGCCCTAATTGATTTTCTAAATTCCTAATGGTAGGAGCTTAACTTTGCAATTGATTCCCCATCTAATGCACTAAATCTTCTAAAGGTGGTTACTTTTCTTTAAATTGATTATTTTGATTAAAGCCTAAGGAATAATAAAATCTGGGGTTTCCAAAAGCTTGCTGAGGAGGGTTCCATGTATTACCTAATGGGTTAAGCTGACTAGCATTCAAATGATTTTCATCATTATTATTATTACTCTAACTAAAATTAGAGTGGTTTCTTTAACATTGATTAGATGTATTGATGTAGTGATTATCCTATCTTCCAATCCTGTTCACATTATGTACCCCTTGCATATTAGGATAACTAGAAGCATTAAACAGACACTCCTCTATAAACATACTTGATCCTAAGGCTTGACTAACTCAAAGATTACACAATTTCCTAGACATGGCCACTATCTTGAAAGTCAAAATATAAAGGGCATCATATGCATATAAATTGGCTACTCTCTTAGGATTCACCCTATTAGAAGGCCACTAGAAGTTGCTTATTTTCATTTCCTCTATTAAGGCATAAGCCTCTTCAAAAGGCTTTGACATCAAATATCCTCCAACTACCGCATTAGTTATAGACCTAAGGAATCCTACAAGTCCATTATAGAAGGTCTGTATCATAAACCAACTTGGCAAAGCATGATGAGTGCACTTTCTAAGCATCTCCTTAAATCGTTCCCAACTTCAATAAATTGACTATATCAAACTGTTAAAATGAGGCAATATCATTTCTAATCTTGGCTATTTTCGAAGGTGGAAAGTACTTTATAATAAACTTATGGGTCAATTCAGTCAAAGTTTTGATAAAGGCTGGGGGAAAGGAATTACACCATATTTTTACGTTGTCTCTTAAAGAAAATGGAAACCAAAATCTAATGGCATCATTATTGACTCCACTGTACTTGAATGTTATGAAATTCTCCAAGAAACAAGCTAGATGTAAGTTTGCATTCTTAATAGGACATCCCCCAAACATGGAATTATAAACCATTTGGTTGGTTATAGTATTCAACTCAATGTTTTTAGCTTGATTCGTTGTTTAATTAATACTCTAGTGAATTCCACATACTAAGGGATTAACATACTCCCCAAGAGCTCTAGGTTAGTTATAGTCTGGGTTTTGTTCGGCTATTTCTAATGCTAAAATCTTTTTGGATTTTTATTTTTTTTGTAAGGGTCCTTTTTATCTAGAGGTCAAACACTAAGGGTCTCTGACTTTATCTATTGTTCATGCACAAACAAAAACACAGATAATGAAATGCAAGCAAAAGAAAATTAATAAGAATTCCAAAACTAGAATAAGTACACAAGTTATAGAATAACAAATGCAATTAATTAGAGAAAATTTAAACAACACATGCAAGATTAAAAATGCTACTTTTAAAATAATATAGGAAAAATAAGCAGATAATACAATCATTCCCAGGCAACAATGCCAAAAACTTAATGTTAAAATGCAACATGCGTGTGGCATGCAGACAGGATAATTACCAAGTGCTTATGTTAATCAAGTAATAAAGTGAATGAGAGAGTTATCAGTCCCAAGAGAAAAAGTGTATCCCTAAGAATCCCCCTAGTATTGTCAGCTCAAGTAGCACGGTTATTCCACTGAGTCTATTTAAAGGTGAGGTTCTACAAACTACTGAAAATGCTAAAAAGGTAAAGTACTCGGAATAAAAGATGTCATAGGCTCATGATAATGAATATTACCATATTTTCCTAAATAGACTTATCTAAGTTTGTTGTAAATAAGAGAATATGTATCCTTAGATCTCTATTGAGCTTATAAGGGTATAAAGTAAGGAGCTTACCTCACTATCGTGATTTTATTTCCATAAACCCAAAAATACTATTCATCCTATGTATAGGTATGAATGTTTTCTATCTTAATTCTCCTATTTGTTCCAACATTCCTCCAACAAGGAAATGAATCACACGAGATTTTAGTTTCACTCATGGCCATTACATGAATTAAATGAAGTGCAAGACTAATTGAGAACAACCATAAATAATTTCCAATCCAAGAGTCTACATTAGGAACAATATGTTCCATTCACATTATAAGCCTAAAATAAAGATTTTTAGCGAACCATCAAAATTATTTTACACAAAACAAATTTACATAATAATAATATAAAAGATATGTGGTGTAAATATCACTCAGATAAGCATTTATAATTAATTTCTTATAATAGAAGCTCCCCATAATGATTTCCCTTAAGAACATTCACTCTCCACTTTAAACTCCCACTTGTTTTACTATCTTGAAAAATAAGTAGATGACCAACCTTCAAAAAAAAGAAAAGAAAATTATACAATAATGAAAAAGCATCTTTGTGCTCCATACTTGGCTCTGCTACATTGGGCTGCATCAGTGTGACTCTTTCGTAGATAACCACTCTACTTTCAGAGCCATGGTGCTCAAACTAGTTTTGAATTTCAAGACTTTTAGCCTCAAAATTCTTGCACAACATCAACTAAAATAAGGATTTTCATGGGGATAAAAGTACAAAATAAAAACATAATGTCAATTAACAAATTCCCCCAGCTTAAGCTAATTCTTACCCTTAAGCAATGTGATTGCTTTTTTTATCAATTCATCTTTCAAAATAAATTTGTAAGCTCAAAATGATAGTAATGTAGGAAAAGGCTTTGCCAATTTGAGGTTAATTGTATTAACCTCAAAATTCAAGACTTTTAGCCTCAAAATTCTTGCACAACATCAACTAAAATAAGGATTTTCATGGGGAAAAATGTACAAAATAATAACATAATGTTAATTAACAAATTCTCCCAGGTTAAGCTAATGCTTACCCTTAAGCAATGTGATTGCTTTTTTTATCAATTCATCTTTCAAAATAAATTTGTAAGCTCAAAATGATAGTAATGTAGGAAAATGCTTTGCCAATTTGAGGTTAATTGTATTAATCTAATGGTTGGCAATTTCAATTAAAACAATCATCACGTAGCATCCTAAGAAATCATTTTTATTAATACATATATTTAAATTCATCTACTATATGTGTATGTGCAATTGTTCACTACATGGTTAAGTTGAATTATTTATCACTTAGGAATGTTCATACTACAGTTAACTTTCACAATTTATTTAAAAACATCAACATGTTTTAGGATACTTACACACCCCTTATTAATTAAGTATTCAGATTCTTTGGGGATTGAACTATCAAGTACCAATTTTTGATGTTTTAGCACTCATTTTCCTTTTAAATTTTTGTGTCTTTTTGTTTTCTTCTTTTTCTATTTTAGTTTTAACTTTTTTTTAGTACCTTAGTAATAATTTTGAATACCTGTTTGCATTGTCCCTTCAAGTAACCTACAATTGATTTAATTAAGGGATCTTAGAAGGTTTTCCAATGATATTTTTAGTTTATAAGGATTTTTAACAATTGATCTGAGTATTATCTTTTCTAAACTTAGTTAGAAAATTTATAACCAATAGTCTACTACTTTGGTGTTATAGTTATAAAATTCAATATGAAGTATTAAGTTAAATGATTTGATTTATGGTTGTTAAAATTGTTCAAAATTGTAATTATTTTCCTTTCTATCAATCCTTTAAGCACTTGTTGTATTAAATTTTTCTTAATTTTAATTAAAAGGATTTGCAAATTTTATACTAGTTAATTGAATATCAAATAGAGTAATTATAGAATTAGTAAGGAGCAATAAATACATAAGCTTGTAGGAAATTGGAAATATAATAAAAACATAAGGTGAACTATATCAAACAACAAACTATATAAGCACAATATTGTACAAAATGTAATATGCAAAAACAAAACTGCTTAAAAGTAATGGAATACGAAACAAACACATATACAATGCTTCCCAAGAACACTAAATTGTTCAAAATTGTAATTATTTTCCTTTCTATCAATCCTTTAAGCACTTGTTGTATTAAATTTTTCTTATTTTTAATTAAAATGATTTGCAAATTTTATACTAGTTAATTGAATATTAAATAGAGTAATTATAGAATTAGTAAGGAGCAATAAATACATAAGCTTGTAGGAAATTGGAAATAGAATAAAAACATAAGGTGAACTATATCAAACAACAAACTATATAAGCACAATATTGTACAAAATGTAATATGCAAAAACAAAACTGCTTAAAAGTAATGGAATACGAAACAAACACATATACAATGATTCCCAAGAACACTAAGTTTTTAGTCTTCAGCCAAACTTTGCAAAACAATTCTTATTTAGGATGGTTCACATCAGTATGAATGCTCAATTGATCATTACTCGGCTCCTTTTCTTTAACCTTGGGGTTAATTTCAATGTTACTAAGCAAAGCACCTTGGGGTCTACTGTTAAATGAATTTGCTTGCTACCTAATAGATTTTCCAAATTTCTAATGGCAATAGCTTGACTTTGCATTTGATTCTCCATCTAAATCTCTAAACTTCTAAGGGTGACTTCTCTTCCTTAAATTGATTATTTTTATTAAAGTTTGAGAGATTAGGAGGTCTAAGGTTTTGAAAAGCTTACTAAGGATGGTTCCAGGAAATACCTATAGAATTATGCTCACTAGAATTCCAATGATTTTCACCATTATTATTATTACTCTATCTAAAGTTAAGGTGGTTCCTCCAGCCCGGATTATATGTATTGAAGTAGGGGTTATTTTATCTTCCAATCATGTTCACATTCTCGAGCCCTTGAACATTAGGATCACTATAAGGATTAATCATACTCTACTCTAAAGAAAAAGGTGATCCTGAGGTTGGACAAACTCCAAGATTATCAAATTTCCTAAATATTCTTGCTACTTAGGAAGTCAAAATAAAAAGGGCATCAGACTCATAGTTACTAGCTATTCTCTTAGGTTTCACTCTTTAGAAGGCCACTGGAAGTTGTTTGTTATCATTTCCTCTATCAAGGCATAAGCCTCCTTAAAAGACTTTGAAATCAAAGATCCTCCAATTACCACATCAATTATAGACATAAGAGATCCTACAACAATATTATAGAAGGTTTTTATCACCAACCAATTAGGTAAAGCATAGAGAGGGCACTTTCTAATCATCTACTTAAATCTTTCTCAATTCTCATAAATTAACTCTCCATCAAAATGGAAAAATAAGGTAAATCAATCATAAGCTTGACTACTTTTAAAGGTGGAAAGTAATTTGCTAGGAACTTATTGGCTAATTCATTCTAAGTTGTTATAGATCCTAAGGGCAAGGAATTCAACCACATATTTACTTTCTACCTTAGAGAAAAAAAAGAAACAAATAAACTCTAATGGAATCATAACAAACTCTATTGTACTTGAATGTTACACAAATCTCTTTAAAACTAGCTAGGTGTAAGGTCAGATCCTTAATACGAGTTCCCCCAAAATGAGAATTCTAAACCATTTGGATGATTGTAGGTTTTAACTCCAAGTTGTTGGCTTGGAGGGTTGGTTAGTTTATACTCTGGTGAATTCCATCTACTAAAGGATTGGCATACTCCCTAAGAATTTTTGGTTTGACTTGGTCTGGGTTTGGTTCAGCCATTTCTATTGCTAAAATCTTTTTAGTTTTTTAAATTTTTGTAAGGGTCCTTTATATCTCAATGTCAAGCACTAAGGGTCCCTTAATGGATCTACTATGCATACACAAACAAACACACAAATGATGAAATGTAAGAAAAAGTAAATTAACAAGAATTCTAAAACCAAAATAAGTACCTAAGATGCAATTTTCATAGGGACATGTGCATAATAAGATTCACTTAACAATGACCCCTCTGAAAATACCAAAATAACCTTTATTAGTTGGTTTTATAGAGCACCTAAAATGTAATTTTCACTTTCCATGGTTCACCAAGTATTATTGAGGATGATAGATAAAGTTGGTAATGAGATGTGCTCAATTATGTTTATCATACTGATAATGAGATGTGCTCAATTATAGTTAGCACTCATGAGAAGAATGCAACATTTGGAATTAATGCATTTGATCTACTCATAGGGCTAAACTATGGAGACTTTCAACATAATGAGTAGAAGTTGAGTAAAAGAAATAATCTACTCATCTGCTACTTTTATTGGGATCAGACCTTCTAAAATATAGACTTAGAGAAAGATTTCTTGAAGTGTACTATGTTAGCTGATGTGAGGATGTTTGGACTATGTTTCCTTATAGATGAAAAACTTCTTGACCATCATAAGCATAATTTTATTTTGATAGACATGCTTCAAATGGTTGAAAATTGGAAAAGAATTAACCAGAAAAGGCTAGCACAGAAGAACATGTTGAGGGGACTGAAGAGGTAAATGACATATTAGAAGCATTTTACCTTTAAGAAGAAAGCATCAACCCAATATATTATAACTAAAGATATGGCAGCACCATAGTACTAGACTTATGAGGCCATGTCACTGATAAGGAGTAGTTCTAAGTAGTTCTTTGGTGAGAAAGCACCACAGATGTTGAACTAAAAGAATAACAAGGTTCTATTATTAACCATAAATTATGTACTATTTATTATATAAAAATGAAGAGAAAAAATTTTTTTAGTTATATTTGTGTAGGAATTATTCAACAAAAGGAAAAAATTCATAAGTATTGAATGAGCACAATAGTGTCCAAATTTTTTGCATTGCAGCATTTGTATCTATAGAACCCCAATACATATTTAAAACATTATAACACTAGCATCTCTAAATTTAAGGAAGGAATTCGCTTCAGTGGAGCCAAGGTTAACACCGCAGTGCATAACAATGTTCCTATACCAAAAAAAAGTAGTGCAACAATGGAGTCTCAGGAATTTGAACACTGGAGCACCGATCATCATAATTCTGTAGTATCCAATTTCTCTTTCAAGTGCCACTATGCTCAACTTTTATAGTGCTATGACAGAGTAACAGTCGAAATAAGGAGCCGCTCCAACTCAGCCAAAAGATGTACTGATTTGACCATTAACAGTGCTAGCTCAACCTAATCTAGCAAATATTACAGCGCTAAGGTGTTAGTCTATTTATACCACCGTGGCTTAACCTTATCGAGCATCACAGTGCTTGAGTCTATTTTTTCACTTGTATAAATAGCTTTTCAATTATTTTTTTGAGGAGTTCTATCATTTCAGTGGAGTCTTGTACTTTGTAGTGTCTTCCTCTTGTTCCCCCTTAAAGTAAAGTCTAAGCGAGGCTAGGGAAGTGCAAGATACTTTCCTTTGGGAGAATTTAATTTTTATTATCTAAGCAATTCTATTATTAGAAGTAAGAGTGTGAAGAATATTAATTGATCCTTCTGGGTAGCATATATCTTAATCATTCTCCTGTATTTTTTTCATATGAATGAAACAAATATGAGTTTGCTTTCGGTATTATCCATGTCTGACAAAATCTCTACATTTTGGGCTAATGATGTAAATAAATATTATGTATTAATGTAAACACTTGTGCTTTAAATTCTTTCATAGATGTTTTCAATATTTCTCATTATTCATTTTGTGCATACAATGGCCATGTGTGTAGTTAATACTTAGTGTGATGTATAGCCTCGACATAGAAATGTTAGAAAAAATATGAGTACTATTATGATACCTAGATATAGGATGTTAAACTTTTTAGATTCTATGGAGACATTAAAATTATAGGAAGGCTATAAACCTCCCTTTTCACCCCTACAAGCTCGAAAAAATAATATAGGGATCCACGTGCTCTGATCTACATCAGTATTTAAGAGTCTCGTTGGAAAAGCATTGTTATTTACATTCATTAGTCCAAAATATTTATTAAATTTAGTATCTCTTATTCTTTTAGCTCTTTCTTTATAAGTTGAGATAATTCAGCCCTTTAATTTTTATTTAGTAGGATAAAACTTGTATCTATAGTAAACCGTTCTAATTTAATTGCAATTAAGCAGAATACTTCCACGTGGGATTGAAACTCTCTCAATAATATTAGTGTAGCATTTTATAGCCCATGCATCAAGTTTTTGGAATTTTCACCAGGGAAGTAATGTGTGTATTATAATTTTAGCTATATTATTAAAATAATTGCATATTTAGCCCTACTTATATCATGTATTTTTATTTTTACTTTGTTTGATAAAATTCTAAAAAAGCAAAATAAGTATTTTGTTGATTGTTTAGTTTGTGAATTTTATGTTTTGTTGTTTTATCCTTGTCGTATGCTTAAAAGATCCAGTAAGGATCCCTTGTTGTTTGATTCAAAAATATAAAGGACTCTTATAAAAATTTAGAAAAATTAAAAAAAAATTAGACATGTTTGACGCAGTATAAGATCAAGACAATTCTAGACCTCTTAGAGAGTATGCTAACCCATTAATAGAAGGAATTCATCAGAGTATAAATAGACCTACTATCCATATCAAAACTTTGAACTGACATCTACCATATAATTAAAATGGTTAAAAATTCCTTGTTTTGGGGAACTCCTATTGAGGGCCCAAACCTACGCTTGACTAGTTTCATGGAAATCTATACAATATTTAAGTATAATGGTGTCAGTGATGATGCTATTAGCGTTAGATTATTCTCATTTTCTCGAAGAGACAAAGCTAAGATGTGGTTAAATTCTTCTCCCCTAGGCTCTATAACCACTTGGAATGAGTTGGCATAAAAATTCATAGCTAAACATTTCCCACCCTCAAAACTTGCCAAACATATGAATGATATCACATCTTTTGCCCAATTTGAGGGAGAATCATTTTTTATGAAAGTTTGGAGAGATTTAATGAAATACTTAGGAAATGCCCTCATCATATTTTATCCAATTGGTTGGTTATTCAAATTTTTATAATAGATTAGTAAGATCCCTTAAGTCGATCATAGATGTAGCAACTAGAAGATCGTTAATTTCTAGTCCATTTAAGTAAGTATCTAAAGTAATAAAGAAAATGGCTACAAATAAGTTCCAGTGGCCTTCTAATAGAGTGAATCCTAAGAGAGTAGCGGGTGTGTATGAATTAGATGCATTATTCATATTGGCTACATAGGTAGCTACAATTATTAAAGGTTAGACATCATTTGAGTTAGTTCAGGATCAGGATCATCTATGCAATTAGAAGAGCATGATAGAAATTCTAATAATGATAATAATGAACCAGGGATTGAGAATGTGAATTCGATTAGAAGATAAAAAATATCTACTCCAATGCATATAATTCAGTTTGGAGGAACCATCCTAATTTTAGTTTGTCAAATAACAATATTGGTGGCAATAATCAATGGAATACAAGTTAATCAAATTAAGGATAAAATTGGAATAATGCATAGCAACTTTTAGTAAATGCTAGACCTTTGTATCCCCTTAATTTTAACAAAAATAATCAATTTAAGAGAAAAGAAATCACCATTGGAAGAGGTTGTAATTTAGTTAGGAACCCAATTGGAAAGCTAGACAACTTTAATTAAAAATTTAGAAAATTAATTAGGAAGGCTTGCTATTTCTTTTAGTAGTAAACCTCTTGGAACTTTGCCTTGTAATACTAAAATTAGTCCAAATGAAAAATGAAAAGAACATAATGGAGACCACTTCAGAAGTGGCAATGATTCGTTATAGCCAAAATGGCAAATGTAAGGAAGTCTGACAAAAAAATTATAAATTTAGCACTGTATTGGGAGGCAACCTTATTATATTTTACGTTTATATGCTTTATTTTGTAATTTTTTTTTATGTAATGTTATGTGTGTGTGTTGTATTGTTATTAAAAATATTAATATTGATTTGGAAAAAATTATAAAATGTTTATTGAGAAAAATCTGTGGTGCTAAAAATTGAACTAGCATCATAGTGTTTCCCTTTAAAGTGCCACAGGATTTGCGTGTCAAGTGCTACAACATTCAAAAATAACATTTCAATGCTAAAGCCTTAGGAAAACATTTTGGATTACACTGCCATAAGGTTGTATTATTAAATGCAGCAATGTTTATTTGCCTTATTGAGCGCTCTAGTGCCACTAGCTCAAGTGCTGAAGCATTAGTCTATTATCTCTACAATAATGATGGTGGTGCATTCAAATAAATTATACATTCATAACTTTTATATTATGACACTTTATTGAGCGTTGCAGTGCTATTTCCAGCACTGCAACATTCGGTCAAAATCATTACTATACCAGTTAAAGTAGTGTGATGTTAGTCTTTGTAAGCGTCATAACACTCGTAAGTGTCAAGCGCTACTGTGTTTTCCAAGTCAAAAAGCAAGCACTTGATTTTTTAATATTTGTGCCACAATGCCATGTGTCCCATACCAAAAGTTAATCTACAAAAACACTCATAGTGGATATATTCAAAATAAACAATAGAAAGGGTAACTAATTGGGAGAATTGTTATGACCTTTCAAATTAGAATTATAACATTGATCATTCCAATTTATTTCTAGATTATGATGTATTATCTTATAATTTAGTCATTTTAAATTATCAAAATTTATTTTGGCTGTTAAGTTAATTAAAATGTGGTTTCACCTTTGCTTGAGGACAAGCAAGAGTTTAAGTTGGGAGGAATTTGTTATGTGTGAATTGTGTACAATTTATTGTGTTAAAATATAGTGAAAACATTTTGTTTTAGTAATGTTTGTGTAGGAATTATTAAAAAAAAGGCAAAAAATTATGTGTTGAATAAGCACCGCAGTGCCCACATTTTTTGCGCTGCAGCATTTGCATCTATAACACTCCAGTGCCTAATCCAGACATTATAGTGCCGGCCTCTCTAACATTTTTGGAATATCAGTACTATGGCATTGTCGTTGTGCATCATAGCATCGTTGCGCATCACAGCACTAACGTGCATGACAGTACTGCTATGCCAAAAATCAGCACTATGACACTGGATTATCAATAATTATAATGTAGGAGCACTGATAATCACAGCACCATAGTGCTGAATTGCCCTTTCAAGCACCACAGTGCTCAACTTTTATAGCGCCATGAAGGAGTAGTTGCAAAAATTGGGAGCCACACCGACTCAGCCAAAAGACACATCGGTTTGACTAATAACCTTGCCAAGTCAGCCCAATATAGCAATGGAGCAAACATTATAATGTCGAGGCACTAATATATTTTATATTGCCATGGCTGAACGTTGTCAAGTGTCGTGACACCTGAGTTTATTTTTGCACATGTATAAATAGTTTTTTTCAGCTATTTTATTGAGACGTTCTACCATTCAGTAGAGTCTTGTACTTCATAGTATTTTCATCTAGTTCCCCCATAGAGTAAGGTCAAAGAGAGGCTAGGGAAGTGTAAGATACTTTTCTTTGAGAGATTTTAGCCTCTATTGTGTGAGCAATTCTATTATTAGAAGAGGAGTGTGAAGAATATCAACTAATTCTTCTTGGTGATATTTATCTTATTCATGCTCCTATATCTTTTTGAACTGATTGAGATAGATATGAGTTTACTTTCTATGTTATCCATACTTGGCTAAATCTTTAAGTTTTGACTGATGATGTAAACACATTGTAAGTACTAATGTAGACTCTTGTGCTTTAAATTCTTTCATAGATATTTTTAATATCTCTCGTTCTTCATTTAATGTATATAATAGTCATATGTGTAGTTAATATCTAGTGTGATGTATCAGCTTGATGGAGGAATACAAGAATAAATAAGAGTATTGAAATTAAATGTTGGCATACCGTATGTTAAAATTTCTTGGTTCTATGGAGATATTAAAATTATAGGAAGGCCATAAACCTCTCTTTTTACCCCTACAAACTCGACAATGATCTAGGAATGCACATGCTCTGATCTACAATAATATTTAAGAGTCTCATGAGGAAAGTTTGTTATTTACATTCATTAGTCTAAAATATTTATAAAACTTGAAATCTCATATTCATTTGGCTCTTTCTCTACAAGTTGACAGAATTCAACCCTTTAAATTTTATTCAGTAAGATAAAACTTGCATCTATAATAAATAATACTAGTTTAATTGTAATTAGGAAAAACACTTTCTCATGGAATCGACACTCTCTCAATCACCTTATTACTTGATTGGCACATATACTTATGTATCTAGTAGGCAATTTATATCAAAGAAAACCTAAGCATCCGTTGACTAAAAGCATATTCTATTTCATACTCGCATTTACTTAGTGCAACATTTAGTAGCCCACACATCACTATACGAAAAAGAATTTCTTGCATTTATTGATGAATAATATGGTATTTGTGTATTTTTTAGACTTTCTTATGTGTTTAATTATAATTTAAATAATAAACCAATTTATGCATTATTTATATGAAATTATATATCTTGCATAGATTCCTCTATTTGACAAAAAGAATGGGCCCACATTCTTATTAGATGTTTTAGTAACTCTTATCTTGAAGCATACAAACAGGGATAAGCATATGAGTTACTTTCCTAATAATTATGAATATATATGAAGTGCATAAAGAATGGTAAATGAGGTGGAGAGAAGGTGGATGATGAGGAAATGGAAGACATAGAGGATGAAATCTCATATTTTGCAAGTATACCTTAAGATATAGAGGCCAAAAAGATAGGAGATCTTACCATATATTTTGCAATGGAGCCTCCAAACATGGAGGTTGAAAAGAAAGGGGTTGCATCACCATCTATAGAGATTGTACTTAAGAGTGATGTACAATTAGCATGGAATATGCAAAACTATATAAAAGCAAGAAATAGTTGATTAAGGATTTTATAAATCCACCAAGGAAGAGGCACAAGCCTATAATTTCTTGCAAAATTGAGAGACTTTTCCCTTATTGATTAGGTGATCTACTTTCAGGCATTGTATATCAAGAGTAGATAAAAATGTTAGTGAGAGGAAGTTAGTAGTTAGCACTAAAGATGTAGCATAGTTTGAACATTTAAATTCTCGAACAACATGATTATATAGTCAAATGAGAAATAATTTGCATCTTTGAAAGTGTGAGAAATTAATTTATTACATTGTATCTCATTTTCATTTTTATACACTGTATTGATCTCTTGTACTACCTTATAAGAAAGAAGATATGGAGCTATGTAAGACTTAATAATTTGGCACTATTGAATTGGATAAACTATTTGATCAATGATGCAAAATAACAATTCTGAAATTAAATAAGACTAAGAGGAATGGTGATTTTATGTGGCTCAATGATGTTATCATATATGTCAATGCAGAGGAGGATAGTTTTTGAAGTTGTAGGATGATGCAAAGTTCATATTTTTTTAATGAACTTGAACAAAATTCATTGTATAGTATTTGAGATTTTATTTTCTGCCAAATTCATGAAGTTGTATGACTATGACCCCTTTAAATTATCAAAGCAAACATTACATGAGATGATGAATATATTCTAAAAGTGCTTCCCTAGGTTACTTGAATAATTAGGGTTGTCTTACAACCAATAGAAACTATTTTCTTTTAGATTTTTTTTTAATGCAAATAAGAGCTACCACAGATGAGATCTCGAAGGCTAGCATAAGGTAATCTATCTAAGAATATAGTCAAAAATAAACATAAATGAAAGTTTTTATATATGATCTAAAGTTTTATTTACATCTTTTGTCTATTGTTGATTACATTGTTTTTACAATACATGATATGCTATATTTTGTAGTGGAATTTATTGATTTTATATATTATCTCATATAATATAAGGGCCATTTATTTGTTGATTTATTTCAAAAAAATTCATATACAAAAATTCTAAATTTATATATATTATATCATGGATGTTTTAGCTCTTCATTTTCATTATACAAATTTATTTTGTAGTTATAAAGTCAATCTATTGGTGGTGTTGTCATAATGGGCATGAGGACCAAGGCCTACTTAAGACACGTAACTCGGCAGCTCGAGGTAGTCCATCCTAAAAATTTCATCAATGGAGTGTTGGCTGTATAAATGGTTTAGGTTCAATCAATTAGTTAATAGATTATTAATTTTATGGTTTTCATTCAACCAAATCCGTTCGTGGCGTTATCATAACCGGCTCGAGGACCAACACCTCCTTAGGACACATAACCCCGCAGCTCGAGGCAGTCCATCCTAAATACTTCAATGGTGGAATATTGGTTATGTATTTTAATGTTAGTTATCTGATTTGATTGGTCGAATTGATTATTTGCTAAAATTTTACTCACTTATTAAATTTTGGTATTATTTGAATTATTTTAATGCATTAAATAAAGAGTCCATTTCCTAACTTTTTAATTTACAATAATTTCTAGAGTTTTTTATTTTTAATAAATACTAGACCCTAAGATGAGTACAATGACACTTAGTTTCCTGGATTTAAAATTTTAAGGTTGACCAAATAGTTTACTTTTAATTTTTAGTGATTTCTGATGATTTAATATTTTTCATAAATATTAGACCCTGAGAGGAGTCCAATGCTTTTGAGTCTGTTCAATTTGAATTTTTTAATTAGTTATGATTTTTTTTAAATTTGAACATTTAATTGAATTATTTAATTACTTAATTAAAGAGATTTTCTCATTTTTGCACCAAACTCACTCTAAACCCCCTTGAAATTCCTCCCAAAAGTCAGGAATCACATGTAGGAGTGTTTTTAAGAGTTTGGAATTTATATGGTATTTTAATATTTTTAATTATTTATTTTAATTAATTATTGATTTTAACTAATTATTAAATTAAGACCAAATTTAAGGTTTGATAATGGGGCTTTTAATTTTCCTAGATTATATACTTATTAACAATTTGAGAAATTATTTATATTTTTCAAATTTAATTTAGATTTACTGTATTTTTTTTAAATTCTAGGCCACCTAAAGGGGCTGATTTTTACTTTGATTAATTCTCTGATCTAATGAAGTCCAAATTCAGTGAAATTAAAACGTAAATCTTATGGTGCCACTAAGTTTACTATTGCAAAGTTTCACCACTATTAGGTGTGTGTAGAATTTTCTAGGAGTTTTTTAAGTTATCTAGATATTGTCCTTAATTATTTTTCCTTGGTGTCACTAGTGTTCGGATCGGTCTCAAACCTGGTTCATCTGACCCTGACACACATGCAATCACACCATAAAAAATCACAACAAAATCCTACAAATTTGGGGAGTTATGAGTTTTGAAAAATTTTGGATCCAAAATGAACCCATCACTTTAGAAATTTACACCACAATAATCCAAAGCACACCTAAACCTATAAAAATTATTGAAGATGTTAAAGTGCTCAAAAAATTTTTATCAAAGTTTGAGTCGAGTTTGGCCACTGGTTATGAAAAAATTCAAAAAAATTAATGTTAAACAAACATAAATTTCTCATAATATAGTGATTAAAACTCATTAAAATTAGTTTTGTGAAATGCTAGGACTCAAGACCTTTCCAATGACACAAAAATCACTTAATTTGGTAAAAAAATGGATTTATTATGAATTTTAGAAGTTTTAGGGCATTCAAATGAATTTTTAATTCATTTTAGTCAACATTTTGATCGGTACAATCATTGCCAATGATTGTGAGATGCAGCACAAAGTTGTTGCCATCATAATCCACTTCAGTATCTAATTGATGCCATTTGATCTAACTACAAAGGAATGGACACTCCTAATGGCGCCACGTTACCCGCTATTTCGAAATCGCATGCGGGTTCGAATCCCATCCGATGAGTGATGTTGTTTGATGCAATCTGGATCATCTGATCGCGTGTGTATTGCGATCAGGCGTTTCACACTAACCAGAGCTATTTAGTTCAAAATGAACTAAAACATTAAACACCCAAAACTTTTAAAGTACCCAAGAAAATTTCATAAAATTTGAAACATAAGCTCTTTGTATCTTAAACATTCATTGCCTCGAGAATGTAGGCTCCATGCAATGAAGGTTTGGAGTAGTTTCAATTGAAATTTAAACTAAAAATTAGGATATCACACCAAACAATGGATGGATTCTTGATTTCTAGGGCTCGTTGTGTTCCTAAGAGAATCCTCACCAACTTTACTAAAGACTCTAAGGTTTAGTTCTAGATGGATTGGAAGATTTCTCTAAAACACCTTTCCACCAAAATGGAGTTTGGAAGCTATGGGATGGAGGTGGAAAGCTTGGAGAATGTGGGAGAATGTTTGGAGAGGCTAAGGGAAAAGGCTTAGGAGCTGGAGGCAGCTTGGAGGAAAATATATGAGATTATGAGGGTTTTGAGATCTTTTTCCCACCTTAAACCACAATATAGGAATGGGTTAAGGGGCTGCTTAGGAATATTTTTTTGGGCTTGTTTAGGACTATTTTGAGCAGGATTTACTGGAGAAAATGGAGGGAAAGCATTGGTTGGCCAAAGCTTAGCGAAATGAGCATATTTCTTTTATTGACTTGTTGACCATTCAATAAGTCAATATTGATTGGGATGTGACTTGGAGAGATTATGTTTGTTGTAGGAATAAATCCCAAAGAGTTTGAGGCCAAGGTTTGGGTGTTTACATGAAAGGTTGATTGAATGCATATGTTTGACCATTTTAAATGGGTTGACCAAGTCAAATCAAGGGCTATTTGACTTAGGAAAATACTAGACATGCTTGGAATATTCAATTGAATGATTTTGAGAGGTCAATTTGGTTTGATATTTCTTAGACTATTGAATTTGACTTTGATGTGGTGTATGTTTGATGTGGTCATGGTTTGACTTTGTAACTAGGTCAAACCAAGGGTTGGGGTTGGGTTCAACAAATTCAAAATGATATTTTGGACCCAATGAAGGTGGTCCCATGCAATGGTAAGGTCTCCTTGCATGAAATGCATGTTTGGGCCCTTAAGGGGCTTTTTGGTCAACCATAGTTGACTTGGTCAACCAGGTCAAACCAAGACTTGGGTTTCGATCTAATACACTCCAAATGATATTTAAAATATGTTAGGGAATGTTTCAAGGGCTAGTTTGAATGAGCCATGTTGAGATTTAAAGGAAAGATTTGTTTTTCCTTAAAGATTTTAGGGATTAGTGGGCCCATTTTCAACCATGATCGACCAAGGTCCACCAAAGTGCAATTTCATATTTAACATCTCATAACAATGGTTATGGATATGCTCAAGAGTTTTGGGGAAGCTCCTAAGGTCAGATTGCACAAGGTATAACGTTCAGTGGCATAGGCTATAAATATTTGAAGGTTTTGCAGCCTTTGAAAATTAATTTAGTTTCAGGAGTTAAAGGGCTCAGATTAGCCTCAAATTTGGAGATGTGATCCATAAGACATGTTTAATTAATATAAAATTGTTAAATCAAGAATTGGGGTCATTTCACTTAGTTTTCAGGTGATTGAAAAATCACTTAAAAAGGGTTATAGGTCATAGACTTTTAACCTTGAGTTTTGGTTTAGAATCTTGGTTTGGTTTTGATTTTGAATTTGATTGATGAACCTCATACAAGAATGGGGTCAACAATTATAGATCACCATGAGGAAATATGTGAGTATACCAAGGTATTCATGGTAAGATACTATTGTAAGTGTTGGCAAGGCTATATAGAGCCTTAGGTGGGAGCCTTCTTATAGCTTAGCTTGGAAAAGGAGATGATAGCTCTGAGGAAAGAGCTATAAATTATGGTAATGGCGAATTATAATTTCTTACTTGAAGACCCATCTTCAACTCACACTACCTAAGGAGAACACCTTGCTTAGTTCATGTGAGTATCTAATGAAACTCCTTTTGAGGGCTAGTGAACTCATTATAATCTAGCCATAACCTTTTAAAATACCTGTGAAGGGATTCATGCATATACATTTAGTTCTCCCATTTACTTAGCCTTTAGATAGTTGAGTGGCTAAAATTATTAGTGAATAATGTTTAATTTGATTGAATAAAGAAATAAAAATGAATTTACGAGCTAATTTTACTACAGCCTCAGAGACTGCATTTCACTCTAAATGATGATGTGATGCTGTCTTCTACTAGGATTTAATAAATTATAAGTTTAATCCAATGAGGGTAACATATTATTTTAGTAATTTTGTTGTGGGGCAAGTCCATGCTTATCAGAGTAAGTTTAAGTGAGGAAGATGAATCCTATTGTGAAAGCTCGCTCCATCATAAAGGCCTCAAAGAAGGATATTCTTTGGAAAATTCAAGCTGAGAAAGTCATGAAGAGGGTGAATATTGATATGGGGCCTCACTTAGTAAAGCTACAAAGACTACTAATGCTTCACCACGAAAGGAGATTGACACCTTTGTGACCTTACCAAGTAGGTTGATTGATATTATCTAGACCTTACTGAGTATGGAGGCCTAATGGAGAGGTATTAGGCATGAGTCTACATCAAGGGAGCCCATCCCAACCCCTCCTGTAAAAAGGGTTAGGAGTGAGATGGTGCTTTAAGGTGATAGTGATACCTATTGTGATGAGTGGTATCACTGAGTTAATTTAGTTTTAGAAGGTGATCTCCCATACGAGTGTCGCCATAGTAATGGAGGAAGATGATAAGCCTTTTTTATAAGTGTCATCGAGGTGGTCTTTATTTGGGAAGGCTCTACAAGGAGGTGTAGAGGACACCGCTCTCTTTGGTTGAAGTGTGAGTGTGGACATGCAACTTCCTAGGATAGATAGGTAAACAAAAGACAAGTTTAATTATTTATGATTAACAATGTTAGGAATTAAGGTGCCCAGAATGAGAGAGCCTGAAGATTGCATTTCCTCTAGTGAGCAGTTGCAATGTCAACCAAGTTAGCAGGAAATGAAGGTCCTGGAATGGTGGACAACCTTTAAAAACCAAAGAGGAGTTATCCTATATGATTAACTTTTGATTCTCCCCTTGAGATTCAAAGATTTACTTCTTGATGAATTTTTTATGTTAATTATAAGCTTGGTGACTACGATGGATTCCCAATGTTTGGAACCCACTAAATAGATTAGGCTCGCTAAGTCGAGCATGGTAGGGAATGTTACTGAGTTAGGGGCACATGAGAGAAGGTAAAAATTGGTGAGTTAGAGGTAGAGATTGTTGAAATAATGGTTGAGGCTGTAATGCCCCAAGACCTAAATTTGGAAGAATTACATATTTTATCCCTTAATTAAACTACTATGGCTTTTAATAATTCATTCCATAAAATAAGTCATACGAAAGCTACTATAAATCATATTAATTAAAATATACAACTACATTCATTCCCTAATACTCATATACAATAACTACGAGATCAATCATTACATCACTCTACCCTTCCTATAGTTCTAACTATAAAAGAATAAAACAAAAATGTAGAAAATAAAACCATACCTGAATCCTAATCAATCTCACTCCACTAGATTTTGCCCCCTTCCTTAAAATATGTAAATGTCACAAGATGAGTTAATGGCTCATTAGGTCACAAAAACCTACAACTACAGTCAAATATTGAAATTTGGGAGCTAGACCAAGTGTTTTAATGATTATAAATATTATTAGTGTGATTGTTTACTTGTTTTTGCTTTATATACATTGCCTATTTCTTCTGTGTGTCACTAAACATTTTAGGTACATAATATACTGACCTGGATTATGGAATTGGACTCAAGATAGTGCAGCAATGTAGATAAATATATTGTGCCAATGGATTCAATTTGTACTTTTATAATCGAATCTGCATAGCTAACAAACATACCTTCTTGAAAAACAGACTAATGTCTCATCATCATTTTGAAAACATATGTATATTTAGTATTAATAATCAACCTCAACATAGAGAATATAGTATTTATTTTAAAAAATAAAATGATATTCAACTATCATTTTGAAAATAAAATTAACAATGGACAAAACTCTATCTACATCCAAAGATTTTTCCTCTACTTCAGTGAATTAAAGCAGAGTTTACTTTTTATTAGGTTCTAGGTCTCTTATAGAGGCAAGCCCCTATAGTTAATTATATCCCAAGATAAATCTTGAGAAAACTCTCAATTAAAGTTGTCACTAAACTCTTTAGATTTATAAAGATTAGGATAAGGGAATTTTAAATTAAACCTATAAACTAGG
The DNA here is from genome assembly GCA_019925795.1 of Dendrobium chrysotoxum. Classification (NCBI taxonomy): domain Eukaryota; kingdom Viridiplantae; phylum Streptophyta; class Magnoliopsida; order Asparagales; family Orchidaceae; genus Dendrobium; species Dendrobium chrysotoxum. The sequence goes on along the minus strand of CM034301.1, from coordinate 3,574,212 downwards.
AATAGTTCAAAATTTAAACACTTATTTATAAAATCAATAAATGAAATAATAGAGTGCTTTAAGATTCTACAAAACTAGAAACACTCTAACCTATTCTATGGTTAAGATTTAGAGTTTAGATTAGGATTGAATTTAGGGTTTACCTTTACATTTAATTAGATGATCGAGATAATTGTTGACCTCACTTTTGTAAGAGGTCAATTTCTTACAATCATACACATTTAAATCATTATAAACCATTCCAGAAAACTTAAAACCTTTAACCACTATAAATCCTTCAATCAAAAACCAGAATAAGCTCAATACATAAAATCCAGTTCAAATCTGAACCTCAAATCCCTTTGGACGTTTCCCTTTTACAGGGAAATTTTCAGTTGGAACAAAACCCTAAGTAATGCTTATCGAGTTGTGCTTGATCATTTACATATTGATAGGCATATCCCTAGAGTCTACCTATTCATTTTGGAAGCTTTAATAGCCTCCTAACCCTTAAAATGCAAAACCTTCATCGAACCTTGAAAACTTTCAAATTTTTATAGCACATGCCACTAAACATGTCACCTTGATATAAACTCTCTTGGAAGCATTTAGAAACTCATTAAAATTGTTCATAATCATGATTAAAATGCTTTTATCTCTCTTGAGTCAATGGTTGACCATGGTTTCCCTACTTTGACCTAGCTTGACCCATGAATTTCTTTTAAAAATAAACCATTTATATGCATGGATCACATTGAATTTTTTATTCTAAGATTGAGATTTGGACCTTAAGTATTTAATAATCACATGATCATGCATAGACTCCATTGAACCCTTAAATAGGCTAGGAATACTTTGATTTATCACTTTGACTATTTAAGGAATCTTTTAACTATAAAACCCTAAACTTTGCATGAAAGCTTATCTAAACCTCAATGAACCCTCTAAACCTTTCCAAACATTAGATCATACATGACAAAACTTAAATGTAGTATTGGTGAACTTTGGTTGACCATAGTTGACCTAAATCCCTGAAACCCTAAAATGACTATATATGAACATTTGAATAAACCCTTCATAGAAAAAAGAACCCCAACGACTAGTTCTGGCTCTGGCGATTGCGAGTATGATTCTAGTTTCACTTTTGATCCTCGTGGTTTCTACTATAGTTTTGCATGGTTTTTGTTTTTGATTCTTTATTTTGTGTTGTGTTCTTGTTTTCCCTGATTTCCTTTCCTGAGGCCTCTCGACCTTAGGTCGTTTTTGTTTTTCTAATGGCAGCTGGTCCATCTTCCTCATCTCCTAATCCATGGGGTGCTCCTCCATTGGGGTTATCTGCTGCTAAGAAAGGTTTCTTCGATAAGGGAGATAGTAAAACTACCACTAAATCTCAGTCTTTTCATGATGTTCTTGCTACTTGTTCATCGTCCAACGAACTACCTTCTCTTTCACAAAATCTTTGGTAAAAGGCTTCCCTTCTATTTTGATGTTCGATGAGGATTATTGACCTCATTTTTGTATGAGGTCAGTAGGACCCATCCAGACCCCAGATCAATCCTGACCCCAGATCAACACAACTTAAGACCAATCTAGACTCTAGGATCTTCCTAGATTTCAGTCCCTAGGATCTGCTTTAAACCCTAGGATTCCTTTAAGCTGATTTAGACTCTAGGATCCTCCTAGACTCTAGACCTTAGGATCTACTCTAGACCCTAGGATTCTCCTAGACTTCAGTCCCTAGGATCTGCTCTAGATCCTAGGATTTTTTTAAATTAATCTTAACCCCAGGATCAATCTGATCCTAGATCAATCTAGATTCAAATCAATCCTGATCTCAGAACAATCTAATCTCCAGACTATTCTAGACCCTAGGATTTCTTCCTAGATTCTAGACCTTAAGATCTATTCTAGATCCTAAGATTCTTCCTAGGTTTTAGAGCTCAAGATCATTCTAGAATCCAAAAATCTTAGGATCTTCCTAGATTTTAGACTTTAGGATCTACTCTAGATCCTAAGACTCTTCTATACCCTAGAACCTTGGATTTCTTAGATTCTAGAGACCTCCTATATCCTAGATCTTAGGATTCTTTAAGACTTCAGGTCTTAGAATCTACCCATGTCCTAGATCTACCCAGACTTTAGGATTTTCCTAGACTTAAATCCCTAGGATCTTCTCTAGACCTTAGGATCCCATAAGCTAATCTAAACCCTAGGATCCACTCTAAACCCCAGGATTCCTCTAGATCAATCTAGATTTCAATTCAATCTAGACTTTATTCAAATCCAGATATTCAAATTCAAAATGTAGCTCAAAACAAAAAATCCAGATCAAATCTAAGGCTTAAGGTCTAAGTCCTGAAAACCTTTTCCAGCAAATCTTTGAACCACTCAAACCCCAGTCAAATGACTTCTGATTCAGGGTCTTTCAGTTGCATACTGATGTGACATATCTCTAGAGGCAACCCTCCAAATTTAAGCTCATTCTGACGTCTCTAACCCCAATAATTGAATTGAAATCCAAAATCTATAAAATCTTCAAATATTTACAACATATGCCACTGGATTTGCCATCTAGTGGATTCTGACCTTTGAGTCTTCTCCAAACCCTCAAATCACTTCTAGACCCTTCATTATGACCCATTGAGTAATAAACTGTATTTTGTTGGACTCATTTTGACCTCCAGTTGACTAGGAGTCAAAATGACCAATCTAGACCCCAGGATCCACTCTAAACCCCAGGATTCCTCTAGATCAATCTAAATTTCAATTCAATCTAGACTTTATTCAAATCTAGATATTCAAATTCAAAATCTAGCCCAAAACCAAAAATCTAGATCAAATCTAAGGCTTAAGGTCTAAGTCCTGAAAGCCTTTTCCAGTAAATCTTTGAACCCCTCAAACCCCAGTCAAATGACTTCTGATTCAGGGTCTTTCAGTTGCATACTGATGTGACATATATCTAGAGGCAACCCTTCAAATTTAAGCTCATTTTGAGGTCTCTAACCCCAGAAATTGAATTGAAATCCAAAAGCTATAAAACCTTCAAATATTTATAACCTATACCACTGGATTTGCCATCTAGTGGATTCTGACCATGGAGACTTCTCCAAACCCTCAAATCACTTCTAGACCCTTGATTATGACCCATTAGGTAATAAACTATATTTTGTTGGACTCATTTTGACCTCCAGTTGACTAGGAGTCAAAATGACTAAAATACCCCTATGGGGTATAAATAGTCACTTTGGACTAAATGAGCTCTAAATTAAATGCAACCACTTCCAGCAAGTTTCAAATTTCAAACCAAACCTGTTGGACCCAAAACCATCCCCTAGGTCAACCTAGTTGACCAACTCAACCTAGGTTGACCAAGGAAGCCTTTAAGGGTCAAAATATGTCATTTTGACCAAATGACCTCCCAGAGCTTGGGACCACCTCCACTGGTCTCCAAATATTATTTCAAATTTGTTGAGCCCTTTCCCAGACCCTGGACCCACCTGGTTTACCAAGTCAACCTAGGTTGACCAGATCAACTCTTAAGCTATTTTAACTCTTAATCAAACCCCAGATGCATTTAAATTTCATCAAATATCCTTTGAACACATTCCCCAATGATTTGGATTTGACTAGACCCATTGACCCAATCAATAGTTGACTTGGTCAACTAAGCCCAAATCTAGTCAAACTTGACTCATTTAGCTCAAAATCAACTCAACCCATTTAAACCTCAAGTTAATTCCAAAATATAGCTTCAATAGGTTTTAATTGTTGGCTAATCAAATTAAACCCAAACTGACCAAGTCAACCCAGAAGGACTTAGTCAAACCACCTTAAATCTTCTCTAATCCTTAAAAATTCAAATCTATAAGTGTGGAGCTTTCCTCAATTCCTCCTACCAGCTCCTCAAGTCACTCTACCTGCCACCTCAGTAGCCCACTTACTGGTTGACTAGTCAACATAGTCAACAAGCATTTTTATGAGCTAAGGAGTGGTCAAACTCTTTAATCCAACCCATTTAAACCTACTCTAGAGGCTTCTAAAAGCCTTCCTAATCCCTGATCTAAGTTCCTAATCAAACCCATGTTCTCTCAAGGACAAGGCACCTTTACATGTCATTATACCTTGGTCCTTTTTATTCCCCCTGCTCCCTAACCATTTGGGGACATGTGACAGCCATCCAGGAGTCCCCACATTCAATCTCAACCCTCCATTCGACCTGGGGAGAATTGAATAGAGTAAAAGGTCCCTTTGAGCTATTATTCTCCATCTAACCTTATCTCTCCATCCAAGCTCTCCCAGATCAAGTCTTTTGTTCGTTTAAGCTCAAAACTCCTCCCCCTTCGATTACAAGTCAAATCCAGCCACCAAAGTCTTACCGGCGGCAAGATCTCCGGCGAACAGGAGCTTAATTTTGTCCAGCCCCCATAGCTCCTGATCCAGGGCTTATCAGACCATAAGTTCAAGAGGGAAAAGTAGCGTGGACAAACTACAAGCTCAGAGAGCCAAAGAACTTCCAAATCCACCGTGTGGATTTGGTAAAAATTGAAACCCTAGCTTAGGACACCTAGAGTAATTTAGCTTTTCAAAACGTTCATTTTAATCCAATTTTGTTATCCCACATTAATGCTCTTCAATATTACTATCTCTGTTTAAAATTTGAAGTCAAACCATTTTTTCGTTTGCTAGAACAAGCCAAAAAATGAGTTCTAGGGTTTATTTCATGGCTTCGTTCAGCTATACGAAATTTCAGCCGTTGATCTCTAGATCAACCGCTGAAATATCATCTTTCTGTCATTTGATCCAGGGACGTGTATCCGCTGTTCATGCAGATCTTCGCCCGACTTGATCAGAGCCATCCATTCAGAACAACAGGGGATCAAATGGCGCTCGCACGGTGCTGACTCATTCAAGTGGAGAGCGCGTGGGGCCCGCCGCTATCCCAATCATTTGGTAATGTTTATGCGGCGGCGCAATCATTACCAATGAATGCCCGCCGCCACACGGTTTTGACCAACCAATCACTGAGCACCACGTGGCCTCCGACCGCAGAATATCCTTTTTAATTAAAATTTAATTAGAAAAATGTTTCTTTAATCAAAAATCTTCAAAATTTGATTAAAAAATAAATATTAAACAAAAAAATCCATGTAATATATCAAATTGCTTGGATTTTTGAGTCCTTTAATTTAAAAATAAAATTACTTAAAAATATTCTCTATATTTTAAGTAATTTCAAATATTGATTATTTGATTATATTTAACTATTATTTTATTAAAATAAATCAAAATATTTTCAAAATTTTAGGAAAATTATTTTAAAATACTTTTAAACATTCAGAGAACATTTTTAAAATTATTTTGAGCATTATTTTGATTTTTTTTTTAAATCAAAATTGAAACCTATGTTTTATATATATATATATATATATATACTATTGATAAATTTATTTAAAAAAAATTATACGTTTATATAAATCATTTTAAGAGCATTGGGTTTGACTTGAAATTTTAACCAAAATTTTTATTTATTGATTTGATTTAGTGGGGATTTGTTAATGGATAATTAACCTGTTAATTTTCAAGTCATTAAGCTTTATTCTTAAATAATCAAATTATGCCTTAATTTGCATGTTTAGGGTGCACACACCACATAGTCTTAGGGCTCTCCTAGAGTTAGGATTTGATTATGTTTATGTGTAACTCATGCATGCTATGTTTAAGGGTTAGTGAATTTTATTTGAACCCATTAACCTAGTGACATTCTTAAGGACAAAAATTAAGGACTTGATTAGATAACTTAGAAAAATTCTAATAATTGGGATTTACATCCTATTGACATGAAATTTGAACCACTTAAATCTAGTGACATATTAAGCCCTAAAAACAATTTTCACTGAATTTTGAAATCATTAAGCCCCTTAATTAACTTAATCAAACTTAACCCTTAATTAAGCCTTTAAAACTTCTAGAAAAGGTAATAAATCAGATTAAACTATAAAAATTACAAGTAACCCCTAATCAATTTAGTTAATTAAAAATAATTAAAAATTACAAAAATCTCTCAAACACTTGATAATCACTCCTTAGATCGTTCCTGGCTTTTGGGCGTGATTTCAAGAAGTTTGGAGATCATTTGGATTTAAATCATCAAAACCCATCTAATTAAATAAATTTCAATAATTCAAATAATTCACAAAACTTTAAAAATTCATAACTAATTCAAGAAAACTCCAAATTAGTCAAACTCAAAGGCATTCAACTCACCTTAAGGTCTAATATTTATCAAAAATGTTAAGTTTCTAGAAATCAATCAAATTTAAAAAAGTTAACTTTTGGTCAAACTTAGTTCAATATCAAGTCAAAACTTCAAACCTTCATAATAAAATGTAAAAAAATCCAATTCCAGCGTACTTATAGTCTAACTGATCATATTAAGGTCTAGTATTTTAATAAAATATTAACTTTCTAGAAATTACTTTTAATCAAAAAGTTAACTTTTGACTCTTGAATTAACTCATTAAAATAATCAAAAAAATCCCAAAATTGGATAATCAATTCTAAAATTCCAAAAAATATCAATTAAACCTTCAAATCAGTAATCAACCAATCTTAATTAAAATTCAATAACTTTTGAACTTTAAATCAAAATCAAATCACTTAACAATACGATTATCACTAGGTAACCCAGCCCTATGAGGCTATTAACTTAGCCCCAAGGAAGGTGAAATAAATTTCACGATCTCGGTGTGAAACAAAGGTGGTAATCAATAATCATTTAAAATTCATTTTAAAATTAATGTTAAGCCATTAACACTTAAACTCAAACTTAAAACCCTTAAGCCTTTCAACCAACCAGAACATTAAACAACTTTAACTAATTGACCTACTTAGGACATATCCAAACCACACAGCCTATCTCACACACTTTAGATGGTTTGCTAGGATAACCAACTCTAGTCATAGGCTAGGCCGGTGTTTACTTCTCTGCTACTTGCGTATGCAATATTTTTTGTGGTTTTCATTGCATGCTGATTGTTAGATTTAAGTAATTAATGTGATTGTTTATTTAATTTATGCACTCTATGAAGTGATTGATTGTGAATTAGATCTACTCCTAGGCTAGAGATAATTTGTACTAATTCAATCTTATACATGTGGCCATGCTCGCACAGGGCATTTAAACTTAAAGGGGGTAATAATTAAAGCTTTAAAATTGACATTATTTTCTCCAGGTGCTTCAGACTACGCTTAAGCCCCCTTTAAAATTAAAAAGAGCATGGTCAAGTGTGGCTATGAATTTGAACATTTAAATTTTAAAATATTAACTGCTCGGGATGTTAAATAAACTGTTGATTATTAGGATAACCTTGTAGGATCGAGTCTAGATTTTTAATTTTGATTGATATAATTTAAATGTAATTAAGTTGTAGTATTTAAAGTGCTTTGAGATGGGATTATATATCCTACTTAGATTCTAAAGAGGAGAGGACATCCCATAGGGGAGAGTCCTCCTCCATTTGGAAGCCTAAGTTAGGATACCTTCAAAGTATCCAAAGAGGAAAGATAACACCCCTATTCAGGGGGAGTTTCTTTTCATTTGGATATCCGGACCTGATGATCTTAGGAGTTCCAACAAGATGAAGAAGTGAAGAATGAGAAGACCCATTCTCAAAGTCACTTGAGTCTTAGGATTAGAAATTCGGGTTATTGTCACTGGTGCCTGGCCACTTTACTTTTCCTGCAGACCCTGTGAAAGTTCGAAAGGGATGTTAAGCCCTAGTGAACTAGTCCCGAGGCTAACCAAGAGGGGGGGTGAATTGGTTATTTAAAAATTTCACGATAACTACAAAAATCTTTTCGATACTTAGCAGCAGAAACAAGTAAACAATAACGAAAAGATCAACCAACGATATTCACCCAAGCAGTTTATATTGAAAAGTAAAGTGCAAAACTGAATCAGAAAAGCAAACCAAATTTTATAGTGGTTCGGTCAACTTGACCTACGTCCACTCCCCGGAGCCTCCCCTCCGGGTATTGCACTAAACGAAAGTGACTCTCCTTTTGCTCCCACAGCAAGGCGGAGAAGCCTGTACAAAACACCTCCTTTTCACCACACGGTGAGGCAGAGAACCTGACCTCCTTTCGCTTCCTCCTGAAGCAGGCAGAGAACCTTCGAACTCCTTTCGCTTCCTCCTGAAGCAGGCAGAGAACCTACGAACTCCTTTTGCTTCCACCTGAAGCGGGCAGAGAACCCGGATCTTCTTGCTAACGATCCTCCCACGACGAACACTGACTAGACGAAAGACGACGAGCGGAGAAGATGACTCTGATCCGTGCTCGGAGCAACCTTAGTGAATCCCTCACTAACTCCCCCTCACAAGATCTTCTCTCTCTCTCCCAACTCTCTCTCTCTCTAGGATTTCTCAGGGAAGGAAGGCAGCAAAAGATTTTTCCAAAAATTGGAAAAAGTTCTTTTAAAGGAGGGCTTAAAATTTGCCCTAAATCTCAACTTGTCGGCCAAGATCGTCCAGGACGATCGGTAGATCGTCCTGTATGATCAGTTCAAATTCAGCTGTTTCAGCCTGGACGATCTGGCTCTTCTGGACGATCAGTAGAAAAAGTTGTTCATATCGTCCCGTACGATCCTGCGATCGTCCGGGACGATTAGTTCAAATTGAAGGAAATCGTCCAGAAGACAGTTCGGGTCGTCCAGAGAAATCTGTGCTGGACGACCAAAAAATGACTTGATCGTCCCGGACGATAGGGTAATCATCCGGTACGATTAGTTCAAAAAGGCCCCAAATCATCCTGTACATAGTTCTGGACGTACAGCTGAAATGCACAAGACGATCACGATCGTCCGGGACGATCCTGCGATCGTCCAGGACGATGTGATCGTATCAATTAAACATTAATTGCTTTCCTTAATTACCAGACTAATTTAGGCATGATTGTAGTGAATCATCCAGGACGATACACGTATCGTCCGGGACGATCAGACCAAAATACTTAAAATAAAACTTGCCTAACTTAATCTGGCGGCTGGGAATTTCTGATTTGAGAATATCGTCCCGTACGATCCAAAGATCATCCAGGACGATCTGCTTAATCAGACCTTCTTAACTTAGTCGCACTAATTAGGGTTTCTGTTTTAACTGGATCGTCCAGGACGATGTGGATATCGTCCAGGATGATCTGAACAAATTTTCAACAGAAACTCTAATTCACTTAATCTCTCTCCCTGAGTGTGTGTGTGCAAGGTTACTTAGCTAAGGAATCAGTTACATTACAATTGACTCAATAAAAAGAAAAATCATACATTTGACACACTTGGACCCGATCTTGAGTTGGCTTGAGTGGCTCGCGGTCTTTTGTGCCTGAAACAGATTAGCCAAGCAAAACACACTGGAAACATATTTGTCATCATCAAAACCAGATTTGCAACAATCTCCCCCTTTTTGATGATGGCAAATATTTGTAAAGTAGTCTGAAAATAAAAGTAAACTAGGAGATCCAACAAACAAATATTTTTTTTAAATTTTCATTTAAAAGCTAGAACAATACATGAAGCATGACTCAGAAAATAGAAACAGACACGACTACAACTGACTCCCCCTTTTGACATCACAAAAAAAAAGGAGGAGCGAAAAACATAACACGGAAATAAAACATAAAATAAAACATATTGATTTTAGATTCAAAAACCAATGACAGGACAATTGACAGCGCTGAAATCCAAAAAAGGTTGGAAATAATCAACTTTCGTAACTCCGACCCCGGGCACCTTATCGATGCAAACCTCTTTCAACACAAAAATCCGATTCAGAATAAAAGACATTAGATTTGAAAAGAAATCCTTTCAAGCCTCGTTCCAGAAAAATATCTGATATAACAGTGTTACAAAGTAAAAAATCAGAAATCATGATTTTCAAAACTCAAGCTTTTGACAATATTAAGTGGCGCACAGATTCCTCTAAGACATTTAACAATCTGAAAGGAAAGAAAGCTTGTTTTGGGCTCATTTTGTGCCTCTTTTTCAAATTGGTTGGCGCTTTGCGCATCTTTTGATTTTTGATACCCTTTGTGTATCCAATTTGGCAATTTCGCATCTTTTCAGTTTTGGGCTCATTTTATGCCTCTTTTTCAAATTATCTGGCGCACTGCGCATCTTTTATAAGCTTTCTCCTTTTCATAATCATTAAAGAGTCTCAGCTGTGAGATTATCTTCCAGACATAGGAGATGACTCTCCGCAGTAAGGAAGAACGATTCACAAAATAAAATCCATACAACATATGATAAATGCAATCACTTGGTTTAGAAAATCAAACTAATGACTCAAGACTTTGAAAAACACTATTGATATGAGGCAGATTACTGTAGGAAGAGAAAATAATCTCTATTTCAAAAACTAACATTTTAATTTTGAAAAGGATTTTTATTCAAAAGAAATTACACACCAGTAAAGGAGTTAGAGGAAGAGAAACAATTATCAATGTTTCTTCCCTTTAACAGATTCAGCGAAGTCAATCACTGCTTATCAGCTTCCAAACCAAAACAAGATAAAAACTCCCAGTCAAAAATTCAGATCACCAGAAGTAGTGAGCGGTGATCAGATCTTGAAAAGCATAAAACAGTAAGTGCAAGATATGAACCCGTAAATAAATAAAAAATAGGTAGAAAATCATAGCAAAGTAAATACTCAAATCAAACTAACAAAAAGGGTAACACAGAAATCAGCAGAAGAAATAAAATCAACTGAAAGCAAATAATCAAACCAAAACTAGCTAACAGAAATCAGAAATCAGAATACAAAAACTAACTAACAGAAATCAGAAAATAGAATACAAAAAACTAACTAACAGAAATCAGAATACCAATCATAACAATCATAAATCAACAGTCATCAGAATCAAGCATTTATATCAATCACTCCTAATCTGGTTCTCAAAATACTGAATGAGTCAAAGGCCAGTGGTTTAGTGAATATGTCAGCCAGCTGATTTTCAGTTGCTACGTGGTGTAGCTCAATGTCCCCTTTTGTAACATGGTCCCTAATGAAGTGATGCCTAATGTCAATGTGTTTGGTCCTAGAATGTTGGATTGGATTCTTAAAGATACAGATGGCACTAGTATTATCACACAGAACAGACATTGTGCCAACAGGTACTCCTAAATCCAAGACTTGCTGCTTCAACCAAAGAACTTGGGCCACACAACTCCCTAAGGCAATGTACTCAGCTTCAGCAGTGGAAAGTGCAACTGAGTTCTGTTTTCTACTGGACCAGGAGACTAACGACTGCCCTATAAATTGACAAGTCCCAGAAGTACTCTTCCTATCCACCCTACACCCCACAAAGTCAGAGTCAGAATATCCAATGATCTCAAAAGAGGTGCTATGCCTAGGGTACCAAATTCCTAGGTTTGGGGTTCCTAAAAGATATCTAAGAATTCTCTTAACAGCAGTCAGGTGGGACTCTTTAGGATCAGCCTGAAACCTAGCACAAAGACAGACACTAAACATGATATCAGGTCGGCTAGCAGTCAGGTAAAGCAGTGAACCTATTATCCCTCTATACTTCTTCTGATCAACAGATTTTCCATTTGAATCCTTATCTAACTGAACTGAGGAGGGCATGGGAGTATTGATTGGCTTGGCTTTGTCCATTTCATATTTCTTCAAAATGTCCTTAGTGTATTTTGATTGATTGAGAAAGGTTCCATCATCCGTTTGCCTTATGCTAAACCCCAAAAAGTAGGACAATTCTCCCATCATACTCATCTCAAACTCCTTACTCATTATTTTGGAAAACTCATCACATAAATATTTATCAGAAGATCCAAAAATTATATCATCAACATAAATCTGGACAATGAGTAAGTCATCTCCTATTCTCCTCAGAAAAAGGGTGGTGTCTACGCTCCCCTTAACAAACTCTCTTTCTAACAGGAATGTGTTAAGCCTCTCATACCAAGCTCTGGGTGCCTGTTTCAATCCATATAAGGCCTTTTTTAATTTATAGACATGACTTGGATATTGGGAACTCTCAAAACCTGGGGGTTGTTCTACGAAAACATCTTCTTTAATTATCCCATTTAAAAAGGCACTCTTGACATCCATTTGAAACAGCTTAAATCCCTTATAACAGGCAAAGGCTAGTAGCACTCTAATGGCTTCCAATCTAGCGACAGGGGCAAAAGTTTCCTCAAAATCTATCCCTTCTATCTGATTATACCCCTTAGCCACCAATCTTGCCTTATTTCTCACCACTACACCAGAATCATTCATCTTATTCTTAAAGACCCACTTGGTTCCCATAACACTTTGATTTTTAGGTCTTTCTACTAACTCCCAAATATCATTCCTTACAAATTGATTCAATTCTTCCTGTATAGCTAAAATCCAAAATTCATCCGATAGGGCTTGATTGATGTTGGTGGGTTCAGTCATTGAGATAAAGGCAGAATGGTTTACTTCCTTCCTAAGTCCATGCCTAGTCCTAACACCTTCAGAAGGGTCTCCTAAGATCAGTTCTTTAGGATGACTCGAAGAATATCTCCAATCTCTAGGCAATGGGGTTTGAGGTTCTACCCTTTCCTCCAAATTTGTATTTCTAACTCCTTGGGTAACCTCAACAATCTCTTCATCTTCCACTTCAGATCTAGACTCCTTAGGATCAGATTCATCAAACACTACATGGGTTGTTTCTTCCACCACCAAAGTCCTCCTATTGAACACCCTAAAGGATTTCCCCACACTTGAATATCCTAAGAACACTCCTTCATCAGATTTGGGGTCAAATTTTCCTAAGGGTGACTTCCCGTTGTTCAGAATGAAAACCTTACAGCCAAAGACATGGAGGTGGGACAGATTTGGTGTTCTACCCTTAATGATCTCATAAGGTGTCTTGTTCAGTTTGACTCTCACATTCACCCTATTCAGCACATAACAGGCAGTGTTCACAGCTTCAGCCCAAAAGTATTTTGGAAGTGAATACTCGGCAAGCATGGCTCTAGCGGCTTCCACTAAGGTCCTGTTCTTCCTTTCAGCTACCCCGTTCTGCTGAGGGGTCCTAGGAGCTGAAAAATTGTGACTAATCCCATGATTCTCACAAAAACTTCCAAATTTTTCATTTTCAAACTCCCCTCCGTGATCACTATGGATGGTAATAATCTCACATCCTAACTTCTTCTGAATCCAAGTAGAGAAAGATCTAAACTCATCAAATGACTCAGACTTGTGTGACAAAAACTTAACCCAAGTGAACCTTGAATAATCATCAACAATCACAAAACCATAGATTCTCCCCCCTAAGCTGGCAGTGCTAATGGGTCCAAAGAGGTCCATGTGAAGAACTTCTAAAGGTCTAGAGGTGCTAATGTCCTTAACAGAGTGAAAAGAGGACTGGACTTGCTTCCTCAACTGACAGGCATCACACAGGTGATCCTTAGTGAACTTAAGCTTGGGCACATCTCTAACTAAGTCCTTTTGGGTGACTCTCCTAAGGGTTTTCATACTGGCATGACACAATCTCCTATGCCATAACCAGGACTCATCAGCAGCAGTTTTTAAGCAAATTGAATTATCAGATTTAATGCTACTTACATCCAGCTTGTAGACGTTGTTGATCCTTTGCCCCTGCAAAACAACTTCATTATTTAAGCTTAAAATGCAGCCAGTGGGCAGGAATTTGATGCTGTATCCCTTGTCACAGAGTTGACTGATGCTCAGCAGGTTGTGTTTCAGTCCATCTACAAGCAAAACATTATCAATCATAAAGTTCTTTGAATCACCAATTATACCTGTGCCTACCACCTTCCTGGTGGTGTTATCTCCAAGTGTAACCTTGCCTCCAGCTCTGGCCTCCAGCGAAATGAACTGATTTGCATCTCCAGTCATATGTCTAGAACATCCACTGTCCAGGTACCACATGCTCTCACGAGGTCTTATGTAAGAGCACACCTACAAAATCATCAAATGTCAGTCTTAGGAACCCAAACAGGTTTGGGTTCCTTCTTATGAAAAGAAGAATGCGATGCATGCGTGCTGTGCTGTGAAATAGGTAGTTTGGGTCTCCACACCCAATGTGTACTACGGTGAACAGTACAAGTGTGTGATATGTGTCCTAACATGCCACATGAAAAACATCTAAAACCAGGAAAAGGATTAACTAAACGTCGTGAGTGATATTGCCTCTTCCTAGTAGTGTATGAAACATGCTTTGATGAACTTGCAACAGAATTTTTAAAAGGTGGCGGTGCATAAAACTGTTCAAAGGTAGGCGGTGTTTTGTTCTTTTCAAAAACACTGATCTTTACTTTCAAAAACTCATTTTTTTTCTTTAAACTTGCAATTTCAAATTTTAAGGTTCCCTTGCTACTTTCTACTTCACATGCCATTGTATCTAACTCTTTAAAAGCTTTTTCTAAATCAACATGCATGGTTTTCAAAGAATCATGCTCAGAAACTAAATCAGAATATTTTTTGTTCAATTCATCAAACTCATCAAGCAGAGACATGTGATTGGAATCAAGTGTGGAATAATCTTTAACTACAGAATCATGCTCTTTTTGTAAAGTCAAATAATCTAATTTCAAACTAGCATGGGTTTTCTTAAGCTTCCTATACGATGTATGAATCTTTTCAGAAACTTCAAATAACTGATCGTAAGTAAGCTCACATACCTCTTCCTGGTCCGACTGACCAGGGTGATCATCCGCCATCAGACACAAGTTTGTTTCCTCCTCTTCAGCTTCAGTCTCAGAAGAGTCGGATGCAGAGTCTGCCCAGAACGCCTTCTGAATCCGCTTCTTGTCCTTTCTGAACTTTGGTTTCTCCTCACCCTTCTTCTTGCTTGGGTGAGCTTTAAGTGTTGGACAATCAGCCTTAATGTGTCCAGGCTTCCTGCATTCAAAACAAACCGATTCAGATGAACCCTTAAAGTTTTTATTGAACTTACCCGTGTTCCACTTCTGATAGTTCTTATGTTTCTTCCTTAGAAAGCTTTTGAATTACCTTGTGATTAAGGCAACTTCATCGCTATCAGACCCGGAAGTGCTAGCATCTGAATCTTTGGCCTTTAGTGCCACGGTCTTCTCTTTCTTGCGTTCACCTGCATCAAGTTGCCTTTGGTTCACCCCTTGCTCGTAAGCAATGAGTGATCCAAGTAAGCTGTCAATAGAGTAAGTATTTAAATCTTTGGATTCAGTAATAGCAGTAATCTTAGCATCATAAGAAGCAGGCAAACATCTAAGAATCTTGTTCACTCTTTCGTAGTTGGTAAGTTCTCTACCTAAAGCATGCAAAGAGGTAACAATCTGAGTGAACCTTGTGTACATTTCTGAAATAGTCTCACTAGGTTTCATGCGAAAAAGTTCGTAATCATGTAACAAGATGTTTAACCTAGATTGTTTGACTTCAGTTGTACCTTCGTATGTTATACATAACCTATCCCAGATTTCCTTTCCCGTTGTACAAGTAGAAACACGCATATAGTCTTCAGATTTCAAAGCACAAAAGAAACAGTTCAAACATTTTGCATTCAACTGTGCTAAATCACGATCATCAAACGTCCAATCAGCAAACGGCAATTCAGTTTTCACATTGTTAATCATTCGAAAAGGTGGTTCGTATCCGTCCTTAACTAACATACACATGCGATAATCAATAGATTGCAGAAAAGTAGACATGCGTGTTTTCCAAAAATCAAAAGGAATATTGTCAAACAACGGTGGTCTAGTAATAGAATAACCTTCAGCAGTATTACGATTGTTACAATTAGCCATTGGATCAAATTCAAAAGTTTTTAAACAGAAATTTTGAATCCCGCTCTGATACCACTTAAAAGTTCGAAAGGGATGTTAAGCCCTAGTGAACTAGTCCCGAGGCTAACCAAGAGGGGGGGTGAATTGGTTATTTAAAAATTTCACGATAACTACAAAAATCTTTTCGATACTTAGCAGCGGAAACAAGTAAACAATAACGAAAAGATCAACCAACGATATTCACCCAAGCAGTTTATATTGAAAAGTAAAATGCAAAACTGAATCAAAAAAGCAAACCAGATTTTATAGTGGTTCGGTCAACTTGACCTACGTCCACTCCCCGGAGCCTCCCCTCCGGGTATTGCACTAAACGAAAGTGACTCTCCTTTTGCTCCCACAGTAAGGCGGAGAAGCCTGTACAAAACACCTCCTTTTCACCACACGGTGAGGCAGAGAACCTGACCTCCTTTCGCTTCCTCCTGAAGCAGGCAGAGAACCTTCGAACTCCTTTCGCTTCCTCCTGAAGCAGGCAGAGAACCTACGAACTCCTTTTGCTTCCACCTGAAGCGGGCAGAGAACCCGGATCTTCTTGCTAACGATCCTCCCACGACGAACACTGACTAGACAAAAGACGACGAGCGGAGAAGACGACTCTGATCCGTGCTCGGAGCAACCTTAGTGAATCCCTCACTAACTTCCCCTCACAAGATCTTCTCTCTCTCTCCCAACTCTCTCTCTCTCTAGGATTTCTCAGGGAAGGAAGGCAGCAAAAGATTTTTCCAAAAATTGGAAAAAGTTCTTTTAAAGGAGGGCTTAAAATTTGCCCTAAATCTCAACTTGTCGGCCAAGATCGTCCAGGACGATCGGTATGATCAGTTCAAATTCAGCTGTTTCAGCCTGGACGATCTGGCTCTTCTGGACGATCAGTAGAAAAAGTTGTTCATATCGTCCTGTACGATCCTGCGATCGTCCGGGATGATTAGTTCAAATTGAAGGAAATCGTCCAGAAGACAGTTCGGGTCGTCCAGAGAAATCTGTGCTGGACGACCAAAAAATGACTTGATTGTCCCGGATGATAGGGTAATCGTCCGGTACGATTAGTTCAAAAAGGCCCCAAATTGTCCTGTACATAGTTCTGGACGTACAGCTGAAATGCACAAGACGATCTTGATCGTCCGGGATGATCCTGCGATCGTCCAGGACGATGTGATCGTATCAATTAAACATTAATTGCTTTCCTTAATTACCAGACTAATTTAGGCATGATTGTAGTGAATCGTCCAGGACGATACACGTATTGTCCGGGACGATCAGACCAAAATACTTAAAATAAAACTTACCTAACTTAATCTGGCGGCTGGGAATTTCTGATTTGAGAATATCGTCCCGTACGATCCAAAGATCGTCCAGGATGATCTGCTTAATCAGACCTTCTTAACTTAGTCGCACTAATTAGGGTTTCTGTTTTAACTGGATCGTCCAGGACGATGTGGATATCGTCCAGGACGATCTGAACAAATTTTCAACGGAAACTCTAATTCACTTAATCTCTCTCCCTGAGTGTGTGTGTGCAAGGTTACTTAGCTAGGGAATCAGTTACATTACAATTGACTCAATAAAAAGAAAAATCATACATTTGACACACTTGGACCCGATCTTGAGTTGGCTTGAGTGGCTCGCGGTCTTTTGTGCCTGAAACAGATTAGCCAAGCAAAACACACTGGAAACATGTTTGTCATCATCAAAACCAGATTTGCAACACCCTGGGTTGTATAATCAAGTGGCACTTTCCACATGGACTTTCAATTTGAATTTTAATTTAATTGATTTAATTTAATGATTGATTGATGTTGATTGCGATTAGCATTTACCTGCTTTTCTTAGTTTTTTGGTGATTATTGTATGTCGTATTTGATTTAGCCTGGAATTCGATCGGAGGCTCATAAGGGTACGGTCAAACTATTTCTACTTTAATTGAAATTAAAAACTTTAACGCCTTTAAGAAGTAAACCCGGACTCGCCTAGGGTTTTTTATGCTTTCATATTGACTTTTCTCTTCCGTGTTAGGCACCTCCCCGTCTGCGGGTTTTGGCAGACCACTTGACCTATTAGGGTGCAGTTCTATCCAAGGGGATGTTGTGCAATCTCTGGGATAAAACCTATTTTTAACCCAAATTTTAAAACTGCTTCATACTTGATTTCAAGCATTCAAGTCAACTAGCATGCATCGTATTATTAACAAATTAAATTTTAGTCTAATCTTTAATTGCATCTCTAGCTTAAGCATTTCACCCAACATATGTTAAGGGGCCAATAAGGAATCTGCTCTAGATGTCGGCCCCACTTTCCTTAAACATATATTAAACAACATCCCTAACCATTCTATATTAAAGACCGGACACATGGTTTTGAAGCATCTATGTGGTTTAGCTGGCTCCCCAATCCAGGCCGGGGTAAGTCCAGACCTTGCATTACATTAGCTAGGATCCGGGTCACTGATCTTCAGTGTCCACTTTAGACTTAGGTTCTGAGGCAGATTTTTAATCTTAAGACCAACCTCTAGGAATCTAATTCCCATTTTCTAATAAAATTGATCATTTAAATTAAATATCTCTTTCAATCAAATTCAAGCCCAACACTTAGGATAGGTTAGGGTATTTCTAAAGTAATTTAGAATCTCAAAACACCTCCTACTCCTCATCCTTTGACCTCCAGAAAGAACTGCTCAAATTTGATCCATTCCCGATTGAAAATTCTATCCTTTAACCTCCCTTGATATCAAACTTTGAATTCTTAAATAAAATTTGTATCGCTATTTTAATCGAGAGTTTTCGTAGGAAATTTCTGATTTCCTATGATGTAATTAACTACGAGGGCTTGCGCTCATAGCAGATTTAGAAACCCATACCAGATTTCAAAATCAAATTTTTTCAAAACTTTAATTAATTATCTTTGGGAAATCAAAACAAAAATAGCGATCATTATTATAATATTCAAACCATTGATAATGATTGATATCTTCTTTCTTCGGATAGATATGTCAATTATAATCGTACCCTTGATTATGAAATTAATGATCCATCTATTCAGATTAGTATAGTCAAATATTGGATTAAACATCATTTTGATTCTTCGAGATCATATGTTATTTCTCCTTGAGTTTGATTATGATAATTAGAATAAATTTAAGAATTTGAAATCTGAACCCATTAGAGAGTGATATGATCACCTTTCAAGGTGATATATCATTCATAATGAGTGTTCGATTTTAAATATTAAAATTCTAGAAATTAAGCATTTCCCAAAAAAAATTAAATCATTTTCAAAACCACATATTTTTCAATCAAACAAAAAATGGCGAGTCCGCTGGGGAAAATCTCTCTCTCCATCTTTAATAGCACTACAAATTTTGTTGCATCAATAGTTTTGACTACCCTTCCCTCCGTTGGTCCCTCTCCCATTTCTCTCTTGGGTGAGTGTGGCCAACTCAATTAAGACATGTGAAAAGAGAGGTGAGTGTAGGAAACCTCTATCAAAGTCTGGCTTTGATATTTTGCCTCCAAGTTTATTGATAGAGCGAAAGAGTCAAGCCGAGCTTTTCAAAATCTTCCTGTATATGTTGCAAACTCGCATGCAAATAAATCGCAGCATACTAAGTTTCACAATATATAGAAGATCCTCCAATCTTAAAATCAAAATTTCAAGCCTCTAAGAATGAATTACCTCTTCAAATTTGGTTCAAAACTTCAATCCTTCTGGTATAGTCGGTCTTTGACATTTTACTCCTAAACTGTTCCTCGGATGAAAGTGTCAGGTCGACTTTTAAGAATTCCCCCCCCCCCCCCAAATTTGTAAACCTTTATGTTGAATGTGAATTCAACACATTGAGTTTCAAAATAAGGGGGGATTCTGCCGGATTTTCAAATTTTTCTTAAATCTCATTCAAGATTTCCCAAATCAATTTCAATCGTCATTGCCATGTGTCTTCTACAATATTCTATTATAGTTGAATGTATGCAACACAAATTTAGAATTTTTGTCAAATCTAGGCTTTGATATTTTAACCCCAAATAACTTGGTGGGGTGAAAAGAGTCAAGCCTAATTCTTAGGATCTTCAAGTTAATTTGGTAAACCAATATATTTGAACAAAGTTCAATATGTTGAGTTCCAAATTTTGAAGAAGATCTGTTTGGTTCCAACCTTAAGTTTAAACCCAATTTCAAACTTAAATTCAATCTCAATTGAAATTCAATTTCAACCTTAAATTTGAATCCAATCTTAACCTCAAGATTCAAAACCTTAAGTCTAAAATAAATTTTCACCTTAAAATCAAATTTGATTATAACTTTGAATTTAACCTTAAATTTGATTTTAAACTTAAATTCAGGCTTTGACATTTCGACCCAATTCAATTGGTGAAACAAAAAGAGTTGAGCATGATCCCCGGATCTTTCATATCGATTTTGTTCACCTACATGATTGACTGAAACTCAACCTGTTGAGTCATAAAATTTGAAGAAAGGCCCATTTGACTTGAACCTCAAACTCAAATTCAAATCCAAATTTTATTCAAAATATAATTTCAACCTCAAATTCAAATTTGATTTTTACCTTAAATTTAAATTTAATTTTGAATTCAAATTCAAGTTCAAGCTTTGACATTTTGCCCCAATCCAGTTGATGGAGTGAAAGAGTCAAGTTCAACCCTTAAAATTTCTTTGTAAACTCTCATATTGAGTAAAAACTCAGTATACTGGGTTTTAAAGTTAAAAAAAATCGATCAAGTTTAAAATTCAAATCCAATTTCAAAATCGAACTAATTCAAATCATATTCTTTTAATTTTAGGAATCAAGCACTCAAATGGCTGAGAAACTCATCTTCTCCAGGGATATAAACTTGATAGTAGAAGGAATTACTTCTGGTAATTTCATCCAGTTTGAAATGAAATTTTAAGACTTCAAGTTATCAATCGACGGAGAAGAAATGATTGATCTGTCTGCCGGAATACAAAAGGATATCCCCTTAGTTGAGATCACTTTAGGGTCAGGAGTTGACTCCCCCATCTCCGAGATGGAAGCTGTTGTCACCCCTTTACCCACTTTATCCTCTACTGAGGAGGATAACAACCATAAGTTAATAACGACGGGAGAGCTACCATCTCAGTCTAAGATCGGGTCAAATTCTAGCATCCCTGTCGTCAACAAAAACAAAAGGAAGAACTACCTTCAAAGAGTCAGAAAGATGGTTGTTAAGGCCAGAAAGACTGTTGAGGCGAAAGCCTTAAAGCAAGGCAAGTCTGAGGTCAATCAAGAGTTCGTTGCTCCTTCTACGTACCCCTTCCCTGGTGGAAATCATTTCCACTCTTCTCCTATTGCTCAAAGGAAGGAGGTTGTAGAAACGAGAACACGATCTTCAATACACCTTCTCGACTACTACATGGCAAGATTTAATCAAGCCAGAACTGAATAAATACCAGCACTAGGCCATAGGCTCCCAGTTGAAAGTTATGACCCGTCCACTCTACTAGAAGATGTTAGGTCGCATTTCTATACGTGTCCCACTACATCACCTATAGAGGAGGAGGTGTAGAAAGCACTCGGGGTGCCACTCTCCCAATTACTAGACCACTAGTAATGAGAGGGGAACTAATATAAGATTATATCAGATAATGATACCGTCAAAATTCAACTTTCAACGGGGTCCCATCGAGATAAATCTTTTTGATTAAAGAGATTTCGTAACTTCTAAGGATAGTGCAAACCCAATAATAGTCTCTCCCTCTAAAGGAGATCACAGGAATTCAATTCCTTACAACTGGGGTCATGCCACCTAGACTTGCAACCTTTTAAGGAAAATTATCCAATTTCTCAAGTGCACTGATTTTAGATTTTCAAGATAGTTGAATCATCATTTTAATGAAAATTGACCTCTACCTTAAGTCTTAAGCAGGAGAAAGTTGTCATTGACTTCATCAAATGTTTAAATGTCCCTCCCTCGCACCGCTTATGTGGGTTAATTCAATATTTGAGTTAAAATTAATGTCAAACTTAAGTTGATCTCTAAAATGAAAATCTTCTCAAATTTCTAGCAATTTTCTATCTCAATAGATGTCTCTTGCATGCTTAAAATTTGTTCAATGATCTTTAAAAGTCAAGCCGCTATTCTTTTCAAAAGATTGGGTCCTGCCTTGAGGATTATTCGTCGTTGTATAAGAGAATGAGTTTTCTTTTCTTATACTCGAGATATAATCCTGGCATTGAAATAAAGAAGGTGAAGCCTCTTTTTAAATTTAATTGAAATCAAAAGATGCATAAAGTGCGCCAAAATTTGAGAAATGCACAAAGTGCACCAAAAGTTAAAATATACGCGAATCCACCAAAATTCAAAAAAAGAAATGTATCGAACGCACTACAAATCAAAAGATGCGCAATATGCACCACCAGAAAAAGAAAGAAAGAGGCTCCCTTCTTCTAAATCATTAAATCTCAAAAGACCTAGTCAAATTCAAATTGCTTGATTTTGAAAATCTTGAATCTAGAATTTCTATCGTGCATTGATAACCTATCAAGATACGAAAATCTATCGTGCAAGAGAATTAAAAAGATTAAATTTCCTTACTCAACTTAAACACCTTTGAAGTTAATTTTAATTCAAAATATTTAAGGAAGACCCCAGTTTAGCTTCTACGAAACTTGGCCTGGGTCAACAAAACCTAAATCCTTTAACTATTTCAGGTTAGTTGGAGTCACTTGACTTTTCACTGTACTTCTAAATTTGTTCCCGTTTGTCATTCCGATAGGGTCCAAATAGCTAGAAGAAGTTTTTTAATAAAGAGAAAAAATCTTCTACTCCTGATAAAAATTCAAATTTGGTCCTTGAGGAGTGTGTGTGAGTTCTTCCAAGTAGGCATCTTTTCCTACAAGGCCTTCTTTATAAAATTACACTCTATGCTAGGTCCAAAATCAATCCCACTAGAGGAGTATTTTCTAATACTGGAAATTGTCATTCAAAATCAAATCACACCCTATGCTGGGTCCTAGATTATCCTGATCTAGGGGCATAGTTTCCTTTGCTGGGACTTGCTGTTCAAAATTAAACTCCAGTTGAGCAGAGTGCCCGACTCTGATTAGAAGAGTTCTAGGGCCTCAAGTAAAAAATCAAATACGTGCTCAATGAAGTTTGAAAGTTTATAAGTCACGTTTCATTCGAGATATTGATAAGTTGTGTCACTTTAAAACTCCCTAAGTAGGAGACTTGGTCGTTGTCTTTTGGAGACCACTTCTAATCCATTATAAAATCAATGGAGGTCTTGAATCAACATTGACTGGATCGTTCATTCTAATGACGATCTTGGAAAGAAATTCCAATCAACTGATAAACCCTGAAGAATGCCAACCAATATTTTTAAATATTGGGGAGGCTCTTTAGGAAGTACCATACCAGATGAGTGTCAAACTTAAACTCAAATTCAAAACCGATTCAAAATCAAATTCAAAATTAAATCTCGAAGCTTTTGAAATTCAAAATCGAATCAAACAAAATTTAAAACTTTTGAAATTCAAACTCAAATCAAATCAATTTTAAAATCTTTCAAATTCAAACAAATCAAAATCGAATCAAACAATCAAAATTCAAAATTCAAAATTCAAAATCAAATTCAAGATGAATCAAAATCAAACTTTCAAATTTAAATTCCTCAAATTCAAAAATAATTTAAATTAAATTCAAAACACATTAAAGATTCAAAATCCTTCAAATTCAAATTCATCAAAACAAATCTTAAATTCAAACATTCTCAAATTCAAAACTAAGTTAATTCAAATTTAAAAATCATTTAAATTCAAATCTCAAGTTCCAGAATCCTAACCTGATCTTCTATGTAGAGCAAGTTTTCTCTACATACGATCATCCAGACTCGATCCTCTGTGTAGAGCAAGTTTCCTTTACACATAATCTTTCGGACCTGATCCTCTGTGTGAAGCAAATTTCCTTCCCACATGATTATCCAAACCTGATCTTTTGTATAGAGCAAATTTCCTCTCCATAAAGATCATCCACTAATGCTGGAGTACGCCCTTTGCGGCACCACCCTATTTTCCCTCCAGTTGAGATCCTCTATGTGGAGCAAGCTTCCTCCCCATATGACCATCCGCTAGTGGTTGAGTACGCCCTTCGTGGCACCATCCTAGCTTCTTCCAGTTTTCTTCTCCTTAAGGATAGATGTGAGTCATCATGTTTTCTCTCCTTAGGATTAGTCGTACCAGTGGTGGAGCACGCCCTTCATGGCACCATCCTAGCTCATTCTAGTTTTCTGCTCCTTTAGGATAAGATTTTTTCTTTCCTTAGGATTAGACGTGCTAGTGTTGAAGTACGCCCTTCGTGGCACCATCCTAGCCTCCTCCAGTTTTCTTTTCCTTAAGGATAGATGTGAGTCATCGTGCTTTCTATCCTTAGTATTAGATCTTCTAGTGATGGAGCACGCCCTCTATGACACCATCCTAGGTTTAAAATCAAGATGATTCTGTGCGAAGCAATGCTTCCTTCTCACAGGATAATCTAGTTCTCTTTTCCTTAAGGATAGATATGAGTCATCATACTTTCTTTCCTTAGGATTAGATCTTCTAGTGATGGAGCACGCCCTCTGTGGCACCATCCTAGATCTAAAATTCAGATCTGATCCTCTGTGGTTAGGTGTGAGTCCTAGTGCTTCCTTCCCACATGATCATCTAATTTTCTTTTCCTTAAGGATAGATGTGAGTCATCGTGCTTTCTTTCCTTAGGATTAGATCTTCTAGTAATGAAGCACGCCCTCCGTGGCACCATCATAGATCTAAAATCTAGATCCGATCATCTATGGTTAGGTATGAGTCCCTATGCTTCCTTCCCACACGATCATCCAGTTTTATTTTCCTTAAGGACAGATGTGAGTCATCGTGCTTTTTTTCTTAGGATTAGATCTTCTAGTGATGGAGCACGCCCTCTGTGGCACCATCCTAGGTTTAAAATCCAGATCCAATCCTCTGTGGTTAAGTGTGAGTCCCAGTGCTTCCTTCCCACACGATCATCCCATTTTTTTTCCTTAAGGACAGATGTGAGTCATCGTGCTTTCTTTCCTTAGGATTAGATCTTCTAGTGATGGAGCACGCCCTCTGTGGCACCATCCTAGGTTTAAAATTCACATTCAACCTTCTGTGGAAAGCAATGCTTCCTTCCCTCAGAGTCCTCTAGTCATCTTTTTCTTAAGGACAGATGTGAGTCATCGTGCTTTCTCTCCTTAGGATTAGATCCACTTGTTATGGATAACGCCCTCTATGGCACCATTCTAGTTTTAAAATTCAAAACTTTAAGCCTGATCTCCTATATGTAGCAATACTCCCTTCCCATGAGAAAATCCAGTTCTCTATTCCTTAGAGTAAGTATTCTCCTTCACTTAAGATTAGACTCCCAATTGATGGAATAAGTCCCCTGTGGCACCGTCCTGGATTCAATTTCAATCTCAAAATCAAACTCTCTTCTCCTTAAGATTAGGCTTTTCTCCTTCCCTTAGGATTAGACTCCCCAGTGATAGAGTAAGTCCCTTGTGGCACCGTCTTGGACTCAATTTCAAGTGATAAAATCAAGCATTCTTTTCTTTAGGGCTAAGTTCTTCTTCCTTCCCTTAGGATTAGATCCACTGGTGGTAGAGTACGCCCTTCGTGACACTACCCTAGTATCAAATTTCAATTCGATCCACTAAAGATAGGAGTTCTTCCTTCCTATACGATCACTCAATCTCCTTTCCTTAGGGTTAGATATTCCTTCCCCTAGGACTAGATCTACTAGTGGTAGAGTACGCTGCCCCCAGCACTACCCTCATATAATTTCAAACTCAATCTTCTAGGGTTAGGATTTCCTTCCCTTTTAAATCAAATCTAGATTCAATCCTCTATAGTTAGGAGTTCTTCCTTCCTATATGATGCCTCAGACTTTCTTCTCCTTTAGGGATAGACTCTTCCTTTCCCTTAGGACCATACCCACTAGTGGTAGAGTATGCCTTCTATGGCCCTACCTTAGTATCAATTCAAACCCCAATTACCTAGGGATAAAATTTCCTTTCCTTTAGGATCAAAACTCCAGACTTGAGCATTTTATTCGGTCAACGCCAATATGTTCAATAGAGCTTCATTATATTACACATATTGGGGGTCCATTTGTTGACCTCATTTTTTATGAGGTCAGTAGGACCCATCCAGACCCCAGATCAATCCTGACCCCAGATCAATACAACTTAAGACCAATCTAGACTCTAGGATCTTCGTAGATTTCAGTCCCTAGGATCTGCTTTAGACCCTAGGATTCCTTTAAGCTGATTTAGACTCTAAGATCCTCCTAGACTCTAGACCCTAGGATCCACTCTAGACCCTAGGATTCTCCTAGCCTTTAGTCCCTAGGATCTGCTCTAGACCTTAGGATTCCTTCAAATTAATCTTGACCCCAGGATTAATCTGATCCTAGATCAATCCTGATCTCAGATCATTCAAATCTCCAGACTATTCTAGACCCTAGGATTTTTTCTTAGACCCTAAGATTCTTCCAATGTTTTAGAGCTCAAGATCATTCTAGAATCCAAAAATCCTAGGATCTTCCTAGATTTTAGACTTTAGGATCTACTCTAGATCCTATGACTCTTCTAGACCCTAGAACCTAGGATTTCTTAGATTCTAGAGACCTCCTAGATCCTAGATCTTAGGATTCTTTAAGACTTCAGGTCTTAGAATCTACCCATGTCCTAGATCTACCCAGACTTTAGGATTTTTCTAGACTTCAACCCTAAGATCTACTCTAGACCCTAGGATCCCCTTAAGCTGATCAAAACCCTAGGATCCACTCTAAACCCCAGGATTCCTCTAGATCAATCTAGATTTTAATTCAATCTAGACTTTATTCAAATCCAGAAATAAAAATTCAAAATCCAGCTCAAAACCAGAAATCCAAATCAAATCTAAGACTTAAGGTCTAAGTCCTGAAAGCCTTCTCCAGCAAATCTTTGAACACCATAAACCCCAGTCAAATGAGTTTGATTTAGGGTCTGTCAGTTGCATACTGATGTGACATGTCTCTAGAGGCAACCCTCCAAATTTGAGCTCATTCTGAGGTCTCTAACCCCAGAAATTGAATTGAAATTCAAAGGCTGTAAAACCTTCAAATATTTACAGCCTATGCCACTGGATTTGCCATCCAGTGGATTCTGACCTTCGAGTCTTCTCCAAACCCTCAAATCACTTCCAGACCCTTGATTATGACCCACTGAGTAATAAACTGCATTTTGTTGGACTCATTTTGACCTCCAGTTGACCAGGAGTCAAAATGATCAAAATACCCCTACGGGGTATAAATAGTCACTTTGGCCTAATGAGCTCCAAATCAAATGCAACCACTTCCAGCAAGTTTCAAATGTCAAACCAAACCTGTTGAACCCAAAACCAGTTTCTGGGTCAACCTAGTTGACTAAGTCAACTTAGGTTGACCAAGGAAGCCTTTAAGGGTCAAAACAAGATATTTTGACCAAATAACCTACCCAGACCTTGGGACCACCTCCACTGGTCTCCAAATATTATTTCAAATCTGTTGAGCCCTCTCCTAGACCCTAGACCAACCTGGTTGACCAAGTCAACCTAGGTTGACCAGATCAACTCTTAAGCTATTTTAACTAATAATCAAACCCAGATGCATGTAAATTTCATCAAATCTCCTTTGAACACATTCCCCAATGATTTGGATTTGACTAGACCCATTGACCCAATCAACAGTTGACTTGGTCAACTAAGCCCAAATCTAGTCAAACTTGACTCATTTAGCTCAAAATCAACTCAACTCATTTAAACCTCAAGTTAATTCCAAAATATAGCTTCAATAGGTTTTAATTGTTGGCTAATCAAATCAAACCCAAATTGACCAAGTCAACCCAGAAGGACTTAGTCAAACCACCTTAAATCTTCTCTAATCCTTGTAAATTCAAATCTATAAGTGTGGAGCTTTCCTTAATTCCTCCTACCAGCTCCTCAAGCCACTCTAGCTGCCACCTTAGCAGCCCACTTGCTGGTTGACTAGTCAACAAGCATTTTTATGAGCTAAGGACTGGTAAAACCCTTTAATCCAACCCATCCAGCCAAGTCCAGGCCCATCCAGCAATTTAAACCTACTCTATAGGCTTCTAAAAGCCTTAATAATCCATGGTCTAAGTTCCTAATCAAACCCATGTGCTCTCAAGGACAAGGCACCTTTACATGTCATTGTACCTTGGTCCTTTTTATTCCCCCTGCTCCCTAACCGTTTGGGGACATGTGGCAGCCATCCAGGAGTCCCCACATTCAATCTCAAACCTCCATTCGACCTGGGGAGAATTGAATAGGGTAAAAGGTCCCTTTGAGCTACTATTCTCCATCTAACCTTATCTCTCCATCCAAGCTCTACCAGATCAAGTCTTTTGTTTGTTTAAGCTCAAAACTCTTCCCCCTTCGATTCCCAGTCAAATCCAGCCACCAAAGTCTTGTCGGCGGCAAGATCTCCGATGAATAGGAGCTTAATTCCGTCCAGCCCCCATAACTCCTGATCTAGGGCTTATCAGACCGCGAGTTCAAGAGGGAAAAGTAGCATGGACAAACTACAAGCTTAGAGACCCAAAGAACTTCCGAATCCACTGTGTGGATTGGGTAAAAATTGAAACCCTAGTTTAGACACCTAGAGTAATTAAGCTGTTTAAAACGCTCATTTTAATCTGATTTTTTGATCCCACATTAATGCTCTTCAATATTACTATCTTTGTTTAAAATTTGAAGTCAAACCATTGATTCGTTTGCGAGAACAAGCCAGAAAATGAGTTCTAGGGTTTATTTTGTGGCTTCGTTCAGCTGTACGAAATTTCAGCCGTTGATCTTCAGATCAACGGCTGAAATATCTTCTTTCCGTCATTTGATCCAGCGACGTGTATTCGTTGTTCGCGCAGATCTCCGCCCGGCTCGATCAGAGCCATCTGTTCAGAACAGCAGGGGATCAAATGGCGCTCGTGCGGTGCTGAATCATTCAAGTGGAGAGCACGTGGGGCCCACCGTTATCCCAAACATTTGGTAACAACTGTGCGGCGGCGCAATCATTTCCAATGATTGCCCCCCGCCGCATGGTTTTGACTAACCAATCACCCAGCGCCACGTGGCCTCCACCGGCAGAATATCCTTTTTAATTAAAATTTAATTAAAAAACTATTTTGTAATAAAAAATCTTCAAAATTTGATTAAAAATAAATATTAATATCAAAAAAATCCATGTAATATATCAAATTGCTTGCATTTTTTAGACCT
Organism: Dendrobium chrysotoxum; assembly: GCA_019925795.1. Taxonomy (NCBI): domain Eukaryota; kingdom Viridiplantae; phylum Streptophyta; class Magnoliopsida; order Asparagales; family Orchidaceae; genus Dendrobium; species Dendrobium chrysotoxum. The sequence continues at coordinate 3,545,131 of CM034301.1, read as the reverse complement.
TTAATTTTAAAAAAATTACTTAAAAATATTCTCTATATTTTAAGTAATTTCAAATATTAAATATTTGATTATATTTAATTATTATTTTATTAAAATAAATCAAAATATTTTCAAAATTTTAGGAAAATTATTTTAAAATACTTTTAAACATTCAGAGAACCTTTTGAAATTATTTTGAGCATTATCTTGATTTTTTTTAAATCAAAATTGAAACCTATGTTTTATATATATATATACTTTTGATAAATTTATTTTAAAAAAACTTATGTGTTTATATAAATCAATTTAAGAACCTTGGGTTTGACTTGAAATTTTAACCAAAAATTTTATTTATTGATTTGATTTAGTGGGGATTTGTTAATGGATAATTAACTTGTTAATTTTCTAGTCCTTAAGCTTTATTCTTAAATATTCAAATTATGCCTTAATTTGCATGTTTAGGGTGCACACACCACCTAGTCTTAGGAATCTCCTAGATTTAGGATTTGATTATGTTTATGTGTAACTCATGCATGCTATATCTAAGGGTTAGTGACTTTGATTTGAACCCATTAACCTAGTGACATTCTTAAGGATAAAAATTAAGGACTTGATTAGATAACTTAGAAAAATTCTAATAATTAGGATTTACATCCTATTGACATGAAATTTGAACCACTTGAATCTAGTGACATAATAAGCCTTAATAAAAATTTTCACTGAATTTTGAAGTCATTAAGCCCCTTAATTAACTTAATCAAACTTAACCCTTAATTAAGCCTTTAAAACTTCTAGAAAAGATAATAAATCAAATTAAGCTTTAAAAATTACAAGTAACCCCTCTAACTGACCAGAATTGAACTCTTAATCAATTAAAAATAAAAGCCTCTTGACTGGACTTTAAAATCAAGCTTAATTTAATTTTAATTGAAATTCAACATCTAACCAATTTAGTTAATTAAAAATAATTAAAAATTCCAAAAATCTCTCAAACACTTGATTCACTCCTTAGATCATTCCTGGTCTTTGAGAGTGATTTCAAGAAGTTTGGACATCATTTGGATTCAAATCATCAAAATCCTTCTAATTAAATAACTTTCAATAATTCAAATAATTCATAAAACTTCAAAAATACATAACTAATTCAAGCAAACTCCAAATCAGTCAAACTCAAAGGCATTCAACTCACCTTAAGCTCTAATATTTATCAAAAATGTTAAGTTTCCAGAAATCAATCAAATTTGAAAAAGTCAACTTTTGGTCAAACTTAGTTCAATATCAAGTCAAAACTTCAAACCTTCATAGTAAAATGTAGAAAAATCCAATTCCAGCGTACTTATAGTCTAACTGATCATATTAAGGTCTAGTATTTTAATAAAATATTATCTTTTCAGAAATCACTTTTAATCAAAAAGTCAACTTTTGACCCTTGAATTAACTCATTAAAATAATCAAAAAATCCCAAAATTGGATAATCAATTCTAAAATTCCAAAAAACATCAATTAAACCTTCAAATCAGTAATCAACCAATCTTAATTAAAACTTAATAACTTTTGAACTTTAAATTAAAATCAAATCACTTAACTATAAGATTATCACTAGGTAACCCAGGCCTACGAGGCTTTTAACTTAGCCCCAAGGAAGGTGAAATAAACTTCACGACCTCGGTGTGAAATAAAGGTGATAATCAATAATCATTTAAAATTTATTTTAAAATCAATCTTAAGCCATTACCACTTAAACTCAAACTTAAAACCCTTAAGCCTTGCCACCAACCAGAACATTAAACAACTTTAACTAATTGACCTACTTAGGACATATCCAAACCACATAGCCTACCTCACATACTTTAGATGATTTGTTAGGATAACCAACTCTAGTCTTAGGCTAGGCCGGATTTTTCATGATTTTTATTGCATGCTTGTTGTTAGATTTAAGTAATTAATATGATTGTTTATTTAATTTATGCACTCTGTGATATGATTGATTATGCATTAGATATACCCTTAGGCTAGGGACGATTTGTACTAATTCAATCTTATGCATGTGGCCATGCTCGCATAGGGCATTTAAACTCAAAGCGGGCAATAATTAAAGCTTTAAAATTGACACTATTTTTTACAAGTGCTTCAGCATACGCTTAAGGCCCCCTTTAAAATTAAAAAGAGCATGGCACAGCGTGGCTGTGAATTTTAGCATTTAAATTTTAAAATATTAACTGCTCGAGATGTTAAATAAACTGTTGATTATTAGGATAACCTTACAGGATTGAGTTTAGATTTTTAATTTTGATTGATCTAATTTAAATGTAATTGAGTTGTAGTATTTAAATTATTTTGAGATGGGATTATATATTCTACTTAGACTCTAAAGAGGAGAGGACATCCCTTAGGGGAGAGTCCTCCTCCATTTGGAAGCCTAAGTTAGGATACTTTCAAAGTATCCAAAGAGGAAAGATAACACCCCTATTCAGGGGGAGTTTCTTTATATTAGGATATCCGGACCTGATGATCCAAAGAGTTCAAAGAATTGAAGAACAAGAAGACCCATTCTCGAAGTCACTTAAGTCTAAGGATTAGAAATCCGGGTTATTGTTAGTGGTGCCCGACCACTTTACTTTTCCTGCAGACCCTCGATTGTATAATTAAGTGGCACTAGCCACATGGACTTTCAATTTGAATTTTAATTTAATTAATTTAATTTAATGATTGATTGATGTTGATTGAGATTAGGATTTGTTTTCTTTTCTTAGTTTTTTGGCGATTCTTGCATGTCGTATTTGATTTAGCCTGGAATTCAATTGGAGGCTCGTGAGGGTACGGTCAAACTATTTCTACTTTAATTAAAATTAAAAATTTTAGGCTTAGATAGAAACTCTAACACCTTTAAAAGTAAGCCCGGACACGATGGGGGTTTTTCATGCATTCATATTGACTTTTCTCTTCTGTATTAAGCACCTCCCCGCCTGCGGGTTTTGGCAGACCACCAAACCTATTAGGGTGTAGTTCTATCCAAGGGGATGATGTGCAATCTCTAGGATAAAACCTAATTTTTAAGCCAAATTTTAAAACTGCTTCATACTTGATTTCAAGCATTCGATTCAACTAGCATGCATCGCATTAGTAACAAATTAAATTTGAGTGTAATCTTTAATTATATCTCTAGCTTAAGCATTTCACCCAACATATGTTAAGGGGCCAATTAGGAATCTACTCTAGATATCGGCCCCGCTTTTTTTAAACATATCTTAAATAACGTCCCTAACCACTCTATATTAAAGACCAGACACATGATTTTGAAGCATCTAGGTGGTTTAGCTGGCTCCCCAATCTAAGCCGGGGTAAGTCCAGACCTTGCATTACATTAGCTAGGATCCGGGTCACTGATCTTCAGTGCCCACTTTAGACTTAGGTTCTGAGGCAAATTTTTAATCTTAAGACCTCAACCTCGGGGAATCTAATTCCCACTTTCTAATAAAATTGATCATTTAAATTAAATATCTCTTTCAATCAAATTCAAGCCCAACACTTAGGATAGGTTGGGGTTTTTCTGAAGTAATTCAGGATCTCAAAACACCTCCTACTCATCCTTTGACCTCCAGAAAGAGCTGCTCAAATTTGATCCATTCCCGATTGAAAATTCCAACCTTTAACCTCCCTTGATATCAAACTTTGAATTCTCAAATAAAATTTGTATCGCTATTTTAATCAAGAGTTTTCGTAGGAATTTTCTAGTTTCCTACGATGTAATTAACTACGAGGGTTTGCGCTCATAGGAGATTTAAAAACCCAGACCAGATTTCAAAATCAAGCTTTTTCAAAGCTTTAACTAATTATCTTTGGGAAATCAAAACAAAAATGGCGATCATTATTGTCATATTCAAACTATCGATAATGATTGATATCTTCTTTGTTCGGATAGATATGTCAATTATAATCGTACCCTTAATTATAAAATTAATGATCCATCTATTCAGATTAGCATAATCAAACTTTGGATTAAACATCATTTTGATCCTTCGAGATCATATGTTATTTCTCCTTGAGTTTGATTACGATAATCAGAATAAATTTAAGAATTTGAAATCTAAACCCATTAGAGAGTGATATGATCACCTTTCAAGGTGATATATCATTAATAATGAGTGTTCAATTTTAAATATTAAAATTTCAGAAATTATGTATTTCCCAAAGAAAATTAAATCATTTTCAAAACCACATATTTTTCAATCAAATAAGGATATTTATAAACTAGCTAGTCCTTATCAATTTACACTTGTAGGGAAGTTCTTGGTCTGCAGTCCTAACCCTGATGTCATTCATGTTTTTTTTTAGAAACTTAAAATTATCTGGTGTTTTTTCTATAGGCTTGCTTGATGCTAGACATGTTGCGATTTAATTATCCAATGATCTGGATCATAGTACGATCTTTGCTAGATGATCGTATTACATAAACAATTGCCAAATGAGAATGCTTAAGTAGACATCATATTTTGACTTTCAGGATGAATCCCCCATAGTTCCTATATGGATTTCATTTCCTAAACTTCGGCATCATTTTTTTAATCCTCATGTTTTACATGCTTTGGGTTCTATATTTGGTAAGCCACTTCAATCTGATCAACCTACAGCATCTCGATCTAGACCTTCTATAGTTAGGATTCTTGAAGAAATGGACATTACCAAGAAACATCCAAAGGAAATTTGGCTTGGTTCTGAAAATTCTAGTTACTTACAAAAAGTTGATTTTGAAAATGTTCTAGATTTTTGTAACCACTGTAGAGACCACGGGCATTCTTTTATTGATTATTTTTTGGCACATCCTTAACTTTAAAAAAAACTAACAAAGGTTCCAATAATTTGGTGGAAAATAATAGTGAGGTACAAAAGGTGCCAGATTGTCATAATAGTTTTTCGTATAATGGAGATGAAACTATTCATCATGATTGACCCTACCAATAAAGCCATTAGGGAACTAGCACATATTCCTGATGACATCAATCTATTCGAGCTTCCTATTGATACCTAAGATTCATATGGAAAGGCTATAGTTAATGTTTTGGTTAAGCATCTACATATTGGAATGATTATTGATGATGATTCAAATACTTCTCAAGAAAAGCATACGAATGGAGTTTTAGATAAGGATATGGTTGTTGAGGATGGAACCATTGCTAATTTACATAAGGTTCAGTGTGTTGTGAATCATATCAATTAGGGAGGAACAAAAAATATAATTGCTCAAGTTGACAGGGAGGGTGACAACATTGAGGAGGGAGAAATCCTTGATCAAAACTCTGAATCTCTTAGGCTATTCAAGAAGGTTTAAGTAATGGTACTATGTCAACTTCTAATCCGAAAGGGAAAGTAGAGAATAATGAGGAAACCAATGTGAAAGCCTCCAAAAAGAAAACTAAGCATAACAAGAACGTGGTTGATAGCATCCCGAGGTTTACTAGGGCCTCAAATGTTACCTCATCATCTAATGGATAAGTCTCTCATTTGAAATATTAGGGGGGTGGGGGATTCCTTGACTAGGGATAGAGTCAAAAATCATTGTAGGATACATAACATTAATTTACTTGTCTTAATTGAACCTTTAGTTTCTTCTTCTAAGCTAGATCACGTGCATAGCAAACTTGGTTTTCATTTGTCCTTCGATAATTGTTCCAATAAGATTTGGATTTTTTGGATTAATTTGGTTTGTTTAAACATATTGATGACTCTCCTCAAATTGTGCATACTAATATCAGTGTTTATCAATTATCTGCCTATGCTTCTTTTATTTATGCTTCTTATTCTAGATATGAAAGGACAACTTTATGGAATCAGCTTTGTGATTTTTTCCTCGATTACTTCTGCTCCTTAGATGATTGGTGGTGATTTTAATAATATTACTAATGCTGCTAAAAGAATTAGGGGGAAGCCTCCGAATTTCTAGGCTATGGAAGATTTCAATGAAATGATTAACAATTGTAATCTTCATGACATTGATTTTTCGGGGAATGCTTTTACTTTGAATAAAGCTACTATGTGGCAAAGATTAGACCGTATTTTATTAAATAATTTTTGGATTTCTTCTTTTCCTATGACTCACATTGATCATTTAAGTATAACTTTATCTGATCATTCCCCCTTACTTTTAAATATTTTTCAACAAAGTACCAATGTTCCTCCATTTAGATTTCAAAACATGTGGATTTTAGATGATTCATTTTTTAATATCGACAATAGCAATTGGCAAACTCCTTTATTCCCTTCTAATAATGTTGGGGGTTTGACTAGATTCTGGTTCAAGCTTAAAAGGCTTAAAAAAATTTAAACTGGTGGAATAAGTGTGTTTTTAAGAATATCTTTGCTAATATTTCTCATACTGAGGATTTGGTCAATAGTGCTGACATCAACTACATGAATAACCCCTCTTCTGAGAATCTTGTTTTTCTTAATGAAGCTAAGGCCACTTTTTTCAAACTCCAAGAAAAAGAAGAGGTTTTTTAGAGACAAAAAGCTTTATCTAAATTTCTGGTTGAGGGAGACAGAAACACTAAATTTTTTCATAATATTGCTAACTATAAGAAATTTGCTAGTCATATTCACAAAATAACTACTCCTGATGGTGTCTATATTAATTCTCCTGAGTTGATCTATGCTTCTGGTATTGATTATTTTAATAAGATTTCAACAAAAATTTCTCTCTGGATTTAAATATTGATTGCTCTTTTATTCCTTGTCTTATTTTTTAGGAGGACAATAGGTTTTTGATGATGATGCCGACTGAGGATGAAACTTAGTTAACTCTTAAAAGTATGAATGTTGATTCTGTTGCTGGCCCAGATGGGTTTACTATTAAGTTTTTTCAAAAATGTTGGTTCATTATTAAGGATGATCTCATGAATGATGTTAAGGATTTCTTCTTGGGAAATCCCTACCCCAAGTTTTTTACTTCTACCTCTATTACTTAAATCCCTAAGAGTGATGCTATTAACTTCTGGAATGACTTTCGCCCTATTAGCTTGTGTTCCTTTTTCAATAAGCTTAATGCTAAATTACTTAAGGGAATAATTGTTGTTTTATTAACTAAAATTATTTTCTTGGAACAAAGTGGTATTATTAATGGTATGCCTATTTTTGATAATGTTTTATTGGCCCCCAAGAGTTAGAGCATGACTTGGAAGCTAAAATTTTTTGTGCAAATATTATTTTTATGATTGATATCTCTAAAGCTTATGATAATTTAAATTGGGAGTTCCTTTACATGATGTTAAAGCTTTTTGGGTTTAATACAGTCTTTATTAATCTTATTAAAAACAACATTAAAAACTATTTTTTTTCCTATTATGATCAATGGTAAGTGTCATGGTGGATCCTTTATCTCCTACTCTATTTATTATAGCTGCTGAATTTCTTTCTAGAGACCTTAACAAGCTTTTTTTTAAATCATCCTAATTTAGAGTTTAGAACTCTTGGTGGTTTCCCTATTACTCACTTGAGCTTTGTTGATGATTTCATTATTTTCACTAACGGCTCTTTTAAAATGCTTTATATTCTTTTTAAATTTCATGCGCAATTTCAAAGAGCTAGTGGTCTTGCGTTTAATCCTAACAAGAGTTGTTTCATTACTTCCAAATCTATCTCTATTCAAAGAATTAATGTGATCCATAACAAGTTTGGCTTTTTTCATAAGAGCTTACCTCTGAAGTATTTAGGAACTCCTCTTTTTAGAGGTAAGAAGAGGTCACACTTATTTGGTGACATTTTCAAAACTATTCATAATAAACTTACTACTTGGGCTTTTAATTTTCTTTCTTTTGGTGGTAGGTTGGTTTTAATTAATCATGTGCTTTATTCTATTCCTATTTACCTTTTTCACACCTTATGTCCTACGATGAATGTTTGTAGTAGAATGGAAAGGCTTTTTAATAAATTTTTCTAACCTGCTAAGTATAGCAAGTCTGCTATCATCTGGGCTTCTTGGACTAATTCCTTGGGAGTTATTGAGGAAGGGAATCTTTGTTTTAAAATGATGGCTGACATGGCTACAGGTTTTGCCTATAAACTTTGGTTTTCCCTTAATTCCAATAAATGATTATGGGCTAAATTCATGACTAATAAATATTGTGCTGGTTGTCACCGTAGGGTGATTCCTTTAATTGGAGAAGGCTTTGTTCCATCAAGTGGGAGGCGAAACATTTTATTCAATGGGGTATAGGGATGGGGAACATCTTTTTTTGGCAAGATAAGTGGTTGGGTAATTTTTCTATTGATAATTTATTGAATAGACATTCTATCTCTGCTTGCAAAGTTAATTATTTTATTCATGACGGTGTGTGGGATGTTAATTTACTTTGGAATAACGTCCTGCACTTTATTGTTAGTCTAATCCTTAAGATTCCTCTTTAGTTATATAAAGAGGATTCCATGATGTTTACTAATACCAATGATGGTATGTTTGCTTTAAAACAAGTTTGGAACTCTATTAGGCAGCCCTTACCTAAGTCTTTACTTTACTAAGCTATTTGGGATCATGCTATCCCGTCATCTTATTCTATTTTAGTTTGGAGGATTTTGCATAATTATTTGCCTATGGACTATAATCTTTTAAAAAAAGATTTTTATATTATTTCCAAATGTCAGTGTTGTTGTCACATTGAAAACCTTAATCATGTTTTTGCTAATGGTGCTATAACTATGAAAGTTTGGTTATATTTTGATAACATTTTTAATGCTCAATTTTGTAATAATTATAGCTCCATTACTAACATCTTATAAGCCTGGCTTACTCCTTCTGAAGGTCATATTCATAACATTGTGTCTATTCTTATTTGTTGGTTTCTTTAGAGTAGAAATGAAGCTAAGCATGAAGATATTTATATGAATGCTATAAGTATTATTGGTAAAATCAATGATAAAATTTTGCAACTTTCTTTAGCCAATTTGATTAAAGCCAATGCTTTCAAAGGTTATTACCATACTGTTGTTGAGTTTGGTGTTTCTACTCATTTAGATTCCATTGTCACTACCCATAGAATTGTGAGATGGCATAAACCATTGGTTGGGTGGTTTAAACTCAACACTGATGGTTTTCTGAATAACTCTAACGCTGGTTGTGGTGGTCTGATTAGGGACTCTAATGGCCATGTTATCATTGCTTTTGCGGATCCTAGTTCTTCCAACACTGTGATTATGGCTGAGATTCAAGCACTGCAATATGGGTTACATTTATGTATCTCTTTAAGTATCACTCAAGTTTGAGTTGAAGTTGATGCTAATCATCTTATTCATTATATTAATGGTATTGTGTTGTCTAATCCTTCATTCTTTTATTTGATTAAAGACATCAAGCAATGGCTTTCTCTTATTTCTTTCTCTATTACTCATGTTTACCGGGAAGGAAATGTGGCTACTGATTGTCTTGCTAAAATTGGTTGCAATTTAAGGGAATTTACTGAATATGTTAGTACCTCTTTACCAGATAACTTGAAGGGGTTGGTGAGATTGGACTTCTCTGGTTTACCTTATGTTCAGTCCAGCTAAGGGTTTTGCTCCGGTTTCTAGTTTTGGTAGTGTTCCACTTTTGCTGACTCATTTTAGATTGGTTTTTGTTCGGATTGGCAGATATCTGGTTTTGGTTTCGTGCTTATGTTGCTTGGGTTCTCTTCTGGCTATGATTGTGCATCCTCTAGAATGTGTCCTTACTCATCTTTGCTGCTCATATCTTCCTTCTCTTGTTTGGAATGGGAATATGGGTTATGGTGATGGGCTGAGTCATTTTCAAATGTGCTATAATCTATTTTTAGTGTTTCTCTATTTTTTGGGTGGTAAGTTGGTCCTTTATGTTATCTTTGATTACTTCTTCTCTTCTTTTGGTGATTGGGGTTGATTTTTTGGGCTGGTTGTCATCTGGCTTTTGGTGTTGCTGTGTCTGAGTAATTTGAATTGTACATATTTCAAGCGTCCGTATCTTATTCTAGGTGGGTATTGGATTAGATTCGAGCAGCAGGTAAATATTGGCCATCATGACTTATCTGATACTACACACCTGAGGCAATTTTTTGCTTGGGGATCCATGACGATTTTTGGTTATTTTTATTTCTCGATCTATTCTATTGTTGAATTCCGATGCAGGTTTCTTGTTGGCATTACTACTATTCTCTCAAGCTTAGCAGTCACTGATCACTTATTATTTCCCTTCTTTGGTTTTATATTTTTTATTGTTTTTTGTTTTCTTGATGGTTTGGATAGTTTTAGTTGTGGTTTAGTGTGTGTGCTACTCTAGGTTTTGCTTGATGTTATAGTTGGTTGCTGCTGTAGTTTCTATAGCCGGTTCCTATCATCTGGGTTTATGCATTTTGCCTTTACTGAGTTCTATGCTTTTTTCTATTCTCTTTTGAACTTGATGTGGTTATATGATGCTCATCTTCTGCCTTCATTGGGTCTCATTTCCAGCAATTGATATTTTTTGTGTCTTGCCTTTTCTAGATGTGTTTAGGGTGGTTAATGAAAGGCTGCTATTACCTGTTGCTTACTGGTTTTTTGGTTGTATTTGGTTTACTGTTGTTTCGACTGTTCTAGGTATTCTATATATCATGGGTTGCCTAGATGTGAGGGGTGTTGTTGGGTTTATGAGTTTTTTTGGTTATGTGGCCCAGCTGATTGCTATCAACTATATCTGGTTGCTTCATGTCATGGCTAGACATATTGATTTGAATTCCCTTGAATCTTTTGCTTCAAGTCTGTGTGTTTATTTGTTCAACTATTGGGATGTCTATTTGGATTGGATTCATAACTCTATTTTCATGTTGCTTTATTATGAGCTTGTTTATTTTCTACAACTATTCAGTTCTTATTAGTTGGTATTATCTTACTACTTATGTTAAGATTATAATCCTCATTATATGCTATACTTTTGCTTATCCCAGCTACTTAATGGACTATTATAATTTTAGTTTTATCTATGATATGACTTTAATTTATAATATCATTCCATGTCTGTGCTTTTTGTTTCTTGTTTCTTACTTGGTTTTATAGAATCGAGTTTGTGTTGGTTTTATGGTTCCTAAAACTTTTTGCAGGAAGATGGAGCTTAAAGGCAACCAATTAATCTTTCTTCTTTTTTGGGTGTAAGTTTTTTGCCACCCTAGAATATACCTAGGTTTCATTGTACTTGTGCTTAGTAGGGACCTTGAGCTCGTAGTATCTATTTTGGCTTGTTTTATAGTTCTTTCAAGCAGTAGTGAGCTCGAGGTCTCTTTTAAGTATCTTGTAATTTTTATTTTAATTAACACTAGGCCCCTCTAAGGGTTTCCCAAAAAAAAAAAAAGAATAAACCCTTCATAAAAAAAGTTTAAAAAAAGATAAAAAAAATAAAAAATAAAAAATAAAAAAAAATTAGAAAAACAAGAATAAACCCTTCATAGAAAAATCTCTGTGGTGTGCGCTCTGGTGGTTTTGGTTTCCCTACGATCAATGAGCTTTCTTCTTCTATTTTCTTAAGGATTGTGGTAAGATCGCCTCTAGTCCTTGTTTGGTTCATCATCTTCCCAACCTAAACCTTCGGGTCTTCGGTATGGTTATTAGTTCGGTTACTCTTAGGGCAGGTTATGGCAGTCCCTGCCTGTAACAATCCCTGGGGGTCTTCTTTAAATAATGCGAATGTTAAGAAATAAGGGTTTTTTTTTTCAATAATTGGGGATGGTGGTGAAACTATTTACAGATTTTTTTAAAGATGTTTTAGCTAGTTCTTCTTCTTCAAAGGTTTCAAAATTTTCTTTTGTTCAATCATTATTTTATTGCATTCCGACTATTTTGAATTCTAATGAAGATGTGATCAAACTTGCTTCTCCTTTTCAATTTACACTTATTGAAAATTTTGTTGTTCTAAGACCAAACCGGAATTTCATTCATAGTTTTTTTTTGTAACATCAAGCTTTTTGGTTTATTCTCGATGGGGTTGATGGGCACTCATCAAGTAGCGACCCAACTATCCAATGATCTTGATTATAGTCGGGTTTTTTCGAGTAGATCGTATTACATTAATAATTGTCAAATGCAATTACTCAAATGGACCCCTTTTTTTATATAAAGGAAGAATCCCCTATGGTGCCTATTTGGATTTTGTTTCCAACTTTACATTTACATTTTTTTCTAATTTGCATGTCCTTCATGCATTGGGTTCCATTTTTGGTAGACCGTTACAAACTAACCAAGCTATGGCCCCTAGATAGCGGTCGTCTATTGCTCATGTGTTGGTTGAAATGGATATCTCCAAAAAGCATCTTAAAGAGATTTTTATTGGGTCAGAATCCTTTGGGTATTTGCAAAAGATTGAGTTTGGAAAAATTCTAGACTTTTGTAGTCATTGTAAGATTCATGGTCATTATAATACTAAGTGATTTATTTTGCGTCCTTCTCTAAAAAAACCTCAACCAACTGCAAATGGGCATGGGATTTTGCTAGAGTCTAATGTTGATGGTTCTAATGAACTTTTAGCTAATGGAGTTGTTGTGTCTGTTATTGACAACTCTAAATAGCTCGAGCATGAGTTTTTAGAGGTTCAAAACACTTTGGGTGGTAATGAAGGAGGGGAGAATGTGATCCTAAATGGGGAGGATCTTAACCTTGAGAAACTTGATGATATCAATAAGAATATTGAAGAATCTGCGCTTATTGGGTCTGTAGATCCATGGGTTGACAGTACTATTCATCAGTTTGTTACTATGGCACCATCTTTTCAACCTCATTTAGATAATTGTCATGTGTTGGATGATAAGGTTCGAGAGAAATCTCAAGATTTATGTGCCTTTATTCAAAGAATTTCTAATTTGTTTTAATCTATTGCTAGTTCTGCTAATATTTTAAGATCTTTGGGTAAGGCTTTTGATTTTTCCTATCCTATGAGGTCTGATGCTTGTGAGGAAGGAGAAACCATTCATATGGAGATTAACTTATATATCCATAAATATCCTAAAGATTCTTCTGTCCAAGTGGTGAATTCTGAATCATCTCCTAATAAAAATTGGGATAAATTGATAGATGAAGAAGGGTTCACTAAAGTTGGAAAAGGAAAAAATAAAAATAATAGAAACAACCCTCCCCCACCCATCGGTCTACTAGGGATCAAGCTTCTTTCTATAATATTAATGGTTAAAGCTCTGATTTGGAATGTAAGGGGTGTGGGTGGTGGTATTTCTAGAGATAGGGTGAAAAATTTGTGTAGAGTGCATAATATTACTCTTCTTATTCTTTTGGAACCTCTTTTTGTCGGCTCTAAATTAGCTAATAATATTAAGTTTCTTTGTTTTAATCAATTTATGGTAATTGCTCAAACAAAATTTGGATTTTCTGGAAAAATCTTGTCAGGGTGGACATTATTGAGAACTTTCATAGGTTGTTCATACTTACATTGCTCTTTTCCAATTTCAATGTTATGGTTCTTTTGTCTATGCTTCTTGTTCCCATAGGGTTAGAATCTTTAGGTTCTTTCATCTATGCTTATGGAGTCAGTTGAATTTATTTGCTAATGTAGTTAATTCTTCATGGATGGTTGGTGGGAATTTCAACATGATTACTAACATTGCTAAGACGATTCATTGTAAACCTTTTAAGTCTCAAGCTATGGAAGACTTCAATAATTTGATTATGGATTGCAATCTTCATGATATTGATTTTATTAGTAGTATGTTTACTAGGAATAGAACTACTATGTGGCTAAGACTAGATCCTATTTTGTTTAATGATTTATGGATTTCTGATTTTCCTCTTTCTTGTGTTGAGCATTTAAGTAGGACCCTTTTTTATCACTCTCCTCTCCTCCTAAGTTTTTATTTTCAGAGCCTACCATGCATGCTTCTTTTAAATTCCAAAACATATGGTTGCTCGATGAGTAATGTTATATTCTGGCTGACATTAATTGGAGTACGCCTTTACATCCTGAGAATAGCATTGTTGATATGAAAAGATTTTGGCTAAAAATTAAAAGAATAAAGAAGAAATTGGTTTGGTGGAATAAATGTGTATTCAAAAATCTTTTCTCCAATATTTGTTGAGGCTGAAGCTAATGTTTATACTCTTGATAATATTTATTTGGAGGATTCGTCTGCTAAAAATTTGGAACTTTTTAATAACGCTAAAATTTTATTATACCAACTTCCTCAAAAGGAAGATGCCTTTTGGAGACAAAAGACTTCTTACAATTTTCTTATAGAAGGAGGGGGCAGTGCGGGGGGGGGGGGGATCACCACATTTTTCCAAGGTATTGTCAATAAAAAAAGAGTTGTGAATCATATTTAAAAAATTATTAATCCTAATGGCTCTTTTTATAAGGATGATAATGTCATTTCTAGCTCTGGTGTGGACTATTTTAAGAATTTGTTTAACAAGAATTTTATTCCTGATCTGTTCATTAATTCTGATTTCATTCCTTCTTTAATTAATGAACATGACAACCAAATGCTTTCTCATATTCCTTCATATTCTAAAATTTTGGATACTCTTAAAGGGAGGAATTATGATTCTATGGATGGCCCAGATGGTTTTACTATTAAGTTTTTTCAAAAAAAAAAAAAGTGGAATATTCTTAAGGTGGATTTGGTGGATGCTGTGACCTTTTTAAAGGCATTCCTTACCCAATGTTTTTTTCTAATTCCTTTGTTGCTTTGATTCCTAAGATGGATGTTGTCAATTTTTGGGATGATTATAAGCCTATTAGCCTTTGCACTTTTTTTAACAAGCTTATTTCTAAAATCATTATGGGTATGCTGGCTAACATTCTTCCAAAAATTATCTCTCTTAATCAATCAAGTTTTCTTAAAGGGAGATCCATTTTTGATAATGTACTTCTAGCTCAGGAATCGATTCATGATCTTAATGCTCAAGTTAAATGGGGTAACATTATTTTTAATCAATACATTACAAAAGCTTATGATAACCTCAATTGGGAATTCGTGTATCACATTCTTTCTTTATATGGCTTTAATTCAAATTTCCTCAGACCTATCAAGTTAAATGGGGTAACATTATTTTTAATCAATACATTACCAAAGCTTATGATAACCTCAATTCGGAATTCGTGTATCACATTCTTTCTTTATATGGCTTTAATTCAAATTTCCTCAGACCTATCAAGCATAACATTGAGAATTGTTTCTTTTCATTTTTAATTAATGGTAAAAGTCATGGTTTCTTTAAGTCCACTCATGATATTAAACAAGGTGACACAATATCTCCTGCTTTGTTTATTATTATTGTGGAGTATTTGTCTAGGGTGCTTAATGATTTACATGGTAAACACCCTAATTTATTCTATCGTACTTTGCGAGGTTTTCTTATATCTCATCTAAGTTTTGTTGATGATTTTATTATCTTTCTAATGATTCTTAGAGAATGATTAAGTTGCTAAGCAAGTTTCTTGGTGATTTTCAAAATATTATTTGCTTGAGTATTAATACAAACAAGAGTTATTTTATTACTACTATGTTTATCTCTCAATGCAGAATTAATGCAATTCATAACAAAATTGGTTTTTCTCCTAGGATTCTTCCTATAAAGTATTCAGGTACTCCTCTTGTCCAAGGGAAGAAATGCTCTCAATTATTTGATGGTTTCTTTTCCTCTATCAGGGTAAAATTATCCTTATGGGCCTTTAGTTTTCTCTCTTTTGGAGGGACGTTGGTTTTAATCAAAAGTATTCTTCTTTCTTTACCTATTAATATTTTTCATATTATTCAACCTACTTTGAGCGTCCGTTATTAGATGGAGAGGCTTACCAACAAACTTTTTAGGGGGTACAACACGGATAAATCTAACACTCATTGGACCTCTTGGTCTAATTGATGTGGTGTTTTGGATGAAGGTAGGCTAGGTTATAAGAACATGGTGGATATGGATAATATGTTTTTCTTACAAGCTTTGGTTTTCTTTTAGATCTTTGAATAGTCTTTAGGCTAAGTATATAATGCGTAAGTATTATGGTTGTAAACATCCCCTCATATGACATTATAAAGGTCGTGATTCTCCTGTTTGAAAAAGATTTTGTTCCATTAAATGGGAGGCTGAAAAGTTGATTCAATTGCGGGGTGGGAGGGGGGGTTTGGGCAAGGTAATATATTTTTCTGACACGGTCAATAGATGGGGAGTTTTTGCATTGATAACTTTTTTAATACCCAGTCCACTGCTGCCATAAAAGTTAACTACTTCTTTAATAATAATGTTTGGAATGTGAACAAGATGAGGGATGTTTTTTGTGATAGTTTAGTTAACCAAATTATTAATATTCCTTTACATGGGGTGTAGGAGGATTCCATTATGTTTAATTTGTTACCTGATGGTAAGTTTGTTTGCAAGTTGGTTTGGGATTTGGTTAGGATTTCGCAAACCAAATCTCCTGTTTTCTCACCTATTTGGCACAACTGCATTCATTTATCTTATTTCATTCTTTCCTAATGTATTTTACATAATTTCATTCATCCCAATTTGCATTCTTTGGTTTATTGTGGAAGGAAATAAATGATTACAAGCATAACAATATTAGTATGAACTCCATGCACATTATCTTGAAAGATAAGGATAAAATTCTGCAACTTTTTTCTGTTAAGTGATTTCTAAGGATAGTTTCAAAAACTTTAACCATGTGGCCAGTAACTTTAGTATTAGGTTCCCTATGAATGGGTAAGTGGGGGATTCTTTTATTGTGAGATGGTTGAAACCCACTCTCCCTTATTTTAAACTTAATACGGGTAGGGTTGTCAATAACCGTTATGTTGGCTGTGGTGGGTTGATTATAAATCACAATGATAAGGTTATTTGTGCTTTTGTTGGTCCTCTTAATCATTGCTCAGCCATTTTTGCTATGTTTCATGCATGCAAATATGACTTAAATCTTCATTATTTATTGGGGATAAAGGATATTTGGTTAGAGGTTGATGCCAAGCTCATTATTCATTACATTGATAAGATTGAAATTAGTAATGCATATAATTTTTATCATGACATGTGAGCCACGGTTGCAATAGAAGCATGCTATAGAGATCCGATTAAAAACTATTCATGATCCAATCACCTTTCTACTAAAATGCTTTATAATGAAAATCTTTGAGAAGTTGTTGAGTAAAGCATCCAATCTCCAAGAGAAAGCTTCTCAACTTTTATTTCTAAAAGATCAATCTACTATAGAAGTGAAGAAGTTAAAGCCTCAAATGCTTCTCGAAAAGAAATCAGGATTAGTGTATGTAGTTGATAAAGGAAAGCGGCCGATGTAGATTTAGGTAAAGAATCCTAGTCGACCTCCTTAATATCATTGGTATAGTAAATCTCAGAGTGATCAATAGCTGAGATCTCAACTTTAACATACTCAAGAAGAAAATAGGCAGAGGTTTGAAGCACTTAAAAATAGGAACTATTCATTTAAGAGAGAAGCTATTAGGAAAATCTTTAAAATCATTTAAAGAAATCAAAATTCAAACTTCCTGGTCATAAAAAATCAAAAGTAGGCAAATCAGGGCAATCCAATTATTTTCCATATCATCGGATGATCAATCATGAGTTAGAAGATTGTATAACTTTCAAGGAATGTCTTGAATGGAGTATTAAAGATGGTTCAACAGTGATACCCAAGGAATATTTAGCTGATTCAAGTCAAGGATTCACTAAATATATAATTGGTGATCCTTTTGCACCCTCCTTTACTATAAAATCTAATGATAGGTGAGATGTTTCATTATCCCATTCCTCGAAAAGAATTCTTCATAAGATATATCATTCATCTTTTCAGGAATCTCTAGGAGCATTGAATCTCATCCGGGTTGATTTGGTAAGGGCAGAATAAGGTTTCGACTAAAGTGTCTAAAGAATTGTGAAGCTTCTACGATCTCAAGGAAGGAAGAGAAGAATAAAATTAAAGTTATATCTGATAAAAAGTTATTTCTACAAATGGATAGTCCAAATATCTTAAACTTTAATGATGTATGACTTTTATTTCATCCTGCCACTAAGAAAGTAATAAAAAGGATTTTGTGTTTGTCTTATTATTTCTGCTAATAAATATTTCGATCAAAATATAAATAATGAAGAAAATAATTCTCGAGAAACACTGATAAATAAATTAAGAACCTTTTAAATATTTGTCTGATAGTGATTCCCCTATTCTTAATGTTCAAGGTGATATTGTCAATATCAAATTTGAAATGTCTTATTTAGATAGTCTACTATAAGAGAATTCAAAAAAAATCGATGATTAAGAATTAAAGCAATCTGCTGCTTATTCTCTTGAAGAGGTAGTTGAATTCAACCTTCATAGAGGTAAAGTTCTGCCTCCTTAACCAATTCAAAATTAAAATGCAGTAAATCAAAATGTTCCAAAAGTAGATTATAATATTTTAGCACGTCTAAGAAAGTTACCTATAAAACTGTGTATTTATGATGCTTTGGTTATTTCCAATGAAATGAGAAAGGCTTTAATCAAAGCATTACTCAACCCAGAGATTTGTATGGATCAGCTAGCATCGACGCAATCAAAGAAGCGCTACATTTCAAGGAAGTTCTAGGAGTCGTATTTTAATATGAAGATTTGCTGCTGGAAACTGCTTATCATAATCATGATTTTTATATTTATGTGAATATTGAAAATTTCAAATTATCTCCTATTCTTGTTAATTTAAATGTATCTGTTAATATCATGACTCTTAGAACTCTAGCATACTTAAAAGTGGATACTCATAAACTCAGCTCCAACAAAATGATGTTGCGAGGATTCAATAAAAAATGTGAAAACGCTTTGGGTTCAATAACCCTTCTTTTAGAAGTAGAAACTTTAAAAACTGAAGCAAAATTCCATTTAATATATTTTGACTTCATTTAATGCTCTCTTGGGTAGATCCTGACTCCATGAATATAGAATGGTGTCCTCCACCTTGCATTTATTATCAAATGCTCTTATGAGGGGGTAAAGCACTATATTAAAGGTGATTTACAATCATTTTCAATTCATGAATTTGGCATATATGAAGATAGTTCATAATATATATCAAAAAAGTAGACTGTCTTCTCTAAAAATCTCAAATTGGCTAATGTAGAAGGTAAAAAAAATAAAGAAAAAGAAAAGCATTCCGATCTCAAGCATGATGTTCGCTGGTCATCTGCTCCTTCACAAAGAGGTGGTATAATGGCTCAACGATCTAGAAGAAGAATTCAAGGATAGTAAAATCAAAAATTAGAAGAAAATAAAAAATAATATATGCAAATAAAGGTGCCTGTAATACATATTAATTTGGAATCCACTTCGGAGGATGAATCCTATGTAATTGAGAAAAACCCACAAGCTGTAGAATATAGGAAATATATAGGACAACCAAAGTTTGGAATTTTATAGATTGATAGCAATAAGGATAGGGTCTAAATTGGTAGAGAAGATAATTTAAATATATCTACCATGGAGAGATTAAAGGAGTATATGAAAAATATTACCTTAATCCCACTATCCCAGACTGATATAAAAAGATTAGAGGTGACAGCCTCTCTTCCTTTAACCCAAATTCCAAAGCTAATACTTTTGTAACTCCACCAGCAAAACCACAGAAATTGATGTAATCCTCAATGGTCCATTTATGGATCAGATAGTATAACTTCCTTTTTATCGGTACTCAAACTGTGTAAATAAGTTTGCTAAGCAAGATTTCATACCATCAAATTGGACTAGAGGTGAAGCTCAATAATTCAAACACTTACGAAATACAAAATATCATAAATATACATCATGATAAGGTGTTGGCTTTGTTACTTTACGCTTCTTTGATGAAGACAACTATTGCTTAGTCATATCAAATAATATAAAGTCTGATAGTCTCTTTTTAGCAAAAGTTAAAACTTTTAATGAAATCTATTTAGAAACTTCAAATGATCTAGATGACTCCCAAGTTAGGGATGCAACTCCAAAACATGAAGAGGAGATTAAATCTATGATTGATTATCTAAAAGAATTAAATATGGATAGTGAAGAAGACCCTTGATCGATTTTCATAAGCTCTTTATTTAATGAGGATGAGGTGAATAAAATGATCGAGCTTTTATCATAATTTAATGACTGTTTTACTTGGAGTTATGAAGAAATGTCTGGATTATCTGTAGACATAGCAGTTCACGAGTTAGAGATTCAATTAGATATGGTTCCAATCAAATAAGCACCTCAACGGATGTGACTCGATATTGAATAATAATTAGTAATTGAAGTTACTAAGCAAGCTAGACTCCCCAAAAAAAAGAAAAAAAAATTAATAATTGAAGTCAAGAAATTAATCAACACTAACTTTATCAGAGAAGAGAAATATTTAACCTGATTTGCTAGTATCATCTAGGTTAAGAAAAAACACAATTAGATTTGTGTCTACATCATCTTTAGATATTTGAATAAGGCTCATCCTAAAGGTGGGTTTTCGCTTCCAATACCATAACTCAAGGTTGATATTGTTTCCTCGCATGTGATATTTTCCATTATGGATGACTCATTTGAATATAATTAAATCATGATGACTCCTGAAGATGAAATATATACAACATTTAGAACATCAATAGGGGTCTATTACTACAAAGTCATACCATTTAGATTAAAGAAAACAAAAGCAACCTACCAGCAAGCAATGATAAGGATTTTAGACAAACTTATCCACCATCAGGTGGAATGGTATGTCAATGATCTAGTCATTAAAAATTTTGAAAGAGATGATCATTTATATGACTTGAGAATTATTTTCAAAGATTACATCAATATAAATTAAAAATGAATCCTCTGAAGTGTGCATTTAGTGTCACTTCACAAAAAATTTTGGGTTTCATGGTTCAACATCACAAAATTGAGTTTAATCTAGATAAAATCAAAGTAATATTAGAAATGCCCCACTTAAAAGTCTTACCCAATTGAGATCTTTTCAAGGTTAATTAGCCTACTTTAGGAGATTTATATCAAACCTTTCAACTAGCTGCCATCCATTTGAAGCTCTATGCAAAAAGCATGATATCTGTGGGATGAAAATTGTCAGAAATCCTTCAACAACATAAAGAAGTATCTAATAAATCCTTCATTCTTGGTTGTTCCCACTCTGGGGAAACCATTAATTCTTTATATAGTAGCTTTGAGTGAATCTCTTAGAGCCTTGTTAGGAAAGGTTAACAAGAAAGGGAAAGAGAATACACTTTATTATTTGAGTAAGCATTTACATCAAACTAAAGTAAATTATCCTCCAATTGAGAAATATTATTTAGCTTTGATCTTTATCACTTAGAAGTTGAGACACTTTATGCTTTCTCATAAGGTAAATATGATATCTAGAGTAAATTTGATGCAATATCTAATGACCCGTCTGATGTTATAAGGGATTTTAGCATGATGGTTGATGATTCTATCACAGTTTATAATTACATCATTCCCCTACGTGCTGTGAAAGGGCAAGCTGTTGCTGACTTTTTAGTAGCTCATCCAGTCCCACATGATTGTACGATAAATGATGAACAACTAGATAAACAAATCATGAAACTAGTATTAAATGAAAAATCTACCTATAAATTTTATTTTGATGGTGCTGCTTTCAATTAATAAGGAGCATCTGATGACACTTTCCCAGGGAAAGTTGAATTGGCATGGTGTTCATCACACCAGATAAAGGTTTAATGTATTATTCCTGCCACATATCAGAACTTTGTATGAACAATGAAGCTAGGTACAAGGCACAAAATAAACGAATTGGAGTTGACAATAGTAAATGAAATTTAAGAGATCAAAATCTTATGATATTCTCAACTGGTGATCAAACAAATAGCTATAATTTATAAACTATTAAATGAAAGTTTGATTCCCTATCAACACTATATGATGCATCTTCTTAATCAAATTCTAAATGTAACTTTATATATGATTCCTCGTAAAAAGAATTCTGTAGTGGATGCCTTAGCAAAACTAGCTAAAGCTCTAGCTTGACCTAAAAGAGATTCAATTTTGGCAGAAATACAAGGTCACAATACTTTGTCTCCCATAGACTTTGAATACATCAACAGACAATACACACCTAAGGTAAAAATTGTTTTGGTGGTAGGTGATGAAATAGTATATTAGAGAAAACCTTTCATTGAATACATGTGAGAAAACAAGCTCCCTCACAATAGATTGATACCTGATTAAATCAAAAGATGATCCATGTCTTACTTTAATCAATAACACCCTATGTAGAAGATTATTCGATTAGATATTGCTACGAGATTTAAGTAAATCAAAAGTGCAGAAGATAATAGAAGAAGTATATATCGATTTGTGTGGTGCACTTCAATCCAAACCAAAGATAAAAATGAAAATCAAATGAATGAGATACTATTGGTCGTCAATGATAGATAATTGTATGAATGTTGCACGTCACTATCATCAATGCCAAGTGCATGGTATAGTTCTACATCAACCACCAAATGTTTTACATCTAATGATTATTTCATGGCCTTTAAAGAGTTTGGGCACAAATATTATTGATCTGACATCTTTCAGAGGTCATAGATTCATATTAGTTGTTATAGATTACTTCTCAAAATAAGTAGAAGCAGTTTCGTTGAGAGAAGTTAAAGCTCATCATGTTCTAAACTTTTTCAAAAATCATTTCATATATCAATTCAGTTTTCCTTATTGGATCATATCGAACATCAATCCATCATTTAGAAGTACTAAAATAAAAAAAATTTGCTAGACAGCACAAAATTGATTGGAGATACTGAAGAATTTATTACCCTAATACAAATAGATTGGATAAGATCTTCAATAAAACTCTAATTCAAATCTTAAAGTAAACCTTAGATGATAATAAGCATCAATGGCATGAAAACTTAGTTGAAGCTTTATGGGCATATCAAACCACATATAGAATTCCAACTCAATCTACACCATATGCTTTAGTCGCAAAAGTTGTTATCTCTTTGGATGTACAATTACCTTCACTCTAAATTGCAGTAAACTATAACATAACTTTAGAATAGAATGCCAAACTTTAATTAAAAGAGCTCAAAGGTTTAAAAGAGACACAATTACAAGCTAAATAAAATCTCAAGTTATATAAAGCCAAGATGATTCAAGCTCATGACCAATTGGTTCATCCAAGAACATTCTAGCTAGGAGACTTCATTTTAGTTCTACGAAGGCCTATCTTAACAAATTGAAAGATAAGTGAAAATTTTGAACCAATGTGGGAAGGTCTATTCGTAGTCGAGAAAGTTTACCTTAGAGGTTCTTATTAGTTAGTTGATTATAAAGGATATCATCCTATGTTACCTATCAATGGATGATAACTGAAGAAGTATTATAATGGTTAATATACTAAAAGAGACTTTTACTAAAAATAATGTATTGAAGTAGGGGTTATTTTATCTTCCAATCATATTCTCATTCTCTAGCACTTCCACATTAGGATCACAAGAAGGATTAAATAGACTCTCCTTTATAGGCATAGGAAATCCTAAGGTTGTACTATCTCAAAGATTATCCAATTTCCTAGTCATAGCCACTACCAGGGCAGTCAAAATAGGAAGGGCATCAAACTCATACACATTGGCTACTCTCTTAAGATTCATCATATTAGAAGGACACTATAAGTTGTTTATTGATATTTCTTCTATCAAGACATAATCCTCTTTAAAAGGGATGTCGCTGTCGCATCAATTATAGACCTAAGGGATCCTTTACGTCTATTATAGAAGGTGTGTATCACCAACCAATTAGGAAAGGTATGGTGAGAGTGCATTCCAAGCATCTTCTTAAATCTTTCTCAACTCTGATAAATTGACACTCCATCAAACTGAAAATATACGGTAATATCATTTATAAGCCTGACTATTTTTTAAGGTGGAAAGTATTTGTTAGAAACATATGGGCCAATTCATATCAAGTGGTTATAGAGTCTGGGGGCTGGGGGCATGAAATTCAACCACATCTTTGCTTTCTCCTTTAGAGAAAAAGCAAAAAAAATTAAGTTTAATAGTGTCATCGCTAACTCTAATGTACATGAATGTTGTGTAGATATCCATGAAACTAGCTAGATATAAGTTGGGATCCTCGACAAGATTTCCCTCAAATTAGGAATTCCGAACCATTTGGATGATTAGAGGTTTCAACAAACAAATTGTTAGCTTGGATGGTTGGTTAGTTGATACTCTGGCGAATTTCCTCTACCAAGGGATTGAAATAGTCCCTAAGTGGTCTGGATTAGTCCTCATCTAGGTTCGATTCGGCCATTTCTAATGCTAAAATCTTTTTAATTTTTTGAACTTTTGTAAGGGACATTTATATCTCTAAGTAAAACACTGAGGGTCCCTTACTGGATATACTATGCATGCACAAACAAACACACAAATGATGAAATGCAAATAAAAGAAAATTAAAAAAAGAATTCTAAAAATGAAATAAGTACACAAGTTATAGGATAATAATGTAACTAATCAATAAAAAATTAAACACATACAAGATTAAAAATGCTACTTTTAAAAAAATATATAGGAATAATAAATAGTTAATACAATGGCGCCAAAAATTTAATGGCAACATGCAACATGTGCGTGGCACACAGCTGGTTTAATTACGTAAGTGCACATGTCGATTAAGTAATAAAAATGAATGAGAGGGTTGTTAGTCCCACAAGGAAATATGTATCCCTAAGAATCCACCTAGTATTGTCTACTCAAGTAACACGATTATCCTACTAAGTTTATTTGAAGGTAAGGTTCTACAAACTACTAAAAATACTAAAAAGATAAAGAACTCGAAATAAAAGATGTTTTGGAATCATGATAATGAATGTTACAGCATTTTCTTAATTAGTATCATCTAAGTTTGTTGTGAATTCAAATCATATACATACTTAGATCACCATCGTATTGCAATCCAGGATCCCTAGTATCTGATTTTGATGATGACAAATAATATTGACTGGATTACTATACTCTTCCTTGAAAAATATAGATGTTATTTTTTGTCTGTGAGCACTAACATTTCATGTAAGATACACGCCACTCAAGACTGCTGGAGACTCAAGACTGGGTAGAATATGTTGTAAAAGAATTTGTATTTTGTATTTTTTTTATTTTTTATTTTTTATTTTTTGAGTCTACCACAAAAGAGTGTATGCAAATTGGGTGACCATGCACACACACATAGAGGGAGAGTTTCTTTTTTAAGATAAATTTTTTTTTAAAGACAATCATACTATACAATTTTTAATCATAATGTACGATCTGTCATCAACCCTTAGGCTTAATGGCTAATTTTGATAATTACTTTGTGAACTAATCATAATGTACGATTATGATCATACTGTACGATTTGTTTCCATCTAAGAACCCTATCCGCCAACATAATTTAGGTAAGATTTAGAATTTGATCTTTGAACTAATCGTACTGTATAATTATTTGAAATCTTGCCAAAATTATCCATCGTAATCAGGCAATTAAATCGTGGTTTATTTATGACTGACATTCATACTGTACAATATACGTCGTACTGTACGAACTACAAAGATGAAATTTGGTCGTCCCAAAGATCATACCATATGAAACCATAATTTTTTTAACTATTCATCACGGATGATATTCATATCAAACAGGACGATGGGCTCGAATTGAACTATTCATACTGTATGAACTGTACAGTGTGGGATGAATTATAGAGATGATTTTCGGTCGTCCCATAAGTCATCACGTACGAACAGTGAAAAATAAAATGATCGTCCAGTACGATCTCCAGATCGTACTATACGATGTGCTTAAATTAGTGAACTATTCATCTCCCTTCATACTGGACGGAACTGATTTTGAACTGATCATACTATACAATATTAGATCGTACTGTACAAACAGTGATAGCTGAATTGAATGATTAGGGTTTCCTGAAGCCTAATATAAAAATAAGTTTTTCTTATTCTTTGAGGAGTGTGTGAAAGAGAGGAACGTGATAACTGAAGGAAATCTTGAGAGGGAGCTTTTGAAGAAAACTAGGGTTTGTGAGAGGAAGGAGAAGGTGAGCTTGAGCATAAAGGAGAAGGTGAGCTTGAAGAAATTACACGGTTGCTCCAAGCTAGCTGCACACTTGCTCCTCCTGTGGCCTTAGCGAGTCTTGTTGGAGCTCTCTAGGGAGAGAAGCTTCTAAGTCAAAGTTCATCGAGGTTCTCTACCTTCTCTAATAGGGAGAAAAAGGAGAAGGTCAGCTGCCATCATCAGAAGGGTGACATAGCATCTGGCACTCCGCCACACCGGGGAAGGTGAAAGTAAGTTTTGTAAAGGCTTCTCCATCTTTTTGTAGGAGCAGAATGAGAGTCAACTTTTAATAGTGCAACTCTCGGAGTAGAGGACTCTGGGGAGTGGATGTAGGTCGAGGTTGACCGAACCACTATAAAAATTTTTGGTATACTTTTTCCATTTTCTACATTTTACTTTTCTCGCATTTAAATTTTTGCTATTACTGCTTGGTAAAGTTTGATTTTGATATTACATTATGAGATTTTAAAATTTTACCACCATTATTGCAATTGTGAATGAATCATTAACTTCCGTATTTGATTAGTTAAATCATCCTTTTTAAAAAAATTAAAAAAACCCTTTAAAAATTAGAACTGTTGTTTATGATTTCTTTTTAAAATACCAATTAACCACCACCACCACCCCCCCCCCCCCCCTCCCCCCCATCTTAGCGCATCTTGTACTTTCATGTCGAGCTTGTAAGGGTGTAAAGTAAGGCTCTCACTTCACTATAGTGATTTTATCTCCATAGACTCTAGAATCATGTTCATTCTATGTCTAGGTATGAAAGTTTTCTATCTCAACTCTCTTATTTATTCCAACATTCCTCCATCGAGACAATGAATCACATAAGATTTTAATTTCAGATATGATCATTGTATGAATTAAATGAATTACGAGAGTTATTGAGAACAATCATAAACAATTTCATATGCAAGAGTCTACATTATGAATAATATACATCATTCACATCATAAGCCAAAAATAAAGATTTGTAGTGAGCCATAGAAGTTAACTTACACAAAACATATTTCCTTAACAAAAAAATAAAAGATACAAGAGTTAAGTGGAGTAAATATTACTCTGATAAGCGTTTAGAAGCAATTCCAAACAATAGATGCTCCCTGGATCAATTTTCATTAAGCATGTTTACTCTCCACTCTAAATTCCCACTCATTTTACTGTCTTGAAAAATAAACAGATGACCAGCTCTCAATAAAATGTAAAGAAAATTATTTATATTAAGCACAAAAACTGAGACATGCACAGCGGTGCTATAGAGATGGGTGTCATGATGTTACAACAGTGCTTGATTCTGTTGTGGCATTGGGCCGAATCAGCGCGACGCTTCCATAAATAACTGCTCTAACTCTTGAGTCGCAACGTTGAGGGCCAATTAGCACCGCGATGCCACTATAGTGCTACAATGTTGAACTAGAACTTACGCTGCGAAACTCTTAGCGCTAAGGCGCTCAGGACGTTGGTGCTAGCGCTTTGCCAAATTACATAACTCAGACTGCCTTGACGCTCTAAATTAAGATGTTGTGGTGCTGTGACGCTGCACCTCCCAAAGGATCGACCCCTTGGTTTTGTAAAATTCTTGAAGTCAGTTTTCCTGGGCACTCCAAAAGTGGCATGGGGGCTTTAATAGCATTGGGCGACAAGTGTCTTGGCATTACGGCGCTCAAACAAATTTTTAATTTCAAGCTTTTTTGCCTCAAAATTCCTAAATAACAACTAAAACAAGGATTTTGACAGAAATATATGTACAAAATAATAACATTATATTCACTTAACAATGCCTAACTTCACTTATTTCTTTTTTTTTTTTAATTGCAAATGGCATTAATAAAAAAAACTATTACAAACTAATAAAAGGAAGACCGCCTATCCCATTTCTTCTTTAACAAGCTAAACAAAGAAGACGGAATATTACTAAATGAAAAACTATCAACAAAAAAACTACCATCTAAAGCCAAAGTAGCACATAAATTGGCTACTTTATTACATTCTCTAGAAGTAGAATGAAAAACAACTTTATTGAAATCATTTAAAAAAAATATCTCCTTCGCCAAAAAACTATCTTGTTGCCATCTTGAATTCTTCATAGAATATTGTAGGAACTTGATGATATTGAAATCATCTCCTTCAACTATAACTCCCTTTCTTTCAAACATCCAGCTTTGAATATATTCACGAATAGCAAAAACTGCCTCCAATTCAAGTTTAGATACATCCCAATGAGTTCTTTTCTTTCCAAATGCAAGAAGAAGCCTCCCTTTATGATCTCTAATTACACCCCCAATACCTACAAGATTAGATTCCAAAACTGAAGAATCAACATTTATTTTAATCCAATCTAGAGCTGGGGGGTGCCAAACATTTTCAAACTCCAAATGGAGATTAGCATCCCACTCTTCTAGTAATGGATAACTTGATGGCTTCATAGATGTAGATAATACATTTGCTGCTACTACCGAGATTGAAAGGGTAGAATTACCATGTTTCACGTCATTTCTACATTTCCAAGAGAAAAAAACTGTTGTACAATAAACTTTCACAATATTCAGATATTGTTTTGATAATCTTTTAAGTTCATACAAACAGCTGCCAATGATTGAAAATTTGGAATTTGGAATCCCCATTCTCTCAGTTTGAGTATAATATTAATAAGATATTTACATGTACCTGAAATATGAGCATAAGTTTCTACCTCTTGACACCCTCTAGTGCAAAATCATTATGAATAAGCTTTCTAAATTTAAGAAATTCATTAGATGGAATGGAGTTCTTACTTAATCTCCACTAGAATATTTCAACTCTCGGTTTGAGCTTGAGTTTTCTGAGCCAATTTGAAAAACTGAAGTCTTCATCTTCATAACTATATCTCACCACTTCTTCATATGCTAAAGTAGAAATAGATCTTCTCGAATGCTGAAACAAAGCTTCCAATTTATCCTCCTCACAATCTGGATATATTGGAACTTGCATAATCAAAGAAAAAAGATCCTGATGCAAAAACTTCTCAAGTTCCTGAACATTCCAGTTGCCATCAGGTAGAATAAATTGCTGAAGAAAAACACCATTTAAACCAACACAATCTGCAAATGTTGGCCAAATATTAAGGCTATTATCCAATAGCCAAATATCATTTAAGGCATTAACTTTGTTTCCATTTGCCACTTTCCATCTAACAATAGGTTTGAGGTATTTGGCTCCATCCAACAGAATATGCCAAGCCGTTGATGATCCCCTTTTTTAATTCACCATTCCATATATTATTAGCATACTTAGAAATAATGTTCCTATGAAGTAAACAAGATGGATTTTGAATGAATCTATAAACAAATCTTGCTCTAAGCAGACCCACTTTGTGAGCAGCCGAATGTAATCCCATACCTCCATATTTTTTTGGTTTACAGAGCTCCTTCCCTGATACATAATGTAAACCTTGTCTTTCATTGTCTTTGTGCCAAATAAAATTCCAACAAAACTTGTCCAAGTCATTTAATAAACCCTTGGGAACCAAAGAATGTGTTGACAAGAAAATAGGCAAGGATAAAAAAGATGATTTTATAAGAAGAATCCTTCCTACAATAGATAAAAAACCCCTTTCCCCAAGTATTTAATCTTTCCAAAGCATGATCTACAATGATTTGAAAATCAGCTATAATCATTCTTCTTAAGACAATTTTAATTCCCAAGTAGTTCATTTCTTTGACCACTTTGAAACCCAATTTTTTGGTTATTTTCTTCTTCCTTCTAGTATCAACAGCCTTGCCAAACATAATTTGAGACTTGCTTTTATTTACCTTTTGTCCTGTCCATCCACAAAAATCAGCAACAATGTCTTTCATGACTTGAGCTAATCTTGGAGAAGCTAGAGCAAATAACAACACACCATCTACATATAACAGATGTGTAATCTTTTTCAGATCTTGGTGCAATCTAGATACCCAACCCTTCACCTTTTTGGTTATAGCATTTGATAAAAGTTGTGAGCACATAATGAAAAGATATGGTGATAAAGGACACCCTTGCCGAAACCCACACTTAGCTTCTATTCATTTAGAATTTTCCCATTTATAAGAATAGAAAATTTGACATTCACAATACATTCCATAATAAACTTGGAGAACTTGGAAGGAAACCCAAACCATTTTAAAACTTAATCCAATGCTGGCCACCCCATGCTATCATATGCATGCTCCATATCCATCTTTACTGCCAACAACCCTTTCTTATTATTAGAAAATTTGAACTTATTAAAAATTTCATGAGCCAATAAGCAATTATCAGAGATAGATCTACCCGGAATAAAAGCCACTTGATCTTCAGTAATAATCTTAGGAAGACATACTTTCAATCTATTCAAGATCATTCTCGCAGCAATCTTATAAATAGTTTGACAAAGACTTATAGGTCTAAAATTTGATGGCGATAACGAATTTCTAATTTTTAGAATTAGAACAATCAATGTATCTTTCCTATCAGCATGCATAAAACCAGTTTTGAAAAAACTATCAATAGCTTTCCAAGTGACCTCTTTCACAATGTTCCAATAAAACTTAAAGAAAGAAGATGTAATATCATCCAAACTAGGAGATTTGTTATTACCTTGCTAGAAGACAGCAACAGTAAACTCATCCTGAGAGAAATCTGCATTTAGCAATTCAATTTCAAAAGTAGAAATCCTTTGTCCAGCATTAATCACAGGCCAATCTGTCAATTTATAGGTTCTATAGTACCATTTATTCTCAAAAAATTTAAAGAAAATTGATTCAGTCAGCTCATTGTCTTCCACCAAATTATTGTCTTCAACTTTAATTTGTCTTATCAATTTTCCATTTCTTCTTGCAGAAGCAAAATCATGAAAAATTTTGAATTGATATCACCTTCCTCATTCCAACGAACCTTTGACTCTGACTCCACCATGTTGATAGTCTTGCTAATGTGGCATTGAGTTCATGAACTTTACTCCGAAGCAATTTTAACTTCTCAGGATTTAGTCCATCGTTAGAAGATTCCTCCAATTACAACTCCATAATATCCTTTTTTAATTCTTCCTTGAGAGAGCACAAACATTTGACTTTATTCTTATTCCAATAATACAAAGCCTTCAACGTTCTTCGTAATTTCCTTTGCAAAATATCAGCATCATTTCCATAATCAGATTTCCTCCAAGACTTAAGAACAATACTCCAAGCCGTTGGATATGAATTCCAAATATCTTTAAATCTAATAATTTTGGACTAGTTATGAGGAACATCACAAATTTTGAATACAATCAGACAAAGATCTGAAGCAACCCTTGCAAGATGCCTGATGGCCGACAATGGAACCAATTGTAATGCAGCTGAATTCAAAAGACACATGTCAAGCCTTTCCTAAATTCTAGCAGCTTCCTTATTATTACACCAAGTATACCTTGGTCCAATAATACCTACATCATGAAAATTATTATTAGCCATAAAAAACTTCATTTCCTTAGGCCCTTGGGAAAAAATGAACCTCTTGCCACCCCTCATATCTTCCTTGGATAAAATACAATTAAAATCCCCACTCACAATAAAAGGAATACTACCCAAAATAAGCCTATCAAGACTATACCATAACCTCCTTCTCACATGTAAATCCTTATTCCCATACATTATTGCAACATTCCAACAACCCTTGTTAGAAGTATGAAGAACTCCAAACAACAATTGAGAAGAATGCTCAACAACATTAAATACCACAACATTCCTATTCCATAAAACAAGAATTCCTCCTGAAGTACCTTCCGTATGATGATGGAAAAAATCCCAATCATTCCCAATAACTCTATTAATATCACTCCTATCAATACTAGAAAGCTTGGTTTCAATTAAACCTATAAAAAAAACATCATGATCTCTCATAATCTCTATATAGAGAAGCTTTCCTTTTTTAGCTCCTCTACAATTCCAAAAAACAAAAGAAGACATCATTTACCCAAAAGGAAAGCGTCCCACTTATCTTACTAAAAAACTCATCTCCCCTTCTCTTCCTACGAACCTCTTCTATAGGTCCCAAGAACTTTAGTTCATTATTGAGTTTGTGTTATTCATGACTAGTTATATTTTAAATTAAAAATAAAATTTGAGAAGGCATAAATTTGGAGGGAGTTGTGCAAACCCACATATTTCCCAATGTTTTTATGCATAACTAAAATATTTGTCATTATCAGGAGATTGTTAACCCCATAAGCCTATAACAGCACCATAATATTCTGATGATTATAAATATAATTTGGTTAATGAACTTTACTAACATTTCTTCTTGCAGGTATGGGTATTAGCATTACAGACACATTTTAGAAGAATAAATTCAAATGTTCACCACACTCAAAGAGAACATATAAGATTTTGAAAAAGCGTGTAGCTTAAGATTACAAGGCTAGGCTAGCTCAAAAAATATAGTAATTCAAGAAACTATGCAACTCAGGAAGATCAAGATAGCAAGAAAAAATATTGGCTATAATTACTTATGTGAAACATATATTGTATGTGTATATTTTAATTAATTCAAATTTGAGCTTATGGCACTTTATAATAAACATCTTATGATATTATGGGTTCTCTAAGTTAATCTAATTAAGTAGCTAAGATTAAGAGCTTATCAGTACGAGTCAATTTAATTAATGGTATTGCATAATGTGAATGATATTAAACGAACGATCAATAGGTACTTTATTTACCTACACATATTTAAGGTTTTTGACAAATGTAAATAATATAAACTATTTTTATGTGCAACAGTGATAACCAACTAGAAAATATAGAGGAGAGTTTTTTTTTTCTTCAGAGAATCTTTGAGCCTTCATTAGCAAAACCCTATATTTCTATATTTTGATATCATTTGGAAATCTCTATATTTTGATATCACAATTATACAATGATATCGTTAAGCCACACATGATGAAAATTTTGATTCACCTAATAAATGATTAAATGATTTATAAAATTCCTGAAATGGAGCATGTCGCTAGTGTTATTAATGTTAAAGAGAATGAACAATTTCGATATAGCATGTGAAGGTCATAATTTCAAAATATGACTGAGAAAAATGATTATCCTCCTCTTCAGAGAAGAAAAAATCATCCATTCATCCTATATAATAGTTCTAGTGGGGGATTGCAATTTTGAATAATCAAGTCATTAATAAGAGTACACATTTTATATATTTTGGGTCTATTGTTCAGAGTGATAGTGAAATAGATGGAGATATTATTAGTAGAATTCAAATTGGATGGTTGAAGTGGAGGAATGCATTGGGCTTATTGTGTGATAGCTCAAACTTAAGGGAAAATTCTATAAGAAGGTGGTTAGACCTGCAATCCTTTATGGTGCAGAATTTTGGCAATTAAAAGAGAAGCATAATATTAAGTTAAGTGTTGCACAGTTAAGGATGCTCAGGTGGTTGAGTGGCATTATTTTTAGAGACAGGATACGAAATGAGCATATATATGAAAAGGTTGGAGTAGCATCAATGGAAGATAAGATTAGAGAGAGTTGTTTTAGATGGTTTGATGACATAAAACGGCGGCCTTCCGGTGACTTGGTTAGAAAAGTAGATGCATTAGATTTGATTTATGTTAAGAAAGGTAGAGATAGACCTAAAAAAATTTGGTTAGAAAATACTAAAAATGACCTTTCTTTATTGGATTTAAATAAAAATTTAACTTTAACATGGCACAACGGAGAAAAAGGTTTCATGTGACTTATATATATATATTCTTTTTCCCAAACTCCTACCAGCAAGTGGTGTGCAAGGAGGTTATCTCTGAAAGTATCTAACTAGCTAGACTAAAATATGACCAATCCGCATATTGTGAGAACTCTGACCTTTACTCTCTTTATGGTTTATTGTTATCTCACTCTTCCTTCAATAAATGGAGGAATAGAATATATATTTTTATATGAAAATATTTCACTATCAATATAACTACCTTACGATGGCATTATCTTAAGTTCAAGAATAACTTTAGAATTATTCGGTAATCTAATTTCATCAATTTAATGATTGTTTGATCGTAGAATGATTTTGTTAAAAATGGATGAATTGTAACGGCACTCAGTAAAAAAATATTTATTTAATCTATATATATATATATATAATCAAAGATAATGAAATTGTTTTAAATATCATATTATACATTGTTCAACTTTCCCTTTCATTTTAGCACGGTTGAGCACTTCAGCAATATTAACTAACACATCTCACTATTTAGATCAGTCGTTCGGATGTTAAATTGCATTTTCTGCACGGCCAAATCTTCTTCAAATTTTAGGAAAATGACTCTTATTTGTCATGGTGTAAATTAGGAGTAACCAAATGTTATATTATCTCTCTCTCTCTCTCTCTCTCTCTCTCTCTCTCTCTCTCTCTCTCTCTCTCTCTATATATATATATATATATATATATATATATATATATATATATATATATCACTATCAAAAAAATTAAAACCGCTAGACACCTGTTGTGATTACAATGCGTTGCTTCGACATTCTGCGGTGATTTCAGGATAGGTGGAGTAGAAATACGAAGTGTAGAATTTTGTAGCGGTTTAAACCGCCACAATGTTACAGAAAAGATATTGAAATCCTTTCATACAACACTTTTTAATTCAGAACATTTCAACATAACTCCATCCACCCTAATTTTAGTGCATATTTTCCCTCTTTTTTATGTGCCTAAATCACTTAAAGTCTTAACTTTGACTTAATATCATTCATATATGCAATCTCAATTTCCCACTACTAAAATAATTTCTTTCTTTATCCTTGCTAAGTTTCTTATTATACTTTTCAAAGACCTAATATATTAGAACCACAAATTTGTTCATGAAACATGCAACCGGAAAATACAGTTATTGCGCATCTTCTGTATGGCTTTTCAAGGCCATAGGCAATGCGGTTATATCTCTGAGGGACTAAGGATGGTTTCATTGCGTAAATCATAGCACAAAATTACTAAACAAAGCCAAAGCAATAAGGACATTTTCATGGCCAGAATATATCCATGCAAACTAGAATGAAATGCACAATGAAAATACAAGAAGCTATAATAAATAGGTTTCCAACACAATCTAAGCAAGAGATTATCACTTTTAATTTAAAAACTGCAAATACAAAAAACTATGATAAATAGGTTGCCAACACATAATCTATGCAAAAGATGGTCACTTCTAAGGCAAAAACCGCATACCCCCTTCATTTTAAACAATAATTCAATAGTCAACAAAATTTGAAATTACATAACAGAAAGAAAAGGAATATATAATTTCAATAACAGAAACATTCACTCAATAAGAAGTAACTGCCCCTTTCAAAAGGACTAATTGATGTAGCATAACATTTGTAGTCGCCCTTCCTTTTGATCTTCTTAGGTTTACTATAATGAACTCTTTTAACTTTCTCGTTTTTATTAAATCTTCCATGAAGCTTTGAAGGTATCTACCCTCCTTCGCATCATGCCCTTAGTCCTTCTGAAATGCATAAAATTTTGATGTGTCCTTGGCATGGGCACCCACCTTCGTTGGAAGAACATGTTATGAATAACCTCCACCAACTCAACTATAAATATACGCACAGGAGTGATGGTCAGATATTAGTAAGTGGGGTGAGCCCCCTCATCTCTTTATGTGCAAGCAACGCATGGTGCTTTATTCATGTGGCAGGCAATCCCGAGATTCTTAACGATTTTGCCAAGAAGTGAACCCTTTGCTAGCAATAATGGCATCAGTTCTACTGCACGCGCTGCCACCATGCAGCTTTATGGACCCTTAGGTGGCTTCTATTATGCCTATGATTTTGGTGCCAGTCAACCTTGCCACTAGTTAATTAGGGCCAATGATCAAGAAAGACTCGACCATGTTATTATTTTCTTTCGTGCTAACATGGTTTTTGATAAATTTAAACAACTCAGCCAATGTTCACAGTTACTGCGGTTTACGAGCATACTTGAATGGTTATTCCTACAATCCCTTAGTTAATGCAGCCTATGCAAATTGCAACTCCACGTTTTTTATCTCCAGCATTTTCCTCTAGAATCTGACAATGAAGCTTCTCAATGACTTGCCGAGCTCCTATCTCATTTGAAAAAGCTTACAAGCTCTTGAGTGGCACCTAGGCATTTACGTGTGATGAACATCCTCTTGAACCCAAAGAAAAATGTGATAATGCCCAATGGTAGGTAGGAAACCAACCAAAGGGCGGACTCTTTGAATGTGGTGAAGAATAATCGACACCTCAGCTCATCATTGGCATCAATCAATGATGCTGCTGACTCATAACACACAATATGATCGGCAAAGTTAGACCCTATATGGTATGATTTCACGTAAGGCATCTTAAATTTGGCGAGTGACATGACATTTACAATCTCTTAAAAAACATGTTAGGCACTCAAGCTCCCTTCTCCTTATCATATGGGCAGAGGGGGGTATTCCTTATCACCAGTGGATTGTGATTGTGGTCAACATTAGGAATTAAAGTTAGCGCCCCGGTGTAAAGCCAACTTTAGCGAGCTGCCGATTCAGAAGATCCTTTAGGGGTACTTTCTCTCAGGCATTTCTTTAAATTCCCCCAAACACAACTTAGATAATATTTATGATCCTCTCCTCCATCTCCATTAAATTGCAATGGGTCGAGAAGTTCTAGTTCTTTATGTTTACTAATGACTGCTAGTTATGTTACTCTTTGCATAAAGCTTGCTTCTAGTCAATGATATTAATCCACATGCACCACACCATAGAAGTTGTTGGATTCAAATTTGCCTATGGAAAACACCTTACCCTACTAAAAGGTTTAGCAAGCTAGATCAATAAAATAGAGTGAGGTAATTAGCAAGTATGGAGAGTAGGTGAGAAGCTAAAAAATATATCTACAAATAATAAAAATAACATAAATTCTAAAATATGCCATTTAATCTCTTATTTATTTGTTTGGGTTACGAATAAGGGTACACTCATCAAAAATGAAAAAATGACACATGATAAGATAGGCACAGACTTAACACATATGGACTATGCTGAAAGGAGGACATGTGACCCTTTGCCGCTAACGTGACTTTTTGCCACCAATATGCCTTAAGAAAACTCCCAGTGACTACCTTAAGCGAGTCCTCAGGGGAAAGTGCCTCGACCGTGTATATAGGAATGAAATTTAGGGAGGTGTGTGAAGGAGAGTCACCCAGGATGAGGGGCAAGTCTTCTAGGCAAACGTGGTTGTGAGCAAGGGATGAATATAGTTGACAGTCATAATCATGGTCTCTGTAGGTGTGTGCTTTCTATAGCTTTAACTTGGACATCCACGAAAGGCGCATGGCTCTACCTGAGAACCACTGTTGAGAGGAGTGAATCCTCTTGGAGCAAGTGCCCCTTGAGGAGAAAGTTTGTTGAAACAAGTTTTATGGAAGGATTCATTGCAAATGAGCACATCCTTGATCTGATCCTCAAGGAGCAAGCTCATATATCACAAACTCTGCTAGAACGAATACCTGCTTGCTCATGAATTGGTGTGGGTGACTACCTCCTAGGGCGAGGCTTTTGTTGATTATGCACTGCTTGGAGAAATTGTCCCTCCTAGTTACATCCCTTGGACAAGAACATATTTGGATACATGTGAGTGACCCATATGAGCATGTATGGACATACAAACATAAGGCATGCCCTCTATGAAAATAAATAATTAAGAAAGAGAGTTTTGATTAAGTACGGTAAGGAGGAGGTTGATAATCATAAGGGCTCTGATTAAGTTAATGCATGCCTCCTAGAACTTGATTAATAAAATGTATTACTTAATAAGCTTAATAAATTATTAAAAAACAATTAATTGGATGTTAATTTATGCTAATTATGAATTAATTAATTTAATTATAATTAATATATGATATATTAATATCATAAAATATCACAATCATCTAAATCCTTAAATAATGAAAAAAAAAGCCAAATAATTTTCAGAATTTAACTGCTTCAAATTTAGTAAATCCAAGTTCATAGGATTTACTGAATCCTAGTTGAGTTAAATCCTACTTGCAGCATCCCCTCAAAGTTAATAAGTACAAAACTTGAAGGGAAACCTGTTTAGATACACTTCATTAATAAGGCAAGGAAGTGTTTCTTTAATCAGTATATCAAAACTTGAAGGGAAACCTCAGATGGCATTAACACTCACCATCTCCCTTCATAAATCAAAGAACACAACCATCAAAATGTCTATTTAGTTCATTCCACAAAAAAAGTGCCACAAATTCTCGTACCTTATATCGCCCTGATCACATCATCAAACCCAAGCCCATTGTCTTCCCTGAATAAAGCCTTCACAATTCCATCAGCAGCTACAACGCAGTAGTTTTCTGACCGCAAGCCAAAGCCCTCCTCACCCCCAGTGAAATCTGCCGCCAATCCCATCGCCCGCGCCATTCCGGCGTCCGGGTCAGTCAGCATCTTCACGCCAGCTCTTCCATCGAACAAAGGGAATGCGCCGATGCTCTCCCCCCAAGCTCTCATCACGAATACATCGTTAACAGAGACACATGCTACCACTGCGGCGCCTCGCCCCTTCATCTCACCAGCTCTCCCGACAAATTCTTCCGCGGTCAACTTGCCGGGACACCAACGGCGGGGGGTGAAGGCCGCGGGAACGCCGAGGATGACGGCCTTCCCACCTTGGGTGAGCTCGACCGAGGATATGGTACGGACAGTGCTGTCTGCGAGGTAGGAGAGACTCGCATAGGGGAGGCTGTCGCCAACGGCAATCACGCCACGGCTGCGCTGCAACGGAACAGGGGGGCGGACAAGGGAGGAGATAGGGCGTGGGCCGGGCAGACCGTAGATGGAAAGGAGGGAGGAGCAACGGGAGCGCCGTACGGTAAAATGGGGATTCCAGGAGGCGGAGATTGCAAGGCCGCCGGAGGAGGTGACCGTAGAGGAGAACGCTGCCGAGGCAGGATAACACGGCGAGGCTGAGAACGCCGGAGCTGATGGTACCACCATCCGCGAAGTGGAGAATGCGGCGGCGATGTTATTGACGGAGGCGGACATCTTGCTGTTTCCGCATTCTTCTGTGGGTTTGGGTTTAAGAGGAAGAATGTCAAACTGGCGATCGCCTACAAGCTTTGTAATAGCAGACACAAATCGCGGGTCAATGGAAATGCTCCTTAAGTGGGAGCCATGAATAACTTAGGATGGCTGAAACTCTGTCAAAATTTTGACCAAATGAGCCAATTGTTTTTTTTTGTTGGGAGAACAAGGGCAAAATTCAGCTTAATTTACTATAAGAAAAAATTTACAATCCAAAAATCAAAATAAAATAGAACTCAAATAGATGAGAGGAGAGTGCTACGTGTAAGAAGGGCCAAACCCTGAAAGCAAAACAAAAAAAATAGCTAAAAAGCAAATGAGGGCATAAGAGCAACAGCCTAAAACATAAACTAAGAATGCTAAAAAAATTAAAACTTGCATGTTACAAGATCAGATGCTAAAGAGTGCCCCCTTTTGTCACCTGGGCCATCCAAAAGAAGAGAACTAGTTGCCACAATAACCATCTGGGGGGACAGCCTGGAACACGGATGATATTCATCATCGTCCTCAAATAGTGCAACCCTCATAACAATCAAAATATCCAACAAAAAGCAAAATAGAGAATGACGCTGCACAAAAATCTCATCCACCTACCAAGAATAAAAGGAAAGCAATAGCGAAAGAGCATTCCAGAAATAGACCAGCAAACATATAAAAACAGT
The DNA here is from genome assembly GCA_019925795.1 of Dendrobium chrysotoxum. Classification (NCBI taxonomy): domain Eukaryota; kingdom Viridiplantae; phylum Streptophyta; class Magnoliopsida; order Asparagales; family Orchidaceae; genus Dendrobium; species Dendrobium chrysotoxum. Next base: position 3,505,353 of record CM034301.1, on the reverse strand, counting down.
CAAGCAATGAATTGTTTAATCTCTCCAAAATTCTTCCACGAGGCAGTTTTTAACAAAATGGCTTTTTCTGATTTTATAGCAGACAGTAGAAATATTGCTAATGTTGTCTTGAACCTTCTGTTCATTTATCTCCCTCCAGATAAAATATATAGAACAACAGCAAATCAGATAGAAAAGCCTTTTAAATGAACCAGAAAAAGTAAGGCATGTCAAAAATATTTTTATTTTATTTTATTTTATTTTTTTTGCATGTCAAAAATATGTTCTAGAAGTTACATCAGATTAGGTCTAAACAAGAATGAGTCCACCTGAAAAATTAAAGTAGTGATAATAGAAAAAGAAAAGTCACACTCAAAGAAGAGGTGTTTGTGACATTCAGGATATTGATTGCAAAGAATATAGGTAGAAGAAACCTGAATATTGCATTTAATAAGAATATCTGAAGTTTTAAGGCTCTCCAAAATCACCATCCAAACAAATGAAGAGTACATGAGAGCAATTATTTTATGTCATATGAATTTAAATCATGCCACTGGAGTGTAATCTCCATAAAAGTAAGTACTGTAATTTTTAAAAGTGGGGTTGTCAATACCCACCAAGTATATATTGACAGTGGGAGCTGAAATAATACTAACATTGGCAATGGAAAGTTTGATGTAGGGAGGAAAAATAGATGGAATATTCCAACCATTTAGGGAGATAATGCAACAAAGCTGCATAAGCTATAAATCTCTCAAATCAGTTACATCAAAGAGTTCGAATAAGGCCTTATTATTACAACAAGGTTCTCATATTAGAGAAAGACTACTATTAGTGTGAATCTTAAAGGAAATATCAACAGAGCATATATACTTCCAATATTTAGAGGCTTTGTGAGTATAAGACTTCCATATAGATATATATTTACATTTATACCAATTGGCAAGTAAACTTTCGCCATTATACAAATGCCAAATGAGAGAGCATGTGTAATCATAGTATAAGAACTGAATGGTAGAGATGCCAAGGCCTCTCATATTCTCAGGCCGACAAGTAGATTTCCAAGATATAGTGTGAATTTTTTTTGTAATTAATATCCCCATGAATGAGAAATCTAGAGAAAACTTTATCTATAAACTTCCAATATCCCTTAGGTATAATAGATCCTCTAATCCAATAAGCTATAATGTTGAAGATGGTAAACTTGAGAAATTGAGAACGATGAGCTAAAGATAAAGATTTAGCCTTTCATCCCTCCAATGACCAGAAATGTTTTACAAAGAGGTTAGAAAGTCACCAAAAATAAGTTTATTAATAAAAATAGGTAAACCAAGATACTTAAGTTGGGAGCTAAAATAGCCAATATTAAGAATATTACATATATTAGTGAATTTAAGGGAACCATTAGAAAAAATAATATAGCTCTTGTAATTATTAATATGAAGGCCAGATCTAGTAGCAAAATGATTCAGGATGTGATTAGGGCTCAAAGCATTCTCTATAGAAGCTTTTCGAAAGACCAAAAGATCATTAGCATAAAGCAGATGACTGATAACTTTCTCCACATATTTGAAATCTTCAAAAGCAAGATCAGAGATAAGATCATCCAAAATATTAGACAGTGCATTAATAACAATACAAAACAAACAATGAGATAGGGAATAGCCCTGTATTAAGTCAGAAGAATAACTAAAAAAGCTTAGCTCATTCTTGCATGACCATCAAACCCCAAAGCTTATCCTTACATAACAAAAACTCACTCACCTCCCTCTCCTAAGGAAATTCAAGACTCCAAGATAAGCCGTTAATGAATCTGGGGCACTTATTAGTTAATGGCCCATTCATATTACTACCTACCAATAAGATTTCCCTATGCGCATGTGCCCATACCTACTCGGCATTACTAAACTCACCCATAGATAGATCAACAAAGTCATATAATGGCATTCTCCCCTCAAGCAGTCTAGGATGACACATGTTTATGACACTCTGTATTGATAGTTATTAAGTCAATGTATTTCTTATTCTTTTATGATGTATCCTTTCTTGTACTCCTTGGATCTTTATAAATAAAGGGTGCAAATGAGAATTTTGAATCTTTCAGAGTGATTAATATTTTGAGCCTCTTGTTACTTATACTAAAAATTCTCTTTAATAAACTTCTTTCTTTACATTCTCCCATAGGTTCTAGGTCACCCCTCTAGAGTTCACATAAGTAAGATCAGGTGTTATCAATAGATAAATTTGGATCCAACATCATCTATATTGACATGAGCCTTGTTTGATACCAAAAATAAGAAGAAAGGCCAAACTATATGTGCTAAGTAACCCTGAAGCATTAGTGAACATGGAGAACACCAACTTCACTGCTCTTCAAGATCTAATTGAAATGGAGGAGAGATTAAACAAAATGATTAAAGCACAATAATGTTGTAATCCAAAAGCCTAACTTAATATTTTGATGATTAAAAATATTATTGACATAATTATTTAGCATTCTATATTTAATATAATTATTTGCTTATTTTATATATCACTATCTATTTCAGGTACAATATACATTGAGCTGAATTAAAGAAGAAGACTCTAGATAGTGCAACATCAAAATTTAGTCAATTTAGAGTTAAGGAATCTATACTTTTTTTTTCTTGAGTTAATCATGTAATTAGGCATATGTTAGCTAAACAACTTAGCAAACACTTATAAGGAGGTAAAAATTTAATACTTGAATTTTTTGTTAAATTATACCATATAATATCAACTATATTGTATGATTAGTTAATCTAAAAATTAATTCAAGTATTTAATTAAATTGTATAAATTGAATTTGAAACATAACTTATCGTATTGTACGATCTCTAATCATGCTAGGTAATTAGCTATTTTGATAAACCCCACTATCGAATCTATGTTACCAACATTTCACAAATTAAAATTTTAAAAATTAAATTGATCATACTGGACAAAGGATTTCATAATGTATGATTATAAATTAATGTTTCCTAATTTTGTTCTATAGATTAAGGAATTGAATTAGGACTAAATCCTAATTAATTATCATACTATACAAAATTGATCATACTGTCTGATTTTCCCAAGAGGTCACTGGATTAACCTTGGTTTGTCCTAGATAATCTCTGATTTGATTTAACTAATCATATTATATGACTCTGATGGGGATCATAAGCTTCCGTACATGTCATTTTCTTTAGAAAGAAGAAATAAATTTGGTGCGTGGTCTTTGGTTGAACACTAGGAAGGGGCCTAAAAGGTTTTATCCTACACTAACAAGCATAATCCTAAGGAAAAGAAGCATAGAGACTTAAACCTATCCTTTGAAGATTGAGCGAGTTCATGGTTGATAGAACTAGTGAGGTGGGCATGAGGGCACTATCCAATTTAGTCCTAAGGAAAGGAAGCATGAGGACTCACACCTAACCTTGAAAGATAAGAGAATTTCATTTTGATGTTATGATGGAAGCACTGGAGGCTTTCTCCAACACTGACAAATCTAATCTTAAGGAAATGAAGCACCTGGACTCACACCTATCCATACAAGATTAGAGAGTAGAGAGTTTTCTTTTTTCACTAGGATGGTCCTACGAGGGGGGGGGGGGGGGGTTGTTCCAACACTAGCAGATCTAATCCTAAGGAAAAGAAGCACAAGGACTCACACCTAATCTTAAAAGACTAAGATGGTGTCATGGGGGGCTTACTTCAACACTAAAAAAATTTATTCCTAAGTAAATGAAGCGCGTGTACTCACACCAAAATTTAAAAGACTAGAAAGTTTTGATTTTGATGCTAAGATGGCGCCATAGGGGCTTGCTCTAACACTAACAGATCTAATCCTATGGAAAGGAGGTGTGGGGACTCACACACAACCTTAAAAGACTAGAAAATTTCTTCTAGGTTTTTAATGACTAACCTAGATGGAAAGCACGGGGACTCACATCTAACTAGGGGAAACTATTAAAGGATATAGTCAACTTATACCTCTAGGGATTTTGTTAAATCTATCTAACCCTTAATTTCTTTTGGATTTTCAATAGCTAGACTAGGAAAGAAGCCTTTGGGGACTTCTTCGAACCTAACATGCTTTAGCTAAGGAGTTCCCATGCATAGGAACTCCTCTTGGGGATTTTATTTTGAATTTAGATTTCCATTTTAATTTGAATTTGGATTAAGATTGATTTGGATTTGAGAGAATTGAAAGATTTTGAATTTGGAGGACTTTTAATTTAAAGAGTTAAATTTGGAGAATTGGATTTGATGAGTTTTCAACTTGAGTTTTCATTTATTTTAGATTTAATCTATATCAGCCATTATATTTCTTTAGCTACAACTCATTTGCAGGAAGTATTCAGTGTTTTCCTTTACAATCAATCAGTTGATAGGAATCTCCTTCATAGACTATCTCTATGATGAATACTCTCTCCCATGTTGGTTTAAACTTTTCACCAATTTTTTATACACAAAAATAATTCTTTGAAGAACAAATACCAAGTCTCCTACTTGAAAAGTTCTAGGGTGAACTAATTTATCATGACCTTTAACCATCTCAAACTTTTATAATTCAAGATTTGGTTGAGCTTGTATGCTAAATTCTTCAAGACCTTTGAGTTCCTCTAACCCAAGTTAGGCATTTTGCTCAGTTGTGATTTGATTTTGATCTGGCATTCTTAGTGATGGAAGTCATACCTCCAAATGGAGAACCCCCTCAGACCCATAGACTAACACAATTGAAGTAGATTAGGTCTGGGTCCTCTGAGTGGTCTGATAGGCCCATAATGCTTCAATCAGCCTCTCATGCCACAATGATTTATTATCATCTAAATTTTTCTTTATGATTTTCTCCAAAGATTTATTGAAGACCTCAACAAATCCATTAGCTTGAGGATAATAGATTATTGAGTATCTCTAATCAATATTATGACATCATACAAAATTATTTATTTTGGTTAACTTGAGTGTATACTCATTATCAGATATAATTTTTTGTGATACGCTAAATTGATATTCCATATGGTCAACAAAGAATTTTAAAATATGGTGTAATGTTACTTATCATGCTGGAATTTCTTTCACATGTTTCAAAAAATCATCATTTTTTGGTGAAATATAGAGAGATAACCCTTTGAAGAGGGAGGGTCAATAGGCCCAATAATATCCATGCATCAACCTTCTAAAGGCCATGAAGCTATCATGGGATGAAACACATTAGGTAACTGGTGTAAAACAACATCATGAATTTGGAATTAATGATAAAGTCTTGTAATGTTCATGCAATCATCAATCATCAAAGGCCAATAATATACAAGTCTTTTGATTTTTAGCTTTATTTTGGGACTAGATTGGTGATCAACACACAATCTGGCATGCACATCATTTATGATCTTTTGGGCTTCGTGTTTATCTAAACAACATAACCACTTTTGATTGAAAATTTGATGGTATAAAGTTTCACTAATGAATGCATATGGCAGAGCTCACTACTTGATTTGATTAGAGAATGAGTTATCATGAAGGAGTTTTCTTTCTCATAAATAGTTGATGAATGGTTCTCCAATTAACCTCTTTATCATCTATAACAAAGGTGGATAGATTCTCAGAAGATTCCTTATTCATATACTCTAGATTTATAGGAGCCAAGACCTATCAATTTTGAACTTCTATTGGAATAGAGTCTTTATTTGAACAAGTAATTTGTTTTGCAAGCTTTGCTAGGGCTTCCATTATGGAAACTCTTCCATGAGGAATTTTATAAAAATTAATAATAATAATTTTCTCGAGAAAGCATAGCCAAGTGAATGTGTTGGCTCAAAAGTGAGCAATTGGTCATATATAAATGCTTTGGGATTTTTTTCTAATTTCATATGAATTGCTTAGGATAACATTTAGAAAGCATAGAGTTATTTTAAATTTTTATGTGTAATTAAATATAAAAAGTTGTGAAAGTTAATTAAAGTGTAATATTTTCTTATCCAATTTGAAATTCAAAGAGGAAAAAAATCCCTTAAGGGAGAAATCCATCCATTTAGAGATCCAAATTTAGATAACTTGGGATCCAAAGAGAAAAGGAACACCCTTTCAAGGAGGAGTTATTTTCATTTGGATATTTAGACCTGAAGGAAAAGAGCTAAAGAATTGAAGATAAAAAATATTCCACTTTAAAACTTATGTTATTATATAGGATTAGAATCCGAGATTTTGTTAGTGGGGCTCAACCATTGTTAGATTCTGTAGACCATGGTTTGTAATTAGGTAGCACTTGCCACATGACCTTTATATTCATTTGATATAGCTTGATATTTGATGATTTTATATAATTATATATTTTAGAAATCACATATTTTTTAAATTTATTATTTACATGTGATATTTTGTTTTAGCCTGGAATACGATTAGGCTCTTAAGGACAACAAAACTTTTTCTACTTGTAATTAAATAAAAAACTTTTGGCTTACATAGAGAGATAAACATTTCTAGGAAGTAAGATTGAGCACATTGGGAGTATTTCATGCATACATACCTATCTTCTCTTCTTGCTAGGAAGCACCCTGCCTTCGGGTCGTGGCAAACCACCTGACCTATTAGGGTGTAGCTATATCTAAATTATAAATCTAGGTAAAACCTATTTTTATGAATATTTTTAAAGTTCACGACATGCCATTTTTGTATAAAAGGTTAATTAGCATGCATTGAATTAGAAATAAATAAAAGCTAATTAAAGATTTAATTATATTAACCATAATTCCACCATAGATAAGTACAAGGGCCACTAAGGAAATTTTTAGATGTCGGCCCCAAATTCTCAAAAACATATATAATGAGCCTTACCCGTCTTTCATAAGACCGGCATCATGATTTTAAAGTGCCTAGGTGATTTAGTTGGCTTTCGAATCCATACTGATATAAGCCCAGAATTGCATTTCATTTATTAAGTTCGGGTCATTTTTTTGTAATGTTCCAAGTTAGATTTAGGTTTTAGGACAGACCCAAATCTTAAGTACCCAATATTAGGAATTTAACCTCAACATAAATCAAATTTTCTCTCCTTCAAAATTTAAATCCCAACATAAGATAGATTAAGGCATTTTTGAATCATTTCAGAATCCCAAAATGCCTCCTACTTCTCACAATTTGGCCTCCAAAATAAGTGCACAAAGTTTGATCCAATCCCACTAAAATTCCAACATCTCTCCTTTCATATCACTTTTTGAATATCTAACTAAAATTTCTACTATTATTCTAATTAAGAGTATTCGTAAGTTTTCCTTTGTAAGAGGTTTAAGACCCCCGATAAAATAAACCCACTCCATTCAGTTCCTAAATAGAATGGGGGAATTATTATTTTGAAAGAATAAAGAAAATAATCTAAGACGATCATTATCTTCATATTTAAATCACTAAATAACAAATGATATTTTCATTCTTAGGATAGATATATCATTTCTTATTGAGATATTTGGATGTGAAATTAATGAAAATATATCTCAGTTATTGTAATTCAATGCATAATTGAACATCATTTTGACCCCTTTGGGCCATATGTAGTCCAATATAATGATCCAACTATAATAATTAGTGATAAAGTATCATAATTATCATGATCTAATTAAATATCATATTAATTCTTTAGAGCCATATGAAATTATCTCTTGAGTTTATCTATGATGGTCGAGATAAAGTTTACAATTTTGTAATTTGAACCCATTAGAGAATAGTAATTTTAGCTCCCGAGGTGATACATCATTCATAATGATGGGCTTAACTTCAAAACTAGAAATCCAAAAGTATATATTCAAAATTTTCCTAAAATAAAATTATAATTGGTTAGGTCATTCCCAATAAAAGAAGTAAATAATTAACTCATTCTCTCTCTCTCCATCTTCAATAATGATAAAAACTTCATTACATCAGTAGAATACTTACTCTAGTTGTATGTTGAGACTACCTTTCTTATGTTGGTCCCTCTACCCATTGCTTTCTTGGGTGAGCATGGCCAACATCAAAAAGGAGAAAATAATAAGTAAAAGGTGAGCGAGGAAATTTCTAATAAAAAAAGGCTTTAATATCTCATCCCAAGTCAATTGGTGAAATGAGAGAGTTAAGCCAAGAAAATCTCATGTTGGGTGAAAGCCTAATATCTTGAGTTATAAAATTTGAAGAAAAATCAATTAGATCTCAAATCCAAATTCTCTTCAAAAATGAATAAAATGAAAATAAATCCCATATTTCTTTGCTATATATTATGCCATCTCTTCTTGTAGCTTAACATATACAATAAGATCCTAAGTTCGTAAAATCACAAATGATTTTCATGTCTTATCACTATATGTTATGTTATGTTATATTTTTTGTAACTTAACAAATATGATAAGAAGAAAAATCATTACTATCTTCAAACTTCCATTTCAAAATAGATTAATTCAAATCATTCTCTTCTAATCCTAGAAAAATTCAAATGGCTGAAAAACTCATCTTCTCGCTCGATAGAGATTTGATTATGGAGTAAGTTAAGTGGAGAATACTATTCAGTTTGGAATGGGATTTTAAACCTTAAAATTATTAGTGAATAGAGAAAAGCTGATTGACTTATTTGCTAAAAACTAAAAGGATATTCCTCTAGTGGAGATTGCTTTGGGGTCAGAGACTGATTTCCCCATCCACAAAATAGAGGTTATTGTCTCCCCCTTACCTATTCCATCTTCTACTAAGGAGGACAAGATAATAAAGTTGGTGATAGTACCTAAAATTCCATCAGTGTCTAAGATAGGATCAAGTTCCATAATCCTCTTCACTAGAAAAAATCAAAAGAAGGATTATCTTAGAAGGATTAGAAAGAAAATTACCAAGGCTAAGAAAATTATCGAGCTGAAAGCTTTATAAGAAGTAGAACCTGAGGCTACTAAAAAGTTTCCTATCTAAACTTCCTCCCCTCTCCTAAAGGGAGGTTGCTTTTACCCTCTCTCTATTGTAGTGGGAGAGGAGAAAGTAAGCAGGATAGCCCACTCTCCACCATGCCCAATGGATTATTGCATGAAGAAAACTCTAAATGAAATGTTAGCTCAAAGAAAGAGGTTCTCTATAAATATGCATCATGAAACCTAGAACCAACATAAGACCAAAAAACCAAAAGCCAATACTATCAAAAAGAACCTAAAAAGACCAGTAACATGTGAACAAAAAACCAACTTCTAATAGAAGCCAAAAAGAATGCTACATGATCAAGAATAACCACCGAAACTACAAAACTCAAAACCAAAAACCCATAAGACCTCACCTCCTGAAATATGGCAAACTAGCTTTATCCAATAAAAAAGTCATACCTTGTAAAAGGTGAGGTAAATTCAGCCCAAAAAATTTCAATGAAACCAATTAAATTGTTGCCAAATTTAACCAGCCAATCCGCACAATAATTGGCTTCTCTATAAATATGTGTCTTAGAATAATAAAAATTGGCAAGAAGTTGCTTAATTTCTCTAATAAGGTAGAAATTTTCAGGATTACCAAAAGGATCACCCTGTAGGAAATGCAACACCAACACAGCATCCACCTCAATCCAGACATCCTTAATATTCATAGCATAACATAAATTAAGCCCAAAATAGATGGCTTTAAGTTTAGCAATTAAATAGAGCTAGCATTTGAAGGACCAAAAAAGCATACAAAATATTACCCAAATGTCTCTAATAATCTCACCACAGCTAGCCGGGAGGCTGTTTAGAGAGCCATTAATGTTCTATTTCACAAAAGGCAGCTTAGGCTTAATCCATTGCACAATCTTAGAATAAATATCCCTAGAATAACCAGAAAAATTAAATCTAAAGTTTTTGGCAACAAATTGGTAGTTCCTAAAATTTTTTGAATGGAGAAGGTTAATAGTATGAAGATGATGGATCTTGTCTTTAACTTTATATATAATACGAATAGCATTCATCTTAATATCCTTATGTTTGGAATCATTTCTTTTATGCCAAAGATACTATAAAATAAGAATAGGAATAAGATTTCTAATATGGCCTATACTAGGCAAAAAATCAAGCATGTAAAATAGAATAGATATCAGAGTTGTTAAGAAAATGATTACTTAAACATATCATCAAAGTACCTTCACACTTTAGCTACAATAGGACCATTTAAAAAATATGATTTAATATCTCAATATGGTAACAACATTGACATCTAGAGGGGATAAAGAACCCTTTCTTCATTAATAAGGCATAAATTGGCAAGAAATTCTTAAGAAATCTCCACACTAAAATGGAATAAGATAAAGAAATAATGTTATGTCAAATAATAAAAAATAAAACAAACTTAGGGTAAATTCCCAAACCTTCTTCAACGAAAAATTCCCAAATATTGATAAATTAAATAACATATGATCCTGAGTGTCACTTTGAAGAGGAATTTCCACAATTTTATCCACCAGACATTAATTAATTCTTCTCTTCTTTCTCTCCCATCATATCTTATTACTCATTCCTTAGTTCCTAGAGGTGTTCTTAACAAGCAAGATAAGCTCAGCAGAAATTTCTTGTAGCATAAAGAAAATGGTAAACATGGAATGCATTACATCAGTTGGGCTGAACTTTGTCTTCCAAGAAAAAATGGTGGTCTTGGTTTTTATTCAGCATCAATTTCGGAAGGACCATTAAGAGAAAAGCTTGCGTGGAATTTTATTCAAAAGCCAGATTCTTTCCTTAATAGAATTATTAAATAAAAATATGATTGCAATATTTTGAATTCATTTCATAGAGGTAAATCGGATACATGGAAGATCCTTTTAGATGGTGCAAATCATTTGAAGCCAATTGTGAGATGGAAAATTAGAAATGTGAATAAAATTAGTATTTTAAATGACACTTGGATTAATGATAAACTAATTTGCAAGTGGCCAACATTTGTTAATGTAAACATTTTGGAAGATTATTCTGTTGATAAATTTCTATCCGAAAGCAAAATCTTGAATTCAAATATTATCCAAGAATTATTTGGTGAAGAGTTAATTAGCATTATCAAGCAAGTACAACTAAGTTCAAATCAAAATGAGGATGACATTGAGCAAATTCATTCATATTCAGGAAAAAACTATATTGGCCTTGGCATTTGAAAAAAAGTACAAGTTGGTGAATACAAATGACATCAAGTGGTTGAAAAAATCAAGTTACATCCCAGAATTTTTATTTTCTGGTGGAGGCTTAAAAATGATGCTCTTCCTACAAGTAGCTAGCTCAATCATAGGAGATTATAAGATTCAAATCATTGTCTAAGAGGTTGTCTTCTTGAAGAAAATATTTATCACATTTTAGTTTCATGTAAGAAACTAAAGGAGGTTTTCTATGTTTTAAATAGTTGGGGAGTTTCAATCCCAACTTTTCAATGTGGAAGTATCAACAATCTCTTTCTATGAACAATGAAGTCTTGGCTAGAATCTATTGTTCTTCCATTTTTTATTGTTGGAAGGACAGAAATGCTTTCAAGCATGGTAAACCATCATTATCTCCCTATTGACCTTATTTTTGTATGAGATCAGTAGGATCAATCCAGACCTTAGGATCCTTCCAATCCTTAGGATTAATCTTGACCCTAGGATCAATCTAATCTTAGATCAATCCAGACTTTAGATATTAATCTAGATTTAAATTAATTTTAAACTCAATTCAATCAAACTCCAGGCTAATCTAGGATTCTTTCTAGACTTCAGATCCTATGATTTACTCTAGACCCTAGATTCCTCTAGACTTTGCATCTTAGATCTATTTGGATCTTAAGATCAATCGAGGCTCCAGATCCTAGGATTTTTAGACTTTAGGATTCCCCCAGGTTTCAGGTCCTAGGATCTACCCATATTCTAGATCATCCCAGGCTCCAGATCCTAGGATTTCTAGATTTTAGGATTTCCCTAGATTTCTAACCCTAGGATCTACCCTGACTTTAGATCAATATTAGGCCTTAGGATTCTCCTAGACCTTAGATATATCCAGACCCTAGGATCTACCCTGACTTCAGATCAATATTAGGCCTTAGGATTCTCCTAGACCTTAGATCTATCTAGACCCTAGGATCCACTCTAGATCCTAGGATTCTGCCAGACTCTAGATTATATGATCTTCTTAGACCCTAGGATCTACTCTAGACCCTAGGATCCATCCAGATCCATCTAGATCTTAGGATTTATCTAGACCCTAGGATCATTCTAGAGTTTAGACTTTAGGATCTACTCTAGATCCTAAGACTCTTCTAAAATCCAAATCCTAGGATATCTAGACTCCATGATCTCTCTAGATTTTAAATCTTAGGATCTACCCATGTCTCAGATCCATACAAAATCTAGATCAATATATGTTCAATTCAAATTTAAACTTCAAATCAATCTTGACCTCAAGTCAATCCATACCATAATTCAATTCAACCTCAAATCAGTCTACACCTCAAATCAATTCAAGCCTTAAATCTAACTAGACTCTAGCCCAGGCTCTAGTCTATTCAACCTCATATCAAACTTCAATCCTATCATATCATTCATGATTATTCTAAATGATCATAAATGATATGGGTAATTCAACTCGAGATATTCAAACTTAAAACCCAGCTCAAAACCAAAAATCCAGATCAAATCCCAAGGCCAAAGGTCTAAGTCCTGAAAGCCTTTTCCAGTGAATCTTTGAACACTTCAAAACCCTATCAAATGACCTCTGATTTAGGTCTGTCAGTTTCACACTGATGTGACATGTCCCTAGAGGCAACCCTCAAATTTGAGCTCATTCTGAGGTCTCTAACCCCAGAAACTGTATTAAAATCCAAAGGCTGTAAAACCTTCAAATATTTACAGTCTATACCATTGGACCAGCTATCCAGTGGATCCTGACCTTGGAACTTTCTGCAAAGCCTCCAATCACTTCCAGACCCTTAATTATAACTTATTAAGCATTAAACTGTATTTTTTGGACTCAATTTGACCCCTAGTTGACCAGGGGTCAAAATGACTAAAATACCCCTATGGGGTGTAAATAGTCATTTGAACCAAATGAGCTCCAAATCAAATGCAACCACTTCGAGCAAGTTTCAAATGTCAAACCAAACCTGTTGGACCAAAAACTAGCCCCTGGGTCAATCTGGTTGACCAAGTCAACCCAGTTGACCAAATAGGCCCTTTAGGGTCAAAATAGGTCATTTTGACCAAATGACCTTATCAGACCTTGGGACCACTTCCATTGGTCTCCAAATGTCAAATCAACTCTGTTGAGCTCATTTTCAGACCCTGGACTCAACTGGTTGACCAAGTCAACCAGTTGACCTAAAGGCCCATTAAGGGCCTAAACAGGTCATTTTGACCAAACAACCTCCCCAGACCTTGAGACCACCACCAGTAGACTCAGAATGTTATTCTGAATTGGTTGGACCCAATCCCTGACCCTAGGTCAACTTGGTTGACCAAGCCAATCTAGTTGACCCATCAGGCCCATTAAGGGCCTAAACAGGTCATTTGATCCAGATGACCATTTCAAACCTTCAGCTCACCCCTATCAGACTCAGAATATTAAATTAGACCCATTGAGTTTAAATTCAGGTCCTAGGTCAACCTGGTTGACCAAGTCAACCTAGGTCGACCTAAATCCCCTTTAAGGCTTTAATGGGTTATTTCAACCCATTTTAACCTGTCAAACCTCTTTCAAGCTTCAAATCAACTCCAAACCAAGGCTTAATCACCTCCCAATGCTTGGTCAAGTTATGGTGAGTTTGACTAAGTCAACTCATTATGCATGGTCAAATCTTCACTCATAAGTTACATACATTCAAATCTCAATTCCTTCTAACCTCAAGCTTCTTCCTAACCAGCACTCAAGCTCCATTCCATGTCCACCTAAGCTTAAGTTGACTGTTTGACTAGTCAAACAGTCAACAAGGAGTCTTAATAGCTTTAGGTGTGGTCAAACTTGGTCAAAAGACCTCTTAAACTCCACTCATCTCATATAAACCCTTCCAACCTATCACTTTAGCTCCCTAAGCATCCTTTCATGCCATCTCACCATGATTTGACCTGTTGACTGGTCAAACCAGTCAACAAATGGTCAAGGGACCATGAAATGGCCAAATCCCTTAATTTAAATCAATCCTCCCCATGCCAAATCAACTCCAACTGTGTGAGCTCCCTCTAGAACTTTCTTAGAGGCATTTCCAGCCTTTTGATGAAGATCAAGTGACCCCCATTGCTCCCATGCTCAAGTGGGGACCAAAATCACTTTCTAAGTCATGTCCTTAGGCCGTCCTTGATTCCCCTGCTCCCAACAACTTCCTAGATAGGTGGAGGCCATCTGGAGTCCATCCAAAGCAATCTTGGTCGTCCAAATAGCTTAGGGCATATTGACTAGGGCAAAACCCTCAAGAGGTCACACATTCAAACATTCATCCTCTCTCTCCAACCAGAGCTTCCAAATCCTAGCCTCTAGTTCCCTGGAGTTCCCCAGACCTCCTCCTCACTCTCCAAGTGAAACCCAGCCATGAGAAGTCATCGCCGGCAAGGTTCCGATCACCCCAAGCCCAATCCTTCCAAGGTGTTATACAGCTCGATCCAGAGAGCTTCAAGCCACGACCTCAACAAGAGAAATAAGCGTGGACAGACTACAAGTTCATAGCATCAAAAATTTCCAAAATCTAACGGTTAGTTTCCCTTAAAACCCTAACCCTAGGTAGAATCACTTAGAGAAAATTAGCTTCTTATAAAGTGATTTACAAATGTTAAAAATTACTCCACATAGTTTCTATTCAAGTGCTTAATCCAAATTTCATTTGATTTCATGTCTTGGATCGAGAGAACGAGTCGTTTTTCTCAATTAGGGCTCAGTTCGTAGCTCAGTTAAACTGGGTAAGATCGCAGCGGTTGATTTCCTGATCAACGGCCGCGATCTGGCCTTTCCGCGGTTTGATCTAACCGCATATCCGATCCTACGTTCGATCCTATCATCGGGCAGCATCTGGGCCCTTGATCCAGAACCGCAGGATCAAACGTTCGCCGTCTGATCTTTCTCTGCGAGATCAGACCACAATATTTAATCCCGACTGTTGATTCATTATAGTGGAGGATCGAACGGTTGATGCCCACCGTTGACTGGTTTAAGTGAAAGCGCATGGGTCCCATAGCCAGGTCATTGCGCGGCAATGATTGGTGGCGGCGCCAATCATTGCCAATGATTGGCCGCCGTCACCGCGGTCTGGATCCGCAAATCTTGGCCTGCCACGTGTCCCTCCGCCCCCACTTTTTTTAAATTTTTTTTGTTTTCTATTTTTTTAAAATCATTTTAAATAAAAAAATCAGTTAAAAAAATATATATTTTTATATTATAAAATTATTTTAAATTTAATTATTTAATCATAAATTTAATATTTTAAAATATTAAATTTATTTTAAAAATGTTAAGTATTAAATATTAAAATATTTAAATTAATATTTAATTATTTTTTTTAATTATTTTAAATAGCTTTCATTAACAAAATATTAAATATTATTTAAATTATAATATAAAATTTGAAATATTTTAAAATTAAAAGTAATTTAAGATATTTAATATTATTTAATATTTTAACTAAATATTTAAATAATTAATTAATATTTGATTAATTAAATGTTAAAATCATCTTTGAATTTAAATATTAATTTTAAAATTTTTAATAATTATAATAAAAAATTGATTAAAGTATTTTATTATTATTTAAATGATTTATAATACTTTAATAATTAAATAATTAATTAGTATTCATTAAATGAATATTAATTTTTTTTATTAATAATTAAATAACTATTTTAATTATTATAATTTTGAAATTAAGTTAATTTGAGTTATATTTTATATATTAATTAATTAAACATTTGATTATTAATTAATATTTAATTAATATTAAATAACTTAAATAATTTTAAAAAACTATTTTTTTAAATAATTTTAAAATTTCAGAAAACATCTAAGATTTAAATTAATTAGATTTAAAATTATGTTTAATAATTAATTATTTTTTTAAATTAATTAAAAAACCCTTTTAAATGATTTAAACTTTAAAAATTCATAATAAATTCATTTTAAATCAGAAAAATTATTATAATATATCAAAATTTTTATAAAATTGAGTACTTTAACTAGAGATTAATTTCAGAGATCAAAACTCAATTTATTTTAATTATTATTAATTATTTAATTACTTCAGAATTTAATCAATATTTAATTAAATATTATATTAAATATTTTGAAAATTAAAAGCTTATTTTCAAATAATCTTTGAAATTTAGTAGATCTCTCATTTAGATATTGAATTTGCCCTAATCATATCTTTAAGTATTTTAAATTTAAAATTTATGTCTATATATAATTTTATGTATAGATTAAACATATATTCTAAAATTATTTTAAAATAGTATATATATACTTAAATACTTTAGGTTGAGAGATCTACTTTAAAATTTTAAACATGGATTGAACATGATTGAATAGAATTAATGTGGAGTGATCATTAATCAACGAATTATTACTTTGTTAATTATTCATTGATTAATTTTCTAATCAATTGTATCTTATTTTAATCCTTGCATGCCTAGGGTACACACACCACCTAGCTTTAAGGCTCTCCTAAGTCTAGGATTGATTGATTGCATGTGTGTTTACTTATGTATATGTCCAAGGGTTTGAAACATTGATTAAAGCCCATTAACCTAGTGACATCATTAAGGATAGTAATTAAGGACTTTATTTAGAGAACTTAGATTAATTCTAATAATTAGAATATAATCCAAATTGACTTATTACTTTGAATACTTGAACTTAGTGATACTCTCAGCCTTAGGAAAATTTCCCATTGAATTTTGAAGTCATTAAGTCCTTTAATTAATTTAATCAAAATCAAAGCTTAATTAAGCCTTAAAAACTTCCAAAAAATGTAATAAATCATGATTAAATCAAAAAATTATATATAATACCTCAAACTGACCAGATTTAAACCCTTAATCAATAAAAAATAAAATCCCCTTGACTAGACTTCAAAGTTAAGTTTAATTTAAGTTTAATTAAAAATTAATATTTAATTAATTTAATTAATTAAAACTAATTAAAAATTCAGAAATTTTCCAAACATTTGGAGATCACTCCTTAGGTCATTCCTGACCTTTGGAGTTAATTTCAAGGAGTTTAGAGGTCATTTGGATTCAAATCACAAAAAGGCTTTAATTAAACAATTTTGAAAATTTAATAAATACTCAAAGCTTTGAAAATTCATAACTAATTCAAATAAACTCCAAATTGAGCAAACTCAAAGGCATGTGACTCATTTTAAAGTCTAATATTTATTAAAATCTTAAGTTTCCAGAAATCAAACAAATTTGGAAAAGTCAACTTTTGGTCAAACCTAGTTCAAAAATTAGGTCAAAACTTTAAACCTTCATAATAAAATTCAGAAAAATCTAATTTCTGCGTACTTACTATCTAACTGATCGTATTAAGGTCTAGTATTTTAATAAAATATTAAATTTCCAGAAAATGCTTTAAATCAAAAAGTTAATTTTTGGCCCCTTAATTAAATGATTAAAATAATCCAAAAAATTCCAAAATTTAATAATTAATTTCAAATTCCAGAAAATATCAAATTGATGTTTAAAACACTCAACTAACTCCCTTAATACATAACAACCGCTCCAAAAATGAAGTTTTTTAGGCTGGACTACTCCGGGCTACGGGGCTACGTATCCTAAGGAAGCTTTGTTCCTCGAGCCTGGTGGCACAACGCCACGAACTGGTTAATGGCAAATCTAAGTAAATTAAAACATTAAAACCAGAAACCAATCAAATTTAATTAACTTCCAATTTTAATCAAATTTAAATCATTTAATTATATTGGGTACTACTGGATAACCCAGGCCTACGAGGCTATTAAATTAGCCCCAAGGAAGGTGAAATAAATTTCACGGCCTCAGTGTGAAACAAAGATGGTATCAAACAAATAAGTAAAATTAATTTTAAAAATAAATTTTAAATCATTAAGGTTTAAACTTTAATTAAAATCTCCCTCAAGCCTTTCAACCAACCAGAACTTTAAACAACTTCAATCAAATTATCATATCTAGGACATATCCAAACCACACAGCCTACCTCACACACTTTAGATAGTTTGCTAGGATAACCAACTCTAGTCTTAGGCTAGGCCGGTGTTTACTTTTTTGCTACTTGTGTGTGCTGGGTTTTCTGTGGTTTTCATTGCATGCTGGTTGCTAGATTTAAGTAATTGATGTTGATATGATTGTTTATTTATTTACTGCACTCTGTGATGTGATTGATTGTACGTTAGATCTACCCCTAGGTTAAGAATGATTTATACTAATTTAATCTTATGCATGTGGCCATGCTCATACAGGGCATTTAAAATTAAAGGGGGCAATTAAATAATTAAGCTTTAAAGATTGACGCTATTTTCTGCAGGTGCTTCAGAACAATGCATAAGTCCCCCTTTAAATCAAAAAGAGCATGGCCAAGCGTGGCTGGTTTGAGTATTTTAAATTTCAAATATATTAACTGCTTGGAATGTTAATATTAACTGTTGATTATTAGGATAACCATGCATTATCGAGTCTAATTTTTCAATTTTAATTAATGTAATTTGAGATGATATTTGAGTTGTATATGTTAAGTACTTTGAGATTGAGATGCTAAGCACCTAATTTGGAATCCAAAGAGGAAGGAACATCCCTTAGGGGAGAGTTCCTCTCCATTTGGAGATCCAAATTAGGATGACTTTTTGAATATCCAAAGAGAAAAGATAACACCCCTATTCAGGGGGAGTTTCTTCTCATTTGGATATCCGGACCCGAAGATCCAAGGACTTACAAGAAGACGAAGAAGTTAAGAACGAGAAGAATCTCAAATCTCAAAGTCACTTATGTCTTAGGATTAGAAACTGGGTTGTAGTCAGTGGTACCCGGCCACTTTACTTTTCCTGCAGACCCTAGGTTGTATAATTAAAAGACACTTACCTATGGACTTTCAATTTGAGTTTTAATTTAATTGATTTAATTAAATATTGATTGTTTGATGTTGATTGCGATTAAGGACCCACATGCTTTTAGTAGTTTATTTGGCGATCTTGCATGTCGTATTTGATTTAGCCTGGAATCCGATCGGAGGCTCGTGAGGGTACGGTCAAGAACTATTTCTACTTTAACTAAAATTTAAGAACTTTAGGCTCAGATAGAAACTCTAACATTTTTAAGAAGTAAGCCCAGACTCGCCGGGGGTTTTTCATGCATTCATATTGACTTTTCTCTTCTATTAGGCACCTCCCCGCATGCGGGTTTTGGCAGACCACCTGACCTATTAGGGTGCAGTTTTGTCTAAGGGGATGTTGTGCAATCCCTAGGATAAAATCTATTTTTTAAGCCTAATTTTTAAACTACTTCATTCTGATTCTAAGCATTTAATCGAGTCAACTAGCATGCATTGCATTAGATATAAATTAAAAATCAAGTCTAAACCTTAATTATATTTTTAGCTTATGTATTTCACCCAACATATGTCAAGGGGTCAATTAGGAATCTGCTCTAGATGTCGACCCCAATTCCTTAGAACTAATCTTAAATAATGTCCCTAACCACTCTACATTTCAAAGACCAGACACATGGTTTTGAAGTGTTTAGGTGGTTTAGCTGGCTCCCCATTCCAGGCCGGGGTAAGTCCAGATTTGCATTGCATTAGCTAGGATCCGGGTCACTAATTTTCAGTACCCATTTTAGACTTAGGATCTGAGGCAAATTTTTAATCTTAAGACCTCAACTTCCGGGAATCTAATTCCCACTTTCTAATAAAATTAACCACTTAAACATTAAATCTTTTTCAATCAAATTCAAGGCCAACACTTAGGATAGGTTTGGGTGTTTTTGAAGTGATTCAGAATCTTAAAACACCTCCTACTCTTCTTCCTTTGACTCCAAAAATAAGTGTTCATTTTTTAACCAATCCCTGTTGAATTTCCAGTCCCTGAACCTTCTTTGATATCAAGCTTTGAATTCCAAATATAATTCGTATCGATATTTTAATCGAGAGTATTCATAAGAAATTTTTTGGTTTCTTACGATGTAATTAACTACGAGGGCTTGCGCTCGTAGGAGATTTGGAAACCCATACCATATTTTTCAAAATCAAACTTTTTCAAAACCTTTAATTAATTATCTTTGGGAAATCAAAACAAAAAATGGCAATCGTTATTTTCATATTCAAACTATCGATAATGATCGATATCTTCTTTCTTCGGATAGATATGTCAATTACAATCATAGTTCTGATTATGAAATTAATGATCCATATATTCATATTAGCATAGTCAAATATTGAATTAAACACCATTTTGATCTTTCGAGATCGTATGTTGTTTCTCCTTGAGTTTGGCTACGATAATCAGAATAAATTCAAAGATTTGTAATCGGAACCTATTAGGGAACGATATGATCACCTTTCAAGGTAATATATCATTCATAATAAGTGTTCGATTATAAAATTAAAATTTCAAAAATTAAGCATTTTCCCAAAGAAAATTAAATCTTTTTCAAAACTATATTTTTCAATCACAGCAGTCCCTTAATTATTTCAGCCGAAGTTTTATCTACTTCTATCAAGCCATATTTAAATCCTAACTGGGGTGTTAATCAATTTGAAAAATTGAATTGAAAATTTTGGCATCCCCCACCTCTAAAATGGATTAAATTAAATATATATACTTTGTTATTAAGCTCAAATTATGCTGGAATTGGAGGTGTTATTAGAGATGATAAAGAAAGATTTTTATTGGCTTTTGATAAACAATTATATCATTAGGATGTTATTTAGTTGTAATTCATTGTAATTCTTTCTTTAAAGGATATTTTACAAGAATGGAATTAAAGCTGAAGGCATATGGATTGAAGGTGATAACATCAATGTTATCAAGCTCTTACATAAATCTTTGATTTCTCAATTTCATCATAATGTAAAGTCTTCCTCTTTAGATTTATCTTTTTTATAAAATTTTAAGCACATTATTCTTCATGGTATTTTTAGAGAGGAAAATAAGGTTGCGGACTTTTGTGCAACCTATGCTTTGAGAGGTAGCTTCTTTTGGGATTTTATTCATAGTAATCTTCCTTCTTTATTTATCTCTTTGATAAAGGAATATTGTGATAGATTAGCTATCATTTAGCTTGTATTTTCTCCTTTATTAATAAAATCTGCTATTTGCATTGTTTCAATTATTAATAATAAAGAAGTTACTTACTTTAGTATAAGCAGTAGAATGAGAATTCAAATAAGTGTCAATAGAATAATGACTCATCGAGTTGTCTTGCCAAAAAAGCAACATACCTTCACTAATGCCCCATTGAATCAAATTCTCAGCCTCCCATTTGATGGAACAAAGCCTTTTTCACACCAAGGAATCACTACCTTTACAATGACAGATGAGGGGATGTTTTCTAATACAATATTTACTCAACATAAATTTAGCCCATAAACTTTTGTTAGCTCTCAAAGAAAACCAACGCTTATAAGAAAAAGCATGAGCCATATCAAAAACACTTTTGCAGCCAAGCCTCCCTTCCTTAACCACACCACAACACTTCTTCCAGGAAGCCCAAAGAATGCAAGAAGAATTATTCTTAGAGCCCCAAAAGAACATGTTAATCAATCTTTCCATATGCAAATAATTTTATTAGTAGGATGAATGGTGTGGAAAATGTAAATAGGCAAGGAGCACATAGCACTTTAGTTAAAACAAGACTCCCACCAAAAGATAAAAATTATAAGCCCAAGAAGAGAACTTCTTATGAATAGAAGTAAAAATATCTTCAAAAAGATGAGATTTCTTTCTACTTTTAAACAAGGGAGTACCAAAATACTTAGTTGGAAGTTTTTAAGGAGCAAAACTAATTTTTTTCTTAATAGTATTAATTCTAGAATGGGAGACAAACTTACCATAAATGAAGCAACTTTTATTCTTATTAAAACTCTACCCACTAAAGAGTTAAAAATTAGAAAGAAACTTAAAAAGAATTTTCAGCATTTTAATAGAAGCATTGGTAAAAATGATAAAATCATCTGCAAAGCTCAAATGAGAAATAGCGAAACCACTAGTTGTACTATAATGCAAATTACAATGCTAGCTGAAAAGGTCATCTAAACCCCTAGACAAAAACTCCGCAGCAATTATGAATAATGCAAGAGATATAGGATCACCCTGCTTAATGCCTTGAGTCAACTTGAAAAAACCACAATGTTTACCATAAATAATCACAATAAATGAGCAATTGTCAATGCAATTCTTAATAAATTTTATGAAAGAATCATTAAAAATAAACCAAGCTAAAATATCATAAAAGTACTTACAATTTAGGTTATCATTGGTTTGGTAATATCAATCTTGAGAATAGAGTTACTCCCTTTAACCTTAATATTATTGTCATGGATTAATTCATGGGCCAAAAGAACACTAGCAAAAATGTCATGACCCTTAACAAAACCAGTTTAGCCAAGAGAAATAATTTTAGGAAGCAATAAAACTAGCCTACCCATCAGGATCTTGGAACTCAATTTATTGAATAAGGAACACAAACTAATTGGCCTAAAATCTGCCCAATAATTAGTGGCCTCTTTCCTTTGAATAAAAACAATATTAGAAGATGATAAGTACTTGGAGTAAGGAGAACCATTAAGAAAATCTTCAATGGCTTCCATCACATCCTTTTTAATAATATCCAATCTTTTGAAAAAACATGGTGGTAGCCATCAAGACTAGCAACTGAATCAAAATTCATCCCATTAACAGTATCAAGGATTTCTTTTCAGTGGGAACTTGATTGAGAAGAATGCTGTCATCTTTAGAAATTAACTAAGGGATGCTACCAGTATTATAATGAAGAGCAAGAACAACACTACTATTAAAGATATTCTTAAAGTACTTCACCCCCAAACCAGCAATTAACTCCTCATCTTTATAAATGGAGCCTTCTGTAAATGAATCTTATGAATATGATTACTGGCCCTCTTATGATTAGCTATAGCATGAAAAAATTTTGTATTTCTATCCCTTTCAACTAAAAGCTTAACAACTTCTTTCTACCTCCAAAAAACTTCTTCCATCTCTTAATAATGGAATAAGTTAACTTTAGCCTCATTAAGCAACTTCAAATTCCCACTAAAAGGATCATTAAGACAAAGATTGTCCACACAATTGACAGATTGCTTAACCTCCTTAATGTTGGAAATAGATTTTTAAAAGCATATTTGTTCCACCAGCTAAAGTTTTGTGTTAATCTTTTCATTTTAAACCAAAGCCTAATTATACCTTTAATATTATCATCAGGAGCCAAAGGACACTGCCAATTGCTCTCAACAATTTTGTAAAAGGAATCATCTAAAAGCCACATGTCTTGAAATCTAATGGAAAAAGACCTAAGGCACTTTTGAAATTTAATAATGAGCAAAAGAGGAGAATGATCAAAGAGCATTCTACATAAATGCTCAATATGGATTAGAGGAAAATTAGAAATCTATTTATCATTGAAAAGGATCCAATCAAGCCTCTGCCATATATTAGAATTGTTCCAAGTAAAAGCACTACCAAAAAAGCCAATATCATGTAAATTACAATCAATAATCATGTTACTAAAATCCTCCATAGCATGAGGCTTAAGCGGTCTACCCCCACTCCTCTCATTGCGTTAGAGATAGTATTAAAATCCCCTCCAACAACCAAGGAGAGTTAAAAGTAATAGAAAATCATTTAACTCATTCTAAAGGATTTCTCTACCAGAATGCGAACAAGCAGCATAAATAAAGGAACTGTAGTAATTGAGGTGGAAAACACTAATTTGAGTGTAAATCACCTAAGAAAAATCATAAATAATGTTGATACTTACAGACTCTTTCAAGAAAATACAAATTTTGTTGGAATAATTAGCAAAACTCCTACTAAAAATAATGTAATTACCAGTAAAAACCAGTTTAGAAGAAGAGATATGAGGCTCCAATAAAGCAAGAACAACAATGTTATGCACTCTACAAAGGTTCCTAACCCTCATTCTAGAATCAGCACCCCTCACATTCCAAATAAGAGCCTTAACCATTAAGAGAATTCAGAATAATTTAAGCCCTGGTAGAACGCGGAGTCAGTAAAGGCACATTCTTATTAAATTTATTTTTCTTTTTTCCAACTTTAGTAAAACCATCATCATCAACATTATTACCACCATTGATAATAGGAGTGGACATTGCACCAGTTGGAACATTTTCCTATGACTTGGAAACCAAAATAGTAAGGTCATTAACAACAGGAATATTAATA
This sequence comes from Dendrobium chrysotoxum, assembly GCA_019925795.1. NCBI lineage: Eukaryota > Viridiplantae > Streptophyta > Magnoliopsida > Asparagales > Orchidaceae > Dendrobium > Dendrobium chrysotoxum. The sequence continues at coordinate 3,481,026 of CM034301.1, read as the reverse complement.
GAAGTAGGAGGAATTTCTCCCACTTCACAAGCATCAAGTCTCAACAAGTTAAATTTATTAATAGCTCCATCAACTGACTAAGTATCTTTACCAGTGCTAGCTATAAACTCAAAAGAATGTAAAGCCATTTTATTTATATTACAAGGTTGTGTGATTGACTATGTTTCTATATGTTCAAGACCATGGCACCACACTCAATAACTAATAAAGAAGTCTGTAAATCATTTTGTTTGGTTAAGGAAATATTGTCTAATAAAGGATTATTATCATTAAACATAATAGGACCCTCTAACTCCTCATTCCAATAATATAAATTATCAGGTTTATTCATATCATTACTATTATTTTGTTTATCAATCACATTTTCATTACCACTATGGAGATTAGAAATACCATTCAAAACCTCAATCGGCTGAGGGGAGACCATCACATTAGGCATAACAGGATCACTTGTATTATTCCTAGACACAAAAGCTTTATTTTCCCCCACCTCAACATATTGAGGTTGATTACTCTTAAGCATAGGAATAAAATGAAACATTCATCAATTGGATGACCATGGATATTGTAATGAGAACCAAAACATGAGCCACATATGGCCTAATTCCAGAAGGAATAACTTGATCTATTTGTAATGACCTACCAAATATAAAACCCAAAGCATGAAAAACACAAATGTACAAAAGGTGTAGATGTAAATGCAGAAAAGAAATCCAAATCAGCACAATTTATGATTCCTCTTTAATATCAAAGAAAGGATTCCACTTCAATAAACACATTTGATAGTTATTTATGTAATATGAATGTCTAGCAAAAACTCTATTGCAATCCAAGTCATTCGAAAGCTATATCACGACATGGCGAGGATCCAACAGCCTAACAGAATACAAACCTAAAAGTTTCAAATTATTAAAAAAGGATGAATAGAGTCCAAGTTAGGTCTACAAAGAGAAAATTTCTCCACCAAAGTAAATTGGAAAGGAGATGCCAGTTTAACAACATCCTCATCAGAGATCAAAATTGCAGGAACACCTATGAAATATGATTGAGTGAAAGAAAAAGGAGCAAAAGATGAAGAAGCTCCAATAAAAACATCTTTAAAGGAATGCAATGATCCAGTGTTATCCTTTCCAGATAAATCAAAGAAGCTATATTTTTAACAAAGGGAGATGGTAAGAAGTTTCCCCATGAATCCGATGGAGGATCCTCCATCCTAACCCAAAAAAAAAAAAACATAGGCCAATGCTGGCCCAAAACCACACAACCACCAGTAAGGAGCTTACCATAATCTGGATGTTATGCATATTGAGAAGATTCTTGATAATATTTTAAATATAATTGTGAATGTTAAAGGTAAGAGCAAGGATAATTTAAAATCTAGAATGGATATTAAAGAGTACTATTAGTAAAGAAATCTAGAGTTAGTAACAACTAGCGATGATAAAATAATGAAGCCCAAAGCATCATACTCTTTCATGTTAGAACAAAAAAGATCAATATGTTAGTGGTTTCAAGGTTTAAAAATGTCTGATGGCTATGGATCAAACTTAAGTCGTTGTGTAGATCTTAAATCTATGAGATTATTTAGATTAAAATGTCATGATTGTCACATAATTATGGAGGTTCTCCTTTCGATCATAGTATGTATGTTACCAGATTACATATCAAATATGTTGATAGAGCTTAACATTTTTTTTAAGGATCTATGTTCATCTAAACTGAGCGAAGATACTTTATGGAGGAGTGAGGAGAACATACCAATCATCCTATGCAAGTTAGAAAAAAATTTTCCCCCAGGATTTTATGATTCTATGGAACATCTTTCAGTCCATCTACTTTATGAAGCTAGAGTTGGTAGACCTGTGCAATATCGTTCGATGTACCCTTTTGAGAGGTGAAATGTGTTTTTAATATGTTGTCTTATATATTTTTAATTGTAACTGATAATTCTAATTATCTAAAAAATATTTGAACAAGCTGAAATAATATATTAAGAATAAAGTACGACCAAAACAATTGATATATGAAGTATATTTATCTCAAGAAATCACCCACTTCTGCTCCTACTACTTTGAGCCCCATGTAAGGAGTATAAGAATAAAGATTGGTCATAACATAGACTTCGATGTCGAAGAACAATCGAAATCTTCACTATCGGTCTTTCAAAGTCATGGAAAGCCTAGTAGCAAATGTGTTGAAAGATTCCTAAATAATTTAGAAATCAAAATAGCGACTTTATATGTGCTACTGAACTGTCAGGAAATCTAACCAATCTTAGAGTAAGTTTTTCCATAATGTACAAAAAGAATCATATTAATTTTTAATAATGAAGTTTTACTTGGATGATTTGTCACTAGGTATTTTGTAAGTAATTTGTCTCTACCAGATACTACAGTTGTTGAGCAACTTGTTCCAAATAAATTCTCAGTTTGGTTTAAATCTTATGTGAGCCCTTAAATTTTAAAATTTTCATTGATCTACATCTAATTTATTACTAGAATCCTTAACATTTAAAAATTTTCTTAGATACATAACCCTAGTAACAAGGTTTTTGATAAAGGTCTGTAAGCACTAGCATGGGGCACAATGCAAAAAGTAAATACTTAGCCAATATATATAATTAATAGGTTCAGATTTCATTCCAAGTCATGGAGTGAAGAAAGAAAAATTAAAAATTATGGAGTTTGTGTTAGAGAGAATACTCATGAAGAAGATGAGTATGATTATTACGATATTTTGAATGAGGTTCTTGAGCTATTGTACCTAGGAGAAGATGAGAATCTTATATATTTATTCAACTGTGAATGTTATGATTCAGTATTGAATAGAGGCACAAGGGTTCATCCTATATATAGTTTAGTAAAAGTAAAATATAGTAGAAGATACGAAAAGTTTGATTTATTTGTATTTGCAAGTCAAGTTATTCAAGTTTATTTTAGCAAATATCTCAGTGGTCATAGAGATAAATAAGATTGGCTAACTGTTATAAAAATAAATGCATGGGGGATAATTGACCGACAATACATCGTAGCAATTGTACATCAAGAGGATGAAATGTTAGATTATAGGTTTATTAAAATTGATGAGATGTCAACTATAACACATAATGTTGAAATGCAGTTAGAGGATGTGAATAGTTCGACAAGCTCTTCAAGTGAGAATGAGAAAGAAAGTAAAGATGTCTTGGAGAGCAATGAAAATATTTCTGATTCTGAATAGTTCTTATAATTTAAGTGACTAATTTATCGTAATGTACTTATTATATTATAGTTTTTAAAAATCAATTTAGTAAATGAATCTTGGTAAATGTCTCTTATTAAATCCTGTTTGTATGTAAATCATTATATATTTTGTAATTCTTCATGTTTATTACCACTAAAGATTCTATATTCTATTTTTTTTATTTCTACTTTGTAAATCTTTATAATTGTTTCAACTAAATTTTTATATGTTATAATGATTTACTAATTTTTTCTTTTACTACAGATGGCTTCAGGTGATGATCCTCCTTGTAGATTCTTCACTTCAAAGTTTTCTCATAAAAAATAGTTGAGTGCTAGACCAAGTAGGTCTAGAGAGATTGTTGAAGGTCAGGGGTAGAGATCAGTTCCACCAGTGATACCATCACCACCACCTGGGAGTCAATAGTAGTCCCCCACTGAACAAGGTCAGGGACAGTCAGATCTAGGTGTGGTAGGAGTACCACCCCTTCCTGAGTACTTTCCTCCTCCTACGTCTATGAGTACTCAATTTCCCTCTCCAAATCAGACACACTCCACTCCATTTTATCCATATTACCCTCTACTAACATCACAAATAGCTCCATTCACCTACCCTTACCCTCCTTACCACCACCCCTATTATTACCCACCTCTTGTGTAGCCAGAATATGGTGGACCAACAACACAAGCAAAGGTTGGTGCTAGTGAGCCTGCAATAACATTAGATAAGCAAGTATACATCGAGCCTAAGGGTGATACGTAAGTTCAATTTATTTTGTAAAGTTATTTTAATCTGATCTATTATATGTTATTGATAAAAATTTTAACCTGCAACTTCAATCCCTCAAGGCATCCTACTCATAAGATGCGAGACATCATACAGAGCAAATATGATGCTCCTTACTTATCGCGGAAGAAGATCCCAAAGGAAGTTAGGGATATGTGGTTCATAGAATTTCAGGTATATTTATTTGGCATTACTTCAAATATTTTATTTCATTTGTATTAATATTATTTATTATGCCTATATTTTATAAAAAGATTTTAGGTGGTTGCCTCAGCATGGCATGAGGATCAGAACAAATTTTGAGAGGAGAGGATCGACTCATCTTAGGGACATGTTCACGGACATTAGAAAGTCTTGGGCGAGCCTTGAGTTCACCAAGTTAAGAGAGCAGAATAAGCAAAATAGAACATCTGATTGTGGGGGTTTAGGAAGTTCTCTTCATACTGGTGGATTAGTGCCTTATACTAAACATAGACGATGACTGGTAAAAGATTATTTAAATTAATTTAATAAATATATGTATATTATTTTAACTATATTTTTTATTTGTAGAAAGAGCTTCTTGGGCGGGAGCAAACAACATTAGAGTTGCATACAAGGACTCACCAACCTCAAGCAGATCATCAGTGGGTTAATGAGAAGGTGAGAAAAGCTCACGTGAGTATAAGTTTTTGAGTAATAATATAAAATAAATAAATATTTTAGTTTATGGATTTATTCTCGTAGGATGATTTTATACAACTTTGGGAAAGTCAACAGTCTATTAGTGAGGGATCATCTTCATGATTGACCCGATATTCTGAGTATCACACGTGGTCAAATGTCGTTGGAGGAAGGCAGAGGTGGAAAATTTATGGCTTAGGTTCGCAGGGATATGCTCATGAGGGCAATACATCTATTTTAGCATTTTATGATATTAGTAGAGCTGAAGAAACTGTTAGCCAGAGGGTTGTTGCCCTAACAAGAGAGATAGAGGAGATGAGAAAGATTCAAAATGAGATGCAGGCGGAGCTGCGATCATATCGAGTTGAAAATGAGAAGAAAAAAGGGCAAGAGCCTACACCTAAATCACATGGCAGCGACGACATAGAGGATGATTAGTGTTATTATTTGTTGTTACTTGTTTGAAAAACTATTTTGTGTATTTGGAACATCTGACTATAGATTTCATATATTATGTTGATTGTGGAACATAAGCATTGTTATATGTTTAAAGAACTATTTTTGGTTATAGTGGATTGTGTAAATATATATGTTGATTGTTGAAATCAAAAATTATTTATATATGTTTTCTATCTGTAGGTAATTATGGAAATTGGTGTAAATAAAGGGGGTTGTCAATTTTTTTTTCAAATGCTATAGGTTTTCGGTGGCTAACTAGCAATTTTATTACTAGAAACTTTGATACCGGACGACTTTTAGGGGCTGCCAACTTTTTTATTTTATCGTTGGTAATAACCGGCGGCTTAGGCTTGGATATACCAACGATTACTAACCACTGGTAATACCATCGGTGATTTTCGTGCCGAAAATTACTGGCGGTTTACCTGTGATTTTATATTCATTAATTTCTGGCTGTTTTAGCCACTGAAAAATTTTACTGCCAGAAAATGGTCGTTGGTTTTCATTTCCTACGCGATTTATTTCAGTGGTTTATTAACTGCTTGTAAACCGCCAAAAATTTTACAAACTGCCTGAAACTCTATATAACCCGCCAAAAATTACCGTCGATAATGGGCGATTTTCCTGTAGTGATTTATTCCACACTAAATCAAAAGCCAATCTCATGAGTCTAAGGCAAGAAATTACATCAAACAACAAATACATTAATTTAATTATGCAAAGAGATTTATTAAATATCTTGTAATGCAATTAATTTTAACAAATAGGATTCATTAAAACCAATCCATAGAGGCTTTAATCTTATAACTTGGTCTATTGGATAATTAGCTATGAATTTTCAAAGTTGTGTTAATAAATTTTATTAAAATCCATAGATTAAATTAAATACACATTCGGCAACTAACTTGACTTACACTTTCCACATTGCAACATACAATTGGCTATTTAAACAACCGTGGGCCACCATGATAAATAAGCATTTATCCTGTCTAATAAGGTTACCCAAGCTAGCACAAGTCTTGGGCTAGCTATGATATATGCATGTTATTGGATACATTTTTAGCCATGGTTCAATGGCATTTGAGTTTAACCATATAGGATAGGTGTATGGGTCAAGTGAGCTTCTCATGATCAAATTGGTCAACTATGGTGACCCATCATGAGACAAGGATGACCTTGGATAAGTCCATGTAATTATTAGGTTTAAAAGATCATGCCAAGGCTTGTAATGGGTTTGAGAATTAAAATGAGTGTTTAGGTCAAATGAAACACACATGGTTTATTTGGTCAACCTTGGCTAACCATGGTTAGCCATAGACTCCATTGGGTTTGGACATTTTTATAGTAGTGTTTACATACCTTAGGACATAACCCTAGAGTTAGCAGTTGGTCTAGCCTAAGAAAGGTCATTCATGCACATTTAGGGTATTAATGGAGTCATGGACAAACTTGGTCAACAAAAATTTGTCCATGGGTCCAAATGGGTCAAACCACTTAGGGAGATGAATTTAAATTGATTTGGATCACTTTCAAAGGTTTGAGTTTAGATTTAAGGTGAAATGCCACCTTGAGTGGCATAGGTTGTAAATAGGTGTAGTTTAGGTTTAACCTAGGTTTAGTCTTGGACATAAGCTTGGAATGTCCTTGGAGACTCCCTAACACTTATGGAAGTGGTTTAGGAGATTCTTAAGCCACTTAGTTTAGTCAAGGTTAAAATCTCTAGGTTTCTCCCAATGGTTGCTATAATCTAAGTCCACACTAAAGTTAGGATACCTAAGCACTAAGGAGGATGAGAAAGTGGATTAGACCTCGTTTAAAAATGAGATCAACAAAACAATATTTGGGAACATAAAAAATCTTTTAAAATCCATTTTATTATTTGTAAGACTTTATATAATATTATGTTCATCTTTTGCGATGATATTCTATTCACTATGTTGTATTTAATGGTGCAAGCATAATCTTATAGAAAGCTATAAGGAGATTTTAACTCGACATTGTTAACACCTAGACTCTCTTCTAAACTATATGGAGTAAGGATATAAACTTCAAGAACCACCCTATTTATGGTGTCATTTGCTCATTTTGTGTGCTCCTATGTGGGATGATTGAAAGGGAACCCACTCTCAATGTTGATAGTTACTTTAGTAGTAAGGGCAATCTCTCAGACTCCCTCTAAAACTTGCTACCCCTTATTATTCCTAGGCTATCTCATTGAATTCATTTTTATGATTAGTGAAAAGTTAAGCAATAAAAACTCTTTAATAAAAAAGAAAACTCTTAAGAATAACCACAACAAGGCATTATTGTAAATCTTTTGACTGAAGATAGGATTTAGTGGAAAAGCCTACTTCTACTACAATCTATAACTCTCTTGATTTATAACTTAAATGCTCACTCATAATCAGATGTATCATAACTCACTCGAGATGGACAAAATGAAACTATCTAAAGTAATTCTCTCTAGTACATGACACGTGGGGGTACCTTGTCTGTCTTTAAATAAGCATCCATGATAACTCCTACAAGTAAAATAAAATTGCACATCAATTAAAGAAAATCTTTTCTTTCATATTTATCAATTGTTGTATAAGATAGGATTAATTAGGTCAGAGCCAATAAGTCAGTTGCTCAACTACCCACTAGAGCATCTAATGCAAAGGACAAACTAACAGTTTGATAATGGGACCCTAATTAGAATCAGAGTCAAAGTCCACACTCATCTTACTCACATCAGCTTTGCATTAGATTTTCCTTCTTGCTTTGGCTAGCTAACTCGATCTTTGTTCTTTATCCTCTACCTAAGCTATATTTCTTTGACAGTTACACCCTAGTGCAGCTCATGGCTAGCAATATTCACCATTTTTAATAGAAGAGAGTTAGTCACTCTCAAGTCAATCAAATCACAAGGTCGTAGTGATGAGTGCATGGTGGAGAGGAGCAAGCATGGAAAGAGGGAGACCACATCTATAAACACAATAAGCTACAAGCACTAATATATGAAGTGTTCAAATCAAGAACATTATTAAAATCTTAAATAGGGCATCCTTCTTATGGAGGAATAAAGCAAGATAGTAAAGCTTATTCCTTTCCTTTTACTGGAGAGTAAAAAGAATTAATATTTACCTAATTATCTTGCTCTTTTTACTAGTCACTTTCCAAAGATGCATGATATTGAAGAACTAAACGCATACACTAATATGTCAACCTAAACGAATCAAGGGGAATAAGTTAATACATTAGAAATCAAATTTTGCTAATCAAGAGAAACTAACTCAGCCTAAGGAGTTCACTCATCTTCATGAGCCACACACACCTATTAGGGTGGTCGCTATTCTTAACCACATGTCTTAGGTAGGGGTGGAGTTAGTTTTGTTTCATGTGGGGGCACAAATTATTGAATTAAAATAACCTCAACGTTTTCAACCTAGCTTTGGACAAGCATTAGCAGTTTTAAATTTTTTTAAAATTTTTAGAATCATTATAAAAAGATTGAATATTTGATAAATGAAAAATCCTTGGTGATATTGTATTATAACTAAGCTTTGTTATTATCAAACCATGCAGGATTAAATCTACAAAATTTATTTCCAATTTGTGTGCGTGGTAATTCATAATCATGAGGTTGACACAATCCTTTTAGCAAGTAGTATCTCCGCACATTATCCCTCTAATTAGGATGATAATCCAAAATTGTTTTCTCAATCCAGGACCAACGGGAGTATCAACAAATTTTGTTTCTACACAACTTTGTTTAATTTGTGCATTATTTTCCCCACATAAAATTTTGTTATCATCTCCTTCAAATTTTCTTTTGAAATACCATTCCATATCTAATTTTAATGAAAGGAATATTTAAAATTTTATGCTAATCACAAAAAAGATTTAATGCTAATCAAATGATAAATAACTAATTTTATGCTTATCATATATAAGAGATAGATTGTTATTTAAAAAATATACCTCTCAACTATTATAGAGCATTCAAAACAATTGCATAGCTAGGGTTTTTAACTTTCACCTCAATAGAGCTACTAGAGCATCTGTAAGCATAAGAGTGTTTCAAAATACAAGTAACTAATAACCCTAATTAAAGCTCTTAATTCTTTTATTTTTCTTAAGAATTAGATCTTTGGATTCATTTTCTAAACTTCTGTAATCTAGTTGTTCAATAAATTTTAGATCTGCTAGAGCATCTATAAGCATAATCCCAATAAAATGCTTCACTTCTTCAGGAGGCAGAAGCCATACTAAAATAAAAGCAACTAGTTGGAAAAAATCTCAGAAATCTACTGAGAGTGTTGACTGTTGAGTGCCACTCCACTCCTACTGTGAACCATAAACATGAAATGCTGAAGTTTGAAGGGTGGGCATTCAAACGAGAAAGAAAAAGCCAGAAGGGCATTCTGTTCCACAGTCCATGCGCGTGTGAATGAGTTTTACGTGATTCTTCCTGATGCCTCTAATCTGTGCACACATGAGAATATAGAGCGGGGCAGTGGAGAAGTTCAAAAAAAATATACTAATAAGTAATGATAATAACTTACTTTTACCTGTAATTAAGCAGCTATAAATAGATTCACTAGGTTTTATGCAAAACAGTTCATAATCATGGAGTAAAATATTTAGCCTAGATTGTTTAACTTCATTTGTACCTTCATATGTTATGCAAAGTTTGTCTTAAATTTTATTGTCAGTAGAACAAGTAAAAACACGCATATAATCTTCAGATTTTAAAACACAAAAAAAAAATAGTTCAAACACTTAGCATTCAGTTATGCTAAATCTCTATCATCAGTAGTCCATTCAGCAAAAGAAAATTTTGTTTTAACACTATTTACTAATCTAAAAGGTGTAGAATAACCTTTCTTAACTAGCATCCACATACGATAATTAATTGATTGTAAAAAAGTGGATATGCGAGTTTTTCAAAAATCAAAAGGAATGTTTTCAAATAGAGGTGGTCAAGTAATTAAATAGCCTTCCACAGTGTTACGATCATCAAAGTTAGCCATAGATATTAATTCAAAATTTTTCTAAAAATTAATCTTATAAATCCCAATTTGATACTACTTGAAAGTTCATGATGATTGTTAAACCCTAAAGAATTAGTCCCGAGGCTAATCAAGAAGGGGGATGAATTGGTTATTTAAAGATTTCTCTAACAAAATATGAAATTAATTTTTTTTAAAATCTTTTGAATATTTTAAAAACAAATAACTTGTGTGGAAGCAGATAACAAAATCAGAGTTTTTAACCACAAATGAAATCACAAAAAAAATGCAAAAAAATAAATAGAAAGAACACAACAAATTTATAGTAGTTTGGTCAACTTGACCTACGTCCACTCCCCGAAAATCTTCTTTCCAGGTATTGCAGTAAAATAATAGTGACTCTCCTTTTGCTCCCACAGCAAGACGGAGAAGCCCTTACAAAATCATTCCACCAGCTCGGTGAGGCAAAGAACCATGAATCATTTTACTCCCGCTTGGAGTAGGTAGAGAACCTGAAAATTCTTTTTCACCTTCCTAGTCAAGGCAGAGAACCAGGGAATCCTTTTACTCCCTCCTGGAGTAGGCAGAGAACCTTGGAGTCCTTTTTCACTCATCTGGTGAAGGTAGAGAACCTGGATCTGCTGTTGATAAAGATTTCCCTCAGAGCCACCAAGGAACTTGGACAATAGCTTGAAGAAGACAAGGAACACCTTACTTGGAGCAACCTTTGTGAATCCCTCACAACTCCCCCTCACAAGGATCTCTCTCTCAAGCTCTCCCTCTTCCTTCTCAAGGCCCTCTCTCAGATCTTCTCCACAACAAAAGATTATTACTCAAGGGTTAATACAATTGCTTAAAGAGGGAGCCTCCAAAAGAAGCCCTAATTTTCAATTATGTACTTCTGATCGTCCTGTACGATTAGTACAAAACAGCTCTTTTAGCTAGTATGAATTGCACTGCCATGTACGATTAGTTTAAGAGAAATAGGCTGATCATCCTGGACGATAGAATATCATCCTGGACGATTAGTTTGAATCTATTGAATTTCGTCTAGTATGATACCCAGTGATGCCTAATCGTCTCAAGTACTTCTCTATCGTCTAGAACGAAATGGGTCCATCGTCCTGAATGATTAGTTAAAAAATTATGGTATTCATCTAGTATGATATGTAGCGATCCCTTATCGTCTCATATAAGTTCTCTGTGTCCACCCATCATCCTGTACGATCGTATTTAATTAATTTTGATCATAATTGTTCTCCTAATCACTGGATTAAATTAGGCATGATTGTTCTTAATCGTCCAGGACGATATACATCATCATGTACGATTAGTACAAAATTTGAAAATTAAAATATTGCCTAAATTGTGATTAGCGGCTATTTTCCATAATTTGAACTGATCGTCCTAGATGATATGGATCGTCCAGTACAACTAGTTTAATCACTATTAATCAACTAAGATTTCCTAATTAGGGTTTCTATTTTTAATTGATCATCTAGGATGATATAAATCGTCCTGTATGACTAGGTTAAATAACCAGAAAATTTCTCTAACTCATCAACTCACTCCATTGAGTGTGTGTGTGTAATGTTACTCAGCTTGGGGTCCACCATATACATGAATTGACTCAAGAAAGGTAAAAAGTACATTAAAATTGAAATTATAGACAGGCTCAACTCTAGTATACCCGATCATGAGCTGATTTGCATTGCAAGTGAACTTGTGGACCTGAAAGGTTAATAAACAGGACAAACAAAACAGATATGCTGTAATAGCAATAGAAAAGAACCAACAATGTTTGTTATCATCAAAATCACAGCATTTGTACCTAGATTTGCAACACTAGTAAGTAATGATAATAACTTACTTTTACCTGTAATTAAGGAGCTATAAATAGACTTAATTAAGTATTAAGTGCACAACCAGTGGGGGTCCATATATACCCCTAGGACCCCCATGATAAATCCGCCCTAGTCTTAGGATAAATTCGATTGTGCCTAAATAGAGTTGCAACTTTGCCTACTTGCCCAGTGATCTTTCCCAGTCACTCAACCAAGGCAAGTGTTTTATGTAGTCGTTGGAATTTTAATAATTATGTTGATATATTTATAACTATTCTTTCGTATATTTTTATATGTAGTTTTTTTTTTTATGTTGCTTTCAAAACTATATAAATATATGTTCAAAATATCATTTCTGTACACCTGCATTAATATGTACAGTACTTTGAATATTTTGAGTTGGACATAAAATCTCAAAAATTTTCTATTTACAATTCTTTCTTTCTCTCCCTCTCTTATTTCTCTACTTGAACCTGGCGTTTTGTGAATAGAGCCTGGGTGTTGCCCCAACCATCTTGGATTCAACACCTTGAGGAATAGAATTGATTGCTTTATCTGATATCAGCCATTATGTCATTTGCCCAAATATAACGCGTCAACAACGAATTTAAAGAACAAGAATGTAATTTTAAAGATCGGCAACAATCCTTTCTTATTCCATACTGACACCTTATCTGGAATCTTAGCATGCAGACATATTATTAGACAAGACTTGTAACATAAGGCACACATGAACTGCTGGAGATTAACCCGAACATGTTGATTTGGCATATTCCTTTACATATATGTCGAAAGGAATGATGAAGATCCTCAATGTTAGTTCCTTCTCATCTTCTTCATCTTTTAACACTGCATATATGCATGCTTCAGTAATTTGCTTCAATGTGGATAAAAGAAAAGAGGGGCAGTGGGTTTAAAACTGAGCCCTCATTCAGTTGAGCCTTAGGTATCTCAGCCTGCAAGCCAACAAAATTAAAAGAATTAATGAACTTTACTCTGTTCGAAAATAAATTGCTGATGAGGGGATGAAACTATAAAGATAGCAAGGGGCAGAGTATTTTAATAGGGAAAAGAGTTGCCATTGTCCTGCTTTATCAACTAATTATGTCTTCGGATCAAATTTCATGTGAGTTTGGTGGGCTCAATTACAGACAAGGATAAGGACTTTGCGCTGAATGTGCAGGCATAGTGCATGGTTTTATTGCATGATAAGAACAAAACTGGAATTACAGACAAGGATAAGTACAAGTTGGGTATTCTACAAAGACCGAAAGCAACTCCTCTTTCCGTTGCTTCTTTTGAGAACATGAGAAAAAAACAGATTAGTGCTAGTGGAAGAGCAGAGGATATTAGGTCATGCGGTCCATGGTAGGAGTGGTCTGGGGACCATGACATAACTATAATAGCTCAGGGATAAGAGAATAGAGGATGTAGTATTAAAATGTCGTTTTAACGCTGCTCATTTTTGTCTGTTGGTTGGGAGCTTAGGCTATCAATTAAGAGGTTTTGGATTTAAGTGATGTGTATGCGATATGGGTGTGAGTCTACCTAAATTGGCCTAAATGTCTCAAAAATATATATACTTTAATTTTAAATGTTTCGAAGTGATTGAAATAAGTTACAAGAATATCTTATAGTTTAATTTTGGGGATTCAAACTCTCAGGTTGCATCTTAAAATATTTATTTATTTGACATAAACTCAAGTTCTAAGTGTATTTATTTATTTTGAACCAACTTCAAAACAAATAAATGCTCTTAGTACTGTCAAATATTGGTGAAATTATTCTGTGTGGATACAGACGCCGTCCGGAGGTGAATCAGAACGTGTCACATTATTTTTTTCCTGTGTACCGCAGCTATGTACTGTTGTGTCACGTTATTTTTTTCCTGTGTACCGCGGCTATGTACTGTTATATACCGGGTGACATTGCGTGTTCTGATTCGCCTTCGAAAGGTCCGATGTCCGCACATAATAATTTCTTCAAATATTAAGTTTATTCTTGAGACTTCCTAGTGTTATACTGAATTTCATTCTTCATGAATTTTATAATATTTGTTAATTATTATGACTACAAGTAGGTTCTGCCAATTTATGCTAATTAATTATATTTTATAGGATTATTATTATTGGCGCATATATTCTAGCCCGCAACCCCTGAAATTTGAAGACGATCAAATTACAATTATTATTATAAAAAAAATGAGTTCCAAGTTCCAATTTTCATGTACTCTAAATCTGCAATCAAATCTCACCTTTATAAAAATAAAAAGGGACACATCTTTATTAATTTTTTTATCAATTAAAAAATGGTTTAATTCAGTTTTCCTACATGATCCAAAGCATTTTTATCTCTAAACAAATAGGCCATCAACGAAGGAAGAGCTGTAGTTTAAATAAATGACCGAGGTCCATACTAAGCTGTAATAAAGAAGCATTGAAGAAAAGTTAGAATAAAAGCAAACGACCTGGACTCCTCTTCGGCAACAGTGTTCCTGGCACCGGAGGATTTGTAGTTGGGGACTGGGAAATGGCCTGACTCAATGTGCTTGAGATCCTCAACAAGAAGCTCGTAGTGGAGTTTCACCTCCTCGGCTGTCTTACCTCCGACGGCTCGGGCCACATTTTGCCACCGGTCCGGCGTGTCCTTGTCATACACTGCAAGTGCTCGCTCGAAGAGCTTGTTCTGCTTTTGTGTCCAAGTTGAAGACGAGTTCCTTGAAGCCATTTGTGAGTGGTGAAACTCCTGGAGTACTTGGATTGATGGTTGAAGAAGGGGAAGCAGGTGGGTTTCTTATATGGAGGAGAAGGGAGTTGAACTGAGCTGGAAATGGAGGTGGAGCCAGTTGGAGAATATCACTTGGGGAAAAGCTGGGCGTGGTGGCAGAATAAGAACTTAATAGCCACAAGATTGAGCGAGAACAATGTGGAAGAATCTGCCTTACCATTGCAGAGAATGAGATAATGTTCCCCTCTTTGCCATAGGCACTCAATTATTATGTGTACTATGTTTATATTTGTTTGTGAAAAAGTTTTAAGTCGAGATTTTCTTTACTAAAGTGTATGAGGTTTAAATTGATATTAATATAATTTTAAAATATTTAATTGAAATTTAAAATTTTAAATATTATTCTTATTAATTTTCATAAAAATATTATGACATGCTGTTTTTACTATTTGCTGGACTGGATTCAGGATAATAGACATATATATTATTGACAATAAATACATAATTGACATTATATTTATGTGTATTTATTGCCAAGGATGTAGAGGATATAGAGGATAAGAGATATAGATTCTGATATGATATGGACATAAAATATTTCTATAATTAAAAGTAAAAAAATTATAATATAAATATATATTTGACATTATATATTATTTATAGACAGTACATAGATGCAAAATTCATATGATTAAATTTTTATCTTATTGAAATAAAATAAATACCCCTCACAGCTCAGAAGAAAAATTAAATCGTTGATCTGTTAAGCTTGAGATCTAAGGAGGGCTAAAAAATAAAAAAATTCAGCCCAGGAATCAATCCGTATCAGCTGGTGATCATTAAGAAACCCAGCTAGGGCTCCTTAGAAATGAGCCAATGAAATAACAAGAAGATAACCGAAATTCCATTGGCAGCAATTGCACCAGCGGTTGATGACCAAATTAAGACTTCATTCGGGTCGACTTTTTTACTGCTTCTTAAAGCAGCTTTTTAGTTAAAATTTTTTAATTTTTTTACTAAAAAGTTGTTTTAAGAAACAGTAAGAAAGCATTCCCAAACGAAACCTAAACCTGAAATTAGAGAAATGACAGATACATGAAGAGAGACTAATACAAATATCCCTAGCAACCTTCCTCCAAATATTAATTTATCAGGCCGTAAAACATCCACGAACAAGTATGGAGTCGTTTGACCGTCATACATAACTCTTCATACATGCCCATTGAGGATTTTTATCTCTTTAAAATTATGGGAGAATAATAAAGAAGCTTAATTGTTGGTCTCAAGATGGGTATGTGGATTATACCAATCAAAAGGAAACAATATTCATAAATTGTTTGATTTAAGGATCACTATATTAGTCTTATTTAATCATTACAAAATTATCATCTATTTAAAAGCTTTAAATTTTATTTTATTCCTATTATTGCATTTTTCTTTGTATTATGATAATTTATCATTCATTATAATATTATTTTTTTGACTCCTAAGGCATCTAGAAATTGTTTAGATTTGAAAAAGGCTTATAAATAACACCTTAATTTGTACTTTTTGATTCATTAAATAATTTTTTTTTTCTTGCGCAAATTTTCTATGAAAACGTTTGGTTGTTGCTCTACTCTCCAATAAAAGCTTAGTGGCTAATCCTTTAAAATTTTGGTGAGGGGCAAGTTATCTTTTCTCACTCTTATTCATGTTCTTTCTTAATAGGATTTTTATCTCCTCTATATAGCCTCAAGCCTACCTTCAACCCCTAAACACATCTAAGCCTTTAAACCCATCTCAAATATTCTCTCACTTCCCTCATAATCTGTTAAAAGCTCAACTCGCATGTAACCATAAGATACCTAGTCAAACACCTAATATAAAAAGATAATTTCTTATTATGGGAAACCAAATTATAAATAACATAACTTCATAACTATTAAATCAAAATCTTTAAATATACTATTTTTAGTTTTCTAGCATTCAAAACCCTTGATTTAGAGTCTCTTTCATTTTCCCTTGAAGTAAAGCTTATCCATTAATAGCTTGAAAGTTTCAAGCATCAAATATGTTCAAACTATAAATATTTGTTTCACCACAACCAAATAACCCTTCAACCAATATCCTAAGAGAAGTCCAATCAAATTGTTGCCTTCACTATAAGGATCATATAGACCTTACATCATTTTATGGCTGCATATTAGCAATGATCATAAACTTAATAACCTTGTAGCCCATGTCATAATTTTTCATTTCAAAGTTTCACTCTTTTCAACTGTCATTTTGGCCTTTTTCATGAGCATGTCCCTTGATTATTTGAAGACTACATCTCTACTCCTCACTTTCTCTATCAGTTAACTAATTAGATGTAGGATCCCCACATCCTCTACCATAGTACATGGATGATAGCCGCATGTTTATGTCACGATTTTGGTGAGATCTCGCCTCTCACTCTCTCTTTCCCTCATTTCCTCAATCACTTCTCCTCCCCCAACTCTTACTCCAAGTGCATAGATCTATTAATTTTATTATAATTCTCTTATTAGTTTGTAATATAATATTTTGGTAAAAGTAATAAAGTGTTCAACATAGAATTTTAATTTACAATTGATGTTATTTTATGATTTTAATAATATAGAAGATATGACGCATGATCGTGAATGTATTATTTATTATATTGATAGCAATTGTCATTTCAAACACTATCATTGTCAGGTCCTAAGTCCTAGATGAGAAAAGTGGAGGGCTGCGTTTAGTAAGTGACAGCTAGGATAAAACTTGTCGAATAATCATGACATAAATCCTTTAATACATTGTGTTAATGTTAGGGTGTTCCCTGGAAGCTACACGTTGTATGGCTTAAATATAGCAAGAAGTGTGCGAGGGTTGCTGCATTGGCGCCCGGGTGCAGTGTTAAATAGGCATGGTTCCCACATCATGGACGGATGTGGGCAAAGAAGCTAGTCCATAAAACTAGAATTTGGATTGGATCTTGGAATGTAAGTTCTCTTACAGGCAAATTAATGGATTTAATTAATATTATGATTCATAGAAAGATAAATATTTTAAGCATTCAGGAAACTAAATTGGTTGCAGAGAAGGACAAGGAGATTGATAATTTATGATTTAAACATTGGTATTCTGGTAGAAGTCGTGCTAGAAATGGTGTAGGTGTAATTATAGATAAGAATTTGAAGGATAATGTTATAAAAATTGATAGAACTGGAGACAGAATTATTGCTTGAAGATTATTACTGATGCTCAGATTATTAATATTATAAGTGCTTATGCTTTTCAAGTAGGTTTGGATATGTATTTAAAATTAAAATTTTAGAATGAGATAGAAGAATTAATTTAAAAGATTCCTGTTGAAGAAAGTTTTTATTGGAGGAGATTTACATGGACATATTGGTAGAAAGGCTGAGGATTTTAAAAGTATTCATGGTGGCTATGGGTTTGAAGAGACTAATTAAGGTGGTAAGATTATATTAGATTTTGTTCTAGCTCATGATTTTATAATTGCTAATATCTTATTTAAGAAAATGGATGAGCATCAAATCACTTATAAGAATGGATATAGTAAAACTCAGATTAATTATTTTCTTATAAGAAAAGAAGATCATCTAGATTACAAATATTGTAAAGTTATTCCGAGTGAAAGTTTATGTACCCAACTTCGCCTTTTAGTTTTAAATTTTAAGATGAAGAAGCAGAATATAAAAAATTTAGTAAAATATTATTTTAAGATTAGATGGGGGCATTTAAAAAATACTAACAAAAATATTTTTTAGACTAAGATTTGATATCTTAAGATTTTGTCTGTGCAAGAGGAAGCGAATGTTATGTGGGATAAAGTGGCAAGTAATATTAAGAATGTTACAAAGGATGTGCTTGTAGTTTCAAAAGAAAAAGCTCCTAATAATAAAAGTAGTTGGTAGGGGAATCAAAATATGCAAGAAAAGATTAAAAATAAGAAGCTTTGTTATAATAATTATTTTAGATGTAAAAACTTTTAAAATTGAAAAAGATATAAAGAGGCTCGTAAGGTGTCTAAGATAGCAATCTGTGATGCAAAGATTTTAGCTCTTAATGATTTATATAATAGATTAGATTCTAAAGAGGAGGAAAGATATATGTATAAGTTAGCCAAACAAAGGGATGGGAGTAGTAAGGATTTAGTTCAAGTGAAGTGCATTAAGGATGAAGATCAAAAACAACAACAATAAGAACAAGCCTTTATCCCACTATGTGGGGTCGGCTACATAAATCCTTTTTCTCCATTATGTCATATTAAAAGTTAAATTCTCAATTAAATCTAATAAAGAAAGGTCACTTCTAATATTTTTAGCCAAGTCTTTTTAGGTCTACCTCTACCCTTCTTAACATAAGTCAAATCTAATGCATCTACTTTCATAACTGGGTCATCAGAAGGCTGTCGTTTATTTGATCAAACCATCTAAGGCAAATCTCTCTAATCTTATCTTCAACTGGAGCTACTCCAACCTTTAGAAGAGGATATTCTACGAAGGTGGATGAGATATTTTACTAAGCTATTCAGTGAAGATTATGAGAATATGATTGACTTTAGTGACCCTAGCACTCCAAATAAAAACAGAGATTTTTATTTTTATTGGCGTGGTAGTAAAACTGAAGTTAGAGAGGCTTTAAAAAAATGAAGTGTTGAAAAACTAGTGGACCTGATGATATTCCAATAAATGTGTTGAAATACTTAGGAGATGAAGGAGTTTCTTGGCTTAGTAAACTTTTTAATATTATTTTGAAGACTAAAAAGATGCTAGATGAGTGGAGAATGAGTGTGTTGATTCCTATTTTTAACAGTAAAGGCGATGCACAAGATTGTGTGAATTATAGAGGAATTAAGTTGATGTGTCATACTTTAAAACTTTGGGAGAGATTAATAGGGCATAGGTTACGACATGATACTAATATTTCTCAAAATCAATTTGGATTCATGTCAGGTAGGTCTACTATGGAAGCTATTCATTTATTGAGAGGGTTGATGGAGAAGTTTAGAGAGACTAAGGAGGATCTATATATAATATTTATTGATTTAGAGAAAGCATATGATAAAGTTCTAGGAGATGTGCTATGGAGAGTTCTAGAAAAGAAAGGGGTTAATAATGCTTATATTCCAGTCATTAGGGATATGTGTGCTGGAGTTGTTACTTGTGTTCAAACACAAGGTGGTTTGACCAAGTATTTTCCTATTTCAGTTGGATTACATCAAGGATCAGCCTTAAGCCCTTACCTTTTTGCTTTAGTCATGGATGTTCTCACAAGACATTTGCAAGAGGATGTAGCTTAGTGTGTGATTTTTGCTGATGATATTCTTCTTGTTGAAAAGACTAGAGAGGGAGTTGAAGGTAAACTCGAATTGTGAAGGTCAACCTTAGAGTCTGAAGGTTTTCATTTGAGTAGATCTAAAACCAAACACATGGAGTGTAATTTTAGTAATAATAGATCTAGTTTAATATATCTAATATTGTTCAATATTAATATTCTTTTACTATTAATTATTTGATGCCAGAAGATGAGAAGTTATGAGGGAATATTTATCAAATAAAAAATGATAAAGAATAATTTTCTAATTTTTTAGAAGATTGATGTCTATAAATAGTTGCATAATAATTTATAAAAAAATATTTTATTATGATAATGTATTATATATGGACTCTCTCATTATGAAACAAAGAAAGATTCAAATGCTCAACTCAATTTTGTTTCACATAGGGTGCTTCATTACCTGCCATTGTCCTTGAGATTAAAAGTTTGTATGTGTATAAGATAAGATTGTACAACACATAATTTGGAATGCTTAAAATGACAACCTATTGATAAGAATGAAAATACATCAACAATACATATCTAACATTTGTGCATTTAATAATTATTAAACTCATTTTGAATTCATTCATTCTCAATACATGTGCTTCAAGGTCAATTTGACGCCCCAGGTGGATAATGATGGATTGTTTGCAAAAAATATTTATGATAAAAAAATCATCAATTATGCATACAAGGATTATGAAATTTGGTACTAGTTAGCCCAATCATGAGTTATTCTTCTTCTTCATCATTTCTCTTTCATTTTTCGAGACCACCTCCCTATCTTTCCTTACTCCTTGAGTGATTTTCACTTTTCAACCTTGCTCAATCTACCTTTCTCCCATTGATTGTCTCCCTTTAATTATATGTCTCCCTCCCTCTCAATATCTCCCTAACTTAACTCCCTCTTTATTACTACTCTCTTTGTCCTTCCCTCCCTAGCTCTCCCTCACTATACTATCTCTTTCTCTTAGAAGACTATCTTCTTTCTCTTGTGCCCATACTGCCACTAACTCGAGTGTTGCATCCTCTCATTCTCCTTTGGTAAAAAATATCTTAAATTTTTTTTATACTTACTTTTAATTTAAAAGATGATTTATTTCATGAATAATGTACTCCACATACAGTGGGTGTTGTAGGTTTAATTTATCAAACTTTGGCAAGTTTTACTCTTTTGTTTAAGTGAATAGTGCCCAAATGTTTTCATTAGATAGTAAATATGGGCCAGTTTTTATTTATCTATAGAAGCCATGGAATTAAAATAGAGTAAAAAATAATAATTATGATTTTTTATTATATAAAAATATATGATTACTAGAATTTGTATTCCATGGATTATTTCTAATTATTATCCCCTCATATCTATGGAATATTGATACATGCATGCATAGTGCTTTTGTCAGTACTTATATATATTCCAAATTATGATTAGCTTGAAAACATTGGCAATTCCTTCACTAAGATATCAATATCACCTTGATTCGATCTACATTATAATTTATTTAATTAAGATGTCCTATGATGGTAGATGGATCATAATCGGGCGACAGTGGTTAAAGGACTATAGTTAATGTGCAAGGAAGGTTAGAAGGATAATATTTGTGTGGTGATAGAGGTCAAAGGACCATATTAGGTGATAGTGCTCAAATGATTGTAGTTGGGCGACAGTGGTTCAAGAAATTTAGTTCGGAGATAGTGCTTTATCGAACCATATTTAGTGGGTGATGTAGGTGAAAACTAGTTGAAGGGCATTTAAGGATCATAGTCGATGGTTTACAAAAAATATATAATTGTAATGGATGGGAAATAGAGGTAGGAAGAATCATAGTTAGTGAGTGACAGTGGTCAAAAAATTAAAGTCAAATGATAGTAATCAAATGACAATATTCATGTAAGGGAGTTTAAAGAATTGTAGTCGAGAGGAGATAATTATCGAAGGACTATAGTTGGGCGATAGTGGTCAGAGAATCATTATTGGGTGATAGTGGTCTGAGGAAATTAGTTAGGTGATGGTGGTTAAAAGATTATATTTGGGCAATAGTGGTCTAAGGACTGTAGTCATCTAGACATAGTCTGACGTGGTGCTCGAGTGGTGTTCAATGATCTTTAAAGCCTTTAAGCTATCTTAAATTTCAAGTAAAAGTTCAAGCTCCGGTTCCAAGATCCTCCCTCCCCCCAAATAGATAATGGGGGCCTACTTATAATTTTTCAGAGTGGCATATTTATAATTATGAAAAAAAAAATTGTGGCACTCTATTAGATGAATCATATAGATTCCCTTGATCATCAAGTATTTTTTTATCATTTAAGTGTCTTAATGATGTCAGAATTAAACAAACATGGGCTTACTAGATTTGTCTTGTTGAACCACTCAATTCTATTATAAACATGCAAATTATGTAGATCATTTGGTTATCAAATTAATGTCTTGAAGTTTTTAATTATAATTCATGTCCTTAATTTGTACTCATTTGGACTCAGATTGAACATTATGTTTACCACCAAAATTTTCAAAATTAGACTTTAGATGGTTTTAAATTTTATTTTAGAAGTTTCCAGTTCAAATATGGCTAAAGAATCATGCTTAATCAAGGTGATTTTTGATGACGTACTAATTTGCCCCATATTTTTAAACGTCAAAGCTCATGGAGTCTAAAATAATATTTTTTATCTTTCCAAAAAGTTCACAATGCAAAATTATAATTAAAAAAAATACAAGGTGTGTTAGCTCCCTAGTCATCAATGTGGACCTTTCATCAGAGCTTTGAATCAAGTAAAATATCTTTATTTATAATTTTAATATTTTATGAAGTCATGTGTTGATCAATGCAAAAAATCTGGAAAAATATCACTCTAAACTTTCAAAATTAATTGAAATTGGCCATAGTGGCGTAGTTAGGCAATAAAGTGCCAAAATATAATCTAGAACATCATAAAATAGTTGTGGGGACTCCAAAATTGTTGGAATTTTCCCATCCAGGTTAAAGACTAGGTCAAGACATGTGTAAATGGTCAAGTGAATTGGTCACTACTAGTTACCAATGAACACATTTTGTATGCCCTATGGGGTACTTGCAATGCCCCTTTCTTGAGATGCTGATTTTTTTTTAAATTGGGCACCCCATTTAGACATCATTATATATATATATATATATATATATATATATATATATATATATATATATATATATATATATATATATATATATATATATATATATTTTCCCCCTTTTTATTTATTTAAAAAAGGAAAATATAAATTTTTTGTTTTAAGAAATCTAAAAAAATAGAAAAATTCTAAAACAAAATTCTATTTTTCCTCACCTTTGGATCTCTAAATGCCCCTCAAAGGAAGGGGAAACGTATGGTTCTCTCACACTAGTTTTTGAGGGGAAAATATTTTGATAGTGATTTAAAAACTTTTAGTGGTAATAAAGGCTCAATCTTCTGACGCAAGCTTTGATTCTCCCCCATAAAAGGAGAGAAAATAATGCAATAGGAATTTAAAGTCTGTTAGCAATTATAAAGGCTTGGTCTTTTGATGTTCATGATTATGTTAGGAAGTGTGATCAATGTTAAGGACTAGATAATATTTCTAAAAGAAATCAAAAACCTTTGAGTTATGAGTAAGAAGTCGTGTTATTTGATTTTTGAGGATTAAATTTTATTGGACTATTTATGCAATCTCATGGATGCCAATATATTCTATTGATGTTGACTATGTATCAAAATGGATTGAATGAATGGAAACCCCTAGAATTAATGCTCAGGTTGTGCTTAATTTTTTAATGAAAAATATTTTTTCTAGATTAGGAATGCTAGAGTATTAGTCAGTGATGCGGGACATTATTTCTATAATAAGAGATTAAAAATAGCACTAGTTAAATATGGTATTCATAATAGGGTATCATACCCAAACTATTGGCTAAGCTAAAATAAGTAATAGAGAGATTAAAAAAATTGTTAGTTCTAATAGGAAAGACTAGGCTATTAAACTAGATTATGTATTATGGACCTATAGAACTACTTTTAAAACCCCTATTTGAATGTTTCCCTATATGTCAGTCTTTGGAAAAGCTTGCCACCTTCCTATAGAATTAGAGCATAAGGCATTCTAGACAATGAAAGAATTAAATTTTAATATCAAGGGAGCAAAAAAAAAGATTAATACAGTTGAATAAATTAGAAGAATTTAGAAATGAGGCTTATGAAAATGCCAAGATTTATTAAGAGAAAATTAAAAAATGGCATGACTATAAGCTTATTAAGTAAAAAATTATCCCTGGATAAAAGGGTTTTCTTTTTTAACTCTAGATCAAAAATTTTCCCATGAAAAATTAAGTTTAGGTGGTCTGGCCCATTCACTGTTACAAAAGTATTCCCCTCTTGAG
The DNA here is from genome assembly GCA_019925795.1 of Dendrobium chrysotoxum. Taxonomy (NCBI): domain Eukaryota; kingdom Viridiplantae; phylum Streptophyta; class Magnoliopsida; order Asparagales; family Orchidaceae; genus Dendrobium; species Dendrobium chrysotoxum. The sequence goes on along the minus strand of CM034301.1, from coordinate 3,456,609 downwards.
CTGTTGAAATTCATGATAAGAAGACCTTGCACATTTAAGGTCAAGGGCCATAGGTTGAGGCCTTATTTAGGATGGGATATCGATCGCTAAATAAATATCAATGAATTAGTTCATCCTCAAAAAGAATAATTAGCATAGTCTACTTGAAGTCTATAATTTTAGCACTGATGGGAGGCAACCCAATTGTGTTATGTGTTTAATTTTATTTTCAATTATCTAGCTCTTCTCATATGTGTTATGGTATGTTATTTTTATTTTGTGAGTCTTTGTTTACTTTTTGTTTAAATTTTTTGTTCTGTCATTTACATTTAATTAAACTTCGCACACATACTTGACTGTTAAAAATTATCATGTACATAGTGCTTGGACTTTGGTTTCTTATTTAGCAAAAATAAAAATAATAATTAAAAATAATTCAAAATTAATTATAATAATAAATCCCTAGATGCTAATTTGAATGAAAAAAGCATATTAATTAATTATTTTCAAAGCATAATAATTAACTAAGGAAAATCAAATAAGTTATTGACTTGTTTTAAACTTAGAAGCTATACACTCTTGCACTAACTACTGAATTAAAGAATGAATAGTTTAGTTTAGAGAAAAGAAGCGTATAACCTAAATTATGAAGATCATAGTAAACTTAAATATGGAATTAGTGATCTTACTAAATCCTAACATAAAATTAATTAGGGATGAAAGCAAACTAATATTCAAAATCACTAATATGTACTCCAAATGTGAAAAAGTGAAAAACAGAAAACATCAAAAGAGAAATTTGAAAAAGGAAAAAAATGTCTACATTAAAAAATTAGTTGAAGCTCAAGTCCAAAAAGCATCTTAATACTTAAATCAAACAAGACAAGGTAAGTGAACAAATACATATGATGGTGCACTAATGAACTTCTAATTTAATGACAAGCACAAATAATCTCTAGATAATATATTATTCATTTCTAAAATCAGAAGTCAATTTTACAAATACACTCATAGTGGAAAAGTACAATTAGAGCAATAACAATGATGAAATTTAGGCTAAGTTTTTATGAATTTTAAAATTAGCATTACAACATTGATCATTCCAAATTACTTCCAAATCATGATGTATTATCTTACATTATACTAATTTCAAATTGCCAATTTTTTTGGGCTATTAGCTAATTAATATGTGATTACACCATTACTTAAGGATAAATAAGAGTTTAAATTAGGTGGAATTTATTTAGTATAAATTTGTATTATTTCTTACCTTTAAATTCAGTGAAAATGCATTATTTTAGTTATGCTTGTGTAGAAAATCTCATTAAAAGGCAAAAATTCATAATTATTTAACCAACACCGTAGCGCCCTCAATTACAGCTCCACAGTGTCATCATCCACAACACCTCAGTGCCTTATTCAAATATTGCAGCATTGACTGCTCAAGAATTTTAGGACGATCAGCCCCCTAGCAGAGCTAAGGTTAGTTTCACTGAGTTGGAAGACTACACCGTAGCACCTGAGTCTCGAGAAATTGATTGATGGTGTACTAAGCATTAAAATACCATATTATCGGATTATACATTAAAATGCCGTAGTGCTCAACTTTTGCATTGCCATGGTGGAGCAGTACCAAATTAGCTGAGCGATGCACAAGTTCGCCCAATAGATGCACCAAGTCAGCGCAACGCCACAACGGAGCAAGCACAATAGTGATGAGGCATTAGTTCATCTTATAATGTTGTAGTGCCACCATGTCAAGCATCGTGGTGCCTAAGGCCAATTTTGTACTTACTATAAATATATTTTCTATTCCTTTGTTTAAGAGTTCTGTCACTTTTAGTAAAATTTTATAATTTTCATTGTAGTTCTTTAGTGCTCCCTTAAAATAAAGTCTGAGGGAGGCTAGGAAAGTGCAAGATACTTTTATTGAAGATCTTAGCCTATCTTGTGTAAGCAATCCTACTATTGGAGGAGGAAGGAGTGTGGAGAAGTTCTTTTGTACTATTTAGGTGACTTTTTACCTTTTTATTTCTCTAGTATCTTTGAAATGAAGATGTGTTTTCTTTCTATTTTATTTATATCTTGGTAATTTCTAAGTTTTGGACTAATGTAGTGAACACATTGCAAGTACTAATGTAGACTCTTGTGCCTTGAATGAAATTGTGGATGTTTTCAATATCTCATATTCTTATTTAATTCATACAGTGTCTATGTGTATAATTAGTATTTATTGTGACATTTCCTTAAGGGAGAAATATTAGAATAAATAGGAGTATTAGAATGGAATGTTGCCATGCCTAGACATAGGATGTTAAACCTTCTAAGTTCTATGGAGATATTAGAATTTTAGGAAGGCTATAAACCTCCCTTTTCACCCTACAAGCTCAATAGAGATCTAGGAATGCATATGCTCTGGTCCACATCAATATTTAAGACTCTCATTAAGAAAACTTTATTATTTTACATAAATTAGTTCAAAATATTTTTAATCTCTAGTATCTCATTTTTCTTCTTTCTTTTTCTCTGTAAGTAATAGAATCCAAACCCCTATTTTTTGTTCAGTAGGATACACCTTACATCTATAATAGATAATACTCATATGACTATAATATAATAGAAGACTTCCTCATGGGATCGACACTATCTCAATCACTTTATTACTTGATCGACATGTATACTTGTGTATCTAATAGACAATCAATATGAATAAAAACCTAAGCATTAGTTTACCCCAAAGCATATTCTATTTTATGCACACATTTAGCTAGCTTTAACAGCCAACATCAACCCTAAACTATTGAACTCATGTTTGGATTATACCTCAAAAGACTGGTACACTGATGAGTCTTATGGTTCCTTTGAGTTTGTGGGTGTTGGAGAACAACTTTATTGATGCCTCTAGGGACTAGGGAGTGATATTTTTGTCATAAAAACCTCACTAGAGCTCCCTCAACCAACCTCTTCAAGGCACTAGATGGCTAAAAAGCTTAGAGATGCAAGGTTCTCATTAAGGAAGGTGTTTGAATCAACATGAGGCAATTGGAAAAATCCATATAAAGAATATGAATTATTTCCTGGTTTTCATTCTCTAATCCTATTCAGCCATTATAGGCTTTCAGGGATGGCTTATATTGATTAGGGATATTATTTAGGATGCTTCCAAGTGGACTATATAAATTTGGTTTAGGGTAGTTAAAAGGGTAGTTATTTTTAGCAAATGGATTTTTGAAGGGCTTAGGTTTAACCTTTTCGTGGGCAATAGAGTAAATCCAGGTGGCTAGCTAGCTGGGGAAGAAGTCTAGGGGGTTTAACTAAGGTTTTCATTGAAATGCAAGTGTTGGGCTTGGGAGATTTATTATGAATTGGCTTTCAACCTATTTGGGTCTACTTTTAGCTAACCCATGGGTTAACCAAGGCTAAACCAAGGAGTGGGCTAGCTAGGTTAGGGTGTTTAGGATTTTAGCATGTTATTTACATAAGTTTGGGTCGAAGGATTGGGTAAGTTTGAGTCTAATTTGTGGGGAAAGTTACACAAATCTTTTTAGGGTATAATGGTTGACTTTTTCCACCATTGTCACAACCCATCCCAACCAGGACAGGTCCTATCGTGTTGAGTCGTGACAAACAAATCCCAAGATCTAGTTTTAGAATTATTTCAAATTTTTTGCCAATATTTATTAAAAAAAATTAAATAAACTACAGAACTACTAAAATATTAAAATATTAAAAATAAACTTATCCACCAAGTTTTTTCATTTCATTAAAATAAATATCTACACTATAGTAAATGGCTACATGCAGAGCTATAGAATTGAAAATTTAATTAGTCATGACTATACAAAAATCAAAATAGCCAAAAACCTATGAGCTCAGATCTGTTCATGAATTGCTATTTCAAAACCTCCTTTCCCTTCCTAGATCCTAAAAACTAGAAGTAAAATCACAGTGAGCTACAACAACTCAGTAAACCATACAAACCAATCTAAATTTTAAATATTCTTTTATTAAATATTTTACTGAATATATGAAATAATTAAATATAATTTAAATAAATCACTATATTAAGAGATGTAATAAATATATAATAGTTATTCTTTGATTTAAATAATAATATTGAACAAATAAATAAATTAAAATTCATATCATATGGTAGTTTAGATCATATTTCCCAGACCCAGATAGAATCTCAAAGAATTCTGGCCCCTTATGACTCCCTTTTTATTTATGCTTATAGCATCAGAACATATCACATATCCCTATCTCAGATAGAATCTCAAAGGATTCTGACCCCTTGTAACTCCCAGCAATTCCCTGTCACAAAAAGAATCTCAAAGAATTCTGGCCCTTATAGCTCCTAACAAATATAATTTAATCACATATGCACATATATTATCACATTATAATAATTAAAGACTAATTGAGCATGTATAAAAATTTTACAGTGTTGTATAATGGTAGATAACATAAAATCTAACTAGGAAAAAAGGCACATTTTAAGAAAATTACCAATTTACTAGGGATTGTGTAAAACATGTTTTAAGACTTTTATTGTATTACACCACAATTTTTTAACATCCAGATAATTTTCTATTCAATAAAAACTCTACAAATTTCAAAACTCCCATTATAAAGTTTCTAGAAAATATTCAAAATGTACATAATCGTAATCTCTATAACATATAAAAAGTTAAGTAGTGAAAGTTTTACCTGTATAAAGTTATCCCCATTTTTTGCTAATGGATACCAAATTTTAATAAAAAAATTAGCTAAAAACTATGCATTTTTTAAAATTGAGATGGGCATAATGTGACTTACCTCAAGACGAATAAGTTTTCCAACTGGACCAACAGATGAAAATGGCCCGAACTCGCCCAAAACTGGATTTTGATTTTCTCTCTCCTCTCTTTTTCTTCCCTAATTCCTTCCCAAGCTCTATGTCATGCATCCCTCACGTTAAATGGCTTTTTATTTTATAATAATGTATTAGTGGATTTGGATATTATTAAAATATTTAAATTATTCTAATTATTTAATATTAAAATATTAATTAAATCTAAATTATTTTATAACTTCAAATTCAAAAATCTAAATATTTTCAAAAAATATTCATAAATTAGTAAATTTTATTTAAAAAATTATGATGAAATCAGTTTATAAAATGGACACTTGATAATCCCCAAAACCCCACTTGTACCAACAGGTGCTGATTTCTTTAAAAAATTCAATAATGCCCAAAAATTATAAAAAAATAGGGAAATTAAAACACAACACTATAAATATTCTAGCAAAGATAGTTTGTGATTTGAACTTATAATGTCTCCTAAAATAATTGTTGACTACTCAAGGTCAAAAAAAATTCTTATATGAAAATTTAGAGGTTTCACAGTCTACCCACCTTAAGAAAATGTCATCCCTAACATTTCCAAAACATAATGAGTCAGAATAAACCTGGATACAACTGCCTCAAGTCAGATTCCTTCTCTCAAGTAGCCTCTCTGACAGTTCTATGGTCCCACTGCACCTTGACCATAGGAATTTATTTGCTTCTTAATTTTTTCACATTATATGCCAAAATTCTATCAGGTTCTTGTCTATAGTGTAGATTCAGATGAATCTAAATGTCATTAGTAGATGATCTCTTCTTAGAATTAGATACCCACTTTCTCAAAGAAGATACAAGAAACATATTGTATATATCAGACATATGATCAGGTAATAATAACTTATAAGCAGAAGTACCAATCCATTCAATGATCTTAAAAGGTCCAATGTACCTTGGACTGAGCTTTCTGATTCTCCCAAATCTACTGACACCTTTCATAGGGCTGACTTTGACATAAACTAGGTCGCCAATCTGAAACTTAACCAACCTATGTTTTTTATTGTAATACTTCTTTTGTCTATCATATACAGATTTTAACCTTTCTCTAATCAAATTAATATTTGTAATAGTATCATCCACAAAGGTTGAACCTATCACCTGTCTACCTCCTACCTCTGTCAAAGTCAAAGGAGTCCTTTATTTCCTGCCATATAGAGCTTCATAAGGAGTCATGCATATGCTAGACTAATAATTATTATTATATATAAACTCTATCAATGGGATATGATCCTCCCAACTACCTCCAAAATCCAAAATATATAACCTCAGAAGATCCTTAAGTACCTGAATAGTCCTTTTGGACTATCCATCTATCTGCATATGAAAAGCCATACTGAAGTGCAACTTCGTACCAAGTCCTTGTGGAATACCTCTCCATAATCTGGTGGTAAACCTACCATCCCAATTAGATATAATCACCTTTGGCACACTATGCAACCTGATAGTATCTTTAATATAGATATGTGCTAACCTGTCTACTGGATCTGTCTGTTAAATCAGAATGAAATGGATAATTTTTTCAGTCGATTGATAATCACCCAAAGAGCATCATACCCCTGCCATGATCTAGGAAAACCCATAGTGAAATCCATCATTACCTCTTCCCATTTCAACTCTAGAATAGGTAACGACTACAGAAACCTCCCGGTCACTAATGCTCTGCCTTCATTAGCTGACATGCCTCACTTTCGACACAAACTCTGCTATGTCCTTCTTCAATCTAAGATGCCAAAATATATCCTTCAGATCTCTGTACATCTTACTACTTTCTAGATGAATAGTATAGCCTGAATAATAAGCCTCATATAGAATCTCCTTTCTTAGATATCTAAAAATAGGAACCCAAAGTCTATCCTTATAAAAACTAACACCAGAATTAGAAACTCATAGTTCATATTTCTTACTAGATATGATCTAATCAAAGAACTTTGGATATTTTGCATCTAATTTTTGAGCTTCATGAATCTTTTCTTCTAAGAATGCTGAATGATCATCTGAGTCATTATAACATAATTCTAATTAGTAGAAGAAATCACCTCCATCTATAATCTCTCCAGATCTTATATCAAATACTCATCAGAAGTGAGCTATATACATGACAATCTAGAAGACTTCCTACTCAGAGCATCTGCTACAACATTAGCCTTACTAGACTAATACTGAATAGTCAGATCATTATTCTTGATAAACTCAAGCCACCTTCTTTGCTTCATATTCAGATCCTTCTGAGTGAATATGTACTTCAGACTCTGATGATCAGTAAAAATCTTACACTTGACACCATACAAATAATTCAATCAAATCATCAAAGCAAATACAATAGCAGCCAACTCTAGTTCATGCGTCAGATAATTCATTTCAAATGGCTTCAATTATCTTGAAGCATAAGCTATCACTCAACCATTCTACATTAAAACACACCATAAATCTCTCAGTGAGTATCACTGAATACCTAAAATCCTTCTGTACCAGAGGGAAGAGTCAAAATTAGAGTAGAAGTCAAAGAGTCCTTCAATCTCTGAAAACTAGTATTGTACTCTTGTGTCCAAACAAAAGCTGTAGACTTCTATGCCAATCTCGTTAGAGGTGCAAAAATCTAAGAAAATTGCTTCATAAACTTCCTATAATATCCAGCCATACCCAAGAAACTTCATATCTCAAACGCAATAATAGGCATCGGCCAATCAGTAACTACCTGAACTTTTTGGGGATAAAAAAAGATACCATCACCATTCACTACGTGTCCTAAAAAAGAAATACTTCTTAAACAGAACTCATATTTGAAGAATTTTGCGTATAACTGATGCTGCCTCAAAGTCTCCAATACACTCCTCAGATGACTAGCGTGATCTTCCTCAAAAGCAGAATATACTAAAGTGTCATATATGAAAATAATCATAAATTGATCTAGATAATTTTTGAATACTCTATTCATCAAATCCATAAAGACAGCTGGTGTATTAGTCACCCCAAATGGCATGACCAAAAACTTGTAGTGTCCATACTGAGTATTGAAAACTATCTTCATCACATCAACGTCTCTCACCTTCACCTAATAGTAACCTGATCACAAATCAATCTTTGAGAATATAGAAGATCCAACAAGCTGATCGAATAGATCATCAATCCATGGCAGTGGATACTTGTTCTTTATAATGACTTTGCTCAACTCTTTATAGCTAATACGCATATGCATCATACTATCCTTTTTCTTCACAAATAGAATAGATTCTCCCCAGGGAGAAACACTAGTATGAATAAATCCCCTGTCAATCAACTCCTAAAGCTGAACTTTTAACTCTTGAAGCTCCTTTGGTGCCAACATATATCGAGCTTTAAATACTAGGGTCGTGCCCAGACATATATCAATATAGAACTCTAAGTCTTTATCTAGAGGTAAACTGACTAACTCCTCAGAAATACATCTAAAATTCTCATACTATTGAGATATCATAAAGAGAATCAGCATATATACTCCTATCCTGAACTGATGCCAGATATACTATACAACCCTTCTTCCATAATCTATCTTCTTCTATAGTAGAGATCAAATAGGATAATACACTTCTAACTCCTTGAAATACATAACTCTCATTTTCCATAAATAACATAACTCACTTCTTCAAGCAATCAATCTGAGCCCCATACTTACTCAACCAATTCATACCCAAAATAACATCATATGAGAAAATGGGTAATAAAATCAAACTAGATTTTCACTTCTTATCAAAAATCTTAATATTATAGAAATAAAATCTACTGGCTATCATACTATCTCTCGTTGATAAAATAACAAAAAGAGAAACAGGTAGTACAACTGAAACCAAGTGTAGTGAATCAAAGAAATTCTCAGAAATAAAGGAATGACTAGCTCCAGAATCGAATAAAATATGACATGAATGCTCAGAAATATAAATCATACATGTCACAACATCTAGAGAATCTCGAGCCTCTTGTTGAGTTAAATTGTATAGATGTGGCTGAATTAGAGCTGGAGCAACAGAACTACTAGGTTCTCTCTGACCACCGCCAGATGGTCTCCTTGCCACTAAACTCAAACCACCAGATCTAATAGATAATCCATCAGAAAAGGTATGCAGAGGAACTTCCCTTGTTCTCTCTACTGGTCTGACAAAGCTCTTAGATCTAGACTCAAAATGTCGATCAAATTCTGCCTGTGGACACTCTGCTACCTGATGCCCTGCTTGACCGCATCTGAAGCACTATCCTGTCATCCTGTAGCACTGATCAGAATGACATCGACTACAACTCTAGCACACAGGTACCCCACTAACAGAATCAGAATTAGCTACACTGTCACTACCAAAGACTACTGTAGATGCTGACTGTCCACCTCTCCTGGAATCTCCAGGTGTAAATCTGCTATTCTTCCCAAAAAAGCCACTACCAGAAGTCTCACCACTGAACCTTTTCTTACTAGCAGTCCACCACTACTAAGTAGCCATCAAGTCATTCTCTATCAGACGAGCTCTCTTTACAAGCTCAAAAAATCAGGAATGTGAAATAGTATAAGAGGCTATCTCAGACTATCCCAAAGTCCTCTCAGAAACCTGTAGCACTTCTCTACAGGAGTGCTAACCAACTATAGAGCATATCTAACCAAAGTAGTGAACTCTGCCTCGTATGTATAACTGTCCTACTCCCTTGAACCAGCCTAAAAAAAGTCTCCTGTATTTTCTATTGTGCAGAAGGCGGTACAAACTAGGCTCTAAACATATTAGAGAACTCCTTCAAAGTAATTAGAGAGTTCAATCTCCCTTAAAATTTTTCATCCTGCTGGCCCATCCACCAGCGTTCTGCCTCACCATCTAATAGAAAGACTGTTAATGGTAGCTTTCTGTCAGGAGGATACTATATACCGTCAAATGTCTTTTCCAATCTCCTTAGTTAGTCCTGTACTGCTCTGGGCTCAACACTTCCCTCAAATCTCAGAGGCTTTAATCTCAGAAACTTCTGTAGATGTCTATCTACCTCTTTAGATCTAACAACAAGAACCCTACTATGTGCCTCACCCATCATCTGGGATATGAAAGTAGCAAACTATAAAATTATATATGAACCAACTATTGGAGTAGAACTATATATAGGAGCTGGCTGACTAGCACTGTGTCCATCGATCATATCTGGGTCTAGTGGATCCATGATCACATAAAATATGCAATGAAACACACATCCTTATGAAACAAAAATAATGAACACCCATACAGACTTGAAACTACCCCACTAAATATATAGATCAATTTCTATAGCTTTATTTCAAGATCCAATTCCAAAACTATTGCTCTAATACCACAAAATCTTGTCACAACCCAACCCGACTATGATATGTCCTGTTGTGTTTAGTCATGATAAATAAATCCCATGATTTAGTTTTGAAATTATTTTAAATTTTTTGCCAATATTTATTGAAAAAAATTAAATAAACTATAGAGCTACTAAAATATCCCAATATTAAAAATAAACTCATCCACAAAGTTTTTTTTTTATCAAAATAAATATATACACTATAAAACATGGTTACATGCAGAGCTATAGAACTTAATATTTAACTAACCATGATAGTATAAAAATCAAAATAGCAAAATACCTATGACCTCATATATGATCCTGAACTGTTATGTTATGATTTGGGTGACTCGATTTGTTCATGTGAATTCTAATCCAAGTTTATGTTATTTAGATTTTTGATGATTACAAAAGCTTATTGTTTGTCTAATTCATCTTCTAACATATATTTGAGTTTTTTTTTGTGTTGTGCGTACTAAAGTATTTTTCAGGAAATTCACACTCTAGATTGTTGAAGACTTCAAGTTCATTTGTTCACTATAAATGAAGTCTGTAAATTTTCTTTTTCTTGAGTCTGAGAGAGTATGATTGTAAGTTGGATAACTGTGCACACACACACACAATGGGGGAGTAAAAAGTTTAATTTTTTAAACTTATCATACAGTACGATTTTATATTGTACGGGATGATCTGTAGAATGTGTCTTCCATAAAGAACCCGCATGCCTGGAAATTTTTTCTAAGTCATGTTCGTACAGTACGAATACTATTTCATACATGGGTTTTGCTGTACGAACTACTTAAAATTGGGTTCATACAAGCATTCGTACGGGATGAAATGTTCGTACGAAGCTCTCTGTTCAATTCATCCAAGCCTTCGTACGGGACGAATGTTCGTACGAAGCTCTCAGTTCGATTCATCCAAGCGTTCGTACGGGATGAAATGTTCGTACGAAGCTTACTGATGGATTCGTCCAAGCGTTCATACGGGACAAAATGTTCGTACGAAGCTCTCTGTTCGATTCGTCCAAGCTTTCGTACGGGATGAATGTTCGTACGAAGCTCTCAGCTCGATTCGTCCAAGCGTTCGTAAGGGACGAAATGTTCGTACGAAGCTTACTAATCGATTCGTCCAAGCGTTCGTACGGGATGAAATGTTCATACGAAGCTCTCTATTTGGTTCGTCCAAGCTTTCGTACAGGATGACTGTTCATACGAAGCTCACTGTTCGATTCGTCTAAGCTTGCGTACGAGATGAAATGAATGATTTTTTGAACTATTCGTACGGTACGATCTGATATCGTCCGGGACAATCGACATGGACTTAACTTGAAATTTCCATTTTTGGACGGTTTTTTCTGTCCTAAGTATAAAAATGACTCAAAACTATTTGAAGGAGAAATCCTTCTGCGAAAATTCTTTTGGGAAGTGAAAGGAGAGTGATTGGGAGAGTGTTTGGGAGTGAGTCTAGAGAGATCTTTCAAGAGAGAAGTATGAGAAGATTCACAAGGTTATCCAATTGAGAGGATTTCTTTTACTTGTTCTTGAAGCATCTTCCTAGTTCCTTAGAGGCTTTTGCAAGAGGATTGTTCGAGAGGATTCCGGTTCTCTGCCGCACTTGGAGAGTGAAAAGGATAACGGTTCTCTGCCGTACTTGGAGGGTGAAAAGGATGACGGTTCTCTGCCGCATTTGGAGGGTGAAAAGGACGACGGTACTCTGCCGCACCGGGGTTGGTGGAAGAGAGTTTGCAAAGGCTTCTCCACCTTGCTGTGGGGGCAAAAGGAGAGACACTTGAGTTTAGTGCAATACCTAGAGAAGGAGTCTCTAGGGAGTGGATTTAGGTCGTGTTTGACCGAACCACTATAAATTCTGGTGTTTTCTGTTCACTGTTTATCTTCTGCATTTTTATTTTTCCACAGTATATTTTCTCAATGGTTGAATTTTTGTGTTGAACAAAAGAGAAAAAAATTATCACTGTTTGTACTGTACGAATTGATATCGTACTGTACGATTAGCATTAAATTTTTCCAAAATATCCAGCATTTTTAAAAAAAGGGCCAATTCACCCCCCCCCTCTTGGTTAGCCTAGGGACGTGTGCAATAGGTCTAACAACCTATTCGGACTTTCAAGTGGTATCAGAGCCAATTTTAAAATAACTATTTTAAATACTATTTGAAATTTCGATCATGGCTAATTTTGGAAATAAAAATACTATAGAAGGATACTCGATCACTAGACCACCATTGTTTGATAATATCCCTTTTGATTTTTGGAAAACTCGCATGTCTACTTTTCTGTAATCTCTAGGCTATCGCATGTGGATGTTAGTTCAGGATGGTTATACTGAACCTACTAGGATTGTAGATGGAATAAGAGTTAAAACACCTTTTACAAACTGGACTGTAGAAGAACGTGAATTAGCTCAACTGAATGCTAAGTGTTTGAATAGTTTCTTTTGTGCTTTAAAGTCAGAAGATTACATGTGTGTGTCTACCTGTAAATCAGGAAAATAAATCTGGGATAGACTTTGCATCACATATGAAGGTACTAATGAAGTGAAACAAACTAGATTGAACATTCTCTTGCACGACTATGAACTTTTTTGCATGAAACATAATGAATCAATCTCTGACATGTACACTCATTTTACACACATAGCCATTTCATTGCATGCTTTAGGTAGGGAGTTGACAAATGCAGAGAAAGTTAACAAGATATTACGTTGTTTACCTCCTGCATATGATGCAAAGATAACTAGAATAACTGAATCTAAAGATTTGAATGTTTATTCCGTTGATAATCTTCTTGGATCACTAATTACTTACGAGCAATCGGTGACTCAAAGACAGATTGATGCAGGTGAGAAATGAAAGGAGAAGAGCATTGCTTTAAAGGTGAATGACTCTGAAAGTGATCAGTCACTAACTGAGGATGAAGAGGATATTGCCCTGATGATGAGGTAATTTAGAAGTTTCCTAAAAAGGAAGCAGAGAAGACGCCAGCATTGGAACAAGGGTAAGTTCCAGAAGAATGTTAAGGCTTCAAATGAAGTCATTTGCTATGAGTGCAGGAAGCCAGGACACATCAAGACAGAGTGCCCCAATCTCAAAGGAAACTCTAGCAAGGAGAAGACCGAGGAGAAACCAAAGGATAGAAGGGGTAAAAATAAAGTACAACGAGCTTTCTGGGTAGACTCAGCTTCAGATTCATCAGAAACAGCACCAGAAGAGGAAGTTACCAATTTGTGCTTAATGGCTGATAATCTCGACCATTCAGATGAGGATGAGAAACGCTCTCACAGAAGACCTCGTGAGAGTATTTGGTACCTGGACAGCGGATGCTTAAAGCATATGACCGGAGATACAAATCAATTTATATCGCTGGAAGCCAGGAATTGAGGCAAATTGACGCTTGGAGATAATACCACCAAGAGAGTGGTAGGTACATGTATAATTGGAAATTCAGAAAATTTTGTTATTTAGAATGTACTGTTAGTTGAAGGCTTGAAACACAATCTGTTGAGTATTAGTCAATTATATGACAAGGGCTATCATATTAAGTTTTTACCTACAAGTTGTGTTATTAGTCTAAATGGAACTATTATTTTGAATGGTGATAGGGTAAATAATGTCTACATGCTAGATTTTAATTCTGTTAAAGCATCTACTGCCTTGGGTTTGAAAACTGTATCTGATGAATCATGGTTGTGGCATAGAAGGCTTTGTCATGCTAGCATGAAAAATCTTAGGAAAATCACTCAAAAGCAACTTGTTAGAGGAGTACCCAAATTGGATTTTACTAAAGATCACTTGTGTGATGCATGTCAACTAGGAAAACAAGTAAGATCCTCATTCAATTCTATCAAGGAAATTAGGACTAGCAAGCCCCTAGAAATTCTTCACATGGATTTATTTGGACCTGTTAGTATCTTAAGTTGAGGAGGAAAAAGATTTGGGTATGTTATTGTAGATGACTATACTAGATTCACCTGGATTAGATTTTTGAATCATAAGAGTGAATCATTTGATGAGTTCAGAGATTTTGCCACTTGGATTCAGAGAAAACTTAGTTTTGAAATAGTTAGTATCCAAAGTGATCATGGGGGAGAATTTGAAAATAAAATATTTAATGATTTTTACAAATCTCTTGGAATTGAACACAACTTCTCAGCACCGAGGACACCTCAACAGAACGGAGTTGTAGAAAGAAAGAACAGGACATTAGTTGAAACTGCTAGGGCCATGTTGGCAGAATATTCACTTCTTAAATATTTTTGGGCTGAAGCAGTTAGTACAGCATGTTATGTATTGAATAGGGTGTACATAAGGTCTAAATTGAATAAGATACCCTATGAACTTCTTAAAGGTAGAAGTCCCAACCTCTCACATCTACATGTTTTTGAATGTAAAGTGTTCATTCATAATAATGATAAAACTCTTCTAGGAAAATTTGATCCGAAATCAAATGAAGGAATCTTTCTAGGATATTCAAGTGTTGGAAAATCCTATAGAGTTTTTAATAAGAGAACATTGGTAGTTGAAGAGACCACACATGTTATTTTTGATGAATCCTATGATAGTAAAGGGCCTAAGATGGATGAAGATGAGGTTGAAGTGATAAACCAAAAACTTGAAAATCAAAAAGTTGAAGAAAGGGTTGAAAAAGAAGAGGAAAACCAATTGCCTAGAGAATGGAAATTTGTAAGGAGTTATCCAAAAGAATTGATTTTAGGTGAACCAAGTGAAGGAGTTAGGACGAGGCATGGTTTGAGAAAAGAAGTGAATCATTCAGCATTTATTTCAATGATAGAACCCACGAACATAGAACAAGCACTTTTGGATGAATTTTGGATATTGGCCACGCAAGAGGAGTTGAATCAATTCAAGAGAAATGATGTTTGGGAATTAATTGAAAGGCCAAAAGATCAAAGTGTAGTTGGGACTAAGTGGGTGTTCAAAAATAAGATAAATGATTCAGGAGTAATTGTTAGAAATAAGGCTAGATTAGTAGCTAAGGGGTATAATCAAATTGAAGGAATTGATTTTGAGGAGACATTTGCCCCTGTAGCAAGACTTAAAGCAATAAGAGTTTTGTTAGCCTTTGCCTGTTTTAAAGATTTTAAATTGTACCAAATGGATGTTAAGAGTGCCTTTCTAAATGGGGTGATAGAAGAGGATGTGTATGTTGAGCAACCTCCAGGCTTTGAAAATTCTAAATACCCTAATCATATTTTCAAATTGAAAAAGGCATTATATGGACTAAAACAGGCACCTAGAGCATGGTATGAGAGGTTAAGCACTTTCTTATTAAACCGATCATTTGTTAAAGAAAGTGTGGATACCACTCTGTTTATGAAAAGACTTGAAAATGAAATACTCATTGTACAAATATATGTGGATGATATCATCTTTGGATCAACTGATAAAGCTCTATGTGATAAATTTTCAAAAATAATGAGTAGTGAATTTGAGATGAGTTTGATGGGTGATTTGACTTATTTTCTTAGCTTTAGCATAAAGCAAAATGAGGAAGGGACTTTTCTTTGTCAATCTAAATATGTTAAGAAAATCCTCAAAAAGTATGAAATGGATAATGCTAAACCAGTCACTACACCCATGAGTTCCTCAGTCCTATTAGATAAGGATCCAAAGGGAAAATCTGTTGATCAAAAGAAGTTTAGGAGAATAATTAGATCTTTACTTTATTTGACTGCTAGCAGACCTGACATTATGTTTAGTGTTTGCTTATGTGCTAGATTTCAAGCTGATCCAAAAGAATCACATTTGACAGCAGTAAAAAGGATCTTAAGATATCTTTTGGGAACTCAAAATTTAGGAATTTGGTATCCTAAGAACAGTTCTTCTTTTGATATAATTGGATACTCAGATTCAGATTTTGTAGCCTGTAGGGTGGATAGGAAAAGTACTTCTGGAACATGTCAGTTCATTGGAAATTCATTAGTATCTTGGTCTAGTAGAAAACAAAATTCAGTAGCACTTTCTACAGCTGAAGCAGAGTACATTGCCTTAGGGAGTTGTGTAGCACAGGTGCTTTGGTTGAAACAACAATTGAGTGACTTAGGATTAGTAGTTGGCACCATTCCAATATTTCGTGACAACACTAGTGCGATTTGTATTTCAAAGAATCCTATTCAATATTTTAGAACCAAGCATATTGACATAAGGCATCATTTTATAAGAGATCATGTAGCGAAAAGAGAAATTGAACTACATCATGTGGCTACTAAAGATCAGCTTGCAGATATTTTCACAAAACCCTTAGCCTTTAACACATTTAGCATGTTGAGGACAAGGCTAGGTGTGACAGATCTAAATGCTTGATTGAAATTTCTGCAAATGTATTTCTATTTGTTTGTGTTTGTTAGTTTGTTCATTGATTTGTTTTCATTATTATATTTTTATTTCTTGTTTTAATTCTGAATTGTGTTTTTGTTCCTTGTTTGAATGTTGAAAGGCATGCAAGTTTTTGAAGTGATGGGAGTTTATAGTGTCTATTCGTACTGTACGATATGTCATTGTATTGTACGATCACATCATCGTACCCACACTTCGTCTGTATGAACGGAGAGGAAACACGGTTATGAGCAGTTATTATTGGTGATCGTACGTATGAATACGTTAATCGTCTGTACGATCCACATGTCGTTTCACGTGAGGGACGAAGCTAACCGTCGCTTGAACGAACTTAAATTTTTTGATCCTCCCGGACGAACACGTCATTGTCTGTACGATCAGGAAGTCAAAAAGCTTGTACGAAAGGATGCCTCGGGATGAGCAGTTTACGAAAAATCATTTCATTTTGACTGCTTTCGTTCATCTCGGACGAACTTTCATTCATCCCGGACGAATCAAGGTTCATCTTGTACGAACTTGATTCGTACAGTACGATAGCAAATTTTTTCTATATAAAGGCGGGTCATTTTCTTTCATTTCACTATCTATCTAGAACCTTTAGAGCCTTGAGAGAAAATGTCTGGCAGTGGAAAAAGGGCACGGGTTGCTAGGGCTCCAGCATCTAGAAGGAACTGGGATGATAACTTTCTTAGTGAAGAGAATGAGGAAGCATACCTTAGGTATGCAGCATCTAAGGTTACTCCCTCCTGCATTCTACTGCAGGATAATATACATTTTGCAGTTATGCCCCTCTTTGACTCGACCCACTTTTCTTTTCTGTTGACCTTGATTTATGCCTTCAATAAGGATCTATTTCATGTGTTCCTGGCCAACATGACCTTAAATCAGGATCACTCAGTCATTTCATCTTTTATACTCAAGCAAAAAGTAGTGATCACCAAGGAGGACCTAGGGGAACATGTTCATCTTAGAACTCAAGGGGTTAGAGCTCATACCTTCTCCACTAGACCTGAAACCGGTTGGTCAGAAATTAACCGAGTTCTTAGAGGTGTAAGCACACCCACACATGTCTCCCGTGTAGATACACTTAATCAAAATGCAAGGATAATATAACATGTGCTTAGGACATCAATTATCCCTAAAGCAGGAGATAGGGTTAATATGACTCCACTACATTCCTCAACCACTTTTCTGATTATGATTGGTCATCCCATTGATGAAGCACAATTGATTTTAGACTACATCTATTATCTTTCAGATATTGGTTTGGCTAGTGTAAAGAGGAAGAAAAATATTATTTTAGGACATGTTGTGTGTTACATTCTAGAGAGGAAGTACAACCTAATTCATCCTTCCGGTCCATCTGAACTCCCACTGTACTTCACTGATGCTTCCTTTAGAGCATTATTTGGGAAAGAGGGTACAGCAGACAGCTCAGATGATGAGCCTCCTTCAGCTTCTACACCGTCAGGTGCACCCTCAACTGCATCTGGACCTTCATAGGATTTCTATCAAAATATGGTCCAACATTTTGATAGAATGGACCAAAGGTTTGATGACATGGAGGCTCATTTGAAGAGGCAGGATGGTCAGTTTGATGCTATAAACACAAATATTGCTACTCTGAATAGCTACTTTGCGTTGTTTGGTGCTCCACCACCTCCTCCAGATCAGGACCCTTCTCAGTTCTAGCTTGATTTGCTATGGTTTAGTTTGGATGTGATTGTGTTACTCTTTGTATGTTTTAGACTATTTTTATGTTATGGTGAGTGTTTGTTTTGGATATGATAGCAAGTTTTTTTTTTAAAAGATGTGCTTCAGTGTATAACTTGCTATGTTGTATGTTATAAATTGTCTACTAATGAAATGTTCCAGTGTTTCTGTGCTTATTCTTTTTGTGTTAGTGAATGGCCTTGTTATATTTTTTTTCTCTTTCTTTTCCCCTTCAATTCACTTGACTATAGTTGATTATTGATCTAGAATGTTATTTGACTTCAAATTACAATTGAAAATACTATGCATAACTTTAAATTTTCAAATTTTTTTTAGATTTCATTATGTTTTTGGTGTGGATTAGAAGATCTTACTTAAATCTTATTTAGACATATATTATTCAGTCTAAATTAGTGTATTTTTGTTGTTTTAACATTATTTTCACTGTCTAAATCTTTGTGTTTGTTATTGTATTTGTGACTAAGAGATAATATTCTTGGAAAGAATCTTACACTTAAAGCAAAGCTTGAAAAGATGCACAAAATATGCCACACAAGAAAAGATACGTAATGGCGCCAAATGTGAAAAAACACACAAAGTGTGTCATACAATAAAAGATGCGCAGTGTCGCCAAATTTTAATAAGGCACAAAATAAGCCTACATTTTGAAAAGATGCGCAAAGTCGCCAAATTTTCTTTCCTTTAGCATTTTTTCTCTATTTTCACTAATCAATAATTGTCACTATAGACTTAGAATTTTGGTAATGTTATCTCATCTTCTCTACAAAATTGAGACTAGTAATAAGTCTAATATATTACTACTTAAGATCAACTTTTCTTCTCCTTAACATACTATACAATCTAATATTTTTTTTTGAGAATTTAGGATTTGCATCTCAATTGAATATTGTAGTTAAACTTCATTTAACATTATTCCTTTGCTCAACTACTTTTAAGTGACCTTTTTGCTGTTGGCAAAAGGGGGAGAGTTTTTATTGTTTGACTTATGTATATTATGTGGTGTTTTGTATGTGTTATTCTGTATGTTATGTATATGTGTTTGTGTTATTTGTGTTTTTTATATTATTTGGATTTTTGATGATTACAAAAGCTTATTGTTTGTCTAATTCATCTTCTAACATATATTTGAGTTTTTTTTTTGTGTTGTGTGTACTAAAATATTTTTCAGGAAATTCACACTCTAGATTGTTGAAGACTTCAAGTTTATTTGTTCACTGTAAATGAAGTCTGTAAATTTTCTTTTTCTTGAGTAAGTTGGATAACTGTGCACACACACACAATGGGGGAGTAAAAAGTTTAATTTTTTAAACTGATCGTACAGTATGATTTTATGTCGTACGGGATGATCTGTAGAATGTGTCCTCCATAAAGAACCCGCATGCCTGGAAAATTTTTCTAAGTCATGTTCGTACAGTACGAATATATTTCATACATGGGTTTTACTGTACGAACTGCTTAAAGTTGGGTTCGTCCAAGCATTCGTACAGGATGAAATATTCGTACGAAGCTCTCTATTCAATTCGTCCAAGCTTTCGTACGGGATGAATGTTCGTACGAAGCTCTCTGCTCGATTCATCCAAGCGTTCGTACGGGATGAAATGTTCGTACAAAGCTCTCTGTTCGATTCGTCCAAGCTTTCGTACAGGACGAATGTTCATACGAAGCTCTCTGTTTGATTCGTCCAAGCGTTCGTACGAGATGAAATGTTCATACGAAGCTTACTGATCGATTCGTCCAAGCGTTCGTACGGGACGAAACGTTCATACGAAGGTCTCTTTTTGGTTTGTCCAAGCTTTCGTACAGGACGACTGTTCATACGAAGCTCACTGTTAGATTCGTCCAAGCTTGCGTACGAAATGAAATGAACAATTTTTTGAACTATTCGTACGGTACAATCTGATATCGTCCGGGATGATCGAGATGGACTTAACTTGAAATTTTAGTTTTTGGACGGTTTTTTCTGTCCTAAGTATAAAAATGACTCAAAACTGTTTGAAGGAGAAATCCTTCTGCGAAAATTCTTTTGGGAAGTGAAAGGAGAGTGATTGGGAGAGTGTTTGGGAGTGAGTCTAGAGAGATCTTTCAAGAGAGAATTGTGAGGAGATTCACAAGGTTATCTAATTGAGAGGATTTCTTTTACTTGTTCTTCAAGCATCTTCCTAGTTCCTTGGAGGCTTTTGCAAGAGGATTGTTCGAGAGGATTCTGGTTCTCTGCCGCACTTGGAGAGTGAAAAGGATGACGATTCTCTGCCGCACTTGGAGGGTGAAAAGGACGACGGTTCTCTGCCACACTTGGAGGGTGAAAAGGAGAACGGTACTCTGCCGCACCGGGGTTGGTGGAAGAGAGTTTGTAAAGGCTTCTCCGCCTTGCTGTGGAGGCAAAAGGAGAGACACTTGAGTTTAGTGCAATACTTAGAGAAGGAGTCTCTAGGGAGTGGATGTAGGTCGTGTTTGACCGAACCACTATAAATTCTGGTGTTTTCTGTTCACTGTTTATTTTCTGCATTTTTATTTTTCCATAGTATATTTTCTCAGTGGTTGAATTTCTGTGTTGAATAAAAGAGCAAAAAATTATCACTGCTCGTACTGTATGAATTGATATCATACTGTACGATTAGCATTAAATTTTTCCAAAATATCCAGCATTTTTTAAAAAAAGGGCCAATTCACCCCCCCTCTTGGTTAGCCTAGGGACGTGTGCAATAGGTCTGACAACCTATTCGGACTTTCATGTTAGTCCAAAACCTCCTTCCCCTTCCCAGATCCTGAAAACTAAAAGAAAAATCATTGTGAGCTACAACAGCTCAACAAACCACACAAACTAATCTAAATTTCCAAATATTCTTTTATCGAATATTTTGATGAATATTTAAAAGCAGTTAAATATAATTTAAATAAATTACTATACTGAGAGATGTAATAAATGCATAATAGTTATTTCCTGATTTAAATAATAATATTGAACAAATAAATAAATTAAAATTCATATCACTAGGTAGTTCATATTATATTTCCCAAACCTAGATAAAATCACAAAGAATTTTAGCCCATTATGACTCCCTTTATATTTGTGCTTATAGAACCAGAGCATAAAACATATCCCTATCTCAGACAGAATCTCAATGGATTCTGACCCCTTATAACTCCCAATAATACTCTGACATAGACAGAATCTCAAAGGATTTTTGCCCCTTATGGCTCCAAACAGAAATAATTTAATCACATATGCACATTTATCATTACATTATAATAATTAAAGAGTAATTGAGCATGTATCAAAATTTTATAGTGTTGTATAATGGTAGATAACAGAAAATCCAACTAGGCAAAAATACATATTTTTAGAAAAATACCAAATTAGCAGGAATCATGTAAAATATGTTTTAAGACTTTTAATATACTACACTACTATTTTTCAACATCCAAATAAATTTTTATTCAATAAAAACCTTATAAATTTTAAAACCCCTGTTGTAAAATTTTTAAAAAATATTTAAAATGTATATAATCGTAATCTCTATAACATATAAAAAGTTACGCGGCGAAAGTTTTACCTATGCAAAGTTATCCCTATTTTTGCCAAGGTATACAAAATATTAATAAAAAAATTTACTAAAAATTGCACATTTTTAAAAATTGAGATGGGATTAATGTGACTTACCTCAAGACGAATAAGTTTCCCAACTGGACCGACGGAAAAAAATGGCCCGAACTCGCCCAAAATCAGGTTTTGATTTTCTCTCTCCTCTCTTTTTTTCCCTAATTCCTCCCCAAGCTCTATGTTATGCATCCCTCATGTTAAATGGCTTTTTATTTTATAGTAAAGAATTCATGGACTAGGATATTATTAAAATATTTAAATTATTTTAATTATTTATTATTAAAATATTAATTTATTCTAAATTATTTTATAACTTCAAATTTGAAAATTCAAAATTTTCAAAAAAATATTCATAAATTAGCAAATTTTATTTAGAAAATTATGGTGAAATCGGTTTACAAAATGAACACCTGACTGTCCTAAAAACCCTACTTGCACCGATAAGTGCCAATTTCTTAAGAAAATTCAATAGTGTCCAAAAATTATTAAAAAAATAGGGAAGCTAAAACACAACACTATAAATGTTCTAGTGAAGTTTGTTTGTGATTTGGACTTATATTGACTCCTCAAATAATTATTGACTACTCTAGATCAAAAATTTAATTTTAAGAAAATTTAGGGGTTTCACACCAATGGCTAACCAATTGGTACATTGGGTTCTAGCATGCTCAAGGAAGTGATTAGGTAGGTTTGGAGGCTATGGCATAGATTGAATTAAATTTTAACATTATAAAAGAGGTATATGGGCCAAATGAGTCGCATGTGGTTAATTTAGTCGAACATGATCAACCACGAGGTTTAGGTGCTCAAATGAGTTTAGTTAAGCTTAGTGAAGTTTATAAAGAACATAGAATGTGAAACTAAGATTTGGGATGGCTTAAAATTGAGTAGAAGTTGCATTACAAACATAAGGTATCTTTGGTAAATTTTGTTTTAGACATGGTCAAAGAGTTGACCATAATTTGATTTAGGTCTCGAATGAATCAAATGAGTTTTTGAAGTCTTGAGAATGCAATGGCAAAGTCCAATATCTATAGGATAATCAGGATGATAATTTTGTGAATTTTAGGACATGTTGGATATTTTAAGAATTTTTTTTAATGTTGGATATTTTGAGAAATGTGATTTAACTTAAATGGGGTCACGGTTTTCCATGGCTAAGGATGGTTAGGAGTTATTCAAGGGAGGACAAGAGATGAGCTGTTAAAGCTCAACTCATGGAGATGAATTTACCTTGGTTTCGCCAATAAATATGAAGGTCTAAAGTTTATGTAAAGGGTTTGACATTCAAAGGATTAAGGTGATCGTATAAATTTCATTAGGATGATCCTTAAAACCTATCTTTTGTCTCAAACTAAGTTCTTGAGCTTTCTTTAGGGTCCTTATGTATTGGATTTAATCTAGGTTAGGAAGGCCTAAGCACTAAGGTTAAGAAATGATGGAAGACATTGATCTCATACAAAAATAAGGTAAACAATGGAATCCCAATAGGTGTGAGTAATAAAAGATAATTATGCATATTTTTATTGACTTAAATGATCAACTAGATCCACTGTTTACATTTAAGATTTGTTTTGGTTTGATCAAGTTACAATGAATATAATAAACTGGATTTGTGCTTTAATTGTATTTTGATCTTGGAAAGTTTAATGATTGAATAGATTGGTTAGTTTGGGATTTATGAGGATGACTTTACTAAATTACTAATAATGAGGTGATGGCAATGGGCTTTCTTAGGTTTATGGTGAGCTAATATGAAACTCACAGATTTTAAAATATGATCAGGTTTTCTTTGATAAAAAATTAAAAATAGCCCACTGATGTACACAAGTATACATGCCAAATCAAATAATAAAGTGAGAGAGTAGAGTATAGAACCATGAGGGAGTGTTTTACTAAATTAGAGCAATACTACTACTACTTACTCTAATTGCATGAACTTATTCTACTGAAATAAAAAAAAATAATGTTTTCAAGTTCTTATCACTAAATGAAAATGCAAGTAAAAAGAGTTGATACTTATGAGATAAGGTGTTTTGGACTAATGTATGTACATTACATATCTTTTCTAATGATACTCTTAATTATAGATGTGGATCAGAGCAAGAGCATCCCTATATCTTGGTTGAGCTTGTAGGGTTGCAAAGGTTTATGGCCTTCCTACAGGTTTTTATCTCTATAAAACCTAGAATATTCAAACATCCTATGTCTAGGCATGCCAATATTTCATTTCAATATTCCTAATTATTTCAGCATTCCTCTATTGAGGCTATACATCACACTAGATTTTAACTACACACATGGCCATTATATGCACTAAAAAAAGAATGGCATATATTAAAAACATTAATACTTTCATTGAAGCATAAGAGTCTACATTAGTAAATAATATGCTTTTTATATCATCAGCCCAAAATAAGAGAATTACATAGACATGGAAGGAATAACAAATAAACTCATATTCATTTTATTCATAGAAGAACAAAGTATAAGAGAAGTGGTAAGGAGTTCATCACCAAAAATGATCTAAAGATCTTCTCTACACTCCTTCTACCATAACTTATAGAGTTTCTCATACAAATATAGGGTAAGATCTCCCAAATAAAGTATCTTGCACTTCCCCAGCCTCCCTTAGACTTTACTCTAAGGGGACACTAAAGACACACTAAAAAATAAAAAATTTTCACTCAAGTGACTGAACTCCTCCAACAAAAGAACTGAAAAGTATTTATAATAATTATATGATAGAGCTTTAGCATCGTGGTGCTAGACAATGTGGTTATACGGTGGTGAAAAATGAAGTAGCGCCTCAACACTATGATGTTGGCACCATTATAGCACTGAATGACATGGAACAAATACTACTAGAATTAGTGCATTTGTTTGTTAAATTAGTGTAGCTCTTAGAAGTTATAATTACTTGACCATGGTGCAGTAAAAAATGAGCATTGCAGTGCTTGAAGCAAAGTTCCAGCGCTGCCGCGTTTGAGATGCTGGAGCTCTTGTGTGGATTTTCCCAAGACACCCAATATTATGGTGATGGTTTTGGCACAACAATGCTATGACGTACTACAACACTAGTATTTGTGATGCTACGATGCTTGTAAATAGAGAAGGTTGGTGCCGCTACATTAAAATTAGTGCTCAAGCATTGATCAAGTGGGCTCTGCAACGTTATACTTGATGATACTGCGACGCTGTCCAACACTTATAATTTTTTCTTTTTACTATACAATTGTTATACAAACATAACTAAAATAATACATTTTTACTGAATTTTAAATAATTAAAATAGTACATAATTTTCACTTATCAAATTTTCCCCTAGCATAAACTTTTGCTTGTCCTCAAGCAACACTTACATTTACCCCTTAATCACTTAAATGGACAAAGTAAAAATTAATAATTTAAAATTACTAAAATATAAGATAATACTGCATAATCTAGAAGTAATTTGGAAGGAATAAGTTATAATTCAAATTTGGATGGGCATAATATTTATTCCGATCAGTCACCTTTGCTATTGCTTATTTTGAATCTATCCACTATGTTTGTAAATATAAAATTGACTTCT
The DNA here is from genome assembly GCA_019925795.1 of Dendrobium chrysotoxum. Lineage (NCBI taxonomy): Eukaryota > Viridiplantae > Streptophyta > Magnoliopsida > Asparagales > Orchidaceae > Dendrobium > Dendrobium chrysotoxum. The sequence continues at coordinate 3,431,154 of CM034301.1, read as the reverse complement.
AAATATTGAAATGAATAATGTGATCTAGGGATTAGTTGTGCTCATAGTTAAAATAAGAAATTCATTAGTGCACCATTATATGTACTAGTTCAGTTACTTTATCCTTTTATTTAAGTATTAGGATGCCTTTAAATTTAAGCTAGAACTGATTCTAATTTTTGATTGTACTCATCTTTTTTTATAAAATTTTCTTTTAATTTTTTCATACTTTTTTTCATTTACTATTTGTGGAGTACTTACTTAATGATTTTGAATACCAGTTTTGCTTTCTTCTTCTTGCAATCCTAATTGAGTTGATGTAAAGATTCAATAAGAGCACTGGTTCCATTTTCAATTTTACTTATGATTTCCAAAATTTAAGCTACACACATCTATTCCTTAAACTTAATAATTTATTTTTTAATTCAATTGTCAGTGAGTTAACGAATAGTTTCTAAATTCAAAATCAAGTCAATAGCTTAAGTTATCTAGATTAGTTAATTATTAAGTTTTTAAAATTATGAATTATTATGCAAAATTTATTTAAATTATAATCTACTTAATATAATTTTTTATTATAATTTTTATTTTGGCAAAATAGGTAATTAAGTGTAATAACTATAGAGAATAATATTCAACAATTTAAACATAAGAAAATTTAATAAGATGTCAACAACCTAAAACAAATAAAGTGTACTAACAATACATAAAAACTGATATAAGATAAAAACATGTCTGTTTATAAATGATAAGAAGCTCAAGGCAATAATACAATCTGCTGAAAGCAATAATATATAACTAGCTCCCTGGGCACCACTCCCTTTATTACAATCATCATGGCTCTCGCAGCTATTACAAAACATCATCATAACAATAACTAATCTTCACATTAGTAGGATCCCCCCAAAGCAAAGAAATGCAAAAAAAGTAAAGAAAAACATGCTACAAATAAGGGTAACAAAAGAAAACTCTCTCTCCTTTCTCTCTCTCTCTCAAGCCAAGCACTGCTAAAGAAATACAAATACTCCTAATTTTTAGAGTCAGGATCATCCTCCTCCTCTTTATCATCATAATCATCATGGCCTTTCTCACAAGGATCCCAAATAGAGGTCTCATAAGTAGGGGTTGAAGAAAACTAAACCTGATCTAGGTGCTCTATAAATGGACTGCTCTTAAACATCCCAATAAGAGTATTATTGAAATTAGATGTGTACCTATACTATTTTTTCCTATTGATCCATATTATGAGCCATCCTCATTTTCATTTCATACTAGAAGTCCTTGGTCTCCTCATAAAAGTCTAACACCCCCTCCATTTGGGTTCTTAAATTAGCCATCTGTTTTCCCATAGTTTTAGGTGTCCTAGGGTTCCTAGTGCTGCTAGGCCTACCAGAAGACCTATGTTCACTAGGGCCTCCCTCATCATCACCTCCCCATTCTTGCTTAAAACTCAAAATTTTTCTTTTCGTTAAGACAGAGATAGGAAAAAGTTACTATTCGGATTGATCCTCCCTAACACCTACATTAACATAAAAGGCATAGACAAAGAGAAGGGTACCCCAATCCTACTAAAGTGGTCCCGTAATGATATAAGTTAAGGAAGAATAAGTAAGTTTTCCCACATCAATAGTATAACCCACCTGAAAGGAATAATTAATAATGGCACACTCATAGGTACTACATTAATATTTTTACTTGGTTGAAGGTGGGCATAAATGAAATAATGCCAAGCCTTAAAAGTCTGAGTAAGAAAACTGGAAGGAAAGTTGATGATCAAATTCTCCCTCTTCTTCCAACTAGCACCACTACTGGGACAACACAAAACTTTAAAAATCTCTTCAGGGTTATAGGGGTTCTATAAAAAGTAGTGTACTCATCATAATTAAAATCTTTCAATTTATGCAAATGGTTAATGATAACATAATCAAAGGGGACCGACTTACCTCTTACATAGCATTTATTGTCGACAATCTCTTTAAAATTAACAAAAAACTCTCCCACAACATTTACAATGGAAGCAAAAGGCACCTCAAAAAAGTGTCCCTAACCCTAGTTCACTATGGTTTGCATGATAGGAAGACTGGGACATCAGAAACCTCACTCAGGGATAATTTATTTATTGAATAACAAATCAGCAAACCTTACTTATAGCAAACCTCGCTCAGGAGGACTTGGCAAATATGAACTTACTTTTGTCATAAGTGGAAGAGGATCGCTTCTTGCCAATCATTTTAGTAGCCATTACACAAAAAGAAATGAAGATGTCAAGAACTTAACTGTAAGAGAGTAATTGAGAATGCAATGAAATAAATGAAAACACGGATTCATTTTATAAACATGACGAGCACTACAGAATAATGGGGATTAATGATGTGGCGCTAAAGAATATAAAATGACAAATGAGCTAAACTGATAGACGTTGTAGTGGAGGCAGACATGTGGGGCTATGACACTTGGCTTTAGAAACTGAAGCATTGCTTTATACATGGGGAACCGCTATGGTGTTTGGCATATACGAGCACCATTATGCTAGAAAAGACTACCACCGTGATGCTTTAATAAAAATAATAATGATTTTGACCTAACACCACAGGACTGGCAACAGTGTTGCGGTGCTCACCAAAGTGTCATAATAAGAAAGTTATAATCATACAATTATTTGACTGAACCATCAAAGTTAACTCTTTTGACTTAAGGACTTGATGTCAAAGTGCTTGAACGTGTAGCACTGACGCGCTCAGAAAGAACCCAAAGCACTATAGTGTTCAAGCATACTGTGTTGTGGCAGTTCATATGAGTGTTTTCCTAAAAGCTCAGTGCTGCAGTGCTAGTTTTAAATGATACAATGCTCAACATATAAATACTGTGATGCTTCAATCCCTAGTATTGTAGCATTAGTTTAGTTTTAGAACAATAATTATTTCTCCGGACTTTAATCATATTTTTGATCAAAATCAAATATTTAACACAAATGATACAAAACAATCAAACGAACAACATGAAAACATGAATAATGTAACAAATCACAAACAACAAGTAAACAAAAAGTGGATTGCCTCCCAAACAGTGCTAAGTTTAAAGTCTTTAGCCAGACTTGCCTAGATTCATCAATTTGGCTGGGGTACATCACTACCACTCCTCAAGGGATTTCCACTAGAATCTTTTTCTTTATCCTTAAGGTTAACCTCGGTATTGCTAGGTAATGACCCAAGAGGTCTACTAATAAAAAAGAGTAAAAGCTATCCTAATTGAGTTTCAAAATTTTTAATTGAAGCAATTTAACTTTGTAATTGAGTTCCCAATTGAATCACTACCTCCTCCAAAAGTGACTTCCTATTCCTAAACTAATTATTTTGATTAAATGTTGGAGGGTAAGAAGGACCAGGATTCATAATAAGTTTTTGAGGATTATTTCATTTTCCTTCTTGATTAGGCCTTGAATTCCACTAATTATTACCACTAACATTATTTGACCAACTAAAGTTATGGTGGTTGCTTTAACCTGGGTTGTAATTATTAGAACATGGATTATTTCATCTTCCAATTAAATTTATATTTTCAATCTTTAAAGCACTAGTATCATCTATAGAATTCAAATTAGTCTCATCCAATTATAAAGATGGTCATGATCCTAAGTTAACTCCAAAAGTATCTAATTTCTTTGAAATAGGAGCCACCTGAGTAATAACAATCGACAAAACATTAGACTCATAGACTCTAGCTACTCTCTTATGATTCACCCTATTAGTAATCCATTAAAAATTATTTGTATCCATTTCCTCTACTGATTCATAAGCTTCCTTAAATGGCTTAGACATAAAAGATCCTCTAGCTATAACATCTATGATAGATCTAAGAGACCGCACTAATTTATTATAAAAGGTATGAATAACCAACTAATCAGGTAAAGCATGGTGAGGGTATTTCTTAAGCATTTCTTTAATCTCTCCCAACTTTCATAAATTGATTCTCCTTCAAATTGGGAAAAGGAAGTGATATCATTTCTAAGTTTAGTAGTTTTTGAATGTGGGAAATACTTAGCTAGTAATTTGTGTGTCAACACATTTTAAGTTGTTATAGAGCTTAGGCGTAAGGAATTCAACTACATCTTAGCCTTGTCTCTTAGAGAAAATGGGAACAATCTAAATATAATGGCATCATCACTGACACCATTATGCTTAAATGTTACATAAATTTCTAAGAAGCTAACTATATATAAATTGGGACCTTTAATATAAGTTCCCCCAAATTGGAAATTTTAAACCATTTGAATGATTGCTATTTTCAGTTCAACATTATAGGCTTGGATAATAGGTCAATTGATACTCTGATGGATTCCTTCTACTATATGATTAGCATATTCCCTAGGTATTCTAGCATGGTCCTAATCTTGTACTGGTTCAAATATTTTTATAATCTTTATTTTTTGAATTTTGTAAGGGTTCTTTTTATTTCTAGATCAAATAATAAAGACTTCTTACTACATCTATCAAGCATAAAACAAAGTTAATATAACTAAAATTCATATATTAAATAATCAAACAAAATACTATTTTTGTTTTTAAAAAATTTTATTAAATAGAATACAAATACTGGATATAAGTATGTCTAAATATGTACTTTTTTTAATAATATAGTTTAAATTATAATATGCACGTTACCTCCCTGACAATAATGCCAAAAACTTGTTGGCGATAGGCTTTCTTAGGCTTATGGTGAGCTAATATGAAACTTGTAGATTTTGAAATATGCTTAATTTTTCTTTAATATAAAATTAAAAATAGCCCACTAATGTACGCAAGAGTACATGCCGAATCAAGTAATAAATTTATAGAGTAAAGTGTCCAACCCATGAGGAAGTGTTCTGCTAAATTGCAATAAAACAACAACTACTACTTACTCTAATTGCATGAATTTATCCTACTAAAATAAAAAAATTATATTTATGATTTCTTATTACAGAATGAAAATACAAGTAAGAAGAATTGATACTTATGAGATAAGGTGTTTTGGACTGATGAATGTAAATTACACATCTTTCCTAATGAGACTCTTAATTATAGAAGTGGGCTAGAGCTTCTGCATCCCTTAATCTCTGTCGAGCTTATAGGGGTGAGACAAAATATTTATGTCCTTCCTATAATCATTTTATCTCCATAAAACCTAGAATATTTAAACATCCTATGTCTAGACATGCCAATATTCTATTTTCATTATTTCTAATTATTCCAGTATTCCTCCAACGATGCTATATATCACACTAAAATTTACCTATACACATGAACATTGTACTTAATATACTCTTTACATCATTAGCTTGAAATAAGAGAATAAGTAAGACATGGATGGAATAATAAGCAAACTCATATTCATTTTATCCATAGAAGAATAAAGTATAAGAGAAGTAGCAAGAAGTTTATCATGAATAAAGATCTAAAGATCTTCTCTATACTCCTTCCATAACTTATAGAGTTGCTTATACAAACACGGGCTAAAATCTCCCAAAGAAAGTGTCTTGCACTTCCCTAGCCTCCATTAAACTCTACTGTGAGGGAGCGCTAAAGACACACACTAAAACATAGAAAATTTTCACTCAAATGACTTAACTCTTACAATAAAAGAACTAAAAACTATTTATAACAAGTATAAGATTAGGCTCAAGCACCACAATGCTAGATAATGTGGCACTACAGTGGTGACAAATGAACTAGTGCCTCAGCGCTGTAATGTTGGATCTTTTGTGGTGCTAGATGATGTGGCATAGTTACTACAAGAATTGGTTCATCATTTCGTTAAATCGGCATGGCTCTTAGAAGTTCTAACTTCTCTATTGTAGCACCCTAAAAAATGAGCAATGTGGTTCTTGAAATGAAGTTCTAATGCTACAGTGTTTGAGATGCTGGCATTTATGTATGGATTTTCCCAAAACACCTATTGTTGTGTCGCTACTTTTGGGTGTAGCAGTGCTATGACATACTGTGGTGGTTTATGGTGCTTGTAAATAGATAAGGTCAGCATCACCACATTAAAATAGGCACTCAGGCATTGATTGAGTGGGTGCTGACTACGATATTATCTAACACTTATATTTTTTCTTTTCCTGTATAATTCCTATACAAACACAATAAAAGAACACATTTTCACTAAATTTTAAATAACTAAAATAGTACACAATTTGCACTTATAATGAGGTTAGCACTATTAGTAAAGCCAGGTATAAGGTAAACCTAAATGAACATGGAAAATTGGATATGATATTGTAAGACTACAGTCTTGTTTCTAGTACAAGAAAAAGGAACCCAACACATGGAAACTCATACCTATCTAAAAAACCTAGAGTGTATCTTCTAATAAAAGAATGCCAGTATGTGAGGACTCATACCTATCTGTAGAAGGTTTGAAGTTTTAGGTTTATATTGAATTATGATGGTAACTAAAAGGCTTTCTCCAACACTAGATTATCCTAGTCTTAAGGAAAGGATGTCGACGAGTGGGGACTCACCCCTAACTTTAAAGACTAATGTGCTAGTTATAGAAAAAGGTTTCTAATATATGGGGACTAAAACCTAATCCTAAGAACTATATGTAAAAGTTTATAGAAAGCCACTTGCAAAACTTACACCTAAAAGACTATATATCAGTGTTTACAGGATATTGCTTCAGAAACATTCTCCTAAAAAACTTAATGTCTAAGTCAATAAGATGTCACTTGAGAAATTTTAAGCGTTGTATGAGTTTTCTTCTAAAATCTAAATGTAGTGTGATAAGTGTAAATAAAGTATTATTTTATGTATTAAATTTTGAGCAAAAATATGTTATTTTAGTTGTGTTATGTAGGAAAAATATAAAAAAATAAAAAATTCTAAGTATCATTCAACGTCACAGTGTCAGACAAATTAAAGCCACAGTGCCATTAAGGGCACCACCAGAGTGCTATAACATTGGCATAGCAGTGCTGACTTCTCTGTTGCGCAGCACCACGATGTGAAATTGTTAACTTTGCAGCATCATTTTCACTATCTTCAAGCACCATGGCATCACAACCTCTCACACCTCGGTGCTAAAATTACCAGTCGGCCACCACAGTGTTCAAAAATTAGCAACGTCGTGGCATAATAATTATAACTTCTAAAGAACATGATCTGTCAATAAAATGATACAAATTTTCACTAAGGAACTGATCCACGTCAGCAAGCATTGCGATAGAGTACAAATATCGGCACAACAGCATTCATTCATTTTTTGGGCACTGCGGTGCTAATCTTTCAAGTGTTGTAGTGCCAGTTGCCTAATTTGTGTTTTCCTATAAATAGACATTATGTTACATTTGTAAGAGAGTTCAATTACTTGTATACTTTCAGTATTTTTTAGAGTACTTCTTTATATATCTCTTAGAGTCAAATCTAAGAGATACTAGAGAAGTACTAGATGCAATTATTAGAGTGTTTAGTCAGTGTTTGTTAGAGTAACTCTATATATTAAGGAAAAAGAATTGTAGAAGAGACACATTGATCCTTCCTAGTGATATCATTTGCTTGTATTTTTGTTCTTCTATTATTTTAATGAAAATGAGTTTGCTTATCTTTTCTTTCATGTCTGGCTAATTCTCTAGCTTTGGATTGATGATGTAGAAAATATATCAAGTACTAATGAAGATTATTATGCTCTAAAAGTGAAATGATGTTTTCAATATTATCACATTCTTTATTTAATACACATAGTGGCCATATGTGTAGTTAAAACCTAATACGATGCATAGCCTCGACGGAGGAATGCAATAATAACCAAGAATATTAAAATAATATGTTTGCATACCTAGACATGGGATATAAAATATGCTAGGTTCTTAAGAAGATGATATAACTATAAGAGGTTAGCAGATATTCTTCTCATCGTCAAAAGCTCGATAGAGATCTAGGGATGTATATGCTCTAAATCACATTAAAAATAAGAATTTCATTAGAATAGATATGCAATTTATATTCATCAATACAAAACACTTTATTTAAATATTATATCTATTATTTTACTATTTTTATTCAGTGATTGAATCTCCACACCTAAAAATTTTATGTTAGTAGGATAATTTTACAATTAGAGAAAACAGTAGTAGTTGATTGCTGAAAAGCATACTTTTTCATGGGTTCAACACTCTACTCTATCACTTTATTACTTGATTCAGTACGTATAATTGTATATATTAAGTGGGGTTTATTATTTTAATATATCAAAGAAAATTATGTATTATTTAGGGGAGATAAAGACTTAAATATTTTTATAATTTAAAATTACAATCCATAGCCCCATCAAGCTTTTGGCATCGTTGCTGGGGAAGTATTTCATTTTTTGCAAAATTTTAACTATATTATTGAATTAATTGCATAGTTAGACTTACATATATCCCTTATTTTATGTGTTGTTTGTGATTGCTTATTTATTATTACATTAATTGCTATCTTGAATAGTTTTGCATTCTATCTTGTGATAATAATTAAAGTTATAATATAAATATTAGTGCATTTAATATATATATATATATATAGTGTCACAGTGCTTATTATTTGACCACTACAGCACTTAGTCATTTAAGTCAAAAGGTGTGCCTCAATCAAAAGTCGAAAGTATATTATATGGTTATAACACTAATTATTAAAGTTAGGTGAGCATCATAGTATAATTAACAAGCACCGTGGCATTATCAAGCATCATATTTATTTCAGTTATAACGCCGCAGTGGTTCCCTAACATAAGCATCACGACATCAACACATGTCAAATGCTACAGTGGTGGTGCTTCCCAAAGCGATGCTTTAAGTTCCAAAAACCAGCACTACTATGCCATGTGGACTAAACCACTGAAGCACTTGCTAGTTGACCATTTTGTAATTTTGTTACGGCATTGAGTGCCTTAGAAGAGACATGGCTTACAGCATCTCATTGTGTTATAAGTAGGATATCCATTTTTATTTCATTCAACACCTTTCATTTCCTTTAAATTATTCTCTTTTCTTTGAAATCCTCTCTAGAAAAATGGATCCTAAGATGTTTGGCAAGAAGAGGGTTTCTTCCTCTTTTGATAGAGAAGATTTATCTCTACTAATGTTGAATCTTGATTTACTGACTCAGTTGTAAACAAATAATTGATTCCAGAATCAGGTTTTTAGATTCCTACTCAACCCATCATGCAAATCATAGCAAGTAGAGGCTGGGAAAGATTCTTCAAAGAATTATTTTCCACTATTATTAATGTTGCTCATAATGTTTTTTTCAAATAGAAAAGGGGCAATGGATAATAGATGTTATATTCATGGTGTGTGGGTCCCTTTTGATTTAGTAGCCATTAATAAAGTTTATGAACTTAGGGACTTTGAATTTGATGAGTATAATGCCTTCATTAATACACCTATAAATCTCAATGACATCCTGAATGTCTCGTGTGGAAGTAATAGTGGAGCTTGTTGGAAAAAGAAAGATAACAGAATTATTAATTTCCCTACCTCTTATATGACCCAAACTTATAAAGCCTGGCATTATTTCATGTCTACCCAATTGTTACATGGTCATAATATTAGTTAAGTCACTCGTAACCGTGCCCTTTTGAATTATTCATTTCAAATGGGGTATTATATTGATGTAGGAAAACTTATATTTTCATCTCTTATGTACATTATTAGTGGTACCACATCTATTGGGTTAAGGCACCCTTCTCTTGTATGTACTTTGTCTGTAGTAGTAGGTGTTAGGGGGGAATAGAATGAAGAACAATTATTTCCTATACAAGCTCTCACAAAAGAAAGATTTTGAGTTTTAAGCAAGTAGAAAAGTATGAGGAGGAAGGTGATTTTAGTGAGCCTAGATTCTCTAGTAGACCATGAAGTAGTAGTAGTAGAGGAGCACCAGAGCTCCTGAAAAATTAGGAGAATAGGTGGCTGTTCTGAGGGGAAAAATGGAAGAGGTGACTCACTTTTGTGAGGAAACCAGGGACTGGCCGACAATTTGAGATGATGAGGATGGCTTATAGCATGGACCAAAGGAACAATATTATAGATACACCTCAGACTTTAATGATGCACTTGTTGGTATATTTAAGAGTAGCCCTTTCATGGAGCTTCATGAACAGCTTGATTTCCCCTCTGCACCTACCAATAATTAGTTTGTGTGGCAACCTCGAGAGAAAGGACATAATGATGATGATGAGGAAGACCATGATTTAAAGAGTTAGTTTTTTTTTGGGATAGAGAGAGAGAGAGAGAGTTTGGAGGCAACTTTTGTTGGGTAACATATTTATTTTATTTTGATATTGATGATGTGTTGTAATGTATAGTCTGGCTGAAAGCTTAAAACTTAGCGCTTATAGGAAGCAACCTAATTGACATGATATGTATGGTGCCTAGTGCACTAGTTATCTTGTAACCTATGTTTTGTTTATGTTATATTATCACATATTTTATGCACTTTTATCACATATTTTATGTACCTTTTATCAATCAAATGAAAGCATGTGCAGTATTAATTATTGTTTGTGTTTCTTTTATTTATATTTTATTGAAATTTCTCAATTGCTTACTATTATTTTTATTAATTTCTTATATTCTGATTATATAATTAATCTTAGTAAAAATAATAATTAATAATTATATAAAATTAGAATAATAATAAAACCTTAGATTATAATTTAAATGAACAATGTTTATACTTCATAGAGTGGAAAAACTAATAATTAACTAACTTAGTCCATTTAAGTTATTGCTTTAATTTAAAATTATAAGTTATATCTTTATGTATTAATTTTTGAAATAATGATAAATAATTAGAATTAAAGATTAAATATGAGTAGATTAAAATTAGAAATCATAAGCAACCCGAATTTGGAATTGGTAATCTTATTAAATCCATACATAAAATTTATTAAGATTGTAAAAGGGTTCGAAGCAAAAATTGATATTCAAAATCATTAATAATGTACTCCATAAAATTAAAAAAATTATGAAAATAGTTCTAAGAAGAAAAACAAAAGAAATAAAAGAAAAGGAAAAGAAATAAAAGAAAGAGAAAAGAAATAAAAGAAAAAGAAAAGATGAGTACATTCAAAAATTGGTATCAGTCAAAAGCTTAGAATCTAATTATAATCTTATACTTAAATTCACAAAGGATAAAATAAGATAACATGTGCAAATGATGGTGAACTAATGAAGTTTCAATTTTAACTACTAACATATCTATTCATTAAGCTACATTATTCACTTTAAATTTCACAAAAATAATAATTAAATCTAAATTTTATGAATTTAAATTAAGCAATAATAAGGATGTCTGATTAGTGTAATTATTAGTATTTTTTCAAACTAGAATTATAACCTTATTTATTCTAGACTGTGATGTACTATCCTATATTTTAATAATTTTAAATTATCAGTTTTTACTTTGGTTAATCATTCAATCAAAATTACAAAATTTTTATTTGCTTGAGGACAAGAAAGAGTTTAAGTTGAGGAGAATTTGATAAGTGTAAATAATGTATTATTTTCTTTATTATATTTTCAGTAGAAATGTATTATTTTAGTTGTGTTATGTTGAAAAAATATTAAAAAAAAAGCACACAATTTAAAGCATCATCCAACATAATGGCGTCAGACAAATCAACAGTGTAGCACCATCAAGGGCATTGCCAGAGTGCTACAACATTAGCATGGCAACACTAACTTCTCCGTTGGACAGCATCGTGGTGTCAAAATGGTTAACTTTGCAGCACCATGTTCACTGTCTTCAAGCATCGCAGCTCACAACCTATCACGCCTCAGCGCCAAAATTACCACTTAGGCACCGTAGCATTTTAAAGTTAGCAGCACCATAGTGTAGCAGTTATAACTTCATAAGGACACGATTTGTTAGTGAAATAATATGACTATTCACTAAGTAACTAATCCACATCAATAGGCACCGCGGTGGAGCAAAAATATCAGTACAATAGCGTTAATTCCTTTTATGGGCACTGCGGCGCCAATCTTTCAAGCGCAAAAACCCCAGTTGCCTAATTTATATTTTCCTTTAAATAGTTATTGTTATATTTGTAACAGAGTTCAGTCACTTGTATAATTTTAGTATTTTTCAAAGTAATTTAGATCTCCCTTAGAGTCAAATCTAAGAGAGACTAGGGAAGTACTAGATACCATCATTAGAGTGTTTAGTCAGTGTTTGTTCGAGCAACTGCATACATTAAGGAAGAAGAAGTGTAGAAGAGACACGTTGATCCTTCCTAGTGATATTATTTTCTTGCATTTTTATTCTTCTATGATTTCAATGAAAATGAGTTTGCTTATCTTTTCTTCCATGTCTGGTTAGTTCTCTAATTTTGGATTAATGATGTAGAAAATATATTAAGTACTAATAAAGATTCTTATGGACTAAAGTGAAATGATGTTTTTAATATTATCACATTCTTTATTTAATGCATATAGTGGCCATATATATTGTTAAAACCTAGTGTGATATATAGCCTCGATAGAGGAATACAAGAATAACCAGGAATATTGAAATAATATATTAGCATACCAAGATATAGGATGCAAAATATGTTAGGTTCTTAAGGAGATATAAATAGTCATTGTATTATACTTACATACACTAGTAGTTGATTGTTGAAAAGCATACTTCCTTGTGTGTTTGACACTCTACTTTATAACTTTATTACTTGATTCAACATATATACTTATATATTAAATGAGATTTATTATTTTTATATATCAAAGAAAATTTAAGCATTGTTTACGGGAGATAGAGCCTTAAATATTTTTATAATTCAAAATTGCACTCCATAGCCCCCATCATAGTGACATTCCAGCTAGCGTTTTTATTTTCTATCATCTAAATTGCCTCATTTATCATCCTGAGGAGAAGCTTTGTTTGAAACTTTGATTCGAACTGGAGGAGTATGCCATGCTAATGTGCCTTAGATGATCCAAATCTCTGGGTCAAGCACCGATGAGCACATTAAACACCATATAGCTGAGCACCCTTATAGCCTAGGTACAATGACACACTTACTCCTAAAAGACTATATGCATGAGCCTATAGGATGCCATTTTTAAACTTACTCCTCAAAGACTATATGTCTGACTTTATAGGATGCCACTTAAAACATTACTCCTAAAAAACTATATGTTTGTGTCTATAGGATACTTCTTGGGAAACTTACTCCTAAAAGAATATACATCTGAGTTTATAGGATGACTCTTGGGAAAACTTACATGTCTAATTCTATAGGATGTCTCTTGAGAAAATTACTCCTAAAATACTATATATCAGAGGATCTTATTTTTAAGGAAAGGATGCCAACATGTGAGTACTCACACCTAACCCTAAAGTCTAAGGAAATTTGAACATGATCATTAATAAAGGATGCCACTTGAAAAACTTGTACTTAACCCATTAATAAGAAAAGTGACTAGGGAGAGGTTTACTGACTTATACCTAATACCGCAATAGAAATGAGATCCGAAGACCAAAGCCCTTGCTAATGTTATACCTGAGGTTGATGATTGAGGGGGATATGATTTAAATGTGTTGATATTCCATGTCCATTAAAGAAATAATGTTAACAACTCACAAATGTTTAGCTAGGGATCATAAAATATTGTATACTTCATGATCTTGAGGGAGAGAGGAAAGATTAAAAGGATTTTTTTTAGTGATTGATTTGATTAAAATTCATTTTGTGTGACTTACAAAAAATCCCATGAAAGGGTGAATTTTCTTTTTCACAAATGATGATTTCTTAAAGGAATAAGAGGGATAAGAGTTATTCAATGATTTTGGTAGATGAATATCTACCAAAATATCTCAATCTTTATAATTTTTCATTTTTATTTATAACTAAATCATTTAATATGCAAACATCATTTTTATATGGGCCATATGAATTATAAAGGCTTTGAGAATCAATTATGTTAGGAGAAAATTCTTCTTTCATTATAACTTTAATAGGGATATAATAACATGTAATACCTTTTAAGATATTGCCCATCCATGAGTAATATGGGATGGCCATCCTTCTAGCCAACCAATTGATATGATCCTCGTTAAAAAACTTTCTCTACTAATAAAGGGCAATTCCATGTGAGCTCAAATTTACAACCCAACTTTTGTTGGGCTAAGATAGGTCTATAAGTAACCGAAATCAAGTAGCCTACTCAAAAAGTTAGAAATTATAGCATTCTATCATGGGCTTGAGCCAAACGGGATTTATATAACTTGAGGTTTTATTGAGCCAACAAATTCTTCTGTTTTAAACCTTTGTGCTTCTCCAACCAAAGTTAGGCTATTTGTTTAGATACGATGTGGTTGTTAGCTATAATTTAAAGAGGAGAAAGATATACCACCAAACAAAGAACAACCTAACCCCAAAAACTAAAGCGAATGGTATAGAATGAGTTGGGGTTCTGTAGGTGGTTTGATAAGCCCATAGAACTTCATTCAACTTTCATGCCACTAAAGATTATTATCATCTAAAATATTCATTATGATTTGCACCAAAGTCTTATTAAAGGACTCATCCAATCCATTATCCCATGGGTAATAGATTATTGAGTATCTCAAATCAATGTTATGACATTTGGAGAATTTGTTAATCTTAGTGGTTCTAAAGAGGGACCATTATCAAATATAATTTAATATGGGGAGCAAAATAAATATAAGATGTGATCTCAAAAGAAATTGAGGACATGATGAGCTTTAACATCTCATAATGGGATAACCTCTACACATTTGGAGAAGTAATCAGTCATCACTAGATTGAAATGCTGACCTTTGGACGGAGGATATATATGACCAATAATATCAGTGCCTTGACTTTCAAAAGGCCACGAGGTAATTATTGGATGAAAGATATTGGGCTACTGATGCAAAACTTCACCATGTACTTTGCACTGGTGACAACGACATGGAACACTCCTGTAATCATCAATCATTGAAGGATAATAATATTCCTATCTTTTGATTTTAAATTTCATTTTAGGGAAAGATTGATGAGCACAATATAAGCTAGCATGCACCTCAGTCATGATTTTCTGGGCTTCATGTATAATAAGAAAATGTAACTGAATTTTATCAAATGATTGGTGATATAAAGTGTAATTAACCAATGCATAAGAGAGAGCAATTCTCTTTATCTAGTCAACAACAAATTTCTCCTGAGGGAGTCTTATCATATATAATCGATGAATGGTTGTCTCTAATCCATTATTTCATCATCCATAGTATTAACAATCTCACCCTTAAAAGAAAATTTCTTTTTAATATACTCCAAATCTATGGGAAACAAGATCTAACAGCCTTGCACTTTTATAGGAATTAATTATTCTTCCAAACAAGATAACTCCTTTGCAAGCTTTGCTAGGGCGTCCACCTTAGAATTTTCTCATGGGGTATCATACATAAAGTTACATTTGGAATTTGCTTGAGGAATTTTATTTTATAGGATTCAAAACTTTATAGATTTTTGCGACTTTATTAATGACTTGTTATGAATTTTTGAAAACCTTGATCTCTTTAATTTCCATCAAGATTATTAATTCAATCAATTATCAGATCTTCACATTCAACCTCATTATTTGTGCAAGGCTCCAATAAATGGTAACAATAGTGCATCAATCATTTTTAAAGAGTTATGAATACTAACCCAATATCATGTGGTTATATAGTCTTTTGAGAAGATGTGAAACGATCAAAACATGTATCCTACATATTACTCTCCTGCTTCTCTAAAATCATGATCTACTGGTCGAGAAAAGCATTATTCAATGGAGACTTAGTAGGGATTGGGTGTGCTGCTAAGAAGTTAGCTAAAGCTTAACCATTCATGGCAAACAAAGGTATGAATGTAATGTCAAATTGAAGAAGAAACATGGGCCATCATGCTAAACACCCAGATAAAAATAGTTGAGTCATTAAATATTGAAGTGGATTGACTCTAGAAATGAGGTTAATCTTATGAGTTAACATTTAATTCCTTAATTGTTGGGTGACAAAATAAAGGCTAGATAATGTTTCTCAATCGGTAGGTAATTAATTTCCATTGTAAGCATTTGACAACTTAAGTAATAAAGTGCGTTCACTTTTCCTTCCTCTTTAGATTATACTAAAGTTGTTGTATACAATATCAAATATTTTCCTAGGTAGGGAGTCATTGAAATAGATGTCATCAAATACCACTTTATATAATCAAAGGCATCTTTACATTTATCATCCCATCAAAATTGGGCATCCTTTTTACCCAAAGCAGCAAATGGCCAATAATAGCTAGATAGATTAGAAATAAATCTTCTTAGATATGCCAATTTGCCTTGAAAAGAACTTAATTAAGTGAGACTCCTTAGAGGTGGAATATCCAATATAGCTTTTACTTTGGAAGGATCAATCTCCATATTGCGATGTCACTATGTAACCCAAAATGTATCCTAAAGTTACCCCAAAGGCACATATCAGTGGGTTTATTTTCAAATCATAGTGATAAAAACATTTAAAAATGATTCTTAAATCATAAAGATGATCTTACCTTTCATGATTTTTTACCACTAAATCATCGATATAACATTTCACTTCATAGTCCACTCGTAGGATGTACTGACATTCTTTAGTTAGAAAGGCATAACTTTATAGCAAAAAATCCCTATGTGCCTTGAATGCACTGAATGTTTCATCTTCAGGGCCCATCTTGATCTGATTTTATCCAGATAAGCCATCTATGAAAGAGAAAATTATATGTGTTGAAGCAACATCGACCATAAGTTTTGGGATGGGCAGAGGTAATTCATCCCTAGAACAAGCCTTATTCAGATCCCTAAAATTGATGCATATGCAAATTTGATCATTCTTCTTTTTAATTGGGATGATGTTAGCCAAACAAGAGGGATATTTCTCCTCTCGAGTAAATCCTACATCAATCAGCTTTTTAACTTTAAAGATAACTTGTGTTCAATTTCTAAGCACATGTCTCGACAAGCTTGTTTTATAGAAATTACATCAAGTTGAATTTTGAGTTTATGGACAGTTATTTCTAGAGATAATCCAAGCATTTCATAGTAATTCCATACAAATTAGTCCTTATACTCTAAAAGTATTTTAACCAAGTCATTCGACTCATCCTTATTTAGTATAAATCTTATAAATTAGGATGGAGATTTTTTTTTCACTACCAAGGTTGATTTCTTTTAATTAATAAAAAGTTAATTTAATATCATCTTCAAATTTGAGGGGTGCATTTAATGACCTCATTTTAATATAAGATCAACTAAACACCAAAGCCCTAAATCACAATCAACATGCTAAGTGCATTGCTCCCTATAGTACATTCTCTCCTTGACATCAATCATTATTCAAATCACACCATTTAGAGCTTCACTTATAAAATCTAAAATATTAGTGCCTCAAGCCAGTGCCTAAGCCAGTGATTGACCCATTTGACCCTATTGAGCTTGTTTAACCTAGCATAATTGATATAACTCCTAATTGGCTTATTACAAACCTCATCTCTCCTTAGAACTTCACCAAATCTTTTTAAACATGGCTCCTCATGGATTGAACATGTATGGTTAACTTGTCCTATTAAATGTTGAATTGGCCAACTCTACCTAAAACTGGTCAAACATGTCAGTTTGAGTCAAATAATAAATTTCAATCAAACCAACTTTTCCAATCATTCAATCTCACTTCATTTGATGACTTAGGTGAAACCAAGGCATGGGTGAGTTATTCTAAGGTGAATTTACTTGGTCAACTCACTTAAAAGTCAAATATTTTATATATTCATCTCCTACTATCAAACTTCATTTCAATTGCTTCAAACTTTCTAAATGCCTTGGAAACTGCCCCTAGATATTCAGTGTAATTGGTTAAACCCATTATAAATACATAAATGGTCAAACCTTCTAAAACATGTAAAATCCCTACATACCAGCTAGTTTAAGCAATCCTAAACCACTCTAGAAACTTGCTAGGCATGCTCTAACCTAGCCCTTGCACCTGGATTAGTCCCAAAGTAAGTCAAGTGGCCCTTTCCATGGAAAAAGAACTCAAGTCCCTCTCACTCTTTTCAGATCTCTTCCTTGCTTAGGAATCATTCCCTAGCCATTTCAAACATGTGTAAACATCCTAAGGAATACCTCTGATCAATCCTAGCCACTGGTGACTCCCTAGAGTTTGAATTAGGGTATATGTTGAAAATATTGATTCCAATTTTCATTCAACACTCAGAGCTCTTCCAGGCAAAATTTCTTTTAATTTTTCTCTCTAAGGATTTCCTCTATATTTCCCTGGTGAGAAACCACCATTTGGAAGTCGCCATCGGTGAGATCAATGATGATCAGAGCACTATTCCATCCTAAGCACTTAAACACCTAGTCCATTACTCTTCTAGCTTTAAATTCTTTATAGAGGTTATTAATGAGGTGCTAAGGAGAAGAACTAGACCCTAAACACCCTTTGAGATTACTTCTATTGAGGTATTTTTCTTAACCTTAGGTTTATCTATAGGGTTTTAAATAGCTTTCAAACTACATCATCTAAAGCCTCCAAACTCACTGGGAAGCTTCATTAGACCTTATGGATGATCTTTCTAAAGTTTCATGTCATAGCATTTAGTATATCTCAAGTATAAGTTTTCTTCCATAACAAAAGTTTTAGCCCTTATCTTTTGGAAGCCAAAATCATAACTGTACATTTCTCTCTATTTTCACGGAAGGCTATGATTTCATTATCCTTCACTCATGTCCAAATCGCAGTTAGGTAATAGTCAAACTTCCTATTTTTATAACCAGATCATTGTTGTTCATTCATTTCATGTAGGATCAGACAGTAACACCAACTATCACACCGGAAAAGTGGATGACTATTGTTACACATTTGCATGTAAAGTGGCACCACGTCAGCTCCACCATTAGATGGCCATAAACTTTCTATAAATTAATAATCAAAGAAAATCTAAGTATATTTCAAAATTTAATGAGTCTTACACGAGCTTACCATAACCCACTCATTTCCTCGCATCAGGTGTTTGGCATTGTTGCCGGGGAAGTAACATGCGTATTGTACTTTTAACTATACTATTAAAATGAGTGCATACTTTGACATACTTGTATTTTGTATCCTTATTTTGTTTGATAAAAATTTATTGTTTGTTTAGTTTGTGATTTTTAGTTATTTTAATTTTATTATATGCTTGGTAGATCTTATAAGGAGCCTTTATTATTTGACCTAAAAATAGAAAGGACCCTTATAAAATTTGAAAAATAAAAAAAATAAAAAAATGTCTGACCCAACACCAGATCAGGACCATGCTAGACCACTTAGGAAATATGCTTATCCTATAATAGAAGGAATCCATCAGAGTATCAATAGACCTACTATCCAGGCTAATAATTTTGAATTGAAACCGTCCATAATCCAAATGGTTCAAAATTCCCAATTTGGGGGAACTTTTGTTAAAGACCCAAGCTTATATTTAGCCAGTTTATTGGAAATTTGTGCCATATTTAAATATAATAGTGTTAGCAAAGATGCCATTAGACTTAGATTATTCACATTTTTTCTAAGAGAAAATGCTAAGATGTGATTAAACTCTTTTTCCCCATGTTATATAACTACTTGAAATGAGTTGGCACATAAATTCTTAGCCAAGTATTTTTTCACCTTAAAAAATTGTCAAACTTAGAAATGATATAACTTCTTTTGTCCAGTTTGAAGGAGAATTAATTTATAAAAGTTGGTAGAGATTCAAGGAAATGCTTAGGAAATGCCCTCACCATACCTTACCCAATTAGTTGGTTATTCACACCTTTTATAATGAATTAGTAGGATCTCTTAAGTCAATTATATATGCTGCAGCTAGAGGATCTTTAATATTTAGGCCATTTAAGGATGCTTATAAATTAATAAAAGAAATTACTACTAATAATTTCTAGTGGCCTCCTGATAGGGTGAATCCTAAGATAGGAGCTAAAGTTTATGAAATGGATGCTTTGTCAATTCTTACTGCTCAAGTAGTTGCTATTTCAAATATATATATATATATATATATATATATATATATTATTAGAGTTAACTCAGGATCTAGATCATCTATACAAATGGAAGAGACCCATTTGAATTTTATTGAGGATGGTAGTGCAATAGGGATTAAAAATTTAAATTTGATTGAAAGATAAAACAATCCCTATTCCAATACAAATATCTTAGGTTGGAGGAACCACCCTAACTTTAGTTGGTCAATAATGTTGGTGGAAATAATCAATGGAATTCAAGACAACCTAATCAAGAAGGAAATTGGAATAATCCTCACAAACATGTTCTGAATCCTAGACCTTCTTACCCTTCATGATTTAATAAAAATGCTATGTTTGGGAATAGAAAGTCACCTTTGAAAGTGGTCGTAGTTCAATTGGGAACTCAATTACAAAGTCAAGCTGCCTCAATTAAAATTTTGGAAACTTAATTAGGATAGCTAATTGCAATCACTTTTAGTAGTAAACCTCCTAGGTCTTTACCTAGTATACTAAGGTTAACCCTAAAGATAAAAGAAAAGAACCTAATGGAAATCACTTGAGGAGTGGTAGTGATGTGCCACAGCCAAAATGATAAATCTAGGCAAGTCTAACTAAAGATTATAAACTTAGTGCTGTATGGGAGACAACCCACTTGTGTTTAAAGTTCTTTTTTGTTATGTAGATCTTTTATTAAGTTCAGTGATATTTTTAGTTTAAATTTTCATGTTTGGTTATGATAAAATATTGTTAATTCCTTTTGTTTCTTTCATGTTGTTTACCTCTAATTAAAATTCCTTAAGCTTAAATTGATGTATATTATTCTCTACAATTATTACACTTGATTACCTATTTAGCCAAATAAAAATTATAATTAAAAATTATGTAAAATAAAGATAACAATAAAATCCTATATTATAATTTGAATGAACATTATACAATATTTATGGTACTACTTCAAGTTTTTCAAATTAAAGGCTTATGGTACTTCTTAATAATTAACTAATATAACTTCTTTACATTAATTCAATAGGATTGCAAAAGACGGAAAGTAAAAATTGATATTCAAAATCATCAAGTATATACTTAATAAATAATAAAGAAAAGAAAATTATGAAAAAATTAAAATAAAAATGGTACAAAATGAAACTGATAATTGTAAATTATATACAATATTTTTTATTAAAAATTTATTAAAAATGTGTTATTTCAGTTTTGTTCATACAAAAATTATACATGAAAAAGAAAAAAATTTAATTGGATGGCACCATAGAGCCATCAAGTATGCCGCTGCAGCACTTGATCGATCAATGCTGAAGCACCAATTTAAACTTGGTAGTGCCTACCTTCTCTGTTTGCAAGTGTCATGGCATCACAAATATCAGTGCCATAGTGCCTCACAATGCTGATGTGTCCAAAACCAGTGCTGCATTATATGGTGTCTCAGGAAAATCCACATAGGAGCATCGGCATGCAAACGCCATGGCGCCAAAATCTCATTTCAACCATTGCAGTGCTCACTTTTTATCTAACCATGGTGGAGCAGTTAAAACTTCCATGTGCCATGCCCATTTAGTGAAAAATGTGCCATGTCATCCAACTCCTCAGCGGAACCAACATTACAGTGTCGAGGCGCTAGTTCATTTTTCACCACCGTAGTGCCACCTTTTTCAGCACCGCAGTGCTTGAGACTGATCATGTACTTCCTATAAATAGACTTTAGTTATATTATTTAGATAGAGGAGTCCCTTGAGTGAAAATTTTATATTTTTCAGTGTGTTTCCTTAGTGCCCCTTTAGAGTAAAATATAAAGGAGGCTAGGGGAGTGCAAGATATATTCTCTGAGAAAATCTTAGCTAATGTTTACAAAGCAACTTTGTAAGTGGTGGAAGGAGTATAGAGAAGATTTTTTTATCCTTCGTGGTGATAAACTTATTACTAATTCTCTTATACTTTATTATTTTATGGATAAAATGAATATGTGTTTGCTTGTCATTTCTTTTATGTGACTAATTCTCTTATTTTGGGATGATGATGTAAAGAGCATATTAAACTCTTCTATTTTAATGAAATTATGGATGTTTTCAAAATCTCCTATTCTTTATCAAATGCATATAAGGACTGTGTATGTAGTTAAAATCTAGTGTGATGATAGCCTTAATAGAGGAACACTAAAATAATTAGGAATACTGAAATAGAATATTATCATGCTTAGACATAGGATGTTTAAATATTCTACGTTCTATGGAGATAATAAAACCGTAAAAAAACTAACACTCTTTCTTTTCACCTATATAAGCTCGACAGATATCTAGGGATGTACATGCTCTGATCTACATCTATAATTAAGAGTTTCATTAGAAAAGCTATGTAATTTACATGCATCAGTCTAAAATAACTTTTCTCATTAGAATCAACTCTCTTTACTCATATTTTTCATTCAGTTGTAGGAACTCAAAAACATCTTTTTTTCATTTCACTATGGTAAATTTATACGCTTAGATAGTAGTAGTAGTTTGGTAGCAACTTAGCAGAACACTTCCTTTCTATTTTATCACTTTATTACTTGATTCAGCACATATACTTATGTAAATCAATGGGCTGCTATTAATTTTATATCAAAGAAAACCTAGGCATACTTTAAAATTTAGCAAGTCTCACATTAACTTACCATAACCCACTCGTTTCCTAACCTCACAACTCCAAAAATAATTTTTAAGACAGACATATGAATAAGCTTAAAAGATCAATCAAGAATAAAGCATATTCATAAGGATCAATATGCAAAGCATATCTCTCCCGTGAGATAACCCAATTTTATTCTTACTACTTCAACCATATGTATAAAGTTGTAGAACAAAAGTTGAGCAAAATATAGGTGTGAAGGATGAGGATACACTAATGCCAATATTGTTAATATTTAATTCTTGTGGCAAGCCTTTGGTAAACGCATGACTAGATATCTAAATGATAGAGAGATGAAGGTTGCCACGTTGAAAGTCCTCATGAATTATTAATAAATGGAACCCTTCATAGAGTAAGATTTCAATATCAAGAACTTTTTGGCATTTCTATATAGATCCTAATACAAAAAAAATCCATTGACCTGCAAGTTGTTCATCAGTTCTCTTTCCACAATTGATAATACTACTATCGAAAAAAATTGAGCCTAAGTTCCTGGCTTTGTTTAGAGATTTGTATGGGCCAAATAATTCATTTCCCTATTTTTGCAATTCCAACATACTTCACAAAGTAACCTAATATTGTGATGTATTTAATAAGTTTATAACCCAAGAAATATGATCGAAGAAAAAGAGTTACATGATATAGAAAGGGGGCCAATGCGAATAGTCAACACATGGGCTATATTCTTTGTCAATGGTTATATATTGCACACCAAATCTTGAAGTGAAAGGAAGAAATACATAAAATATGGTGGTTTTTGTTAGAGGGAACATGCACACAGATATTAAGTGTAACTACTATGACACTTTATAAAAAAGTATTCAGCTATAATATCTGGGTGAATGAAGTAAGAGATTATTCCTGTTTAACCATGAGTGGTTCGATGTAGTTGGGTGCATAACCAATATGATATTACAGAAATAAAGCTAACCAAGAGATATGTTAAATTTGATTCATTCATAATAGCACACCAAGCAACTCAAGTGTATTATGTAAAATATCTGGCTGGAGTTAAAGACAAGGAGGATTGGTATGCAGTCATCAAAATTAAGTCGCATGGGATTGTTGAAAGTTATGATATCATATTGGTGGCGCATCAAGAAGAAAAAATATCTGATTTTAGGGAACATGCTATTGATTTTGAGAACCCATTGCATACCTTAGTTAGTATATAGTGATTCACAATGGGAGGATATTGATAGCTATGGTGAGAAAAGTAGTAAAAGTGAGTCATTTGGGAAACAAAGTACAAGCACAAGCACAAGCGATTCAACATCAAGTGATGAGCTTGAATGATATGTATGTTTTATACTTTATTGTAAATTCCTGTAACTTTTTTTGTCAAATGAATTTAATTATTGTATGTTATATATTTATTTTGTTGTATGTCTTTTATTTGTTTTTTTTTTTTTCATTACATGTTCTTTTCATTACTCTAATTCATTATTTATATATTTTTTTTCAATTTGTGCAAATGGCAACTAGTGGTGAACTACTTTGTAGATCCATCAAATCATTTATTGGTTAGTGAAAGAAGCTGACTATGGGCCCATCAAGGTCCAATTGTTCTGATAACCCAGCTTGAATACTTAGCTCCCAACACCTTCAAGTCCTAACCTTATTGGTACTAGCCCTTGCTATATTACCGACCTCCACTATCTCAGGTAGGCCCATTCACATATAAGTACCCTGTATACACAGCCTCCTTATTACTAACCTTCACCACAAGCACATCATAAAGGACCATCGAGCAGAGGGATGAGAGTCATTCATTAGGTTCATATGGTTGTATGCATATTGAGCTAGATGATGACACATACATATGTATTGAAATTGTATTTCTTAGTTGGGTTAAGTTACTCTAATCTATAATATTTATTTAATTTTGTGGCTTTAACCCATCCATGCAAGAGATACATAAGATTAGGGATATTATAATGAACAAGTACGATACTCCTTATGAATCATGGAAAAAAATACAACCAACAGTCTGGGGCATGTATATAGTTAAGGATCCTCTATCGGATCTGCATGACAATCAGAGTGTATGGAATAAACTAACAAGCCTATGCGTATGAGGCTCAAACATCGAATTTAGCATCCTTCAAAGGTATTGACATTTAGGAGATAATCAATAGAAGGGTGGCTAACCTACAAGAAGAGATATCGAGGACGATGTAACAAATTCAAGCGGATATGTAATTATAATAAGCTTTGATGCAAGCTGAGTTGCGGGCATTCATGGAGTTTGTAACACTAGTAACATGCTTAGGGCCTGAGGAGGAGGTGGATGATTAGTAGATAGATTTTTTTTTATGTTTTCTATTGATCATAATAGTTCTTATCATATTTTATGGTTTGTAAATCACAATGGCTTTGTGATTGGAAATGTGATTGTTCATTTTCTTTGATCTTTAATTGATGAAAAGTTAGCTTTGTTATTTGAGAAATTTATTTGTGTTTGATACTTATTAAGTAAATTTGTTATTATGCTATGTTTAGTCTTGTGTTGTGAAAGTGTACGAATAAAAAATATTAAAAAGAATGCTATCTTTTTTTTCAGTTTCTGACATGTTTCTGACTAATTTCTGATGAAAATCTATTGATATTAGATTTCAGTACAATTGCATTCAAAAAGAAGCCGTCGGTGGTTCCAGCGGACTTAGTGACGAAAAAGTTCATCTATGCAAAATATCGCAAGAACTTTTGGTGGAATTATCATGGAAATTCTCACAATATTTCAGTGATATTTTGCACAAGAAATTCTAGCAGCTTGAATGCAGTGCAATTTTCGACGATAATTTCCACCAGAACCTGTGAAGATAAGTCTTATTGTGATGTTTTTTTATCTGCTAGTATTTGCTTCAGTTTTTTTATTGAGATCCACCAAAAATAATTTTTATGGATCTAATTTTACCAAAAACTATTTCCTACATGCCCACCATGGGACGTAAATCCATAAATAAATATAATTTGCTGCATAATATGGCCAAATTTCAACGAAAATCTCCACCAAAAATATGCAACTTTCCTGTAGCGTATGAACTACAAACCAAAAATTGTATGTGGGTTTTAAAGAATCAAACAATTGCATTGGCTAATATAATTTCTTTCTCAAGAAATGTTTCATTTTGAATCTGGGACACAAAGAACCATAAAAATTTAAATAAAGACTATGCTAAAAGAAGTTATCAAAATCTAAATTATTATTAATCTTGTTGATCTAAATGTTGTAATAAATATGATATTTGGTGATCAATAAACATTTAAATGATACAATTTAAGTTTGTAATCTTATTTCTTCTTTTTATTATTATTTTGAAAATGTCTCAAAGGAAAGTGAAGTAACGCATAAGAAACCAAATCAAACCTACATAGGAATGATAGGAAAGTGCTTTTCAAAACGTAGCGTTAAGACCGAGATGATATTACATCATTAAACATTCATCATATGGTATAGAAAGCTCTGTCAAGAAAATAATTAGGTTTCTTAACAAAAAAAGGTAAGAATCATCTCATCTACTCTATTCCTACGAATTCATGTATTTGATATGTAGGGATTAAATAAGTACACAACAAAAGATTAAAATAAATTTTATACAGTTAATCCTTCTCTTAGCTTAATCATAATTGATTGCCATACTTGCTCATTTTAGATTTGATGATTTCAATTCTACAACTTGCTGTTTCCTTGTGATTGTATTCAGGCCTTGTTGGAGATTTAAAAAAAGAATAACACCAATGCATTAGTGAAAAATAATTCTAGTGGTCTTCATTTAGTAGCCCATTAAATAGTTCTAAGTAGGGGTGTAATCGAGTCAAGTCAACTCGCGAGCCAGTTCGGGCTCGACTCGTTAATAGGCTCAACGAGTCAAGCTTATCGAGCTCGCTAGTCGAGCTCGAACAGGATTTCGAGCTTATTGAGCTCGAGTTTGAACAACACACTTCTCAACATTCGAGCGGAAAATCGCCGGCAAAGGCGAAGGCAGACGGAGGTGGACGAAGACAGAGGCAGACGACACGAACGGAGGAGGAGGCAGATGAATTGCTCGGACACGGAGGCGGACAACTCTCTCAGACTCGGACGACCCAGACGACCGTAGAGGCTCGCGAGCCGGATCGAGCTCGTTTACAGTAGGACGAGCTCGAGTTCGAGCTCGCTTTCCGATTGACGAGTTGAGCTCGATGGTGCCAAAACTCGACTCGACTTGACTCGCTTACACCTCTAGTTCTGAGAAACTCCTCCTAGGAATGAATGGGCTAATTATGAAAGAGTTGTGAGAAACTTGCAATTGAGATTGTTAAATGGTAAAGAAATAAAAAGGTTCATCGGTCTTGCAGATCTTATTGCAGGCTTCTTGTGGTGTTGACTGGATTGCTAACATCAAAGATGAATTCAAGTTTTGGGTGGAGGAAGAGGAGTTGGACAATGCAGAAGAGGTTGAGGTGATGGACACTACTGAATGCGTATAGGTGAAGTAATAGATAGACAGTGCAATTCTTAGTGGTTTTCTGATATTTTGAATGGGAAAATTATATGGAAGAAGTCGAGGAATTCACGATGCAAGGTGGCCTTTTGGAGAGGCGAAGGAATTTGAAGGGTTTTTTAAGAGCTTTTTCGTTGGAGTGGGGGTGATAAATCGATAGCAGATCAAATAATATAAATTAAATCTGTCGAATAAATTGAAAGCTGGAGATTTAAATTGAGATTAAATAATAAAGTGTGGAGAGGTTAATAAGCGAAAGAAGAAATCCAATGGAGGCAAGGAAGTGAAGAGTTTATTAAATAGAAGAGAAACCCTAATGGGGGAAATAAATTTTAATGGACATTTAGAAAAAAAAGAGTAGAGATGGAATGAATGGTACTAACTTTTTGCTCTAATAAAAATGAAAAATTAAGATTTTACATGATTAGAATCGCAAAAAATTTGCTGTGAAATTTTTTTTGGCATACGAGTCGCCTGGAAGATGCAGTGCTAGGGTTTCCCTTGCCCTCGCCGCCCCCTTCCTTTGTCTTCCTCTCAGTTGCTCATCTCCTCTGGTTGGGCCGGGCAGGGAAACCCTCCTCCTCCCATCTATGGGCTCCCCTATCCACTCTCATGACTTTCCTCCCCTTTCTCAATCATCAACGGCTCCTCTAAGCTCGCTGTTAGATTGGACAAATTTTGTTAACCCTACCAGCTTCTCCTCGAAGGATCTTCCCATTTCGTTTGTGCACACGCAAGACGAAGTCATTGTCTTTCCTAAAGTTAAGACGAATGCTGGATCGAAGGAATGGCATCTATGACTGACTGGCTAATACATGATTTTTATAATAGTAGCACAAATAATATATATTTAAACACTTTTTAAATATTTAAAAACATAAAAAGTCATAATCAAAATATTTAATTGATAAACTGTTTAATTTTCTAATTATACCATTGTGATAGTAAATACTTCATTCAATAAACATCTAGATTTAGATTTTATTTGAGACAGTTTTTTTACTTTCTTAAATTAAATTTTTAATATAAAAATAAATTTTTATACTAAAAAAATTATTTTAAAAACGTAATAAAAAAATCATCCAAACGAAACCTTAATAATCGTTTGGAAAGACAGTCAATTGCGTTTGGAAGGTCGGAATTTCGAAAGGTTCCCTCCTTTTTTTTTCGTTTTTAAAGATCCTTCCAGGAGAAGAAACAAAGCGCGTCCGTTTCATATAGCGGGCGAAGAATTGCAGATAGGGGACGAAGAAGTAGAAAGGCAGGGAAAAGGCGGAGAAGGGTAGATGCCTATCGAGACGCCGCGAGGGCTTCCCTTCTCCGTGGATACGTGGAGCCACGCCTCTAAGCAGAAGCGTCACCATTTCCTCACGCACGCCCACAAAGATCACCTCTCGGGAATTGCCGCCTTCTGCTCTTTCCCCATTTACTGCACTCGCCTCACGAAAACCCTAGTGTGCCACCAATTTCCGGAGGTGATTGAGAATTATCTCGTCTTCCTTGTCCTTGTGATTTTTATATTGAAATATCCCACTTCTTGCTAATTCTCCGGTGAATTCGATTGTTGTCTGCGTTTTCAGCTTGACGATTCCCTGTTTTTGGAGATTGAGTTGGGTGAGCTATTGGTAGTCAAAGATCCAGATGGGGATTTCTCGGTGCGTGCTTTTGATGCGAATCACTGCCCGGGTATTTGCCTCTATTGTTTGGGATTCTATTACGATTTTTCGGCTGTTTGGTTTAGAGCGAAATGCAATATGTTTTTTTTTTTACTCTATGTACTGTGGCTGATTTCTTTAATTTGAAGCATTTCAGATGTTAATTTAATTGGACGATTCAGCCATCTCTATGGTTAGAGGTATTAGAAAAAATATTACGGTTATCATCAATTATTCAAGCTGCAATATTTGCATTCAATGATTAATGGAATTTATAAACTGCAATAGATAGCATATGGTAAAGTTTCGATGTCACTTCAGTCTAAAAACCATGCACTTCATGAAACAGATAACCAAACAGCTACCATGTTTCAATATTATTCGATTTCATCATTTTCTTTGTTATTTGGTCGCTGTGCTAATTAGGATTTATCTTTTTCTCTTATTAAGTGGATTGATTTTCTTTCTACTGTAAACGTTGTGCTTGTTCGTAGAGGGAAGGGTAGCGTACTTGTATATTTAAATGAGCGAGAAATCTGATTAGTCATCTCTAAATAAATTGTGTCAATAATTTATATACTTTCTTTCAATCTGTGATTTCTTTGTGATAATCTTTTTAGTGAGTTTGGAGCTACTACTGGGCAAAAGTATTATCTTAAAAATTTCGGTAAAGAATAGAAAGTTGCTGATTTTTTTTCTGGGATGCCTTATCAGGTGCTGTTATGTTCTTGTTTGAAGGTGGATTTGGTAATATTCTGCATACTGGGGATTGTAGGTTAGACCCTGAGTGCCTGCAAAATTTTCCTCTGAAGTATGCCAATAAGAATGGGAGGGATTGCAACCTCGACTATATATTTCTTGACTGTACTTTTGGCAGATGCTCTATTGAGATCCCAAGCAAGAAATTAGCCATCCAACAGGTTTATGATGTTTAATTTTTGTGATCATTTTATATGTAACCGGCTGATATCTCCTTTATATTATTTTCCTTTCGTTAAGTAAATTTAACTTGATGACTGCACTTAGGTGATAAACTGCATATGGAAGCACCCAAATGCATTGGCAGTGTATCTTGCTTGTGATATGCTTGGTCAGGAAGATATACTTGTTCAGGTGTCGAAAACTTTTGGATCCAGAATATATGTTGATGAAATAAAAAACCCCGAATGCTTCAATGTTCTTTCACTTATAGCTCCAGAAATTCTTTCAAAAGATGAATCTTCTAGATTCCAGGTAGAATTTTTTTATTTCTGTGAACTAATATTTATTTTCACTTTTAAAATTTTTTTTGTAATGTAAACCTTTTATTTCCCTTTTTATCCATTGTGACATGCTGTTTGTTTTATTCAAGTAGTTTAATAGAAGTTCAGATCTGTTGAATTTTTATCATCTCCTTCACCTTAGGGCCTTAGGCTGAGTTTCGGTTAACCAATATGCATAGCTTGATAGCAAGCATTGAGAAAGAGCTAAAAGATCTTGTTGCATCCAACCATTAGGGACTATTTGGTTAAAGTAAAATGGGAGCAAATTATCACAAATGTAGGGGTTTTGAAAATATCTATGTTTGGTTTGAGGTAAAAGAAATGCAGAGAAAAATTTTGATGTATTTAGAATGCATCCTCTTTTGTAATTTTGATGTATTTAAAATTTGTTATATTTGGGTGATGTCCAAATACAACGTAAATTCTTTTATTGTCGTCAGCCGCTACCAACTGCCTCAACAACCCACTACCGCCATTGTTGGCCGTCTCCACCTATCACCAGCCACTATTGCTGGTCTCTGCTGTTGGCTACCAACGATCATCACTGGTGGCTGTTGGCTACTGTAACCACCACCTGTCGTTGCGGACCACCACTGCCCACCAGCACCACTGCTTGCCAACCAACAACAACTATCATATTTGAGCTTTTGCACTACATTCATTTCACTTCAATCCAAAAAAAAAAAATCACCTGCATTTACTTTAAACTTTTCCAGACAATTTCAAAAATTTTAAATATATTACATTCTTTTTACGCTGCATTCCATTTTATTTTGCATTTCTTTTTCAGCTAACCAAACAGCTTCTAAAAGAATATGAGGATAGGGTAGGGGTGGAGAAAAAAGTTTGCATGTCCCCTGCTGATGTTTGCTTTTGGAACCCCAAGTTATTTTTTTGATATCTCATGGAGGGTTGCCATTATTTCCATACTAGTTTTTGTTTTTAGTTGATGACTAAATTTTAATAATTTAAACTATGCCTAAATTTTATAATTTAAAATACCATAGTCAAATTTGAAACTTGAAAGGTTATAATTCAAGCAAACGATTTGATGATGGACCACTTATCCAATGATAGGCAGCTACTATTGTCACCATTTCAGCTGGTGAAACTACTTTATTTCTATTCATTAGGATTGTACTAGGGTTTGGATGGTTGATTGAAAACTAGTAATTGATAATCAAACATTAGTGATCTTGCTTCATCTATTTGTATACGTAATTACATTTAAAAGTGCAAAGGGCCTTCAAGGCAATATGGTTGCCCTCAAGTCGCTAGGTGCCATCTTGGGCCCTCACTCCAGCAAAGTTGGTGCTTAAAAGAGAGAGCCTTTTCACTTCATAAACTTGTTATTATTGTGAGGGAATTTCTGTACTGTGTATGCAATGATAAGCATTACATTAAAATAGCCAACTACTACTGTTATCATTTAAGTAGGTACAACTTGTTTTGATATTCATTAGGAATTGTGGTGAGGTTTGGATAGCTGATCAATGACTAGTAATTGACAATCAAACATTAGTTATCTTGCCTGTTTGTTTAATCACTATGGAAAATAATGTGAGGACATGCTAATTTTGGCTTGCTAATGTAAAAGGTTGATTAATGGCTTGTTCTTGTTATGATCAATTATACTTTATATGGTTTATTTGTGCAATTTCCCCTGAAAAGAAAGCAACGTCACTAATTTTCATTGGCTTCATTAAAAATTCAAGGTGTTCTCAAGTCAATGTGGTTACCCAATGCTGAAGTTGCTAGGTGCCATCTTAGGCAATTACTAAAGCAAAGTGAGGTACTGAAAATATATAGCTGTTTCATTTCATAAACTTATTATAATTGTGGGGGAGCATTGCATGATTAGTAGTACATTAGAATATATTAGGAGAAATAATGATTTTATAGTTTCATTAAATCATTCAACAAAGGTGGATGAGATATTTTGCTAAATTTTTTAATGAAGAATGTGAAAATACGATTGACTTTAGTGACCTTAGTACCCTAAATGAAAATAAAGATTTCTGTTTTTATCGGCGTATTATTAAAACTGAACTTAGAGAGGCTTTAAAGAAAATGAAGGGTGGAAAAGCTGTTGGACCCGATGATATTCCAATAGAGGTGTGGAAATGCTTAGGAGATGAAGGAATTTCTTGGCTTACTAAACTTTTTAATACTATTTTGAAAACTAAAAAGATGTCAGATGAGTGAAGAATGAGTGTGTTAATTCCTATTTTTAGGAATAAAGGTGATGTACAAGATTGTGTGAATTATAGAGAAATTATTAATTTGTCATACTTTAAAGCTATGTGAGCGAGTTATGGAGCGTAGGTTGCGGCGTGATACTAATGTTTCTCAAAATAAATTTGGATTCATGCCGGGTAGGTCTACTATGGAAGCCATACATTTATTGAGAGGTTTGATGGAGAAATATAGAGAGAATAAGGAGGATCTACATATGATATTTATTGATTTAGAGAAAGTATATGATACAGTTCCAAGAGAAGCGCTATGGAGAGTACTTGAAAGAAAGGAATTAATAACGCTTATATTCAAATCATTAAAGATATGTATGCAGGAGCTATTACTTGTGTTCAAACAGAAGGTTGTTTGACCAAGTATTTTCCTATTTCGGTTGGTTTACATCAAGGATCAGCCTTAAGCCCATATCTTTTTGCTTTAGTCATGGATATTCTCACTAGATATTTGCAAGAGGATGTACCTTGGTGTATGCTTTTTGCTGATGATATTCTTCTTGTTGATAAGACTAGAGAGGGAGTTGAAGGTAAACTTGAATTATGGAGGTCAACCTTAGAGTCTAAAGGTTTTCGCTTGAGTAGATCTAAAACGGAATATATGGTGTGTAATTTTAGTAGTAATAGACCTAGTGAGGGGATTGTGACTTTGGACGATCAAGTTATTAATAAGAGTACATGTTTTAGATATATTGGATCTATTGTTCAAAGTGATGGTGAAATAGATGGGGATATTATTAGCAGAATTCATGTTGGATGGTTGAAGTGGAGGAATGCGTCGGGCTTGTTGTGTGATAGAGAAGTCCCCCTCAAACTTAAGGGGAAATTCTATAAGATGGTTAGGAGTGTAAGTGAGTCAAGCCGGCTTGAGCTCGACTCGTTTATGGGCTCGCGAGCCGAGCTTATCAAGCTCACGAGTCGAGCTTGAGCTTGAGTTCGAGCTGGAGCTGGCTCGACTCATAAGCTCGCGAGCCGGCTCGAATAATTATTAAATTTAAATATTAAAAAAAATACTAAATGTTATATAAATCCTACTGCAATTTTAAAGTTACTGCGTGTATTACAACCTAAAATTTTTGTGATTTCTCAAATCCCACGCGTGTATTTCAAAGTTCCCTCTCTCTCTCTCTCTCTTCTCTCTAACAGACTACAGTGGTCCAATAAATGATGACGTAAAGTATTCATTTATTACCGCTGAATAATAAATACCTATTATTCATTCTGCTCTCTCTCTCTCTCTCTCTCTCTCTCTCTCTCTCTCTCTCTCTCTCTCTCTCTCTCTCTCTCTCTCTCTCTCTCTCTCTCTCTCTCTCTCGGAGTTCAGAAGGTGAACCAGAAGGCGAAGCAGAAGGTGAACCGGACTGCGCCGGAGGCTCGAACTCGTTTACAATGGAACGAGCCGAGCTCAAGCTCGAGCTCGGTATTTGACAATTGAGCTCGACTCGAACATCCCCTGACTCGAGCTCGACTCTACTCGTTTGCACCCCTATATATGGTGGTGAGACCTGCAATGCTTTATGGTGTTGAATGTTGGCCATTAAAAGAGAAGCATAATACTAAGTGTTGCAAAGATGAGGATGCTCAGGTAGATGAGTGGCTTTACCCTTAGAGATAGGATACGAAATGAGCATATACGTGAAAAGGTTGGAATAGCTCCAGTGGAAGATAAGATTAGAGAGACTCACCTTAGATGGTTTGGTCACATAAAACGTAGGCCTTCTGATGACCTAGTTAGGAAAGTAGAGGTATTAGATTTGACTTATGTTAAGAAAGGTAGAGGTAGACCTAAAAAGACTTGGTTAGAAAATATTAGAAATAATCTTTCTTTATCAGATTTAAATGAGAATTTAACTTTTAATAGGACACAATGGAGAAAAAGGATTCATGTAGCTGGCCCCACGTAGTGGGACGAAGGCTTGATGTTGTTGTTGTTGTTGTTGTTGTTGTATAGTTTCATTAAATTGCACAATCCAATATTTTATAGAGATGATCTTAAGCAAACTTCTTAAAAAACATGCATAAAACTTTCTCCTTGTATTCTGACCTCTAATCCTCCTTTGACTATGCTTCCAAGGCCCCTCCTTATACCACAAATTCATCAAACAGATAGAAAGATATCTTTAGAGCAACTTTCTCCCTCTTGGAAAAGCCCTAGGCACATTATCACAAATGTTGGCTACCTTTATCCTTGCTCTAGCTGACCCTGTATGTTCCCTACTACTTTTTAAATCCTGAGTTCCTCCCTTTTCTTTGCCTTAGACTTATGGGATTTCACGTCTAGATCCTCTCCTGTTGTCAGCACTTGTAAGTATCTCTTTTATATGGAGCCTTCATTACTTATAGTTTACTTGATATTGGCACTTTGGAGGACCTACCATTAAAATCCTACACCTCAATCATTTGAAATGTCGATCCATTTCCTCATAGTCAGCCATCAGGAGTTCAATTTGGTGCTCCCAAAGCTTTCTTAAAAATTAAAATGTTACTCTCAAACATTGGCATGTAAGCATCAAAACTCTAATCTTGGTTTCACAGTTCAATCATCACTTTTATGCAAAATTTGCTGGAAACTTTCTTTAATTTATTTTAAAATGAAAATTGTTATCTGTATGATCAGTCATTAGTTAGAAACTTTGCATGTAGTTGACCTAAGCTTGATGTCATTCTTATTGTCTACGTATATTTAGGTTTATTGGACAATTATTCTCTGGGTCTCATTGATGCTTGCCACATTCTTTGTGCACGTCATTTGAAGAAGATTATACCAAATTATTCTCATGGCTGCTTTATGCGTATTTCAAAAGGGAATTTGCATTTTGACTCTAAGGAAGGGCGACCACCTATTACTCCTTACGAATTCATTTCATGAAGTTTCCCACTTTGTTATCTTTAGGATCAATATTTGGTAAACCTTTACTTGTTGACTTGGTGATTGCTTACTACAATCTCTCTTCTGCTGACATGGTTGTCATAGAGCTTGTTGATTGAGAATTTTTTATTGACCATTACTCTCAGGGCTATATTAAGAAAGATAGAGGTAAACTTGAAAAGACTTGATTAAAAGTGTTAAAAATGACTTTTGTTTATTAGATTTAAATGATAATTTAACTCTTAATAGGACAGAATGGAGAAAAAGCATTCTTGTAGCTAACCCCACATGGTGGGATGAAAGTTTGTTGTAGTTGTACTCTTAGGGCTACTTGCCGGACATTGATTTTTAATGATTTCCTACCTATTTTAGTAAATGTCTTGTGTTTGTATATGAGTTTTTTGATCTTTTTGTTGCTTATCCATAGCTAAGAAAATATGGGCCTTCCATACTCCAATGCAGGAAATCTGATTTAGTACCTTCCTATAATTTTCTAGTCAAATAATCAACTCATAGATGTTAGTCAATAATCTTGTGGTGGTTTCAAACCAATCTCTAGTCCCCCCACAAACATTATTTTTGATGTGACTAACGATCCCCTTCTGATGTAGGCAAACTAGAAAGAAAAGTCAAGAGAAGAGAACATTAGGGCAAATTAAAACCAAACTCAATTCAACTAGTATGCAAGCTTCCAAACAAACACCAAAACAAACGAAAAGTCAAATCAAATGAAAATAAAAATAAAAAAATGCTATCCTCAGAACAACCGGCAAGAGGTTTCCTCACATGCAACGATAAGTAGGAAAAATATGATAAAGTGCTTAGGCTTGCAAACCAAGGGTTCACCACAGCAGGAAAAGTCCAACGTCCAACCAAACTCCTCCGGCAAATATCTCCAAATCAGCCAACAAACATCTCTCAATAGCTCAAGAAGAAGGATACAAGTGGAGTGGAACTTGTGTAGAGAAGAAGAGATTAGAAGCCAAGACGAAATAGAGAGGAGGAAGAGGTGGAAAAAGCCCTCAAGCCTTTCCCAGAAGAAGAGAAACTCTCAGGTTTTAAAGACTTTGCTCACAAATTTTTCTCCCCCTCTAGCCTCAAAACTCCCACTATTTATAGGAGAAAAGGAGGTAACCAAACAGCCAACCACCTCCAACCAAACCAATCAAAAAGAGGGAAATAGAAGGCCAAAGGGCATACCAGGACAGCAGCTGAAAAGCCTCCCAAAAATTAGGCCAAATACATCCACGTACAGGCAACCAGGGAAGGAACTGAAGAGGCAGCATTAGGCCAAATACATCCACGCACAGATTACCAAGGAAGGAACCGAAGAGGCAGCACAAAGGGGCGGAACCAGTAGGAAAACCCCAACAGCCAGCCACGGGAACAACACCAGACAGAGGAAACCGAGAAGACAAGGGGAGGGAAAAGGGAAAGTTCCACCCACAATAA
This sequence comes from Dendrobium chrysotoxum, assembly GCA_019925795.1. Classification (NCBI taxonomy): domain Eukaryota; kingdom Viridiplantae; phylum Streptophyta; class Magnoliopsida; order Asparagales; family Orchidaceae; genus Dendrobium; species Dendrobium chrysotoxum. The sequence goes on along the minus strand of CM034301.1, from coordinate 3,394,484 downwards.
TGAGCTAACTTCTACACTAATTAATGAGCTAAACTTCAGCTCATAATGAGCTAACCAACAACTCAAACATTAATGAGCTAGCTCCATTAATAATCCAACATGTTCATATATTGATTTTGTTAACATCCACTAGAATGATAATCAACTACAAAAAATATAAGAAAATTAAGTAGTGACGACCCCTAAGTTTTTATTAGATCTCATAAATTATTAGTAGTTCATAAAGAAAAAAGGTTGATGAAGGTATATAACCATATTCCTAGATTTAATATATCCATGATTTATAATTTTTGCATTGAGGATGATTTTGATTTAGGACATACAAATGCATCAAAGATTTACAAGACCATATGCTCTCAACCCGTTCTACCTTTTTTTATGGAGCTCAAACAAAGTACCACATGGTTGCTTGATCTTTAGATTTTGATACATTATATTTCTTAGTACTCTTTTTCTTGTTGGTTATTCATTATTTTTGCTATTTGCTTTGTACCAATTTTCTTTAGTTATTATTATGTTTTTTATTTTTAACTATGCTTTGCTTAAGCCCTATTTTTTGGGGTACGTAGGTAGCCAAATATAGCTTTTTTATTAAAAAGGGTTCAACTTTAAAATGTTTTATTTTAATCAAATGTCAATTGCACACTTTTGAGGGAAATAGTGTTTAAATAACTTCAATATTTAAACAACTCAAGTTATTAGCATTCATATCTTAGGAATAATCTAAACCTCACAAATTTTTATTCCTTCATTTTCATCCATGCTTCTTTGTCTCACTATTGATTTGTAGCCTCCATATCTTCCTTTTCTTGGGCTCATCCTCTTTATCTCATTATCTTCAATATTTGCTATTCGAGAATTTGAAGCTCTTACAATTATTTCATCTAATCTGATTTCTAGTGCCCCATTTCAAATGTTCATCAGAAAAACTTAGTCCAATCAAGGCAAGTCACTCCCAAGGCATTGTTTAATATTTGTAATTGTTTTTATATTATGAAAGGAAATAGATGCATTTTTCACAAAAATTAGTAGATGAACACAAGGATTGGGAAGAAGAACACCCAAAAAGCAATTTTTTTATTGAAGCAGAAAAGCAAGATACAATTGAATCTTCAATTTGAGAAGAAGATCCGGCTCTCCCAAACCCTAGCCGCCCATTAGAGCCCCTCTCTCTCCTTAGGAAAAACAAAACTCTGCTAGACATTCGATATCCCCCAAACCTTAGCAAACAATCCTACTATAAGATACACAAATTCTCCCCAATTCCAAAATAGCCACTCAATTTAAAATCTCCCTCCTAATATCTCTTTAATTTCTCATTAATTTGGCTGTTGTACCCCACCCCCCAAGGGGGTGGCATTGACTAGGGTGGAACCTACCTCTATTCTGCCTCTTGGTGTCATAGTCAAGTAGGTTCTTCCACTTTATCAACTATTCCTTGAACCCACCCTCTCACTGTCCTGTCCCTTTCAGCTCTCTCAGATTCCTAAGTAGAGGCCATTTCTGCATTGCCTCAATCTTGGTTTGATCTGTAGCCACCCCTCCTGAGATACCACGTTCTTATACTGGCTTATGTAAAGCAACACTTTTTTGGATTGGCCCTTAGCTGATGTTCCTGTAATATTTCTAAGACCACCCTCAAGTGCTCCAAATGCCCCTCCATCGACCTGCTGTACACCAGTATGTTATCAAAGAAAACCAGTACGAACTTCGGGAGGTATGGTCGGAACACCCTATTTATGAGGGACTGGAAAGTAGTATAGGCGTTGGTGAGGTCAAATGGCATCACTAAGAACTTGTAGCATCCCTCATGTGTCCCGAACGCAGTTTTCAAGACATCCTCCTATCTCATCCGGATTTGATGGTACCCCGACTTTAAATCCATCTTTGTGAGCACCACTGCTCCACACAGCTCATCCAACAGCTCATCTATCATTAGAATGGGAAAGTTGTCTTGCACAGTCTCCTTATTCAGGGCCCGATAGTCTATTTAGAATCTCCAGCTCCTATCATTCTTCCTGACCAGTAAGATTGGGTCTGATCTCCAGCTCCTGTCATTCTTCCTATCAATCGATTAGAACACAGCATTCCATTGATGGAGGACCTCATTTTTTAATGATTTTATGTAGCCATTTGCATACAATGAGTTTTAAGATTGTTACTCTTGTCTCAAATGAATGTGAATAGATTGATAAATAAATATATGTACATGCAAAAATAGATACAATCAGCCTTTTGCTATCCATCAAGCTTTCTGCGTGGCCAGGGTATATTTTGTTCATGTCGGTAACCATTAATATTTATGACCTTTATTTTTTTACTGCTTATTAATGGGCGATTGATTCATTTAGGTGGTTGAAGGCTTTCCAAGCTTGAGTGAAAGAGCAAGTAAAAAGATAGCTGAGGCAAGAGAAAATTTTCATCCAGAGCCTCTCTTCATTCGTCCCTCCACACAGTGGTACGCAACCAATGATCTGGCACATAGACTAAAACTGTCAGAGGCAGAAAGAGATGAATGCGGAGTTTGGCATGTGTGCTACTCAATGCACTCTTCCCGACAAGAGCTTGAATGGGCCTTGCAAGTTCTCCAGCCTAAGTGGGTCATTTCAACAACGCCACCTTGTCGAGCCATGGAGCTTGATTACGTAAAAAAACATTGTTTCAAAACTCGAATAGCTCATGATGATCCTATCTGGAAGCTTTTTTACGGTACTAGTGGTAACTCTGCTACTTTTTCAGCTTCCACTAATTCAATGTTCCCGGGGAACATTGATGCTGCCATTACTGAAGTTTCGCAGGCCTCTACAGAATTCAGCATTGTGAATTTAAAAGGGATGTCAATAGATCATCTTGAACTTAAATTGGATTTATCCACACCACCTGTTGCTGTACCCATTACATTATTTGGGAGAGCTAGACTTGGAGACCAGCATATTAATATCTTACAGGAAGAGAAGAAGCACTGTTCAGAGAATACTGAGAATATCTCACTTGTGTCTACGAAAGAGGTTGTAGATGTCCATGATTCTTCGATTAGCCTGGGGCGAATGGATGCAATTGAATCTATAAGAACACAAAAACAGGAATTATTATTTCAGAATACCCTGGTTGAGCCAAATATGAAGAAATGGAGAGATGGTGCTACCCAATACATACCTAACAACGTGAATCATGCTCCTGAGCAATTTGAGAGAGTTGATGAGCAAATATGCTTGGTAGATATTGCTTCAACGAAGGTTTCTGATGCTACAGTGCCAAATTTTGAATGCATAAAAGATGAGAATGCTTCTAGTGAGAGTGACAAGAGTTATATAGGGTCATCTAAGAATATAAATGCAAATTTGAGGAGGCTATACAGATCCATGAATGTCCCAGTTCCTCGACCACTCTTCTCAGTTGTTGGTCTCATGAATTCTATTAAACGCTTTAAGACTGGTCCTGATAGCAGTTTTTAAAATCTTGAACTGTTCCTTTGATTCATCTGAGCACTTCCTTGTACGAGCTACAAAGTTTGATATAGAAGAAATCAAAGTTCTCTCCAAATAAAAAAAATTCGTTTACGTGCAAATATTAAGATAAAATTCTGACTTTACCTCTACATGTGGAGAGCAAGTTCATTAAATTGATTGACTTGATAAACAGTTGGATTGTTTAAATTGACAAATCAAGTTCATTTTATACAATAGAACTGGGTGGTTTGCTTCAAATCATAACTTCTATGGGATTGATTGTTATTATTATTTATTTCATGGGATCTATCTTGGCTTTTCTAAGTTCTGTAGCAGATATGTTTTTACATCAACTGTTTTCTCCGGTCAAGTTAATCAGTATACTTTTCTTATTAGATTTCTGCTGATTTCATCTATTCTTTGTCCTGCATTTTGTTGTGCAGATAGCGTGATCAGGTTTCATAAAGGGAAATCTTCATCAGCTTATGCATTCTCAACAATCTCTGAAACAAGATACTTAGGTCGAATTCTAGCAAAAATGAGAAGAATTCTTCTTATGGAACTGGTACGCAGTTTAGTGCCAGTAATAATGGTGCAGCAGTTATAGAGAACTTTCCTAGTGCTCAATCATCTGCTTCAATATTTTTTACTTTTACTTCATAAACAATTTAAATTAGGGGTATATTTGAGCCATTAAAATCTCTTGGTTATTAATCAAAACTTTCAACCAACAGATCAATGTGTTGCTTATTCCGCATGTTCGTTCTTATAATGAGCATTTTATACATGGGTTGAGAAAATCATATTGGACATCGAACCAAAAGATTAAGGATTTAAGGTTCAATGGTTTGATTGGGTTGAATTAGATGATGTAATAAATATTAAAATTATTTAAATAAGATGTAAATGATATAATAATATTATTATAGTTATATAATTTCTTGACTAAAAATAAAGAGAATTCATTTATAATATTTTTTATAATCTTGAAAATTTGATTTTTAATGTAAATTTAGTTTATATATATGCATATAATTTAATATAAATTAGTATTAATGTATGTTACATATTTACATATAATTTATAAATATAAATTGTATAATAAATTCATATTATAAAATTATATATATAAATAATTCATGTATATAGTTAAATATACAAAAATTATTTGTTTATACTATATAATTAAATATATAAAGAAAATTAAATAGATAAAAAAATTAAATATTATTAACTTAAAAATAAATATTATTCATATTATAAAAATTAATTAAAAACATTCTTTGAAAAGAAAAAGGTGTATATTGTAAACATGAAAACTTTTAACAAGTTATTTAGTCTCACATTATTTGGAAGTTTTATTTTATATGATTAATATAAATTTTTTGCTCTTGTAAATAGTAGGAACTTAAATGAAGTGCTAGAGTTATATGAGAATGTTTTAATGCTATTTTTTAAGTCATAATTATATGTATTTAATACTCATTTAAAAGTTTTAATATATTATATTTATATTAATTTATTAAGTTTAATATTATTTTTAATATTAAAATGATATGTTTAGTTATTTAAATAGGTAACATTTGAATTGGCTAGTTTTAAAAAATCGGATTTGTTTCAATGATTGAATCGGCGTTCTTGTTAGTATGCAAAGCCGGTTCTTAAGTTAGATTGGATCAGCCATTTGACCAGTTCATGGTTGATCAGTCGAACCGATTGGTCCAATTCGATTTTTAATACTATGATTTTCTATGGCACATGAAAATTTATTCGCAAATCATCATATGGATAAATGCATTTCTCGTCTAGAATTTATATGAAATTTAATGATCTATTTTTTTTTTAGATTTGTGGATAAAATATGAAATGTTGAAAACTACATCTAAATAAAATATATAGTTATAACTTTGAAATTATAAAATTTTTCCTTATTTTGAGATAAGTGAATAAATAAAAATTATGATGATATTTTAGAATATTTGAAGATAAGTTTTTCTTAAGGCATTTATGTGAAAATTTATGCAATTTTAATAATTTTGATTTATGATGCACTAATATACTTGAGGGGATATATGTTATTACAAATAAATGATATGGAAATGTATTGGTCAAAATAAAATATTTAAAAAAAATTACAAATATTATAATAATTGTAAAAAATCAAGGTTGTAAAAATCGGCTCGGAGATAAAACTGAAAAAGATAGGTTAAAGGTTCAATGATTTGATTGGAATTTAATCTGGGTCGAATAGGATAGCGTAATAAATATTTAAAATATTTAAATGGTAAGATAAATATGTAATAGTAATGAAATAATATAATTTTGAGACTATAAATAAATAAATTCATATATAAATAATATATTCTATAATTTTAAATTTAAATATAGATAATTATTAATTTATGTTATATATTTAAATATAAATAAATTACTAAATTTAAATTTAATATAAATATCTCAATCATTGATTTTAATTCACATTCAATAGAAATTTAGTTCATATATAAACCTAAAAATTTAATATAAATAATTATTAATTTATGTTATATATTTAGATATAATTTACACATATAAATTATATATAAAATTGACATTATAAAATTATATTTACAAATTCCTACTACATTAGTTATAATTAAAAAATAGATAAAATTTTATTTTTATATTATAATAGCTAAATAAATAACATTAAATATTATTTACATTATAAAAATTAATTGAAAATTATGTCTAAAAATATATAGTTCGTGTTGTTAACATGAGAAGTTTACTTTAGTTTTTTAGTCGCACATCATCTGGATACTTTAGTTTAATACTGTTTATTTTTATATAGCTTTTTGTGAATTGAATGAGCAAAGAAGTTACATGGATGGGGATGCCATGTGAGTAAGGTTTGTTGGTGTTTATTTAAAAATTAATTATTATAACAATTTAAAGCTATTTCAAATATAAATTTGATAAATTTATTTTAAATTATTAATTTTATTTTAAATTTTTTAATTATATAAAATAGATTATTATTGAACCGGACGATTCTAAAAAATCAGCACCGATTCTCTAGTTTGGCGGTCGAATCACCAGTTTGAACCAGTTTTAGTTGGTTCATTGCAAATCGGTTTTACAAAAAATTGCAGTGCAAGGTTTTAGAGAGCACATCGTTGAAGAGTGACCTTCAGAAGCACCACCTGTAGAAGGGCTGTAGCACCAATGCCCAGAGTACTGCAACATCTAAGAGGCCTAGTTTTGATAGAGAGTAAAGCGGTGTAGTGCTAGGAGACATCAACAACATAGCACCAAATTGCCATTGGAAGTGCTACAGTGCCAGATCGCCTGAACGCCAAGAGTGTAGTTAATTTAAATACAAGGACTTAAGTGACACATCGATTTACTTGGGAGTGTTGAAATAATACACCTCAAGAGTGTTGCAATGCTAGTTTATTACAGAGTACTGCAATGCCAGTTTATTATAGATTGCCATAACACTAGACAAACTTACATCGTGGTATTGGGGTCAGCTATTTTCCTTAAGTATAAATAGGTGGCTGAATTTTTGAGGAGGGGGGCTTTGAAGAGCTTTAGGTCATTATATTTTTCAGTATTATTTACCTATATTTCTGTGGAGTGAAGTGTTAATGCAAGTAGAATGAAAGGAGCAAGTGGATTTGGGGGAGTTCTTGCATCAAATGGATAAACCTGGTTCTATCCTTCGTTTCTTAAACTTTTGTACTTATATTACTTGTTTTAAATTTGCAATGAAAATTATGTTACTTGCTTTTGTCACCATACAAATTTGTGGCTAGATTTATTTTTCTGGATCGTAGTTATGATGTGAAGATGGAATTATGTGTATTGTAGATTAGGTTTAAGTGCTTATTATTACACAAAATTTTTCTTGCTTCCCTGGTCTTCATTTAGTTGTGAGTTGGCCATGCATAAACTTAACATTTAGTGTAATCTATGACCTCGACAGATGCATAGTAGAACAATTAGGGAAGTAAGATGAAACTCCTGGAAAGTATAAACGTGTTTTTCTAGATATTGTAATCTACAAGGAAATAATATAATTGTGTTTAGGGTTCCAACCAGCTCGAAAGAGACGAAGAACTATGTTTTCCTTGATTCATAATTACAGTCTATTAAACCAATTATGCAATGCACATAATAACATCCATCACTCATAATTCCAGATTTATTATAAAATTAGAAATAATCTGTAAGTGTTTAGTAGTATAAATTTCAATTTATTATCTTCACACAAACCTTAATCAATCGGTGGTAAGATAAATTAAGTGGTGAGCAAAACTGGTAAATAGTTTTTTGAAGAGAACACTCAATCCTCATGAAATGATATTCTACTCATATTTTATTACTTGACATGATACATGTATTTGTGTATGCTGTATTATTAATTAATTGTCTGCTAATTAGTTTTTGACATTGTGCAAGAGAATTGCAACATTGTCTCTTTATTGAGTAAATATTAATTTTCAAATCATTGATTTAATCTTGCTTGTGTTAGTGTTATTGTTATCATAGTAAAGTGTATTAATTATTATTAGTGTAATTATTGTTATCAGATAAGATGTTTTTTATTAATATAATAATAAATAAATAAAATACAATAATTTTAATTTAAATATTTTAATTTATATGAATGGAAGATTGCAAACCCCTTTCGATGATGTACAGTAATGTAGTTTATTTACTTCAATTTCAAAAAATTCCTCAAGACTAATATATTTACTTCAATTTTTAAAAAAATCCTATGAAATAAATTTAAAATTCTCAAATTTTAATAAATAATACTAATGATATCTTCAATTTTGAAATTGAAAAAAATATAACTTTATATGAAAGAAAGAAAAAAATAGAAAATAAAAAAGGAAAAACATAATTTTAGATTAACTTAGATAAAGATAAAAAGAAAGAGAGTGGAAAAAAAAAATATTGAGAGAGAGAGAGAGAGAGAGAGAGAGAGAGAGAGAGAGAGAGAGAGAGAGAGAGAGAGAGAGTGTGTGTGTGTCATAGACTTAGAATGGTCATCGAGTGGAGTACCGGCGGCGAGGTATTTTGACGCCAGGCAAGGATTCTGTGATGAAGGTGTTAGAATTTTTTTTTTTAATTGCTATGTTAACTGATGTTTTAACTTTTAAGAGAAAAAAGTTTGAAAATTAATAAATTTTCTAAATACCATAATTTCTATTTATTATATGTTGCTTTGATTTATGAATAACTGGGGTCTGTGTAGGTGTGTTCGGTTGTAGGATTTTGAATGATTTGGATGGCTGCTTAGCTTCTTCCTGCCGGTGTGTTAGCCTTCCTAATGCTTCTGCACAAGAGCCTCATGTCACAAGCAAATGCACTTCTGCCATTTGTGTAAATGCTTCAAAGGCTACTTCCCATAGTTTAGATGGAAGATTGGATTCCTGTAGGGTTAACTCCCCCATTGCTGCAGCACAAGAACCTCTTGTAATAGAAAATTGCACTCCAGCTGTTTGTGTTAATGCTTTCAAGCCTACTTCTCATAACTTGAGAGCAGTTAGTGCAGAATTTCAGCCCCTTCCCAGCAAACAGAATTCCCTTAAACAATCTAAGGTGTTTGGTGATCGAAGCCCAGGCCATTTTTCTTGGAGGAAGCCCTCTTATACTCCTTTAGACAAGATTCTCAAACAAGAGGTGCTTGATGAGGAAGGAATTTCCTTGAATCTTAACTTTGACAAAGTTCAAGAAAATATTTCAAAATTGGAATGTGCTCTAGTTGGGAAACTCCTAGGTAAGCGGATCTCATATTCTTGGTTCCAAGGTGAACTATCAAGGAGATGGTCTCATGTTGGAGAGTTTCAATTGATCACCATTACTCCAAATTGCTTTATTTGTATTTTTCAAAGCCCTGAAGCTCGGGATGTCATCCTTAGGGGTGGGACTTGGATTGTGGCCGGAAGCATTATTAGCCTTGATCAGTGGTCATGTTCCTTCTCTCTTGAGGATATGAAGGGTTTCATCTCACCAATTTTGGTGCGCTTTCCTCGGCTTGCTTTGATGTATTGGGATCCTTCCAATATTGCCCGTATGGCTACTATGATTGGAGAACCTCTTTGGATGGATGAACAATCATCCTCTGGGAGTCAAAGTTCTTTTGCTAAAGCCTGTGTCTGCATTGATCTTACTCATAAACTCTCCCCGGGCTTTTGGATTAAGGGACTAAATGGAAGATTTTTTCAAAGAGTTGAGTATGAGGGCCTTTCTCATCTTTACTTCCATTGTGAAATTATCGGCCATAAAGTGGAGACTTGCCCTTGCAAGACTAAGCTGCAACCTGTTAACTGCACTCTTCAATCTTTTGCTATGTATGTATACTAAATGACCCTTATCCTTTCAGAATTGAAACTTTAAATTTGGTAAATAATAGACAAAATAATACTTACTCCAATGCATATAGCCCTGATTAGAAAAATCACTCAAACTTTAACTGTAATAATAATAAAAATATTAGGAATAATTGGAATAATAACCAACTAAATCCTATAGGGAATTGGAATCACCCTCAACCAAACTTTGGCAAACCTTGACCTATCTATCCTCCTAGGATCAACTCTACCAACTGAAAGATAAAAAAATGTCATGAGAGGATTTAATATTATAAATGGGGACCTAACTTCAAAGCCAAGTTGCTGTAATTCAAAATATTGAAAATCAATTGGAGTAATTAGCTAATTCCATTAATAATAAACCTCAAGGCATCCTACCTGGCAATACTGAAGACAACCTTGGATGAATGTTCAAATGTGAGTTGTTAGACCTACTTGAACTACAAGTGCATACAAAGAGAGGGGTGGGGGGGTGTGGTGAATTGATGTTTTAAAAAATTCCCTTAAAAAAATTTCCTTTTTGAAAGATTATGATATAGTGAAAAAATGATATGACAACACGATCACAAAAAAACTTTTTTTTTAACTTGCAAAGAAAAAAATATTTTTGTGAATTGTAAAAGGTAACAATATTAATTTGTCACTAAAAAGGAGGTCAACAAACACAACCCCAGCAGATGTGGTGAATAATGAGAGAACCATATGTGTAGACATTGACCTCCTTATCACTAAGAAGGTATAACCCAAAAACCACCTGACCATAGGTTTGACGGTGGGGAAGAACAAGGAAAACTGAACAACCACTCGATCAGAGATTTGATAGTGAGGAAGGACAAGGAAAACTCAATAACCACTTAACTAGAGATCTGACGGTGATGAAGAACTAGGAAAACTCAACAACTACTCGACCAGAGATCTGATGGTTAGGAAGGACAAGGAAAACTCAACAACCACTCGACCGAAGATTTGATGGTGATGAGGAATAAGGAAAACTCAACAACCACTCAACTCAAGATCTGATGGTAAGGATGGATAAGGAAAACTCAACAACCACTCAATCAAAGAGCTGACGGTGAGGAAGGGTAAGGAAAACTCAACAATCTGACTATATCAAAATAGTGGATAAAAGATAGAAAGGAGTCTAACATTCATCTGCCCAGATCAAAATAGTAAATAAGAACGACTTGATACTCAACTAGCCAAATTAAGGCAATGAGAAAGAGAAAAGGAATAAACTAATGCCAGCCTGGCCAGATTAAAATAACAGAGAAAAAAGAAGGGATGTAATCAAACATTCTCTTGACCAAATCTAAACAGCTAATGAGGATAACTCGAAACCTGACCAGATTAAAACTGTGAAAAAGAGTAAAGGAAGAAACTGATGCGCGCCTAACTAGATCAAAATAGCATGACAAAAAAAAAAAGGAAATGAATCAAATATTCATCTGACCATATTGAAATAATGAATGAGGATAACTTGATACTCACCTGACTAGATCAAAACATTAAAGAAAGAGTAAAAGAAGAAATAATCAAACATCTGCTTGATCAGATCAAAATAATTAATGAGGATACTTGACACTGACCTAACCAGATCAAAACAATGAGAAAGAACAAATGAAGAAACCAAAATCTTCCTGACCAAATCAAAATAGTAGAATAAAAGATAAGGAGTCCAAATTCACTTGACCAAATCAAAATAGTGAATGAGGGTGACTCAATACTCACATGACCATATCAAAATAGTGAGAAAGAGCTAAGAAAAACTCAATAATCCCGTAACAGAAAATAGAAAATAGGGGGATTGAAGAGGTGGTGAAGTATAAATCCCAATACACTATAAGAAAACTAACTAGAAAGGGAGCCCAACATTTGCCTGATTAGATCAAAACAAAAAATGAGGATGACTTGGTACTCACTTGACTAGATTGAAATTATGAGAAAGAGTTAAGAAAGAATCTAATGTCTATATGATCAGATCAAAATAGCAGAATAAAAGATGAAAAAGAGTCTAACATTCACCTGACTAGATCAAAATAGTGAATGAGGATGACTCAATACTCACTTGACTAGATCAAAATAGTGAGAAAGAGTCAAGAAAAACGTAACAACCTCCCTATAGGAAGTAAGAAATAGGAGGAATAAAGAGGTGGTGAAGTATACCCCCATGATACTACAAGGCAACCAACCTGAATAGGAGTCAATTATTTTCTTGACCAGCTCAAAATAATAAATGAAGATGACTCGATACTCACCTGATCAGATTGAAACAATGAGAAAGAGCCAAAGAAGAAATTTAATGTCTGCCTGATCAGATCGAAATAACGGAACAAATGATAAAAAGAAGTCTAACATTCATCTGACTTGATCAAAATAATGAAAGAAAATAACTTAATAGTCACTTGATTAGATCAAAATAATGAGTATGAGCAAAGGAAGAAATCTAATGTTTATATGACCAAATCAAAATAGTATAACAAAAGATGAAAAAGGGAATACAATGGAGTGGCAAAGGGGACTTCCTGAATACTAGAATTCATGGTCAATATTAAATGGAAAACCCCTAATTCAGGCCTATCCATAAAGGAGTGCAGACATGGAGAATAGATGAATACTCCAATGTGAAATCAAGGTAAGGCTATCATGACTTTAATGGGAGAAATAATATGACTACACAACCACATATAAAGGTTAAAGGGAATAAGTCTAACTAAGGAATGAAATCAAGACTTGAAAGGAAGAATGACTCCCAAATAAGAAACCTAGACTTGAATGGGAGACGACTCCCAAATAAGGAATAGAATTAAGACTTGAATGGAATAACATCTCATGAATAAGTGGATAGAATCAATGCTTGAATGGGATAGTGTCTCCCAAATAAATGGATAAGAAGCAATGCTTGAATGGGATAGTGGGTCCGAAGCAAGTGGTAAAAATCAATGCTTAAATGGGACAGTGGGAATAAGTGGATAAAATCAATGCTTGAATGGGATAGTGACTCCCAAACAAGTTAATATAATCAATGCTTAAATGGGATAGTGGCTCCGAAATAAGTGGATATAATTCAATGCTTTTTTTTTTTGAAGAAAATGCAACCAATTGCATTAAATACTACAAAAAAAAGTACAAACTACACACTAATAACATTAGATTTCTCCTTTAACAAAGAAATAACGAAGGAGGAATCTTATCTATACTAATATCTTCCCAAATAAAAGAACTAAAGATAGCATAGTTAGCACATAAATTCGCTAACTTATTGCACTCCCTATCTATACAATTAAAAATCATATGATTGAAATCTTTGATAAAAGTAAGATCTTCCATTTCTTGATCGCTGTTGATAATTGTACCTTGCAGAAACTTAATGATATTAGCATTGTCACCCTCAATGATAATCACCTTATTATTGAACATCCATTCTTTGATTATTTCCTTGAGAGATTGTATAGCTAAAAGCTCCAATCTAGATACGTCCCAATGAACACAAGCATGGCCAAAAGCCAACAAAAATCTACCTTTAAAATCTAAGAAGACACCACCAACTCCAGCTTTATACGAAGGTAGTAATGATGCGTCAACATTTACTTTGATCCGATCAGGTGGAGGAAAATGCCAATGATTATCCAATAGCCTAGGATGCTGATTAGCACCCCATTTACCCAATTTAAAAGCCATATTATGTGCATAAACTGAAGCATTGCTCACGACATTAGCAGCTATGACCATTGAGCTTTGATCATTCCCTTCATGAATCAATTTATTTCTAGCCTTCCAAGAAAAGAAAATAGCATTGCAATATAATTTGACTAACAAAGAATTCTGTATCTTCAACCACTTAAAGCATTCTTAAAAGGAGACAAACAATGGAATTCCAAAACCCCATCTATTTAGGTGTTGAAATACTTCTAACAGCTTTTTGCATCTGATTGTAACATGTTTAATATCTTCAATCTCATTGCAGCTTCTAGAACATCCCGTCTCCCTTTGCAATCTCCTATATGCCAAGAAATGATATGTAGGAATAGCATAATTGAAAACTCTCCACCAAAATACCTCCACCTGTGGAATAAGTCTCACCCTTTTAAACCATTCCCAGATTTGATCATGATAGCTATCATAATCCAATGCTTCAAAAGCTAATGCTAAAATAGGCTTTCCCGATCTTTGAAAGATTAATTCCATCTTATCCTCATCCAAATTTGGCAAAATATTTATTTGACAGATAAGTTTTACAAGCTCCTCTCCAAAAACTTATTGAGTTTACGACATTCCAGCCCCCACCAGCAATAAATTTGTCCACCATTACTTCACTGGAATCCTGAGACAAAACAAACATCAGCCATTTGTTCAAGCTTTTATCCAACACCCAAGTATCTCTAAACATGTTAGTAGATTGACCATTGGCAATGCTCCATCTAACTATTGGCTTAAGATATTTTACTCCATCTTTGATAAGTTTCCAAGAAATAGAACTAGTCTTCAATGCTGCATCTTCAAACAGAGAACCATACTTCAAAAATATAATCTTATGAAGTAAAGAATCCTTATCTTGTGCATACTTCCAAGCAAGTTTAGCCCTCAAAGGCCCAACCTTGGTAGAACAGGAGTGAAGAGCACGACCTCCCCATTTCAACGGCCTACACATTACACTCCAATTCACATAAGCCCAAATTTCCCATTCATCTTGTTCCAAATAAAATTGAAACTGCGAATAGGTTGTTAGACCTATTGATTACGTCCCTAGGCTAACCAAGAGGGGGGGGGGTGAATTGGTACTTTTAAAATTCTCTTGGATGTTTTTAAAAACCTTTTACTAAAAACTTTATGTAAATAGTACAGTATGATCCACTTCGTACAGTATGATCAATTATGCATTTTTACTTGTCAACCACAGAAAAATACAATACAAAGCAAAAAATAAAAGAAGAATAGAGAACACCAGATTTTATAGTGGTTCGATTAAACACGATCTACATCCACTCCCTAGAGACTCCTTCTCTAGGTATTGCACTAAACCAAAGTGACTCTCTTTTTGCCCCCACAATAAGGCAGAGAAGCCCTTACAAACTCTCTTCCACCAAATCCTGGTGCGGCAGAGAATTATTGTCCTTTTTCACCCTCCTGGTGAAGGCAGAGAACCCACTCATCCTTTCACACCCTCCAGATGTCGACAGAGAACCAAACATTCTTTTTCACCCTCCTGGTGACGGTAGAGAACCAAGCCTTGTTGAATAATCCTCTTGCAAGAGCCTTCAAGGAGATTGGGAAGAACTTTGAAGAACAAGTAAGAGAATCTCACCGTTGGATAACCTTATGAATCCCCTCATAATTTCCTTACACTAGATCTTTCACACTTCACTCTCAACAAACTCTACCAAACACCCTCCTCAAGCGCACTCAAGAGAAATTCATGGAAGATCAACTGAATAGTCAGTTTTTAGGACCCTTATATCCAAAGGACACAAAAAATCGTCCAAAAAGTAAAAATTTCAAGTTTTACGAAGTAGGATCGTCCCGTATGATCGACAATCGTACTATACAAATAATTTAAAATATGAACGATTTGTCCCGTATGATATCCCGTTCGAACCATGTAAGTCCTATTTCGTACTCTAGAAAATGAAATATAAAACCAAATCGTACTGTATGAACAGTTCAAAAAATTGAACGGTTCATCTCGTACGATGTTGTACGAACCTGTGAACCCCATATTTCATACTCTGGAAAATGGTATACGAACTTAAATCATCCTGTATGAATAATACAAAATGCATCATTAGTCCTGTACGATCCAGTACAAAGTAATAAAATCCAATTTTCATACTCTGGAAAATGATATACGAACTCATGTTGTACTGTACGATCAGTTCAAAAATTTGAACTGTTAGTCCCGTACAAACTAGTACGAATCATGTAAGCTCCCATTCGTACTCTGGAAAATGATATACGAACTAATATCATACTGTACGATCAGTGCAAAATTTCAAACTGTTCATCCCATACGATCTAGTATGAACTGTGTGAGCTTCTATTTCATACTCTAGAAAATGATAAACAAAAATATTTCGTACTGTATGATTTACACTTAGAAAAATTTTCAACCAGGCAGGTTTGTATTAAAGGAGAAATAACACAAATCATCCAGTACGATCATATATCATACTGTACGATTTGTTTAAAAAGATAAGTTTTTTTTCTCACTCCCCAGTGTGTGTGTGCACAGTTATTCAACTTACAATCACACTCTCTTAGACTCAATAAAGTAAAAATTACAGACTTCACTAACAATAGATTCTAACAAAATAACTTGAAGTCTTCAGCAATCTGATGTGTGAATTTCCTAAAAGACATATTAGTACACACACAAAAAATTTCAATATTTGTTACGAGAAATAATAAACAAATAATAAGTTCTTGTAATCATAAAAAAAGCTCACATAAAAAACTCACTTGAATAAACATATTTGCACCATTCTCAATAATCTCCCCCTTTTTAATGATGGAAAAATAATTATTATTTGGGTTAACAGATAAACACAAATTTTCTCCTAAACTCCCCCTAAATGTAAGCTCCCTTTAAATGACTGAGGCTTCCCTTAAATGACTGATCTATTTGAAACAAGGGAAAATAATTTGAAACATACAAAACATGCACATGCATAACATGCAGATCAAACAAAAAC
Source organism: Dendrobium chrysotoxum (assembly GCA_019925795.1). Taxonomy (NCBI): domain Eukaryota; kingdom Viridiplantae; phylum Streptophyta; class Magnoliopsida; order Asparagales; family Orchidaceae; genus Dendrobium; species Dendrobium chrysotoxum. The sequence goes on along the minus strand of CM034301.1, from coordinate 3,377,981 downwards.
ATACACATAATAAAAATATATATAACAAATAATCTCATAACAAATAATACAAATTGTATAACAAACAATACAAAAACTCCCCTTTTGACAACAACAAAAAGGAAAAGTTATCAAAGTAGTTGATGAATAAGGTAATGTTAAATGAAGTATAATTATAATATTGAAATCGAATGCAAAAGATAAAAACTCAAAAGTTTAAATTACAGAATAACAAGGATAAGAAAAGTTGATCTATATTAGTAATATAATAGACAGATTAAGTAGCTACAACTGTTGTAGAAATGATGAAATAAAATTAACAATTTGCTATTTCAATAGTGACGATCATTGATTTATGTATTTGAGAAATTGATAAGGGAAAGAAATGATTGATGACATTACGCATCTTTTCAATTTGAATGGCACAATTTGTGCATCTTGTCAATTTTGGGCTAACTTTGTGCCTCTTTATAATTTGACGAATATTACGCATCTTTTGTATTGGTGGCACACTTTATACATCTTTTTAATTTTAGGCTTAATGTATGCCTCTTTAAAGAATTTTCCTTTCCAAAATCACAATCTCTTAACACAAATACAATAAAGAACACTTTGAGATAGAAACAAGAGAAAGATTAAGACATCAAAGATGCAATAAACCAATTGTACAGTACGAAAAGATTTCGTAAGGGATGAAATAAATTTTGTACAGTGTTGCAAATCTGGTTTTGATGATGACAAACACGTTTCTATTGTGTTTTGCTTGGCTAACCCGTTTCAGGAACAAAAGATCACGAGCAACTCAAGCCAACTCAAGATCAGGTCCAAGTGTGTCCAGTGTACTGTTTTTCTTTTTCTTGAGTCAATTGTAATGTAACTGATCCCCCAGCTAAGTAACCTTATACACATACACTCAGGGGGAGAGCTTGAGTGAATTAGAGTTTCTGTTCATTTTTTTATTCAGATCGTCCTGGACGATATTCACATCGTCCTGGATGATCAAGTAAAAACTGAAACCCTAATTAGGGCGACCAAGTTAAGTGTGTCTGATTAAGTAGATCGTCCTTGAAGATCATTGGATTGTACGGAACGATTGGCTCAAATAAAAAATTTTCAGCCGCCAGATCAAGTTAGGCAAGTTTTTATTTTAAAATATTTAGTCTGATCGTCCCGGATGATACGTGTATCGTCCTGGACGATCCAGTGTAATCATGCCTAAATTAATCTGGTAATTAAGGAAAGCAATTAATGGTGAATTGATACGATCACATCATCCGGTACGATCGCAAGATCGTCCGAGACGATATTGATCGTCTAGGTCATTTTAGTTGTACTACCCGAACTGTGTTCAGGATGATTTGAGCACTTTTTGAACTAATCGTTCGGGACGATATCCTTATCGTCCGGGACGATATCCTTATCGTCCGGGATGATCAAGTCATTTTTGAGTCATCCAGTTCAAGTTTCTCTGGACGACCCGAACTGTCTTCTAGATGATATTCCTCGATTTACACTAATCATCCCGGACGATAGCAGGATCGTACGGGACGATATGATCAATTTTTTTTACTGATCGTCCAGAAGCGCCAGATCATCCAGGCTGAAACAACTGATTTTGAACTGATCATACAGGACGATCTATATCATCCTAGATGATCTTGGCCGACCAGTTGAGATTTAGGGCAAATTTTGAGCCCTCCTATAAAAGTTATTTTTCTTCCAACAAGAAAAATCTTTTGCCACTTTCCTTTCCAGAGAAACCCTAGAGAGAGAGAGAGAGTTTGGGAGAGAGAGAGAGGATCTTGTGAGGGGGAGTTCATGAGGGTTCACGAAGGTTTCTCCAAGCAAGGATCAGAGTCATCTTCTTTGCTCGTCATCTTTCGTCGTGTTGGTGTTCTTTATGAGAGGATTGTCGGCAAGAAGATCTGGGGTTCTCTGCCCGCTTCTGGAGGAAGCAAAAGGAGGTTAGGTTCTCTACCTCATCGTGTCGGTGGAAAGGAGGTTTTTGTACAGGCTTCTCCGCCTTGCTGTGGGAGCAAAAGGAGAGACACTTTGGTTTAGTGTAATACCCGGAGGGGAGGCTCCGGGGAGTGGACGTAGGTCAAGTTGACCGAACCACTATAAAAATCTGGTGTGTTCTTTCTAATTACTTTCTACACTTTAGTTTTCTGTGATTATCTGCTTGGGTGTACTTTGTGTTTAATCTTTTCGTTTGAGTATTTACTTGTTTCCACTGTATATCATAGAAAAAGCTTTTACTGTTGCTCTCAAATTTTAAAATAACTAATTCACCCCCCCCTCTTGGTTAGCCTCGAGACTAGTTCATCAGGGCTTAACATCCCTATCGAACTTTCATACAGGATGAAATAAATTTCATACGTACAAACGGAAACGATCGAAGATGAAATGGCTTTTCATAAACTTCCTTCCCGATGCGTCCTTTTGTTCAGGTTTTTTGACTTCTCGATCGTACAACGATCACGTGTTCATCCGAGATGATCAGAAGATTAAAGATCGTTCAGGCGACAATTAGGTTCGTCCTTATCCAAATCGACAATATGGAGCGTACAGACGAGTGATGTGTTTGTACGTATGATCATGAATAATAACTGACACGACTGTAAACCCGTCCCTATACATATAGACGAATCTGTACATATCGTACGGTACAATGATGCCATCGTACAGTACAAAATGACTATCAAAAAATAATTTTGTCTCCTCAATTTTATACATTCTCATCACATGCTACAAAATTCGTATCGTACGAAATAATTTCATACAGTACGAAAATAGCAGAAAACCAACACTTCAAGGAAACACTCAAAAACTTTTCAAAGTGAAATATTTTTCATTTTTTTCTTAAACATAAAATATAAATAATAAAACGCCAATGCGATAAAAACACAATTAAAATAAAAACTTACAACTCATACTGCACAATCTTGACATAAACAAACATCAAATCACACATAAAATAATATTTGTAGAAATTTTAATTATGCATTAAGATCAATCACACCTAGCCTTGTCCTTAAAATACTAAATGTGTCAAAAGCTAGTAATTTTGAGAAAAAATCTGCAAGTTGATCCTTAGTAGCAACATGATGTAATTCAATTTCCCCTTTTGCTATATGATCCCTTATAAAATGATATCTTATATCGATATGCTTGGTTCTAGATGTTGAATGGGATTCTTTGAAATGCATATGGAACTAGTGTTATCACAAAAGATTAAAATTATGCCAAAAGAAAATCCTAAGTCAATTAGCTGTTATTTTAACCAAAGCACTTGTGCAACATAATTTCTTAAGATAAGATATTCAGCTTCTGTAGTTAAAAGGACTACCGAGTTCTGTTTTCTACTAGACTAAGAAACTAAAGAATTTCCTATAAATTGACATGTTCCAAAAGTGCTTTTCCTATCAACCCTACAACCAGCAAAATCTGAATATGAGTATCCAACAATTTCAAAAGCATTACTATTCTTAGGATACCAAATTCTTAGATTTTGAGTCCCCAAAAGATATCTCATAATTCTTTTAACTGCAGTCAGATGTGATTCCTTAGGATCTTCTTAAAATCTAGCACAAAAACAAACACTAAACATGATATCCGGTCTGCTAGTTGTCAAGTAAAGCAAAGATCCAATCATTCTTCTAAACTTCTTTTGATCAACTGATTTTCCTTTAGGATCCTTATCTAACTGCGCTGAGGAACTCATGGGTGTATTCACTGGTTTAGCTTTATCAATTTTATACTTCTTAAGGATGTCCTTAACATATTTTGACTTACTCAAAAATATTCTATCCTCATCCTGCTTAATGCTAAATCCCAAAAAATAACTTAAATCTCTAATTAAGCTCATCTCAAATTCCTTACTCATTATTTTTAAAAATTCATCACAAAGATTTCTATCAGTAGATCTAAACAAAATATCATCCACATAAATTTGAACAATAAGTATTTTCTCTCCTACTTTCTTATAAAGAGAGTGGTGTCCACACTCCCTTTTATAAAAGATCGTTCAAGTAGGAATGTGCTTAGCCTTTCATACCAAGCTCTAGGTGCCTGTTTAGGTCCATACAATATCTTTTTCAATTTAAAAATATTATTGGGAAACTATGCATTTTCAAAATCTAGAGATTGCTCAATATAAACATCCTCTTTAATCATCCCATTTAGAAAGGTACTCTTAACGTCCATTTAAAACATCTTAAATCCTTTAAAATAGACATAGGCTAAAAGCACTCTTATTGCCTCAAGTCTGGTTACTGGGGTAAAAGTCTCCTTGAAATCAATTCCCTCAATCTGATTATACGCCTTAGCCACTAACCTTGCTTTGTTCTTAACAATCACTCTAGAATCATTTATCTTATTTTTAAATATCCATTTTATTCCAACAACACTTTGATCTTTTGGTCTTTCTACTAATTCCCAAACATCATTTCTAGCAAATTGATTTAACTCACAATGCATAGCTAGAATATAAAATTCATCTGAAAGTGCTTGATTTATACTAGTGGGTTCAATCATTGAAATAAAAGTAAAGTTATTTACTTTTTTCCTCAAACCATGCCTAGTCTTAACTCCTTCACTTGGGTCACCTAAAATTAACTCTTTAGGATGACTCTTGGGATAATTCCATTCTCTATGCAAATTATTTCCTTCTTTATTTTCAACCCTTTCTTCCACTTTTACATTTTCAAGTCCTTGGGTTATTTCCTCAACTTCATCTTTATCCAACCTAGACCCTCTAGTATTATCAGATTCATCAAAAATAATATAAGTGGTCTCCTCAACTACCAATGTCGTTCTATTAAAAACTCTATAGAATTTTTCAACACTTGAATATCCTAAAAAAATTCCTTCATCAGATTTAGGATTAAATATTCCTAAGAGAGTTTTTTCATTATTATGTATGAACACTATACATCCAAAAATATATAGGTGTCAGAGGTTGGGAATTCTACCTTTAAGAAGTTCATAGGGTGTCTTGTTTAATTTTGATCTAATATTCATCCTATTCAACACATAACATACGGTACTAACTGCTTCAGCCCAAAAATATCTTGGAAGTGAGTATTCTGCTAACATGGCTCTAGCAGCTTCAATTAATATCATGTTCTTTCTCTCAACTACTCTACTCTGCTGAGGTGTCCTAGAAGCTGAGAAGTTATGATCTATTCCATGGGATTTATAAAAATCATCAAATAATTTATTTTTAAATTCTCCCCCATGATTACTTTTGATAGTAACAATTTCAAACCCTAATTTTCTCTGAATCCAAGTGATAAAGTCTCTAAACTCCTTAAATGATTCACTCTTATGATACAAAAAATCTAATCCATATGAATCTTGAATATTTATCCACAATTACATACTCAAATCTTTTTCCTCCTAGACTTAAGGTAGATCCATGTGAAGAACTTCTAAGGGCTTGCTAGTTTTAACTTTCTTGATTGAATTGAAAGAGGATTTGACTTGTTTTCCTAGTTAATATGCATCACATAAGTGATCTTTTATAAAGTCTAATTTGGGTATACCTTATAACTAACTCTTTTTGGGTGATTTTCCTAAGATTTCTCATGCTAGCATGACAAAGTCTTCTATGCCATAACCTTGACTCATCAGATACAGTTTTTAAATAAAAGGTAGTATAAGATTTTATAAAATTTAAATCTAGCATGTAAATATTATCTACTCTATCACCATTCAATATAACAATTCCATTTTGACTAATAACACAGCTAGTAGGCAAGAATTTTATATGATAACATTTATCGCATAGTTGACTAATGCTTAATAGATTGTGTTTTAAGCCTTCTACTAACAGAATATTTTTAATCATAAAATTTTTAGAGTTTCTAATCATACCTGTACCTGCCACTCTCTTGGTGGTATTATCTCCAAGTGTAACCTTACCTCCATTCCTAGCTTCCAGCAATATGAACTAATTTGCATCTCTAGTCATATGCTTTGAATAGCCATTGTCCAGGTACCAAATGCTCTCACGAGGTCTTATGTGAGAGTGTTCCTCATCTTGATTGAAATAATCAAGATTGTCAGCCATCAAGCACAAATTTATAACTTTCACTTCATGTGCTATTTTTGAGGAATCTGAAGCTGAGTCTGCCCAAAATGCTCGCTAAAGTCTCTTCTTGCCCCTTCTATTCTCTGATTTCTCCTCGGCTTTTTCTTTGCTAGGATTGGCTTTGAGATTAGGGCAATCTGTCTTTATGTGTCATGGCTTCCTGCACTCATAATAAATAACATCATTAGAAGCCTTAATATTTTTATGGAACTTACCTTTGTTCCATTGTTGGCATCTCCTTTGCTTCCTCCTTAGGAAACTCTTGAATTGCCTTTTCATTAAAGCAATGTCTTCCTCATTTTCAGGTAGTGACTGATCTCTATCTGAACCATCCACCTTCAATGCTATATTCTTCTCCTTCCGTTTGTCACCTGCATCAATTTGTTTTTGAGTCACCGATTGCTCGTATGAAATTAGTGATCCAAGAAGATTATCAATATAATAGATATTTAAATCTTTCAATTTAGTTATGATAGTTATCTTTACATCATAAGCAGTAGGCAAACAATAAAGTATTTTATGCACTTTTTCTATATTTGTTAATTCTCTATCCAAAGCATGCAATGAAGTGGCAATATATATAAATTGCGTATACATGTCAGAGATTGATTTATTTGGTTTCATGCGAAAGAGTTTGTAGTCATGCAAAAGAATGTTCAATCTAGTTTGCTTCACTTCATTTGTACCTTCATATATAATACAAAGTCTATCCCAAATTTTCTTTCCAGATTTACAAGTAGAAACACGCATATAGTCTTCAGATTTAAGAGCACAGAAAAAGCTATTCAAGCATTTTACATTTAATTATACTAAATCCCTTTCTTCTACACTCCAATTAGCAAATAGTGTTTCAACTCTAATGCCATCTACAAGTCTAGTAGGTGAAGTATAACCATCCTATACTAACATCCACATGCGATAGTCAAGAGATTACAAAAAAAGTAGACATGCGAGTTTTCCAGAAATCAAAAGGAATGTTGTCAAACAAAGGTGGTATAGTGATTGAGTAACCTTATAAAGTGTTTCAATTTTCAAAATTAGCCATGATCGAATTTCAAAAAGTAATTTAAATAATAATTTTTGAAATAGGCTCAGATACCACCTGAAAGTACGAATAGATTGTTAGACCTATTGATTATGTCCCCAGGCTAACCAATAGGGGGGGTGAATTGGTGCGTTTAAAATTCTCTTGGATGCTTTTTAAAAACTTTTACTAAAAACTTTATGTAAATCATACAATATGATCCACTTTGTACAGTATGATCAGTTACGAGTTTTTTACTTGTCAATCACAAAAAAATATAGTACAAAGCAATAAATAAAAATTGTAGAAAATAAAACAACAACAGAGAACACCAGATTTTCTAGTGGTTCGGTCAAACATGACCAACATCCACTCCCTAGAGACTCTTTCTCTAGGTATTACACTAAACCAAAGTGACTCTCCTTTTGCCCCTACAGCAAGGTGGAGAAGCCCTTATAAACTCTCTTCCACCAAATCCAGTGCGGTAAAGAACCGTCATCCTTTTTCACCCTCCTGGTGATGGCAGAGAACCCAGTCATCCTTTCACACCCTTCAGATGTCGGCAAAGAACCAAGCATTCTTTTTCACCCTCCTGGTGATGACAGAGAACCAAGCCTTCTTGAACAATCCTCTTGCAAGAGCCTTTAAGGAGATTGGGAAGAACTTTGAAGAACAAAAAAGAGAATCTCACCGTTAGATAACCTTGTGAATCCCCTTACAATTTTCTTACACTAGATCTCTCACACTTCACTCTCAACACACTCACCCAAACACCCTCCTCAAGAGCACTCAAGAGAAATTTGTGGAAGGTTAACTAAACAGTCAGTTTTTAAGACCCTTATATGCAAAGGACACGTAAAACCGTCCAAAAATGAAAAAAATTCAAGTTTTATGAAGTAGGATCGTCCCATACAATCAACAATCGTATTGTATAAATAGTTTAAAATATGAAAGATTCATCCCGTACGAACCATGTAAGTCTTGTTTCGTACTCTCAAAATTAAATCCAAAACTAAATCATACTATATAAACAGTTCAAAAAATAGAACGGTTCATCCCGTACATTGTTGTACGAACCTGTGAACCCCATATTTCATACTCTGGAAAATGATATACAAACTTAAATTGTCTTGTACGAATAGTATAAAATGCACCGTTCGTCCCATACGATCTAGTACGAAGCAATGAAATCTAATTTTTGTACTCTAAAAAATGATATACGAACTCATATTATACTATATGATCAGTTTAAAAATTTGAAATGTTTGTCCCGTACGAACCAGTACGAATCATGTAAGCTCCCATTTTATACTCTAAAAAATGATATACGAACTAATATCGTACTGTATGATCAGTTCAAAATTTTGAACTGTTCGTCCCGTACGATCCAGTACGAACTGTGTGAGCTCCCATTTCATACTTTGGAAAATTATATACAAAAACATTTCATACTATATGATTTACACTTAGAAAAATTTTCAACCAGACAGGTTCGTATTAGAGGAGAAATAACTTAAATTGTCATATACGATCATATATCATAATGTAGGATTAGTTTAAAAAAATAAGTTTTTTTTCACTCCCCAATGTATGCATGCACAGTTATCCAAGTTACAATCACACTCTCTCAGACTCAATAAAAGTAAAAATTAAGACTTCACTAACAATAGATTCTAACAAAATAACTTGAAGTCTTCAGCAATCAGAGGTGTGAATTTCCTGAAAGATATGTTAGTACACACAAAACAAAATTTCTAATATTTATTAGGAGAAATACTAAATAAATAATAAGCTTTTGTAATCATAGAAAAAACTCACATAAAAAACTCACTTAAATAAACATATTTGCACCATTCTCAATAAAAACTTCTGCATAACTTGTCAATATCATCAAGAAGACCTTTTGGAACCAAAAAGTGAGTACAATGGAATGTAGTTTAGGGTTTAGGAACTAATTTAACAAGAGTAATTTTCCCAGCTAAAGAAATTGGCTTGGGGAGGCCAAACATTAAGCATCCTTAAGGCCAATAAAGTGGAAATATGCTCCTATGAGCCTCCTCAAAGCTTTTTTATTAACTCCAAGGGAAAAAAACTCACTAACTGATTTGAATCCCATAATAAGAGATATAGCTTTTTTATTCCTCTACTTTATAGATTTGCTAAAAAGAATGCAAGATTTATTAACATTTAAATTTTGACCGGTACAACCACAAAATTCCTTCAAAATCCCTTTTATCTCCCTTACCACCATTAATTTAGCTTATGAGAAGATGATAATGTCATATGCATAGAGCAAATGAGAAATCCTTGGCCCATTTGAACACAGTTGAACTCCAATTGAGTCACCTTTTTGCCTAAAAGCATTTGATAATAATTGAGAGCAAAGAATAAATAAAAAAGGTGACAAAGGACAACCTTGATGGAAGCCGCTTCTACCATTAATCCAACTTGAAAGATTGCCATTAATCAACAAAGAGAATCTTGGCTCTTGTACACATTCCAAAATCAGCTTAGAAAATATAGAAGGAAACCCAAAATACTCCAAGGCTTTAACAAATGTAGTCCATCCCATAGAATCATAATCTTGCTCCATATCTTTTTTAAAAGAAACAAATCCTTTGAAAGATTTAGAGAACCTAAATTTATGAAAAACTTCCTTAGCAACAAGAATATGATCCGACATTGATCTCCCTTTCAAAAATGCTACTTGCTCTTCAAAAATCAATTTAGGAATAATAGAAGACAGTCCGTTCAAAAGAACCTTGGCAACCACCTTGTAAATAGTATTGCACAAGCTAATGGGTCTATAATTAGAAGGAGCCATAGGGTTGCTCACTTTAGGGATAAATACAATTAAGATCTCTTTCCAAGTAGAGCACATGTCACCCGTTTAAAAGAATTGATAATAACATTCCAAAAGTCTTCCTTAATAGTATCCCAATAAGATTTGATAAAGGAGTAGAGGATACAACTTCTATATTTCCATTTCTCTTTAAAGAATTGAAAAAGAACATCCTCTATTTGATATTGATCCTCCACTAGAGAGCCGAATTCATCTTTAATTTGAAATATATAGATAGAATTCCTTCTTGCACTTGCAAATGCTTGAAAGAATTTGGAGTTGCAGTCACCCTCAACCAGTAACTTGACCTTTTCACGTTGTCTCCACCATGTATTCAACCAAGCCAAAACAGAGTTAAGCTCCCCAACTTTTAATTTGAGAATCCAACTATCTTCCACTGATAGACCTCCACTGTCTGCTTCTTTGACTTGTAGCTCCAATATTTCATTCAAAAGGCAATCCTTCAATTGAACTAAAGATTTATGCTTAGCTTTACTCCAGTGAAACAAAGCCTTCAAAGCTCTTTTCATCTTGTTGTTCATAATTTAAGCAGGACTTCCAACAGATTTCCTCATCCAAACTCCTTTCACCACAGCAGCTGAAGTCGGGATAGAAGCCCATACATCTTCAAATTTAATAGCTTTCTTACTCAAAGGATTGATATCCAGGAGATTCAATAAGATTGGGCAGTGATCCGAAGCAACTCTAGCTAAGTGCCTAATCACCATACGATGGGAAGAACTTAAAGCAATTGAATTCAAAAAATATCTATCCAATCTCTCTAGGATCTGATCAGCACCAATTTTGTTGTTACACCATGTGAACTTTGGGCCAACACATCCAATCTCATGAAAGTCATTACTAGCCAATAAGGACTTCATATCTTTAGGTCATTGGGAAAAAACAAATCTCTTCCCTCCCCTTTTGTCTTCCTTAGCTAATAAATAATTAAAGTCTCCCCCTACCGCCATCGGCAAATCTTTGGAAGAATAAAATTTCAGCTTCTCCCAAAGAGTCCTTCTTCTATAAACATCCTTATTCCCATAGATAGAAGCAATTCTCCATCTTCCTTTATTAAGAACATCTAACTCTCCAATTACAAATTGGGGAGAAGATTCAAGAACATTAAATGTAGCCATACTAGACTTCCACACCACAAGAATGCCACCAGAAAAACCTTCTGACACCATATGGAAATAATCCCAATCAACACCAATTAGCAAATTAACATCCCTTCTCTCAATCACTGATAGTTTGGTTTCCAATAAACCCAGAAAAAATACACCATGCTCCTTCACAAACTCCTTGAGATATAGAGAAGCTTTCCTTTTTCTATCTCCTCTACAATTCCAAAAAGCTATACAGGACATCATTGCCCAAGAGGTGATGAGATCCCTGAAAGTTCGATAGGGATGTTAAGCCCTAGTGAACTAGTCCCGAGGCTAACCAAGAGGGGGGGTGAATTGGTTATTTAAAAATTTCACGATAACAATGAAAATCTTTTAGATACTTAGTAGCGAAAACAAGTAAACAAGAATGAAAAGATCAATCACAGATATTCACCCAAGCAGTTAATATCAGAAAAGTAAAGTGTAAAACTGAATCAGAAAAGCAAACCAGATTTTATAGTGGTTCGGTCAACTTGACCTACGTCCACTCCCCGGAGCCTCCCCTCCGTGTATTGCACTAAACAAAAAGTGTCTCTCCTTTTGCTCCCACAGCAAGGCGGAGAAGCCTGTACAAACACCTCCTTTTCACCACACGGTGAGGCAGAGAACCCGACCTCCTTTTGCTTCCTCCTGAAGCAGGCAGAGAACCTTCGAACTCCTTTTACTTCCACCTGAAGCGGGCAGAGAACCCTAGATCTTCTTGCTAACGATCCTCCCACGACGAACACCGACTAGACGAAAGACGACGTGCGGAGAAGACGACTCTGATCCGTGCTTGGAGTAACCTTAGTGAATCCCTCGCTAACTCCCCCTCACAAGATCTTCTCTCTCTCTCCCAACTCTCTCTCTCTCTCTAGGGTTTCTCAGGGAAGGAAGGTGGCAAAAGATTTTTCTTATTTTAAGAAAAAGTTCTTTTATAGGAGGGCTTAAAATTTGCCCTAAATCTCAATTGGTCGGCCAAGATCGTTCAGGACGATCAGTTTAAATTCAGCTGTTTCAGCCTGGACGATCTGGCTCTTCTGGACGAACAGTAGAAAAAATTGTTCATATCGTCCCGTACGATCCTGCGATCGTCCGGGATGATTAGTGCAAATCGAGGAATATCGTCCAGAAGACAGTTCGGGTCGTCCAGAGAAATCTATGCTGGACGACAAAAAAATAACTTGATCGTCCAGGATGATAGGGATATCGTCCTGTACGATTAGTTCAAAAAGTGCCCAAATCATCCTGAACACAGTTCGGGTCATACAGCTGAAATGCACTAGACGATCATGATTGTCCGGGACGATCCTGCGATCGTCCAGGACGATATGATCGTACTAATCAAAAATAAATTGCTTTCCTTAATTACCAGATTAAATAAGGCATGATTGTACTGAATCATCCAGGACGATACACGTATCGTCCAGGACGATCAGACCAAATAACTAAAAATAAAAACTTGCCTAACTTGATCTGGCGGCTGAGAATTTCTGATTTGAGCATATCGTCCCGTACGATCCAAAGATCGTCCAGGACGATCTGCTTAATCAGACCCTCTTAACTTAGTCGCCCTAATTAGGGTTTCTGTTTTTACCTGATCGTCCAGGACGATGTGAATATCGTCCAGGACGATCTGAACAAAAATTGAACAGAAACTCTAATTCACTCAAGCTCTACCCCTGAGTGTGTGTATGCAATGTTACTTAGCTAGGGGATCAGTTACGTTACAATTGACTCAATAAAATCAAAAATAGTACATTGGACACACTTGAACCTAATCTTGAGTTAGCTTGATTTACTCGTGATTTTTTGTACCTGAAATGGGTTAGCCAAGCAAAACACACTGGAGACATATTTGTCATCATCAAAACCAGATTTGCAACAATCTCCCCCTTTTTGATGATGGCAAATATTTATAAAGTAGTTTGAAAATAACAAGAAATAGGAGATCGAAAAACAGATATATTTTTTCAATTTTCATTTAACAATCAAACTAATACTGAAAAGATAACACATAACAATGACTGAAATGACTACAACTGACTCCCCCTTTTGACATCACAAAAAGGAGGAGGGAAAAATAGAACACGAAAATAAAACATAAAAGATAACAACTACAAAACAGGAAACTAAAACTGAAAAAGATGAAGGATGAAGATGATCGATCAGGATCCCAAAAACGCAACCATGAAATCAAAATAAAACAAAAACGAATAAATCTTACAGCAAAAACACAAAAAAGCAACATTTTTTTTTGATCAAGCTGCTCGAGTAAATCAAAATTTTTCATTGATTTTAGATTCAAAAACCAATAAGAGGATGATTGGCAGCGCTGAAATCCAGAAAAGGTTAGAAAAATCAACTTTCGTAACTCCGACCCCGGGCACCTTATCGATGCAAACCCCTTTCAAAACAAAAATTCGATTAAGAAGAAAAGACATTAGATTTAAAAAGAGATCCTTTCAAGCCTCGTTCTAGAAAAATATCTGATATAATAGTGTTACAAAGTAAAAAATCAGAAATAAGGATTTTCAAACTCAAGCTTTTGAAAATATTAAGTGGCGCACGGATTTTTCTAAGACATTTAATAATCTGAAAGGGAAGAAAGCTTGGTTTGGGCTCATTTTGTGCCTCTTTTTCAAATTGGTTGGCACTTTATGCATCTTTTAATTTTTGATACACTTTGTGTATCCAATTTGGCAATTTCGCATCTTTTCAGTTTTGGGCTCATTTTATGTCTCTTTTTCAAATTATCTGGCACACTACGCATCTTTTATAAGCTTTCTCCTTTTCATAATCATTAAAGAGTCTCAGCTGTGAGATTATCTTCTAGACATAGGAGATGACTCTCCACAGTAAGGAAGAACGATTCACAAAACAAAAGCCATACAACATATGATAAATGCAATCACTTGGTTTAGAAAATCAAACTAATGACTCAAGACTTTGAAAAATACTACTGATATGAGGCAGATTACTGTAGGAAGATAAAATAATCTCTATTTCGAAAACTAACATTTTAATTTTGAAGAGGATTTTTATCCAAAAGAAACTATACACCAGTAAAGGAGTTAAAGGGAGAGAAACAATCATCAATGTTTCTTCCCTTTAACCGATTCAGTGGAATCAATCACTGCTTACTAGCTTCCAAACTAAAACAAGGTAAAAACTCCCAGTCAAAAATTCAGATTATTAGAAGTAGTGAGCGGTGATCAGATTTTGAAAAGCATAAAACAGTAAGTGCAAGATATGAACCAGTGAATAAAAATAGGTAGAAAATCACAGCAAAGTAAATACTCAAATCAAACTAACAGTAAGGCTAAAATCGAAATCAGCAGAGGAAATAAAATCAACTGAAAGCAAATAATAAAAAACAAAAACTAACTAACAGAAAACAGAATACCAATCCGAACAATCAGAAATCAGCAGTCATCAGAATCAAGCATTTATATCAATCACTCTTAATCTGGTTCTCAAAATGCTGAATGAGTCAAAGGCCAGTGGTTTAGTGAATATGTCAGCCAGCTGATTTTTAGTTGCTACATGATGTAGCTCAATGTCCCCTTTTGTAACATGGTCCCTAATGAAGTGATGCCTTATATCAATGTGTTTGGTCTAAGAATATTGGATTGGATTTTTAGAGATACAAATGGAACTAGTATTATCACACAGAACAGAAATTGTGCCAACAGATACCCCTAAATCCAAGACTTGTTGCTTCAACCAAAGAACCTGGGCCACACAACTTCCTAAGGCAATGTACTCAGCTTCAGCAGTGGAAAGTGCAACTGAGTTCTATTTTCTACTGGACCAGGATACTAACGACTGTCCTATGAATTGGCAAGTCCCATAAGTGCTCTTTCTATCTACCCTACACCCGCAAAGTCAGAATCAGAATATCCAATGATCTAAAAAGAGGTGCTGTGCCTAGGGTACCAAATTCCTAGGTTTGGGGTCCCTAAAAGATATCTAAGAATTCTCTTAACAGCAGTCAGGTGGGACTCTTTAGGATCAGCCTGAAACCTAGCACAAAGACAGACACTAAATATGATATCAGGTCGGCTAGCAGTCAGGTAAGCAGTGAACCTATTATCCCTCTATACTTCTTCTGATCAACAGATTTTTCATTTGAATCCTTATCTAACTGAACTGAGGAGGGCATGGGAGTATTGATTGGCTTGGCTTTGTCCATTTCATATTTCTTCAAAATGTCCTTAGTGTATTTTGATTGATTGAGAAAGGTTCCATCATCCGTTTGCCTTATGCTAAACTCTAAAAAGTAGGACAATTCTCCCATCATACTCATCTCAAACTCCTTACTCATTGTTTTAAAAAACTCATCACATAAATATTTATCAGAAGATCTAAAAATTATATCATCAACATAGATCTGGACATGAGTAAGTCATCCCCTAATCTCCTCAGAAAAAGGGTGGTGTCTACACTCCTCTTAACAAACTCTCTTTCTAACAGGAATGTGCTAAGCCTCTCATACCAAGCTCTGGGTGCCTGTTTCAATCCATATAAGGCCTTTTTTAATTTATAGACATGACTTGGATATTGGGAACTCTCAAAACCTGGGGATTATTCTACAAAAATATCTTCTTTAATTACCCCATTTAAAAAGGCACTCTTGACATCCATTTGAAAGAGCTTAAATCCCTTATAACAGGCAAAGGCTAGTAGCACTCTAATGGCTTCCAATCTAGCTATAGGGGCAAAAGTCTCCTTAAAATCAATCCCTTCTATCTAATTATACCCCTTAGCCACCAATCTTGCCTTATTTCTCACCACCACACCAGAATCATTCATCTTATTCTTAAAGACCCACTTGGTTCCCATAATACTTTGATTTTTAGGTCTTTCTACTAACTCCCAAACATCATTCCTTACAAATTGATTCAATTCTTCCTGCATAGCTAAAATCCAAAACTCATCCGACAAGGCTTGATTGATGTTGGTGGGTTCAGTCATTGAGATAAAGGCAGAATGGTTTACTTCCTTCCTAAGTCCATGCCTAGTCCTAACACCTTCAGAAGGGTCTCCTAAGATCAGTTCTTTAGGATGACTCGAAGAATATCTCCAATCTCTAGGCAACGTGGTTTGAGGTTCTACCCTTTCCTCCAAATTTGTATTTCCAACTCCTTGGGTAACCTCAATGATCTCTTCATTTTCTACTTCAGATCTAGACTCCTTAGGATCAGATTCATCAAACACTACATGGGTTGTTTCTTCCACCACCAAAGTCCTCCTATTGAACACCCTAAAGGATTTCCCCACACTTGAATATCCTAAGAACACTCCTTTATCAGATTTGGGGTCAAATTTTCCTAAGGGTGATTTCCCGTTGTTCAGAATGAAAACCTTACAGCCAAAGACATGGAGGTGGGACAGATTTGGAGTTCTACCCTTAATGATCTCATAAGGTGTCTTGTTCAGTTTGACTCTCACATTCACCCTATTCAGTACATAACAGGCAGTGTTCATCGCTTCAGCCCAAAAGTATTTTAGAAGTGAATACTCGGCAAGCATGGCTCTAGCGGCTTCCACTAAGGTCCTGTTCTTCCTTTCAGCTACCCCGTTCTGCTGAGGGGTCCTAGGAGCTGAAAAATTATGACTAATCCCATGATCCTCGCAAAAACTTCTAAATCTTTCATTTTCAAACTCCCCTCCATGATCACTATGGATGGTAATAATCTCACATCCTAACTTCTTCTGAATCCAAGTAGAGAAAGATCTAAACTCATCAAATGACTCAGATTTATGTGACAAAAACTTAACCCAAGTGAACCTCAAATAATCATCTACAATCACAAACCCATAGACTCTCCCCCCTAAGCTGGCAGTGCTAATGGGTCCAAAGCGGTCCATGTGAAGAACTTCTAAAGGTCTGGAGGTGCTAATGTCCTTAATAGAGTGAAAAGAGGACTAGACTTGCTTCCCCAACTGACAGGCATCACACAGGTGATCCTTAGTGAACTTAAGCTTGGGTACACCTCTAACTAAGTCCTTTTGGGTGACTCTCCTAAGGGTTTTCATACTAGCATGACACAATCTCCTATGCCATAACCAAGACTCATCAGCAGCAGTTTTTAAGCAAATTGAATTATCAGATTTAATGCAACTTACATCCAGCTTGTAGACGTTATTGATCCTTTGCCCCTGCAAAACAACTTCATCATTTAAGCTTAAAATGCAGCAAGTGGGCAGGAATTTGATGCTGTATCCCTTGTCACAGAGTTGACTGATACTCAGCAAGTTGTGTTTCAGTCCATCTACAAGCAAAATATTATCAATCATAAAATTCTTTGAATCACCAATTATACCTGAGCCTACCACCTTCCTGGTGATGTTATCTCCAAGTGTAACCTTGCCTCCAGCTCTGGCCTCCAGTGAAATGAACTGATTTGCATCTCCAGTCATATGTCTAGAACATCCGCTGTCCAGGTACCACATGCTCTCACGAGGTCTTGTGTGAGAGCACTCCTACAAAAGTATCAAACGTCAGTCTTAGGAACCCAAACAGGTTTGGGTTCCTTCTTATGAAAAGAAGAATGCAATGCATGCGTGCTGTGCTGTGAAACAGGCAGTTTAGGTTTCCAAACCCAATGTGTACTACAGTGAATAGTACAGGTGTGGGAAATATGTTCTAACATGCCACATGAAAAATATCTAACACCAGGAAAAGGGTTAACTAATCTACGTGGGTGATAATGCCTCTTCCTAGATGTATATGAAACATGCTTTGATGAACTTGCAACAGATTTTTCAAAAGGTGGCGGTGCATAAAACTATTCAAAAGTAGGTGGTGTTTTGTTCTTTTCAAAAGCACTGATTTTCACTTTCAAGAACTCAATATGTTTATTTAAACTTGCAATTTCAAAAGTTCTTGTACTTTCATTACTTTCTAACTCACATGCCATATCATTCACTTTCTTAAAAGCAACTTCTAATTCAACATGCGATGTTTTTAACAAATCATGCTCAACAGTTAAATCAGAATATTTTTTGTTCAAATCATCGAATTCATTAAGCAAGGACATGTGATTGGAATCAAGTGTGGAATGATCTTTAACTACAGAATCATGCTCTTTTTGCAAAGTCAAGTAATCTAATTTCAAACTAGCATGAGTTTTCTTAAGTTTCTTATAGGATGTATGAATTCTTTCAGAAACTTTAAATAATTGATCTTAAGTAAGCTCACATACCTCTTCCTGGTCCGACTGACCAGGGTGATCATCAGCCATCAGACACAAGTTTGTTTCTTCCTCTTCAGCTTCAGTCTCAGAAGAGTCGGATGTAGAGTCTGCCCAGAATGCCTTCTGAATCTGCTTCTTGTCCTTTCTGAACTTTGGTTTCTCCTCACCCTTCTGCTTGCTTGGGTGAGCTTTAAGTGTAGGACAATCAGCCTTAATGTGTCCAGGCTTCCTGCTTCATGTAACAAGATGTTTAACCTAGATTGTTTGACTTCAATTGTACCTTCGTATGTTATACATAATCTATCCCAAATTTCCTTTCCCGTTGTACAAGTAGAAACACGCATATAGTCTTCATATTTTAAAGCACAAAAGAAACAGTTCAAGTATTTTGCATTTAACTGTGCTAAATCACGATCATCAAATGTCCAATCAGCAAAAGGTAATTCAGTTTTCACATTGTTAATCAATCTAAAAGGTGGTTCGTATCCATCCTTAACTAACATCCACATGCGATAATCAATAGATTGCAGAAAAGTAGACATGCGTGTTTTCCAAAAAGCAAAAGGAATATTGTTAAACAACGGTGGTCTTGTAATGGAATAGCCTTCAGCAGTATTACGATTGTTACAGTTAGCCATGGATCAAATTCAAAAGTTTTTAAACCTAAATTTTGAATCCCGCTCTGATACCACTTAAAAGTTCGATAGGGATGTTAAGCCCTAGTGAACTAGTCCCGAGGCTAACCAAGAGGGGGGTGAATTGGTTATTTAAAAATTTCACGATAACAATGAAAATCTTTTTGATACTTTGTAGCGGAAACAAGTAAACAAGAACGAAAATATCAATCACAGATATTCACCCAAGCAGTTAATATCGGAAAAGTAAAGTGCAAAACTGAATCAGAAAAGCAAACCAGATTTTATAGTGGTTCGGTCAACTTGACTTACGTCCACTCCCCGGAGCCTCCCCTCTGAGTATTGCACTAAACAAAAAGTGTCTCTCATTTTGCTCCCACAGCAAGGCGGAGAAGCCTGTACGAACACCTCCTTTTCACCACACGGTGAGGCAGAGAACCTGACCTCCTTTTGCTTCCTCCTGAAGCAGGCAGAGAACCTTCGAACTCCTTTTACTTCCACCTGAAGCGGGCAGAGAACCCCGGATCTTCTTGCGAACGATCCTCCCACGACGAACACCGACTAGACGAAAGACGACGAGCGGAGAAGACGACTCTGATCCGTGCTTGGAGAAACCTTAGTGAATCCCTCACTAACTCCCCCTCACAAGATCTTCTCTCTCTCTCCCAACTCTCTCTCTCTCTCTCTAGGGTTTCTCAGGGAAGGAAGGTGGCAAAAGATTTTTCTTGTTTCAAGAAAAAGTTCTTTTATATGAGGGCTTAAAATTTACCCTAAATCTCAACTGGTCGGCCAAGATTGTCTAGGACGATCGATAGATCGTCCTTTACGATCAGTTCAAATTTAGCTGTTTCAGCATGGACGATCTGGCTCTTCTGGACGAATAGTAGAAAAAATTATTCATATCGTCCCGTACGATCCTGCGATCGTCCGGGACGATTAGTGCAAATCGAGGAATATCGTCCAGAAGATAGTTCGGGTCATCCAGAGAAATCTGTGCTGGACGACCAAAAAATGACTTGATCGTCCAGGACGATAGGGATATCGTCCTGTACGATTAGTTCAAAAATTGCCCAAATCATCCTGAATACAGTTCGGGTCATACAGCTGAACTGCACTAGACGATCATGATCGTCCGGGACGATCCTGCGATCGTCCAGGACGATATGATCGTATCAATCAAAAATAAATTACTTTCCTTAATTACCAGATTAAATTAGGCATGATTATACTGAATCGTCCAGGACGATACACGTATCGTCCAGGACGATCAGACCAAATAACTAAAAATAAAAACTTGCCTAACTTGATCTGGCGGCTGAGAATTTTTGATTTGAGCATATCATCCCGTACGATCTAAAGATCATCCAGGATGATCTACTTAATCAGACCCTCTTAACTTAGTCGCCCTAATTAGGGTTTCTATTTTTACCTGATCGTCCAGGACGATGTGAATATCATCCAGGACGATCTGAACAAAAACTGAACAGAAACTCTAATTCACCCAAGCTCTCCCCCTGAGTGTGTTTGTGCAAGGTTACTTAGCTAGGGGATTAGTTATATTACAATTGACTCAATAAAATAAAAAATAGTACATTTGACACACTTGGACCCGATCTTGAGTTAGCTTGATTTGTTCGTGATCTTTTGTGCCTGAAATGGGTTAGCCAAGCAAAACACACTGCAGACATGTTTGTCATCATCAAAACCAGATTTGCAACAATCCCCACTTTATCTCTTTGATCACCATCAACTCTCCTACTTCTAGTCACCAATTTAATAGGACCCAAACCATTAAGTTGTTTAGATCCTTTCTTCTTGATACAAGAAAAACCACCATCTTTGAGTTCCAAATCACCATCCTTCACCACAATTTCCATTTCCATATTTCCATCTCCCAATCTTTTATTTTCTATCAAATTGATAGGAGACTTGACAACAACCTTCTCAGGTATTATCTCACCTTCATCAGCCATATCATTTAAAACTTTAAATTTGTTATCAACAATAGGAAGAGTATTAGAATTAGAAGCCATACCCCCTTCGATTTCCAAGGATTGCATTTATACAGGATCTGGAATAGGATTTGCATCTTCAAAAACCACTCTTCTCAACACTAGATCTTTGACAGCTATAGATACATTTTCTGCTCCAGCCAGCTCCAATGGATCATTCCCCTTCTTACCACCATCTTTCAATGGACGGGAAATAGAATTTTTGAAGGTAAAAATTTTAAACTTTTTCTTCTCATAATTAACATGAACCCACGGTCCATATTCAGCCTCACTTGCATCAGCATCAATTACATCACCATTAGTTGCTTTTGATTTTTCCTTCCCATTTAGCTTATAATTGTTATCTAAAATTCTTAAAGGAATAGAAGCCGTATTCACCTCCAAAGCTATGTTCATACAATTTTTCTTCAAGTGCCCTATCCTGCCACAATTGAAGCAGAAGTTGCCTATCCTTTCATATTCGATTTTCTGGAAGAATCTGCCTGAGCTTCCCTCAACCTAAACACCCAATGGCAACTTGTCATCCAACTTGATACGAACACAAATTCTTGCAAATTTCCTACTCCCCCATTGGGACATGTTTCCATCAATCATATATGGAGAACCAACCATGGAAGCAATCCTGTATATATTGATTTCATCCACAAATTGCAATGGTAAATTTTGCATTCTAATCCAAACAGGAGCTGTTAGTCCCTTAAATGAGGTAGGAGAAAAAGTTGGTGACCATCTATCCAATCCAATGATATGTCCATTGACATACCAAGGACCATTTGAAAAAATAGATTCCAAAACTTCTGTTTCATAAAAGGCACATAAAACCCATCCCATTCCAAAGCATTGTCAAGTGAAATTTACCAAATTGAGACCAGTGTCTCCTCAACTCTATACTAACCACATGAAAGGGAATATTCTCACCAAAAACTTTAATCACCAACAAATTTTTAAGCTTCTTTAAGTTTTCTATTTCATTTTGTAAATGCAACTTTACGGCTGATCCATTTTCAGTAAAACCTTTAATATAGTCCAGATTCATGACATTGATATTCATCTTCTTTCCCCAAGCGTTATGCAATACATTGCTAACAGGTTGTTTTGGAATGACTGGTCTATCATCATCTTTATTACACTATCCAGTTCTCCTATTTCACAATTGCAAACTTTCTCCATGTCAGCCCCCGATCGAACATAACGAGCATCTTCATTTTTTGGACTATCAATAGAATTATTATTTCCCAAGCCAAGATTCATCTTCATTTCCATTCCAGCTTTCATAGAATCCTCAGCCACATTCTTAGCCTCTCCCATAGAATTCATTATCTTCTTTGAACCAGATGAAGAAGATGCATCATTGTTTAATTTCAACACAAATCTTGATTCTGAGAGGGGTTCCAATATTTTTGAAACCTTAATCAAGCTATCGGTCACAACAGCTTTCCCTTTACCTATATCATTGATAGGTTCTTTTGAAGAAAACAAACCACCTTCGTTGATAATCAAAGGCTTACCAGACATAAACTTCACCTTTCCATCTTGCAAAACTCCTTAGTTTACATCTCCAAAAGCAGGTGAAGATGATACATAATTCGAACGAGTCGTAAACAGGTACAAGTAGTTGAACACTGACCATCGAAAGGACCGCCAATCGATGGTGGCCGACAACCTTCCAGCACCATCGGAGCTCACCAGAAAAAGCATGGAACAGATTTTTGAAATATCCTTCTCTCTCTAGAAATGTGGACCTTCTCTTTCTCCTTATTATTGTTACAATGCTCTATATTTATAGAATTCAATGCTTGAATGGGACAATTACTCCCACATAAGTGGATATAAATTAATGCTTGAATGGGACTTTATCTCCCAAATAAGGAATGGTGGCTTATGGGATACTAAGAAAAAGGGTTCACACCAAATGGTTATTTTTAGGTGATTAGATTAGAATGATACATAGAATCATATCCTCGATCAACTATATAGAATTCAATAGAAAAGGTGTAATCAAGGGGAGATTATATCAGTGCTTAAGAATGAAATATAATCAAATATTAGGATCCAAACATATTTATGCATAAATTTTTAAAAGAATAAAGTGAATATTTAAGCATACTTAATAATGGAGACACTAAAAGATGTTAAATGTTTGCCACTTAATTGAGATAGGTTTAATTTATATATATTTTTAAAGAATATAATTTTCATTAAAGAGTAGGAGCATTATTTTTCATGTTGGAAAAGATTCAACTTAATTATCTGGACCTAATAAAAATGATAAATAGGAACAAATTTAAAAGCTTAGTAAGAAGCATATTAACTTCATCTAAACCCAAAAAGGTTAGGGATTTAAATCTTACTAGCCAAGCTCAAGCTCTCTACAAGCTAGATTTGGCTCTCTTCCTCACATATGTATTTTGAATTAAAATATATTTTAAGAAAGAATTAAATTAGAGAAAGAAATTAAATCTTCTTCAATTTTCTTACAAGATATATATTTTTATATCTAATAGGTTATCGTCGCATGATGATGAATCTGGAATCATGATTTTTAACTTCAAGTATAAAAAATATCAAATGACATACAATTTTTTGAGACTTAAAGGTTTAAAAAAAGGGAATCCACTTATTCATTTTTGGCATATTTTTTGCATTTTTATTAGTTTTGGCGCACTTTTCGCATATTTTAATTTTTTGACATACTTTGTGCATCTTTTATTTTTTGCACACTTTAAAAATCTTTTTATTTCTGTCGTATTTTGCACATCTTTTTATTTTTGACGTACTTTGCACATCTTTTATTTTTATAATTAGCTTTCTTTCTAAATCTCTAAATTTTTTTTTTCAGTTTTAAGATTATCTTCCAAACATAAGAGAAGAAAACCAACTCTCATATATAAGAAGAATCAACAAAGCAATCTCGATCTTATGGTATGAATGAACAACCCGATTAAGAAAATTATGAAATAGATTTATTAGCATGAAAAAGATGCATATGAGATATAAAATTGTAGAAAAATGGAGAAGATTTTCATTTTTAAGTTCAATTCCAGTTTGATATTGATTTTAATTCAAAAATAAAATCACACCACACAAGTAGTGTGAGAGAAAGAATAAAACGTTTTTATGGTCATCTTTAAGTGTTTAGAGGAGTTAACCATAACTCATTTTTTATTTTAAAGAAAAATAGAGGTATATTTTCATTAAGAAAAATAAGTCAACTAATTTCTAAAAAAAAATTTCCTTCAAAAGTTTATCTTATGTTTTGACTTTCCACTCTGCACAAGTAGATCAATGGAAGAGCATATTGAATCATACAAATAAATTTATTTTAGATACAAAGGAACTCGCATCATCCCGAACAAACTAAAGCCTAACATAAGATTAGAGTTTGTGTCCCTAACAAATAAATTTAAATGTGTGAAAAAGGTATTGTGTTTTTGATATATCCAAGGAGATTTATTTGTTTAAGTTATTTATCAATTTAATTTTGTTTGTTGAAAGCTAAGGGATCTTTAATTTGAGTTTAGATTTTTAATATTTTGATATTTTGAAATTTATTTTAAGGATAGGTTTTAATTGTTGAAGTTGATTAATGATTAATTTTTTAGGTCTTTTGATTAGCCATTTTAGATCCTAAAGATTTAAATTCAATACACATTCACCCTCCTAAAAAGTGTTAAGCACAAGGATATGAAAGCTTCAATATCTAAGTATTTTATTATTGAATTCTTAATGGTTGTTTAAGTTGAATGGTAGTTGCTTTTATTTACACTAGGACTATGAGGTTTATTTCATCCTCCTTGGGGCTAAGCTAATAGCCTTGTGAGCCCAGATTTCCAAGCAATCACTATGGTTAATTATGTTTGATTTGATTTAATGTATTGAGTTAATTATTTATTGAAAGGCTTAAGAATTTAATGCACTTATGCTTTCCAAAATGAAGGCAAACATAGCACATAATAGCCTAATTAATTATTTAAAGGCCCACCAATCCAATGCACATATATTTTCTAGTAGAAGTTTAATATAATGCGTAAAGGTCTTCTTGTTATTTAAAATTGATTAAGGATATTTTAAATTTAATGCTAATATGCCCTCTAAAAGACTCAAATAGAAAGTATGAAAACTCCTTTAATTAATTGTTTAGTATTTAATTAATGAATTTATTTAATTAAATTAAGTTTAACTGTATTAATTATGAAGTCTTATTTGGTTTGAGATGATTAAAATTGGATTATTGTTCAATTATTTTTATTTACTTTATTTAAAATTTTAATGATTTATTTGACTTTTTTTTAATTAAATTTTAATTAATATTTTAGAATTATTTAAGCTTAATTATTTGGTTTTATATTAGAATTATTTTATTTTTATTTAATTCTTAATAATTTTTATTTATTTAATTTTTATTTATTTAGATTTATTATTAATGTATTTAATTAATAGTCTTTGTTTATTAAAGCTTAATAAATTCATCTTATTTATTTTTAATTTCCATTTTTTAATTATTATTATTATACATTACAATTTATGAAAATTAAAATAGAAAATTCTAAATGTGGGAAATAAATCAACGCTATGCGCCCCTAAATTTGACACTAACAAGTAAAGTTCTACTTGTAGGTTATTGGGTTTAAAAATTAAATGTGGGGTTTCTATAAGGACCTAAGATTTGGGGGAGGTCCTATCTCATGTAGAGCTTTGAAGACCTATGGGGCCCTAAGTTAATAGAATTTATCTCATTGGAGCAAGCCAATGGTTCAACCAATTTGTTATCGACTTACAAAGGCGTGATAAAAGGAGGAGGAAGCTTGAGCTTACTGTCAAAGTATCTTCACATTCCCTTGCAAATAACACGAAGAGAGAGGTAAGTGTCAAATTTAATGCATTTTTAATTTCTAATATTTGAGTATGATTATACATGTAAACTACATAACAAATTAAATGGCATACTCCATTACATGCAATATTTTTATATTTACAAAATCATAAGTATAATTGCATTAAGCAATTTTTTCAAATGCTTGTAATCATATCAATCATAGTGTATTCAATTACATGCCCAATCAGAAAAACCTAGCATTGAGGTTTATGTCTATTTGAAAGTCTAATAGAAAACCAATATATAAACACATGCCAATGAATATAATTAATTAACATGCATGCTCTCTCATCAGTAATGAATGTATTTGCATTACAAGTTCTCTAATCATCATCCATCACTATTTTCATTACAACTAAAATTTTAAAACTAATATATACGACAATCGAAGTAATTGAATGTGTAAATAGACACAAATAGTCTAAAAAATAAACATGATGACAATTAATGAAGTCTAAGATAATACAATTAGATTCTAATCTCAAATTGGCAAGTAAAAGCTCATAGGATGTTAAGTACAAGCAAATGAAAGAAGAACAAATCACATTACATGCTTCATATTGGATTTAATTTGTAGCTAGCCGCAATAAACTATAAAACTCTTATTAACACAATACAAGTATTATCCAACATCATTTTCACTTATAGTTTGCACTTGATACATGTGTTGGAGGTTAATAAAATAAAGAATGAATGCTACTTTACTCTCCTTCAAGAACTCGGAAATCACTTCAACACAGCTATTCATTTTTACATTAAATACATATATAATCAATACTGCAACATGAAGCATATGAAATTGCTCAACACAATTACAAACTTTTATATCAAATGTCATATCTACGACATACAATAGAATACACTTTACTTTGAAATTTATATAATCACCAATATTACATGTTAAGGTAGATTTCTTATGTACTCAAAACCATGTTTATTACTATGGATTTAGGCATGATGGCTAGGATAGTTAACATCATAATTTATGTAAAATCTAAATCAAATGGAGATTAATGTATGAATTTACATTTATAAAGAAAATCAATTAAGTTACAAGCAATTTTGATTTTTTTTGAAGGATTTGAATACGTATGAATTTTTATTGTGGGTAATTTTATTTTTAATCATATTAGTGACTAAATAAATACCATATTAGCTTTATAAAATATTTTGTCGAGGAGACATTTGCATTGTTATTGGTCCCAATGTTTTTACCGCTCTTAATTCATTCTTCAATAAAGGATATCTCCCTAAGTATGCAAAGGCCATGACTATCACTATCATTCCTAAAAATTCCTATGCCAATGATGTCTCTGATTTTAGACCTATTGGGTTGTGCAATGTTTTCTATAAAATCATTACAAAGGTGTTGGCTACACTGTTGAAACCCATCATGCCTCTTAGCATTCACAATAGTCAAATGGCTTTTATTTCTCAGTGCCTCTCTACTGATAATCCAATCTTAGCAAATGAAATTCTCAACATGTTCAAGAAAAGTAAAAAAGGGAATTTTTTTTGTGCTAAGTATGACATCAAGAAAGCTCTTGATATAGTCTCTCGTGGCTTTCTGTTGGCTAGAATGGAACAAAAGGGATTCTCGTCTTTGTTCATTAAATGGATCAAAGGATGTATTACTTGGGTGAACTTCTCTTTGTGCTTAAATGGGGCCCTTCTAGGCTATTTCCCATCCTCTTCTGGGCTAAGATAAGGCTGCTTGCTCACTCCTTACATTTTCTAAATTATAATGGATGGCCTTTCCTGTCTCTTTGATAATAGACAACAAAACGGGCTTTTGAGGGGTTCAGAATGAACAATTTTTAGCTCTCTCACCTTCTCTATGCAGATGATCTATTGGTATTTGGGAAAGCTAAAACTCAAAATTGCAATCAACTCTCAAATACCTTAAACTTCTTCACAAACTGTTCTGGTCTTCATCTAAACTTGAATAAGAGTTCTCTCATTATCTCTCTTATGTCTCCCAACCATTATAGTATATCTTATAAGTTTAACATACCTAACACTACTTAAAAATTCACCTATTTAGGTATTCCCATTTCTATGGACAGATTGAAGATTGCTGATTTTTCCCCTCTTTTGAAAAAATTCACCAAACTCTTATCTTGTTGGAAACCAAGGTTACTTTCTTTCACTGGTAGACTGTAATTTATTAAATATATGATCTTCAATATTGTGGCTTATTGGTTAAGAGCTTCCATTATACCTAAGGCCTTGTGCAAAGCTATTGCACAAAATTGTGCTAAATTTTTAAATTTTGGTGAGGACCAAGAAAAGCGAATGCATTTCATTTCTTGGGCCAACACATGCAAACCAACTAATAGAGGTGGTATTGGCATTCCTTCCTTCTCGGCTATGAGGCTTGCTTTCAATTGTTCCATTATTTGTAGAATGTATAATCAGAATGCTCCCTTATCTAGCTGGCTGAGATTTAGATACATCTCTCCCTGGAAGCCTAAAATGACCACAACAACAATATTTTAAAAAATATTTGTCTTACAGCCCTTTTGGTTTGGAGCAAGTTCCAATTGTCATCAAAAAGGTTTGTGCAACAACTCTTGCTACTTACATTGCTAAGGCAGTGAAACTCAAAATTTCTAAATGGAAAGATGGGGAAAGCATGAAAGATAAAATGGACTTATAAGTCTCTGGGTCAATTATTGGACTTATAAGTTAGAACTGATCATCTTAAAGAAGTATTAATGTTCTAGAATTGGTTATTCCGGTTGGCTGCTTTGAGCCTCTCGGGTATTCCCACTAGCAGATAATTTTGAATTTGATGATGAATTTGGAAGCATTCGTTTGGGTCAGGCAAGTTCTTGTTTTTGATGTTTTTGGGTCTTGGACGACGATGATTACCTGCCACTCCCATCCCCTTGGAAGGTCTTTTGGCAACCAGAGGAATGGACGCCAAAGCTTTTTAATTTATGAAAGATTTTACTGAGACCAAGCTGACTGTTTAAGCCGTTCTTTTTTCATTTCTTATTTGATTTTTAGTTTTCTTATGGTTCTTATAGTAGCTCCTATTTTGTTTCTATTGAGGGGTTAACTAGTGAGATTTCTTTTGCAATTTTCCTATAGATCTTTTGTTTTTCACTTATTTGCTTTACACATATAACTTCTTTCTGATTTAATAAAAATGACGAAAGCCAAAATTTCTAAGAAAAAAAAATTGTTGATTTAATAATTAAAATCTTACCAGTAACCTCTAGATAATTGCGTGTATGTATCTGGACGCTTTCCATTAACCATTCAATTTCCCGTCCACATTAAGAAAAATGGAAAAGCGCTAAGCTTGATTGATCACTACTTAATTTGAACACCAAACAGGTTCTTGAATCAATGGTTACACTGAACACAAGCCCTGCATTCCACGCGGCAAGCCCACGTTCATTTTAAGGAAAGATGATCACTACGCCGAAGAAGATGATCTCCAATCTGCGTTGTCTATTTAAAGATTCCCTGAACCATTTCTGAGAAGAGGAGGGAGAAGGGAAAGAAAAAGAGGAGATTAAAAAGCTCAGCAATATGGCTGCACATAAGAGTCGGATTCTGATCATCGGCGGTACGGGCTACATCGGGAAGTTCATCGTAAAGGCGAGTGCGCAAGAAGGTCACCCCACCTTCGCCCTCGTCAGGGAGAGCACTGCCGCCGATCCAGCCAAGGCCAAGATCCTCGACGAATTCAAGGCCCACGGCGTTACTCTCGTTCATGTAGGAATCAGCTTACGCGCAACCTGCGATAAGCCCTAACCGTTTTATCTTTAAATGCGAAGCAAGCATTAATTTCTTGTTTTGTTTTCGCAGGGGGATTTGTACGATCACGATAGCTTGCTGAAGGCGATAAAGGAGGTGGATGTGGTTATATCAGCTGTTGGATTTGGGCAGCTTGCTGACCAGACCAAGATTATTTCCGCCATTAAAGAGGCGGGCAACATCAAGGTTGTTAAAACTTTAAACCCTGCATTAGTTCTTTGTTATTAATTCATCGTTCTCCTCTTTTGTTTTGCATATTAAAACAATTTTGAAGTTATAGGCTACTGAACTTTAGCTATAAAAACAGTTTGTTCGTTTCCTACTCTCCTTGAAAGTTTCGTTTCCTACTCTCTGGCTAGTATGCAGTAGCATGGCCTCTAATTTTGTGGAACATTAGGTAGAAAACTTTACAACAACAAAAAAAAGTCTGATCAAAACAGAAGAGAGGGATGAGTTGATCATGCCTTTTATGCTAACTGCATTTCTTGCAGAGGTTCCTTCCTTCTGAGTTTGGCAATGATGTAGACCGAACTAACGCTGTTGATCCTGCTAAGTCAGCGTTCAGACTAAAATCCCAGATTCGTCGTGCAATTGAGGCAGAGAAAATCCCTTACACTTATGTGTCAACCAACTTCTTTGCCGGCTATTTCCTTCCTTCCTTGGCACAAGCGACCACTACGAGCCTTCCAACTGATAAGGTCTTTATCCTGGGTGATGGTAACACTAAAGGTAATTAAATTAGTCCACACTTGGGCTTTTTTTGGTTTTTGGTAAAGTTAGACGAGAAAGAATTGAAAGCAGACTTATCGAAGAATATTTTGATATAATTGCATTTCATTCCATTGATATGTTCCAGCGATCTTCAATTATGAAGAAGATATTGGCACATTCACCGTTAAATCTGTGGATGACCCAAGAACCCTCAACAAGGTGCTGTATTTGAGACCTTCTGGAAACATCTACTCGCATAACGAGCTAGTCTCTCTCTGGGAGAAGAAGACTGGAAAGACATTCGAAAGGGTCTATATTTCTGAAGAAGAAATCCTCAAACAGATCCAAGGTATCGATGATTACATTGTTTTCAAAACTTATTGATGATTTGATAGTAATCTAAAAATATTATTCATATTAGTGATCTGCGAGTTTTAGGTTATGATTTTACTACTTATGTTGCTACTTTCTATGGATTGCAGAAGCACCGGTGCCGCTGAATGTTATTCTGTCGATACATCACGCGACATTTGTGAAGGGAGATCAAACAAACTTTGAGATAGAAGAGTCGTTTGGAGTGGAGGCTACACAGCTTTACCCTGATGTCAAGTATACCACTGTGGACGAATACCTCAACAGGTTTCTGTAAAGTAACTATTACGGGCGAGGGCATGGACTAGCTTGTTTTCTTCCTGCTTGTAAGAGCTATGCTCTTGTATTGTACCTATGGAATAGTCTTTATGTTTTTGTTTGTTGGTCTAGCCAGGTCATGAAGGCTCTTCTTTTGTAGTACCTCAAGAAATTGTCATGTGATTTCGTTTTTTGTTGAGTCTGGTCTTTATGTACTTGTGTTTTTGTTTAAGTTGATGGGTTCCTTTTGTTAACTCGACTATGCTTTTTTATTTTTAGTATGATTTCTTGATTTTTAGGCTTGTTTGATCTTTAATATGATGTCAATTGTTTCAATGGACGACTACTCTGATTTTATATGAAAGTAATTATGATTTTACAACCTAGAGAACTTAAATCAGTGGTGATTAAATATGACAAAGCTGCATGGAAAACTCCAGCTCCAACTCTCCACTTCTCAACATAATTACTTCTGCTGCCTGTCATGTCAGATGTTTATGGAGCCACCTTCTTCTGATATTTTCTACACGTGGATCCGGTCTGGACAAACTCAATATATAAAGAAATAAATATAAAAAATTATATAGTTTGAAATTCATAATAAAGCTACTTTCAATCCAAAAATGATGAATTGAACTTATAATTAGGAACTTTCAATCAACAAATTTACCAAACAGTCTATTAGAAGATTTTCAATATATAGATAAGGATAAAAGATAAGCAAGAAATAGAGCAAGTGGAGTAGTATGGAGGCACCAAAACAACAAGATTAATCCCTAGATAAAAGCTACCTTCAATATGTTATACCAAATGTGGAAGGCTGTTGGGAACTGGGAAGAGGAGATTCACGAAGGCGACTGGGAAGACGGGATTTGCGAAGATGTAGGCTGTTGAGATGAGGGTTGCGATTGCAAATGAGAGGGCTGCGAAGGTGAAGGCTCTGCAAGATTAAACCCTAATTCTTAATCATACAAGCATAGAATCTTTGCTCTGGAAGATTCTGAAGAATTTCATCTTCTCTTCTCAGCACAAAGCATGAAGCAATGCAATCTTTAATGGAGTCTTTCCCGATATGATCCCAAGCTCTGCAACTAAGCATTCTTTGTAAGAACACTTGTAATACAGAACCTCCATGTCTAAAGAGATGGAGCTCCTTCATAGAATTGGATAGTTTGTCTTAATTTGCTATCTAAAAAGTTTTCAAAGCTTTGGTTTAGATGGAGAGAAGTAGTAATGGTGAAGGAGTTGGGTATGTGAGTGCCACCATCAACTTCTATGGAGATCAGAGAATCGATGGTAGAAATTTAGAAATCAACAAAGCCACCATCAACTTCTATGGAGATCAGAGAATCGATGGTAGAAATTTTGAAATCAACAAAGCCAGCATCTCATAACTTCAAGTATTTGACTCAACTAAGAGATGGTGGATTGGAAAGCATGGAGAGAAATTCCAAGGAAAGATGAATGCAGAGATTACCTGGATAGAGTTTGTTGTTGTTTTCAGAGACTGATTTGTACCTTGGTCATTCTGATAGTAGATGCAATAGGCTTTCATGAGATTGGAGCAGCGGAGCATAACAGTGATGCAGTATAAGGTAGAGTTTACTACACTAGCCATGTATGCACCTCAATTGGTCAGTACTACTAATGAAAATGCTATAGGTTTCTAAGAGGATTGAAGGATGAATAGAGGTATCCACTGTACCACTTAGGATTATGGAGTTTTTGGAGCTTATTGAGAGAGAAAGATTGGTAGATAATGACTTGGCTATTCCACTGTTCAGACATGATATGAGCAAGAAGAGATCGAGACATGACATGACTAGGAGGGAGAGCAATGAAAAGAGAGGTTGATTTTCAGACAACATTGGAGGATCTGCATCTGAGCTCAATTGGGTGTACTTGAGTGTGCTTGATGTGGTAAGAGACATAATGGACTGTGTTTTCTGATGTCTTGATAGTGTTTTAGATGTCGACAGCGAGAACACCAGATGACTAATTTTCCACTATGACAACATGGGACAAAATCCAGATTCATAGGGGAGCAAGCCGGACAAGGTTATAGATAAAGGACCACAGGATCTAAATAATACAATAAAGGGTCTGTAAGGAAGGAAGATGGAAGAAGGGTTGTTGAAAGTCAAAGAGGATCTGTACAGTCTGTTACACTAATGTTGC
This sequence comes from Dendrobium chrysotoxum, assembly GCA_019925795.1. NCBI lineage: Eukaryota > Viridiplantae > Streptophyta > Magnoliopsida > Asparagales > Orchidaceae > Dendrobium > Dendrobium chrysotoxum. The sequence goes on along the minus strand of CM034301.1, from coordinate 3,344,879 downwards.
CACCCGTATGGCCTACATTTTACAGTTTAATCCAGCAAGAGGATCAAAATGCACCTGGAGGATCCACTGGTAAAATTTTTAATCTTTAAATTGATTGATTAAATTTGCATGGTATATTATGCTTGAATGATATGTGGGAGTATACTTATTTTGAATGAACTCATGATTGATTGCATGTATTATTTTAGAGATTTTGAGCTAATTTCAATTGATTTATTGGTTTTGAATCTTATTGATTTGTTTTGATGGATTTAAAAATTGAATTTATCTTTATTGATCTATTTTGTCTTTGAAAATGTTGAGGGTTACATTTTTAAGGTGAGAAGATTCTAATTGCCTGTCTTATGACCCAAGCAAATAATTTTTTTAAAAGTCATTATAAGCCAAATTTGAAAATCATCTTTGCCATATTATTTATATTGTCGTATTTTAATTACATGAATTTTTTTATAATTTTTGGGCACTGGTGCAAATCCTTAAGAAATTGACAATTGTCGGTACAAGTGAGAATTTTTCGACTGTAAGGTGTGTTTTATAAACCGATTTGACCAATATTTTTAAAATAAAATATTTAAATATGAAAATTTTTCTATAATTTTAAAGCCCCAAAATGATTTATATGAATTTTATATTAAAAAAATTGATTAAATTAAATGATATATTAATATTAAAATATTATTTATTATAAAATATCTTATAAAGCATTATAACTTTACTTAAATCCCATTTTCCTTTCATGCATTCGGGTGAAACAAAAAATAGAGAAATGGTTTGGGTAAAATGCGAGAAATTGAGAGGAGAGAGAAAATATAAATGAGAATTTGAAGGTCGTGAAGCGATTTTTGCTAGTTGACCTTGTTGGAAAAATTATTCATCTCACTGTAAGGAAAAATTATCTTATCTTTGATTTCAATAATTTTGTTATTTTGATATTTTTTTGATGAAGTTTTAGTTTTTATTACCGAACAACGAGGATAAATTTGTATTGATAAAACTTTCACCACATAACTTTTTGTATGTGATAGATATCGTCAATATGAACATTTTGACTATAACATATTAAAATTTTACTGGTTAAACGGAAAGATATGATTTTTTGAAGTAAATGTATAATATACAAATTTGATAGATTTTTATATATTTATACATTTTTCATTTCATACATGATATAGACTTACAATGCATAGAAAAAAGATAACCTTTACATGTATGGAAGGAAGGCTGGCATTTAACACTATAGTGAATACGGGTTGGCTTAAAATATAATAGTATTTATAGGAGGCTAAGTCGACGGGCTTTCCTTTAAATAGAAGTTTTGGGGTGTACTATTTGTTGTAGCCTGTAACTAATTAACTGAATTATGCCAACGGGTAGGTGGTGGCGATACTTAAATGATTTTTAAAATTCACCTGTAAAAATTGACAGATTGAGAGCTTTGACAGATAGCAAATGTATGGAGGAAAATACCATATTAAAATTGAATATCAAGTCTATCTTTTCATAATTAGACTCATGATAATATTTACTTGATAGTACATTAAACTGATTGATCGAATATTAAACTATTTGACAGATTGCTATCTCATACTAGCATTAATATTGATATAACATTGCAAAGCATACTGAAAAGGTTCATTGGGTGATAGTACTCTTTATCGCATGTCTTATAGTTTTATATATCTCTTTTGATTTCAATGTTTATATTAATTTTATTATTGATTTTTTAGATTTTTATTGCTCATATTAAGTGATAATTGATATTGACTATAATTGAATATACATATTGATTCTTTTGCCTTGTATTGAAAGCAGTGATAGAATTTTAATTGTGTTAAAATTTTTAGCTCAGTATATGTGGTTTAAATGATTTCAGGTCAGGGAAGGGGTCAGGAGTAGTTGGAGTGAGATTGTTAGAGATTCTCATGTTTTTATTAAATTTTATTCAACACTTTCTTTTATTCTTTTGTAGTCAAGAGCATGTGATAGATTGACTATTGTACTGAGCTCCTGGCTATTGTATATTAATTTTGGAAGAATAAATATAGCGTAATATTTTGAGGTATGTAATTATTAGTTGCTTTCATTTGTTATTATTTATATTGATGATTTACAGAAGATTAAGTATATTTTTAAAATGATAAATGGATAATTCTTCCAAATTTGTTTCTAGGGTATTACAAAATGGTATAAGAGCATTTGTTGGAAGGATTGGATTGCAATTAGAGCTATATGAACTGATTATGAGCAAGGTAGAATTTGGATAGTATAGATTTTCATTTCTATGTTTGAATGATTATTTTGCATATGAATGTATGTTGAGTTTATGTGTTATTGATTAGGAAAAAAAATTTTTATTAGTTGATAGATGGAACCTACCAATCAGGATACACAGAATGAAAAGAGTGCAGTAGCAACAACTCCAATTAGTTATGATAGTTTGATGCATCTTGCTAGCATGCTTGCACATGCTATGAGTGATTCTCAGAGTAGACAAGTGGGACACAAAGAATCAGAAGAGGACAAATATCCATAGATGTTCAATAAGTTAAAGCCCCCGTTGCTCAAGGGAGCTATAGAGCCATAAGCAGTAGAGGATAGGAATGCGTCTGGAGGATCCACTGGTATAATTTTTAGTCTTTAAATTGATTGATTAATAATTTGCATAGTATATTATGCTTGAATGATATATGGCAGTATGATTATTTTGAATGAACTCATGATTGATTGCATGTATTATTTTAATTGATTTACTGGTTTTGAATCATTTTGATTTGTTTTGACGGATTTACAAATTAAATTTATCTTCATGGATCTGTTTTGCCCGTAAAGATGTCGAGCGTGACTTTTTTCTAAGCTGGGGAGATTGTAATAGCCTATATTTTTACCTAAGGAATTAATTTTTATGAGTAATTATCAGCCAAATTTGAAAAACGCCTTTACCATAGCATTTATATTGTAGTATTTTAATTACATAAATTTTTTTAATTTTCGAGTAATGGTACAAATCTTTAAGAAATTGACACCTATAGTACAAGTGGGATCGATTTTGAGAATATCAGGTGTTTATTTAGCAAACTGATTTTATCAATATTTTCTAAATAAAATAAAATTAATTATAAATATTTTTCTATAATTTTAAAGCCCCAAAATAATTTATATGCATTTTATATTAAAAATTTGATTAAATTAAATGTTATATTAATATTATATTATTATTTATTATAAAATATCTTAAAGCATTATAAGTTTACTTAAATCCCGTTTTCCCATCATGCAATCGGGGGAAATAAAAAATAATGAAAGGGTTTGGGGAAAATGAGAGGAGAGAAAAAAATATAAGTGAAAATTTGAATGTCGTGAAGTGATTTTCACCAATACCCTATTGAGGAAATTGTTCATCTCACTGTAAGGATTAATTACTCTATTTTTTATTTTAATAATTTTGTAATTTTTATCAAATTTGTGTTTATATTATAAAAACATGAGGATAAGTTTGTATTAATACAACTTTCACCGCATAATTTTTTGTATGTGATAAATCTCATCAATATGAACATTTTTACTATAACCTATTAAAATTTTATTGGTTAAATTGAAAGATATGATTTTTTTGAAGTAAATGCAAAGTATACAAATTTGATAGATTTTTATATATTTATATATTTCTGCATTTCGTATATGATATTGACTTACATTGTATAATAAAAAGACTGCATTTATATGTACGTTAGGAAGCTTGACATTTAACACTATAATGAATACGAGTTGACTCTTAAAATATAATATTTTGCACAAGAGAATAGGCTGACGGGCTTTCCTTTAAATAAAATATTGGTGGTGCAAACCTAGTTATAGCTTATAACTGATTGACTGAATTACGCTGACGGGTAGGAGGTGAAGACTCTTAAATGATTATTGAAAGTCACTTATGAAAATTGATAGATTAAGAGCTATGATAGATAACAGATATACGAAAGAAAACACCAAATTAAAACTGAATGTCATGCGTTGGTATTCATAATTATACTCATGATAATATTTACCTGATAGTATATTAAACTAATTGATGGTACGGTAAAATGATTGACATATTGATAGCTCAAACTAGCATTAATATTGATACAACATAGCATAGCATACTGACATGATTCATTGGGTGATACTACTTTTTACTATATGTCTTATAGTTTGATAGATCTATTTTGATTTCATTGATCATATTGATTTTATTATTGATTTTTAAGATTTTTATTAGTCATATTAAGTGATGATTGATATTGACTAGAATTTAACTTACAGATTGATTCTTTTGCCTTGTATTGAAAGCAGTGATGGAGTTATGATTTTCTTGTTGGATTTTTTAGCACAATATATTTGGTTTAAATAATTTCAGGTCAGAGAATGAGTCAGGACCAGTTGGAGTGATATTGTTAGAGATCCTCAGGTTTTCTGAGATTTTATTCTGCATTTTCTTTTATTATAATCAAGAGCTTGTGATAAATTAGTTATTGTACTGATCTCTTAGCTAACATTGATTTTGGGAGAATGAATATAGTGCTATTTTTTAATGTATTTAATTTTTAGTTATGTTCACTATTTATTATTTATATTGATGATTTATAGAAGTTCTGATATATTTTTTTAAATGATAAATGAACAATTTGTCCAAATTCAATTCTAGGGTGTCACATTGAGGCTGTTGTATGCAACAGAGCAATTGTAATCCTTCTTCTCCTCCAATACAGTGAAATTATCAGCCCCTTCCTATTGACGTAGGCATCTTCGTCGAACCATATAAATTGCTGCATTCTTTGTTTTGTTTGTTGTGTGATTTCTGAATTTTATTGTTTCCGTTGTGTTTATCACACAAGAATTATAAATAACATCTCTCTTGAGTCCCAGTTCCTTTTGTTTTTGATCGGTTGAGAAGGTCTAGTTAATTTAGCACTTCTTTTTCTGTTGGTCTGGAGGAGACACAATAGTTGTCCCTCCAGTTTATACTGGGATGGAAATTTTGGATATTTTATAGTAGGTTGAGAAGCTCTAGCTAGTTTAGCAGCAACTGTTGTATGGTTCAGAGTAGACACTTTGTTTCTCCATTTACCTTGGATGGAATAGGTTGTGAGAAAGATTTTTTACTTTCATGTGTTCTGAGAACTATATTCTTTCTTAATCAATGATGGTACATTGTCCTGAAAGCTGATTACTTTGTTAGTAATTTCTCATAAGTCTTATGAAAAGTTTTAAGGTCAAATTTTTATAAAGAGCGGATTAACTAGAATTAGTAATAGAAGTCTAATTAGTGAGTATTTTTAGTAGGAGCAAAATAAGAATATTATTTAACGAATTTCAGAAAACGAGAAATTGTTTTACGCATTGGCAAAATCGAAAAATATTTTCATGCATATTTTAGAATGTGTGAAACCATTTCCCGCATTCATTAAATGCGTGAAATAGTTTTTCGGTTTCAATGAAACAGTGAAAACATTTTCCGCATTCATGTGACACGGAATCACACATAGCTTAGGGAGATAGGGTCAGAAATAGAGAGCCAAGATCGGGTGACTATGTGACAAAATCAAGCACAAACTTGAGCCAAATTTTGCACGGGGGATTGGATTCCAAAGCATAATGTTAGCTTATTTAGATCCACTTTAAATGACAACCTAATAAATTGGCCGACAAGTAGCCTGTATTATTTCTTGGTTACTATTGTCACTGGTTAATAATTGTGTAAGTTCAATAATTCATGTCACCTTGATTGATCTAATATTATTATAAATAGCCCTACCTCCTCCTGAGGAAAAAAAAAATCAAGTTGTGAATCGAGAGCATTGGAGAAGCACTTAAAGGAGTGCAAAGACTAGGAGGGTCAAATCTACGAAAGTCGAAGGTTGGTAATTTAAATTAGATTTTATTCTTTATGCAAGAGTCATAAATTTGTTATTCCAAATTTAGTTTTGAGGATGTAGCAGACAGAAATTAAAAATGGTTCTTTGTAAATTTGAAAAAATTTCTTAGTTCAAAAAATATTGCATGCCCAATGCATAAAATTCATTATTTGTAGATTTAAATATATATTTTTTAGTTCAATAAATGCTGTATATATATATATATATATATATATATATATATATATATATATATATATATATATAGTGTATTTTAAGAATAAAAACGTAGAGTAATTAGTGGTATACAAATATTGAATAGTTTAACAATGTAATTTGCTTAAAATACACTATAAATTTGCTTAAAAGTTATTTAAAAATATTGAAAATGTTAACAATGTAATCTATTATAACTTCTAATATTAAAACATGACCACATTTTATTTTAACAAGTTAGATTCCCCTTAAACACAGTATATAATTCTTAAGATTATATTATGAAACAACATATTTCAGAAACATTATTTTTCACCAACATATGATATTAAGAAAGCAATGTTCTATTCGCTTCACCATATTCCACTAAGCTTAATACAAAATATAAACAAAATGTAGTAGAGTCCTTAAGACCAACATCCACACCTAATAGATGTCAAGAATGATTCTATATTTCGGTGGTGAGCTGCAAATTGCAGAGGACTTGATACCTATCTATATTGGAGGAAGGATCTGTCCTCTAAAAGTTAATGAGATATTAATACTATGACAGCTTAAACTAAGAGTCATTCGTGCTTTACGTTTGAATAGCATTACATAGACAATTAATCTAACATGTCGCCTTCGTAATAATGGAGGTTACACTGCCGTACACATCATGGACGATGAAGTATGTGAGTACGTGTTAACTGAATCAATTATGCATATTATTATTTTTTTATGTTGATGTCAAAGAAATCCCGAGAGAATATGTCAATGCCACCAACCTGTCCAATTTATTCGGCAATGACCCAATTCAATCTTATAAAATTTATAGGTGAGTGTCCATTCAAACATAAAATTTTTTAGTCTTCTTACCTTAAAAAAAGAAATGTTAAATTAATAGTATAGCTTACTCACTTCTTTAGATTGACCACATTAGTAGCTGATTAGTTTGTTCCTAATCGATCTAGCTAAAGCGGGTGTCCAACCCCTATTGACGCATGAAGAAGGGGCCATCGAAGTGTAGGTGATCAGCCTACATCCTTAGGTATATGCGACTATCCCGAAATGCTTGATGTTCTTGCTCCCAGACATTTTAGTTTAAGTGAGCTCTGAGTTGCCAATTTACCAAAATACATGCATGGTTCACACTCCTTCATGCACGCCTTACATTGGTGAGTGTTCAAACAAACCCAATATCCCTCAGGAAGAAGCCAGCACATCTAGAACAACTATTCACGGGTACAAAACCATGGATAGTTGTACAAGCAAAAGTTCTAGTGATATTCTACATGATGAATCCACTGCCAGTCCTGTGGATGATTGCAACGTGACATTACCAGGGCATAAGCTAATCCATGAGCATGCCTTCCAAAATATAAATAACTTAGAGATAATGGTGGCTAATGACTTTATACAACCACTATACACTATAGAAGAATGGGATACTACTGATATCGTGGATGTGTCATGCCTTAGAATTTAATTTAGAAGAATTATTCTTTTATATTTTAATTTACACAACAAGAGCTACCTAATTTCTTTTATTAATATAAATATCAGTGGAAATAAAACTATTGATGAAAATATCAATACATACATCTGTATTCATTTTCCAAAAATCATGTATACTACTCATGCACTACAAAAAAAGATGGTTTTCGCAGCACATTTTTTGACCTATCCCGGCGGTTATAACTGCTGCCACTTTCTTTGCAGCGGTTTGTGAACCGCTACACGCCCGCTGTGTTTGCAATGCGCTGCAAAGACATTCCACAGCAGTTTAGGGAACGGCGGGGTAGAATTACGTCTGGCATATTATGGCATCGGTTATAACCGCTATGAATTATAAAATAAGTTGCAGTTATAACCGCATCTAATGCTATAAAATTAAACTGATTCCCAGGATTGTGGTGGTTATAACCGCCACAATTCTGTGTCTTTGGTGGCGGTTATAACCGCCACCAAGTGTCAGACTTCCAGTAATGTGGCGGTTCTAACCTCCACTAATGTCCAGAATTTTTTTTATAAATCTCAAAATCTGATCGTTTACGCTATATCTAACTAGCTATATCAGCTGGTCAGCCAACAATGCCACAGAAAACAATTCTATTGAAAGGAAATGAGCAAGAGTTGTAGCTAAAACAAAGACACAATAGAGATTCACAACAACAAGATTTGTAGCTAAATTCAATACATAAAACATACATAAACAAGAGTTGTAGCTAAAATAAAGAAAATGTAACTCATCTCCAAATGCCAAGTCAAACTCAAGGAAAATTACTAGAAAAAGCTATGATTCATATATTACAAGAAAGGAAATGAGCACAAAATAAAAACTACTAGAGTTCAAAAGCAAAACAACATAAGTTCGAAAATACATAAAATAGTCATACAAGTAGAAGCATCACATTTAATACTACAGCTCATCAGCAGACTGTCAGGAATCAGATGAATTGTCATTGCCACCCTGAAAATAATATGAAAATAATGAGATAATAATAATCAAGTAATTTCCATTTAAATTACATAATTTTTTTCATACCATTTCTGATCCTCCATGCGGTGGATGATTCATTTGAAATCATTGCATGAACTGTCTCATCTCATCACGAAACAAGCCAAACTCTCTCTTCTGATTATCTTGAAATGATCTGAACTCTTCTCGAAGACCAGCAATCTATCCAAAATTGCTGCCGCTACCACCTTCAGTTTTGCTTTGAGGAAAGAATCTAGTCGGTGTGACACCAAACCCCTGGGTACGAACTCGACCTGAATGTTCAGGTCCCATAACTATAGCAAAGACTCTCTCATTAGCTTCAATATTGTCATCTTCAGGTGTTAGCCCTTCTTCGGCAAGAAGCTTGCATGCCTGCGTCTACAGTACAAATACATATATATAGTTAAATTTATTGAAGAACGATTTATTAAAAAAATTGTAATAACTATATATATGTACCCATCACTACATAGCGTCCTCAGTTGACTAGGTACCATCTTTGTGCATCCTATTGATTTTCCATAATTGCAATCTGTCCTTGATAGACTACAAAAAAATTATAATAACAATATAAGTTTGAAATTAAAACATTTAGTAGTAATAAATCAATATTTAATTTTATACTATTTCCTTCTGTCTTCGAACTGCACTCACACGACCCATTGTGTGAGGACAAGTTTGTTTCTTCGCATTAGCAGAATTTTTCGCAGCCCTTTCCTGTGAGACAAGATAATGTTACATTCCAAATTTTCTAATAGTAATAAATATATAACGAAGAAGCTTAATCTCAATATTTACCTGGTCTTCTGTCTTTGACCATTGGTTAACAAGTTGACACCATTGCGTTTGGTCAACTCCAGCTGGAACTGTTTCCAAAATTTCCTCAATTGGTCTACTGTCCCAATGCTCAGCCTTTAAAGTAGTTTTATAATTACGCCATTTCATGCCAAGGGATTGAAGAATCCAATGGCGTATATGACCAGGAAACTCAAATTTAGACAACAATTGAAAAATATGATTTAATTAATAATATAAAACTAAAAACAAATTTAAATTTACATTGAAATAAGTATTTACCTCAACTTCAGCCAGCATCTTTTTCTTGAAGGGCTCCATACCCTTATTTCTCCAATCAGGGAAAGCAATTGGAGCCAACATAGGATCTCTTGCAACAACACCAAGATATGATCCTAGCAAAATCGACTCAGGGATATTACAAGGGATGTTATTTTCATTTACCTCTATATGAATTCGTGTTCCTGGCGGCATATTCTGTATATCAGCACATGTTGTTCTCCCCCTACGCCTGATAGGATTTCCTTGCTCATCTACATAATTTAAAATAAATGAACAAGCATTAATAAGCATTATAGGTCCTTGCTCATCTACACAATTCAACTAAAATTAAATGAATGTTATGAAAAGAAAATTATACCTATGAGCCATACCCCCTCTTCTGGGGCCGGATCTGTGCCACAAAATGAATGCCGTGAAGTCTGTTGGCTCCCACTACACTCAATCTCCTCCTGTGAATCTGGGTGTACTGGAGTAGAAGGGGTGATTGAAGGGGTGATTGATTCAGTCTCCCTACTACTTTCACCTCTACTTGATCCTCCTCTACTAACTCCACCTCTACATATTGCCTTCTTTGCTCGTCTGAAAAGACTACCTCCTGTCATTTCCTGCAAACAAAAAAATCAAAAGTGTTTAGCATTAACAAATAACAACATATAAAAATATGATATAAATAACAATTAATATATAAAGAACAATATAAAAAGAACAATATATTATAGAGCAATATAATAAAGACTTACATTTATAAGCAACAAGAAGTTCCTAAATTTTCTGACCTGTATGAATAAGCCTTGAGTAGTTCACAAGTGTATACCAAAGTCATCTTGTTTTATGCCGCTAAACTTAAATATGTAAGATTAATTAATTTGCAGGTTGTGATAATAAAAAATGACAAAAACATTAGTCAACATTAATTGTAATGAATAGTCTTGTAGAAAACATAAGAATTGCATATGATCATAAAACCTTCAAAATTTAAATATTATAATGAAAGCCATCAACAAAATAATATTATATTTACAAGCACAAAGAAATATTACAATTAAATACATCTCGTGGTTTAGCTCTCACAACAAAATTCCAATTCTGATTTTTAGCATCTTCAATGTAGAATACAGGCTCCACTTGTGAAAAGAAAATAAAAGGATCATCCTGAATTTTCTGACCTGTATGAATAAGCCTTGAGAAGTTCACAAGTGTATAACCAAATTCATCTTATTTTATGCCTGTTGTACTTGTGTTTGAAATAGCGACTAAATGGCGACCGGAAATCCATTAGGGCAAATAAGAGATAGACCAATATTTATGCATGCCAAAGCCTTTAAATTAATGTTTACAAAAAAAAAAAACTTACCAATATTTTTTTCAAACATTGTAAACTCATCCAAATCATATAAACAAATTCATAATAATGTCATTTCCTGAATCATCATCTTCTTCAACGTAATGTGCAAGCATTTGAAAAAATAAAAAAAATATAGGTTAGGGTTTATACCAAGCAGGGAGATCGAAGGAACTGGACACGAGCGGACGGTCGGACTTCGATCTTCGACGTAGACGATGACTCCAATCGAACTCTCCGTCAGATCAAGAACGATCTAGCACGGAAAGAAGGGTCGCACGGAGATGCTAGGGTTCGGGAATGAAAGAGAAGAAGAATGGATCGATAGCGAGCCGCGAGAGTCCAACAAGTATAAGGAAGTAGCTGGTTATTGCACCGCTTTATAAACCGCTACAAGTAGCAACGGTTTAAACCGCGGTGAATACCCGTTTTGGCAGCGGTTTTTAAACCGCCCGTGACAAGTGCTGCGAAAAATTCCATTTTTTAGTAGTGATGATCTATGCAATCATAACATATATATCCTGCACTGAATACACAAGAATAGCTAAAATAATAAGAACCTGAACCTGAACCTGAAGGATTGATAATTGTGAGTAAGGTGTTATTTTATGTGTTATATTTTCAGTATAAATGTGTTATTTTAATTATGTTGTGCATGAACAATATAAAAAATGCACACAATTCTAAGTCTTATCTTGCACAGTGGCATTGGACAAAACAACCACGTAGTGCCATCAAAGGCACCACCAGAGAGCCACAATATTAACATGGCGGTGCCAACTTCTAGGGTGGACTACACCATGGCGTCAAAATGGCCAACATCAGTATCATGCTCTTTGTCTTCAAGTGGAGAAGCGCCATAATCTATCATGCCTTGACACCAAAATTATCATTCCGGTCACAACATTCGAAGTCAGCAGTGCCGCGGCATAGTAGTTGTAACTTTCAAAGGACACGACTTTATCAGCGAAACGAGCGGCTATTCACTAAGTAACTGATCTACATCAGGGAGTGCCGGGTGGAGCCAAAATAGTAGCACAACGGTGTTAGTTCATTTATTAGGTGCAGTGGTGCCGATCTTTCAAGCGCCGCAGTGCCAGATGTCTACTTTGTGTTTTTTTTTAAATAGGTCATTATATTATATTTGTAAGGGAACTCATAAGTTAATTAGATAATTTCAGTACAGTTCAGAGTGCTTCTCTGAATTTCCCTCATCTTGAGTGGTGGATTTATGATAGGAAAATATTATCATGCAATAAAATTTAATTCTTTAATTGATTTCTAATACAATGCATGCTAAGTGACCTCTATGTAATATATTAGAATATTCAATTTTAAAAAGGCTTATAAAATAAGCTTTTTCTAAAAGAACAAAATTCCTCTGAGTCAAAATTGTACCCTCAGAAGTCAGGTGATATACTTCAACCCATAGGCTGGGAGGTGCTTAAGAAGAAATGAAAGCATTTAATAGGCACCTTAAACCCTAGGCGATTCTCAACTTACTTTCTAAATCAATTATCTTACTAAGTTGTTAAGCCTAAATTATATTATGTAATTATGAGTAAAAGAATATTTTTTTATTCCTATGAGCCTAAGCAAAACTCCAGGAAAATTTACATGTAGAAATAAACCTAAAAAAAATTTGAGTTCTACTATGGACAAAAAATAAAGACACCAAAGTAATAAATAAATAAATAAAGAGTAATGCTCGATGTAACAAGTGCTATTTAATACAAATCAGGGTTTGTAGAATGTAAAGGTGGCTAGGTTTCCACGGACATCAACATAGATTTCTAAACCTATGGATGATGCAAGACCTATTCCAAAGTGAATTGGTTTGTTTATTGGTTTTTGAGTTCCTACCACCGGTCAATATCTTGGAAGGGTTCCAAAAGAAAAAAAAAATCCTAAATAGAGAAGAGGTATCTTTATTTTTGATTCATTTTTTATTGGATAAACAAACTAATTCAATAAAGATTTTACATCTCTTGAATTTAAATTACATTTTTAAAAAAAAAAGACTAAAGACTTCTTGCATGGTTAGTATTTAAAGCATTATATAATCATAGCAAATATTACATAATCAGTACAAAATCACTTTCTCACATTTGAGTATTTTGTATATAGTTTGTGTGTTTAATGATTAGGAGGCTAAGCCAACGTAAGCATTATCACTTGCAGAAAATTAAATTAGCAAAAAAAAAAAAAACCGACAATCCTAACGTAGAATATTTATCCACTCATTTCCAAGCCAATCACATCATAATCACAATCATCATAATATAACACACATTTACCAATGCCATTCAATTTCATTTATTAATAAATAGATCAACAAAAGTACATCACCACAACAACACTGCTAACCTAAAGCTAGGATTGGTTATCCTAACAAACAAACTAAAGTGTGTGCTTAGCTCTGCAGGTATCAACCAATTTATTTTCTAATTTCATGTTGTTTAATATCAAGGGATTATTTAAGTTTAGCTCGTGTACATTTGCAATCACTAAAATTATGTTTTAAGACAAATATGCAAATAAACCCTTAAAAGTTTAAAGGCACTACTTAGCAACCTATGTATGAATGTAATTAAGTCAAAACAATCGAATATATACGCTTCTAGAACTAAAGCTAATGAAAATGCCTTCATGTAATGATAAATCATTGGTTACAAAAAATAAATGTTAGGTTCTACAGGACCTAAGGCTCGGGGGATTATTATACAGGTTTATTAATGGTTCATAAGGCCAAAGGCTTCTAAGTTTTAAGAATACTTACTTCACCAGAGCTCTATATGGTGGTTTTCACAATGATTTGCAAAATAGATAAGCAAACAAACAAAGAAAATATAGATCAGAAATGTATGTTATTTGAATTAAAAGTGAATAAAATAAATTCATTTGAAGCAACATAGACTTCCTTTTTTGGATTTTTTTTGTTAGCTTTATTCTTCAAATAATTTCAAATGTACCTCGCAAAATCAGAAAGCAACATGTATTAGAATTTTGCATATTCAAATGTTAAAGCTAGCATGTATATAAATATGTTGATGACATAAGAAAGATATATTTAAACATTTAAAAGTCATTTATGATATTATAAAAGAGGAGTTTCCATTAAAGATATATTTAGAATAAATTTTTTGAGTGTTGAAATTTACATCATCTAAGCACATTGAATATTCTAATGGCAAGTAGAATGAATTATTAGCTTGCTAGTTTTACTCCAAAGTAATTTTCTATAACCAACAAATCTACATTAAAAACTTTCATGTTAAAGAAGGAAATCACAGGAGCATAATTAGCCCCTTTTAAGAAATCTATTTTTTTTAAAAAAACTATTATGAGTACTTAAAGGAAGCACTAAACACAATTCACCATTTTACAACATTGCAACAGAATTCATTATTTAATTAAAACGAACGGCATAAAAAAAAGACATTTGCGGGACATCGTAACCTAAGACACTTAAATGGCTACCAATCTTGTTAAATCACTTCCTTTCTTCCACGCATAAATTAGAAGATCATTTGTATGCAATTAAATATATGATATAATAATACTGCATTACTTGAAGCGTTCAATTTTTTGACCATTTGTCAAATATGATTTAAATTAAGTTATTAAGAAAACAAATTAATGGATCAAACTTACATATTTATTTTTGGCAAGCTCCTCTCTAGGGGTATCAAAATCGGGTTTTGTGTCGAACCCGGAACTGACCCGAGTTCAAATTGGTGACCCTAACCCAACCCAGTTTTGTAAACGGGTCGAAAGTTTAGACCCGGACCAAACCCATCGGGTTACCGGGTTGACCCAACTCGACACGGTAACCCGGATTTTACCGGGTCAAGTCCTCGAGTGAGAACATGCGATGTGGTGTGGGGCTCACATCACGCGAGGACAGCCGGAGCCGGAGAGGGCGCGAGGGAGCCAAGCACCAGTGAGGTAGCGACTAGCGAGCTAGGGTGCCATGCGGGTCCTGCGGGAGAGGCGAAGCGGTCCAGTGCAAGCCTTGCAAAACCGATCCAGTGTGGGTCCTGGGGAGCGGCCGAGCGGTCCAGTGCAGACCCAAGCACGGGACGGCGGGCTAGCTTGGTCGTGCGAGAGGCAAAGTGGGGGACGGCGGGCCGCGGGGACTCGCGAGTCGCGTCTATGGTGCAGGAGAGGCAGAGTGGTGGATTGCAGGTCGGTTTCAGATCATTCTTAGGTTTTTGGATCAAGATGACCCAATTTTTGAAATGGGTCGGTTTGCTGAACCAGAACACGACTTGTATGACAAATGAGTTGACCCTAACCCGGATTATTCAGGTCAGGCTCGGATCGAATTTTCGGAATCATATTAAATATTGACACCCCTGCTCCTCTCCATTGTCTTCAAGCAATTTTCTCAAGGACCTTCATGGTTGGTGAAAATGAATTTACCCCAATAAAATGTTAGTGAGTGTCACGATTATATCTACCTTTATTGTAGTATGGGAAGGCAAAGAAGAAGAATGCAAATTAACTGTCTATAACAACTTATTTCTCTTCATAATAAAAAAAATGAGAGAATAAAGTGTATAAAAAAATAATAATTAGAAAAGAGAGAGAGAGAGAGAAAAGGTGTATACGGATAGGTGAAGCCACCATTAAAAATTTACACCATATTCATAGCTAAAAATCATTTGTCCGATAAAGGATATGAAATAGAAGAGTGATATTATATTTTATTTGACAAAAAAATTATAGAGAATATGATTTATGATAATAGGACCCGACATCCATTAAACTAGGCACTGGAATATACCAAGCACATAATGGCCTCATGCTAGGTACTGGAATTTGTTCATTCAATGTCAAAAATTGGGATCATCCGAACTCTGATTTCAGCAAACATACAGTCGAACTAAATCTCAAAAATACGAACCCAACAACACAAAATTCGACTCCATCCGAGCTCAAATGGGTCCAAATCGAAGCACATTTGAAAAGTTTAAACCATAAATTGGATGATCAAACGATTTTCAAACGTGACGTTCTTACAGTCGAATCGAGAAACTTGACGAAATGAATCCAAAGCGCCCAATTCTGATATCTTTAAGACATTCAAATGCCACGTAAACGGTCCACGATCAAGGGAATCAACATCGACCGTCCATTCAAACCACTCCCAACTTACCCTTAATCTTCCTCTTATTTACTATCCATGCCACTCTCAAAAAACTATAAACAGACCCCTCATTCCTCATGGAAAGGGACTTAAACAAGGAAGAGAAGGAAGAGAGAGTTCTCTTACCACCAGACTCCTCATCGACCACCGCCGGATTTTTGCCCGGCAACCGACGGATGCCAAACTTCCGCACGACCATCGATAGACGCCGACTTCCACCCGGCCTCAAATTGACGCCGAATTTCAGCCCAGCACCAACAACGACAAACTTCCGCCCGACTGCCGACTGACGCCTAATTTTTGCCTTGTCACGGAATGACATTGTATTTCTGCCCTGCTACCGACCGACGTCGGATTTCTGTCCGGTTACGGACTAACGTCGGACTTCCACCCAGCTTCCAATTCTTGTTGGACCTCCACCTAACAACAGTCTTTCTGACCTTCGTCACCCACCCACTATGATCTTTCTAACCTTCGTCATCTAACTACGGGCCTTCCGAGCTCCCATCTCCAGACAATAGTCTTTTCGATCACCATCGCCTGTCGACTATGGTCCTTCCGACCTCCATCGCCAGACAATAGTCTTTCCGACCACCATCGCCCGCCGATAACAGTCCTTCTGACCACTGTCACCAGACTATGGTCTTTTAGACCTTTGTCGCCTATCGACTACGGTCCTTCCAACCTCCGTTGCCAGAACACGGTCTTTCTGACCATCGTCGCCCGAGAACTGTGGTCCTTCCGACCTTTGACAACTGATAACAGTCTTCTTGACCCGTCGAATGCCGATTATGATTCTTCCGATCTCCATCGCCTAAAACTGGTCTTTATGACCTCTATCCCTTGCCGACTATGTTCCTTCCGACCACCGTCACTAGAATACGGTCTTTCCGACCTCTATCGCCACCCAATTATAGTCCTATCGAACAAATGAACATATCAATTTTGATTCCTCCAATTTCCACAATGTAATGCACTCTATATGATGTGTATTTGCTACATCAAGCCAATGCCTTCCCCCCAAGGAAGGGCCTTATTTGTAATCGACTACAAACACAAGGGTATTGATTCAAACTGGGCAAGGCCCAGTGGGTTTTTCCCCTTTCAGGGGTTTTCACGTAAAAACTCTGGTGTCTCTTATGAACACTACTATCTTTTTATTTGATTTTGTGTTGGATCTTCGTACAAAGCTAATACATTAAACTTTATATTTCTCTACCTCCATGAATATTCTACGATGCTACAGTTTGGCGTCGTCAATGAGAACATCATTCCTGACTGAGGGATAACTATTAATCCAATCTCGAAAGATCATTCATGTCAATGTCCTGACATCAACTATTATTGTATTATTTTCATGGGAATCAAATATGGACTAGGGGAAACCTTGATTGTAACCATGGTCAAGAAGACTTGTCCAACACTTCCAACATCCAAGATGATATCTTGGAAAACTACTTTTCAGAAAACTCTCAGCAAATGCAAGGATATTTCCAATAAATCATAAGCTTTATACGGTCCCTAATTGGACTTCTTTTCCTTGGGCAATGTCTTAATCTCGACCTAAAAAAGGTATTAACTATCTAAGATAGACCATTCTTCACCTTTTATTTAGGATACACATGGCATTCGCCCCCTCCCAATCAAGGATGATCAATCCTAGAGGAATTCTATCTGACCTCTTCCACATAGGTTAACATCATCGAGCAGCACTCTGACATACAACTTCGGATATATCAAATATCCTAGGAGGATGTAAATCAAACATAAAATTTTTAATTCGAGAAATACATAATATTTATTGTATCTCAATCACTGGATAATCAATCCCAGGGGGATTCAATCCGACTTCTTCCATATATGTTAACATCATCGAGTAGTGCTCTGATATATAATCTAGGAAATGTCAAACATCCTAGGAGGATGTCAATGAAATCATAAATC
The DNA here is from genome assembly GCA_019925795.1 of Dendrobium chrysotoxum. Lineage (NCBI taxonomy): Eukaryota > Viridiplantae > Streptophyta > Magnoliopsida > Asparagales > Orchidaceae > Dendrobium > Dendrobium chrysotoxum. The sequence continues at coordinate 3,326,775 of CM034301.1, read as the reverse complement.
CTTGATTCAAGAAATACATAATCTTTATTATGTCTTAATCTCCAGATGATCAATCACAGGGGTATTCGATCCGACCTCTTCCATATAAGTTAACATCCTCGAGCAGTGCTCTAACATACAATCTCAAAAAGGTCAAACATCCTAGGAGGATGTCAATCAATTCATAAATTCTTGATTTGAGAGATACATAATCTTATTATATCTCTATCACTAGATGATCAATCTCAGGGGTATTCAATCCGACCTCTTTTATATAGGTTAATATCATCGAGCAGTGCTCTAACATACAACATCGGATAGGTCATATATCCTTGGTGGATTCTCTCGACCTATTCCATTTAGGTTAACATCATCGAGCAATGCTCTGACAAATAATCTCTGATAGGTCATACATCATTGGTGGATTCTCTCGGCCTCTTATGTACAGGTTAACGTCATCGAGCAATGCTCTAATAAATAACCTTAGATAAGTCATATATTCTTGGTGGATTCTCTGAGCCGCATCCACACAGGTTAACATCATTGAGTAATACTCTGACAAACAATCTTGGATAGGTCAAATATCTATTATATATTTCTCTCAATCTATTAGCAACATCGAATAATAATATGATAAATAACCTTGGATAGGTTAAATATCCCTCGTGGATTTCTCTCAACGTCATCAAGCAATGCTTTGAAATAACCCTAAAAAGGCTCACCTATGAAGTTACCTTAAAGGAAAGCTAATAATGGATAAGGTCCTCACTAGAAAGATTCTATAAAAGCTAGTGATTGATAGGGTCATCACTTATTCAAAGACTTTATAAGGCTAAAAAGCCTCAAAAGGTATAGTTATACAAAGACCTTAGTAGGTTAAAAATCCTTAGAAGGCATAGGACAAATTTCCTCTAGGGAATAAGTTCATTTCAAGTGAAAAATAAGCATTGAGCTTATATAATAATTTCAAATTTAGATATAATATTATTGGATTTACATATTAAAATTCTATAGCAGATTCAAGTGTACATTTATTCTCACTAAAAGCTGAAATTAAAAGTACATCAGCATCATCCATACAAGTTAATGTCATCAAGCAATAAGTAACTTAAAAAAGGGTCAAATATCCTTAGTGAATTCTATTGACCTTTTCTCTACTGCACATTGAAGTATCTCCTACAACTTCTTCTTCAAAGAAAGGTTATAACCCGATCATTATCAGGCCTCCACTCAATTGACACTGTTAGTTTGTCGCCATACCACTATCTCGGTACATTACTTCATCCCTTTCCATCAGGGATGCCTGATGTCTACACACATCAGTATGGATGCATTTTTTTAATAGAATGCAATTTGACCATTGCTAACATCAACCTTTCGCTTGATGTCTGCCGTTGGTCCTTCACTTTATATCGGCCATCATTGGCTTCTCGCTTGACTACTATTAGCATTACACACCCCTCCAGCTATCTCCTTCAACTCTCTACCTGACTATCATTCACCATTGAACTTCCACCCAATCATCGATCGTTGATAAACTATTTGATGTGGATGTCAGTTTTCCATGGGTGCAAGCCCTCGTAATTATTTACATCTTAGGCTGTGGCTAAGAATACTCTCAATTAGGGATACTATTTTATTCTCTTCTTAGTTTGTTATGTAGAGGGGTTCCTAATTCTTCTAATTTAAAGGGGATAAACTCATCTCTTCATCTTTAGTGAGGATTATACTTTTTTAAATACATGAAGATTTGATTAAAAATTTTAATTAAGAAGAGTAAAGATTAATTTTTTTATCTTAGGAGAATTATAAATTTAGAATTTATCAGGAGTTAGGAAAGATATACTGAGGGGTATACGATATGGGCTTATGCTTGCCTAGAGTGAGCTGCCAGCTTACTTCCTAAATATAATCAATCACCTTATATATGCAAGATAGGGTGGCTCTATCTTAAGGAGTCAAGGAATTTAATTCAGAGAGTTTAATCAAGACTCTTAAGTATGCAAGTGTATCTAACTGACATTATGTATGATGCATGAAATAAATGCATAAATAAAATCTTTTCTTCATTTACTTGGATACATAAATACAACCTGAGGTCTGTAGTAAAGTAAGGTGGCTAAGCTCCACCACAACAGGTTTGGATTTTTACTATTATGAATGAGATAGATCTAAATGTGGTTGCTTATTATCTTTTAGCTCCAAGTCTTACACTATAGAGTTCCAAAAGAGAACAACCTCTAAAGAAGAAGGGATTATCTTTTGGAGCCCTATACATATGTATAATTAATCATATTTAGCCTTTTATAACTCTTTGAATGTATACAACTCTATCTAAATATATTCTAGACACTTTACATTTATATTTGATCCTCTGTATATGCATTTATACCAAGGTACATTCTACTTCACTTTATTTTATAAGCAAGCTTAGATACATTCTACTTTGATTTTCTTCTTGTAACAAAGGAAGGATAACATAAACACATATGCATGTATGAATATAGTGTATGTGCATATAATTTAATAAACTAAAGTGCGTCAACAGAAAAGTAATTATGCATGCCATGACATTCAGAGTACTGAAAGTAAATAAATACATCAAGGATATCCTCCACGCAAAGGAACTCGCATCATCCTAAACACACTACAGCCCAACCTAAGATTAGAGTATGTGGCCCTAACAAATAAATTTAAATGTGTGAAAAGGTAGTGTGTTTTTGATATATCCTAGGCTGTTTATTTGTTTAAGTTATTTATCAATTTAATTTTGTTTGTTGAATGCTAAGAGATCTTTAGTTTGAGTTTATATTTTTAATATTTTGATGTTTTGAAATTTTTTTTAGGATAGGTTTTAATAGTTGAAGTTGATTAAGGATTGATTTTTTAGGTCTTTTGATTAGCCATTTTAGATTCTCAAGATTTAAATTCAATACACATTTACCCTCCTAAAAAGAGTCAAGCACAAGGGTATGAAAGCTTCAATATCTAAGTATTTTATTATTGAATTCTTAATGGTTGTTTAAGTTGAATGGTAGTTGCTTTTATTTACACTAGAACTATGAGGTTTATTTCATCCTTCTTGGGGCTAGGCTAATAGCCTTGTGAGCCCGGATTACCAAGCAATCACTATGGTTAATTATGTTTGATCTAATTTCATGTATTGAGTTAATTATTTATTGAAGGACTTAAGAATCTAATACACTTATGTCTTCCAAAATGAAGGCAAACATAGCACATAAAAGTCAAATTAATTATTTAAAGGCCCTCCAATCCAATGCACATATATTTTCTAGTAGAAGTTTGATATAATGCGTAAAAGAATCAAACAAAAATTAAGAAAAGTCTTTTAATTAATTGTTTAGTATTTAATTAATGAATTTATTTAATTAAATCAAGTTTAACTGTATTAATTATGAAGTCTTATTTGGTTTGAGATGATTAAAATTGGATTATTGTTCACTTATTTTTATTTACTTTATTTGAAATTTTAATGATTTATTTGAGTTTTTTAATTAAGTTTTAATTATTATGTTAGAATTATTTAAGCTTAATTATTTGGTTTTATATTAGAATTATTTTATTTTTATTTAATTCTTAATAATTTTTTATTTATTTAATTTTATTTTATTTAGATTTATTATTAATTTATTTAAACCTTAGCCTTTATTTATTAAAGCTTAATAAATTCATCTTATTTATATTTAATTTCCATTTTTCAATTATTATTAATATACATTACGATTTATGAAAATCAAAATAGAAAATTCTAAATGTGGGAAATAAATCAACGCTATGCATCCCTAAATTTGACACTAACGAGTAAAGTTCTCCTTGATAGCAAGTTATTGGGTTTAAAAATTAAATGTGGGGTTTCGATAATGACCTAAGATTTGGGGGAGGTCCTATTTCATGCAGGGATTTGAGGACCTTTGGGGCCCTAAGTTAATAGAAATTATCTCATTGGAGCAAGCCATTAGTGCAACCAATTTGCTATCGACTTACAAAGGTGTGATAAAAGGAGGAGGAAGCCCGAGCTTACTGTCAAAGTATCTTCACATTCCTTTGCAAATAACATGAAGAGAGAGGTAAGTGTCAAAATTAATGCATTTTTAATTTCTAATATTTGAGTTTGACTAGACATGTAAACTACATAAAAAATTAAATGGCATACTCCATTACATGCAATATTTTTATATTTACAAAATCATAAGTAAAATTGCATTAAGCGATTTTTTCAAATGCTTGTAATCATATCAATCATAGTGTATTCAATTACATGCCTAATCAGAAAAACCTAGCATTGAGGTTTATGTCTATTTGCAAGTGCAATAGAAAACCAATATATAAACACATGCCAATGAATATAATTAATTAACTTGCATGCTCTCTCATCTGTAATGAATGTATTTGCATTACAAGTTCTCTGATCTTCATCCATCACTATTTTCGTTACAACTAAAATTTTAAAACTAATATATATGGCAATCGAAGTAATTGAATGTGCAAATAGACACAAATAGTCTAAAAAATAAACATGATGATAATTAATGAAGTCTAAGATAATACAATTAGATTCTAATCTCAAATTGGCAAGTAAAAGCTCATAGGATGTTATGTACAAGCAATGAAAGAAGAACAAATCACATTCATGCTTCATATTGGATTTAATTTGTAGCTAGCTGCAATAAACTATGAAACTCTTATTAACACAATACAAGTATTATCCAACACCATTTTCATTTATAGTTTAAACTTGATACATGTGTTGGAGGTTAATAAAATAAAGAATGAATGCAACTTTACTCCCCTTCAAGAACTCGAAAATCACTTCAACACAGCTATTCATTTCTACATTAAATACATATATAATCAATACTGCAACATGAAGCATATGAAATTGCTCAACACAATTACAAACTTTTATATCAAATGTCATATATATGGCATACAATAGAATACACTCTACTTTGAAATATATATAATCACCAATATTACATGTTAAGGTAGATTTCTTATGTACTCACAACCATGTTTATTACTATGGATTTAGGCATGATGGCTAGGATAGTTAACATCATAATTTATGTAAAATCTAAATCAAATGGAGATTAATGTATGAGTTTACATTTATAAAGAAAATCAATTAAGTTACAAGCAATTTTGATTTTTTTTTGAAGGATTTGAATACGTATGAATTTTTATTGTGGGTAATTTTATTTTTAATCATATTAGTGATCTTTCTTTATTAGATTTAAAAAAGAATTTGACTTTGAACCGGACACAATGGATAAAAAGGATTCATGTTGCCGACCCCACGTAGTGGGACAAAGGCTTGATGTTGTTGTAGTGACTAAATAAATACCATATTAGCTTTATAAAATATTTTGTCGAGGAGACATTTGCATTGTTATTGGTCCCAATGTTTTTATTGTTGTTAATTCATTTATCAATAAAGGATATCTCCCTAAGTGTGCAAAGGCCATGACTATCACTATCATTCCTAAAAAGGCCTATGCCAATGATGTCTCTGACTTTAGACCAATTGGGTTGTGCAATGTTTTCTATAAAATCATTGCAAAGGTGTTGGTTGCACGGCTAAAACCCATCATACCTCTTGTCATTCACAATAGTCGTATGGCTTTTATTTCTCAGCGCTTCTCTACTGATAATCCAATCTTAGCAAATGAAATTCTCAACATGTTCAAGAAAAGTAAAAAGGGAAATTTTTTTGTGCTAAGAATAACATCAAGAAAGCTCTTGATACAGTCTCTTGTGACTTTCTCTTGGCTAGAATGGAACAAAAGGGATTCTCGCCTTTGTTCATTAAATGGATCAAAGATGTATTACTTAAGTGAACTTCTCTTTGTGCTTGAATGGGGCCCTTCTAGGCTATTTCTCATCCTCTTTTGGGCTAAGGCAAGGCTGCTCGCTCAGTCCTTACCTTTTCTATATTATAATGGATGGCCTTTCCTGTCTCCTCGATAATAGACGGCAAAACGGGCTTTTGAGGGGTTCAAAATGAACAATTTTTAGCTCTCTTACCTTCTCCATGCAAACGATCTATTGGTATTTGGGAAAGGTAAAACTCAAAATTGCAATCAACTCTCGAATACCTTAAACTTCTTCACAAACTATTGTGGTCTTCATCTAAACTTGAATAAGAGTTCTCTCATTATCACTCTTATATCTCCCAACCATTATGGTATATCTTATAAGTTGAACATACCTAACATTACTTAAAAATTAACCTATTTAGGTATTCCCATTTCTATGGACAGATTGATGATTGCTGATTTTTCCCCTCTTTTAGAAAAATTCACCAAACTCTTATCTTGTTGGAAAGCAAGGTTACTTTCTTTCACTGGTAGACTGTAATTTATTAAATATATGATCTTCAATATTGTGGCTTATTGGTTAAGAGCTTCCATTATACCTAAGGCCTTGTGCAAAGCTATTGCACAAAATTGTGCTAAATTTTTAAATTTTGGTGGGGATCAAGAAAAAGCGAATGCATCTCATTTCTTGGGCCAACACATGCAAACCTACTAACAGAGGTGGTCTTGGCATTCCTTCCTTCTTGGCTATGAGGTTTGCTTTCAATTGTTCCATTATTTGTAGAATGTATAATCAGAATGCTCCTTATCTAGCTGGTTGAGATTTAGATGCATCTCTCCCTGGAAGCCTAAAACGGCCACAAAAATAATATTTTGAAAAAATATTTATCTTATAGCCCTTTTGGTTAGGAGCAAGTTCCAATTTGTCATCAAAAAGGTTTGTGCAACAACTCTTACTACTTACATTGCTAAGGCAATGAAACTCAAAATTTCTAAATGGAAAGATGGGAAAAGCATGAAAGATAAAATGGACTTATAAGTCTCTGGGTCAATTACTGGATTTGGGAGTTCTTCAATTAGAACTGATCATCATAAAGCAGTATTAATGTTCAAGAATTAGTTATTCCAGTTCGCTGCTTTGAGCCTCTCGGGTATTCCCACTGGCTGATAATTTGAATCTGATGACGAATTTAGAAACATTCGATTTGGTTAGGAAGGTTCTGGTTTTTGATGCTTTTGGGTCTTGGACGATGATGATCACCTGCCACACCCATCCCTTAGGAAGGTCATTTGGCAACCAAGGGAACAAATGCCAAAGCTATTTAATTTATGAAAAGTGTTACTGAGTCCAAGCTGGCTGTTTAAATCGTTCTTCTTTCATTTCTTATTTGAGTTTAAGTTTTCTTGTGGTTCTTTTTGGGGAAAATTAGGGGCAAACATGCCCAATTTTCATTAAAGAAAATAAGATTACAAAGACACCAAAGGTAGTAAGAAAAATAAGAAAAACTTACTACCTAAAGTTAAGAAAAACAAACTAAAGCTACTAAACAGAGTAGCAAATACAAAACAACAGATAAGATAACTAAATACAACAACAACAACAATATCCTATCTCAAAGAAGAAAAGGAGAAGTGGCCAGGAAGAATAAGAATGGGAGCAATCCCATTTTTATTTAAAAATGACATCAATTGCTTTTTGGAATTGTAGGGGGCAAGGAAGAAAGAGGCCTCTCGATATCTTAGGGAGTTTGTGAAAGAATTTGATATTTTCTTTGTTGGGTTAGTGGAAACAAAGATTTCTTCTATGGATAGGACAGAAATCAACATCTTGATAGGAGATAGCTGGGATTTTTTCAGTGTTCCAGCGGATGGTCTTTCAGGAGGAATTCTGATTTGTTGGAAGCATAGTTTTGGTTCTTTTTGGTGATTCACTCCTCATCTCAAGTGGTAGTAGGTCTGTTTAAAACTCCTAAAAGAGGTGAGTGGCTGGTGGCTTCAGTATATGGAAGCAAAGATATTTACAAGAGAAGATAATTGTGGAAAACTTTAGAAGCTTTTTCGGATACACATCTTCCATTCATCATGGGTGGTGACTTTAATTATGTATTATCTCAGGAAGAAAAAAGAGGTGGTAAGAGGTTTAGTTTTTCACAAGGACCTCAAGACATGAAATTGTTAATGAATAATTGTGATTTCCATGATATTGAGGTGATTGGTCGTAAATTTTCCTGGTGTAATAATAAGAAAGGAGGAGCACGTATCTTAGAAAGATTGGATCGTTGTCTTCTCAATTCTATTGCTTTGTCTGCTATACAACCTACAGTTGTTCGTCATCTTAGAAGAATTGCTTCAGACCACTGTCCAATAGTGTTAAAAATCTTTACTTCAGGTTTTAAGAAGAAAAAACAGCTGCAATTTGAAGAAATTTGGGCTTCATTTCTAGCTTCAAATTCCATAGTGGCAAACTGTTGGAAGAAACTAGCTGGAGGAGATGATGTTCAGGTGCTGAATTTGAAGTTCAAGAGAGTTTTTTACGGGCGTTATTCTATTGGAGTAAAGCAAAGCATTCAAACCTTAACAGTTTAAAAGATAAACTAAAGAAAGAGATCCTTGAGTTGCAAGAAGAAGAGGCCAATCTAGGTGATTTACCGGATGAAAAAATATGTTTGCTGAAATCTAAGGTTATGGAATTAAACTCTACCTTGGGACAGCTTAGCTCTTGGTGGAGACATAGAGCAAAAGTCAAATGGATGATAGAGAGTGATTCAAATACAAAGTACTTTTATTGTGTTGCTACAGCTAAGCGGAACAACAATTTTATTAGCCAAATTAAAGACTGCAATGGTTCACTGATTGAGGAGCAAGAGAAAATTGAAGAAAAATTTTTGAGTATTTCAAAGACAAATGGAGGAATAGAAGATGTGTTATTTCAGGTTGGCCGAGATTTAATGGAGTTCTGGAAGATGGAGACAGGAGCTTTCTCATGGCAGATTTCACCAAGGATGAGTGGGAATCTGTTTTTCGTCATTTGGAAGGTAATATTTCCCCTGGTTTAGATGGAATATCATATACCTTCATAAAATGTTATTGGCATGTCATCAAAGAGGAGGTTTGGAAGGCTATTAGTCTTTTTTTTAATTCAGGAGTTATTTGTGAAGAGTGGAAAGAAACTTCTGTGGTTCTTATTCCAAAGTTGAAGTATCCATTGATCCCATCCAATTATAGACCTATAAATCTGTGCAAGTCGATTTGTAAGATAGTAGCGAAGATGCTTTTGAATAGATTAGTTGGTTTTATTCCTAAATTGATCTCAGAAAATCATGTAGCATTTGTTAAGGGCAGATCTATGTCTGAAAATATCTTGCTTACTCAAGAAATAATTAGTAAGTTTAGATATTCAAAAGCTAAAAAGGGATTGATGGCAATCAAAGTTGATATGAAATAGGCTTATGACTGTATGGGATGGAAGACTTTGAAGCAAGTTTTAGAGCATCTTGGGTTCCCTTGGAAGTTCACAAATCTTTTACTGCAGTGTGTAGTGGATACAAAGTATTCCATTTTAATCAATGGTACTAATACTAAATGGATATAGGCAAGATGTGGATTCAGGCAAGGATGCCCATTATCTCCCTTTTTGTTCATCTTGTGTTCGCAGTTGTTGACTGAAGCATTCAATCAAAGGGGTACAAGGATTAGTATCAAAATTGCTCCTTCAGCAGAGAAAGTTTCACATTTACAGTATGTAGATGACATCATCATTTTTTCTGAGGCTAACCAAAAGCGTGCAAAGAAAATCATGAAGATCATGAAAGATTATAGTTGCTGGACGAGGCAAAAAGTGAATGTGCAGAAATCTTCAATGCTTTTTGGGAATTCAGTTGGAAGGAGCAGATCTAAAGCTCTTTCTAAAGTTGTGGGAATTAAATAAGTCAAAGAGATGATTTATTTGGGAGTTAAAATGGCTTTGAGGAGATTGACTGTTGCAGATTTTCAAAGCTTGATTGAAAAGGCTTATGATAAGCTAAATATATGGGGAAATCAGTTTCTTTCTTTGTCAGGTAAGCTTTTACTCATTAAGTCTTCTCTCTTAACTCTACCTATTTTCCTTTCAACTCACTCTTTGGTTCCAATGGGTGTGTTGAAGGAGTTAGATAAGTTAAGTAGGGATTTCCTTTGGAGGAAATAAGACAAGAGCAAGGGACTTCATTATGTTGATTGGGAAACATTGTGCAAAAATAATAAAAGGTTGGGTGGCCAAGGAGTTGTACCAGCATCTGAAAAAATAGGGCCTTGGAGGGACAAATTTTCTTGTAGTCTGTTATCAAATCCTACTACTTTGCTTAATAGAATTTTAATTGCAAAATATGGGAATGAAATCTAGAATTCTGAAGCTACAAGCTAGAAATCTTCTACCTGGAAGATAATTATCAATGGAGCAAAATTTCTGCAGCAAATTTTGAGATGGAAAGTATCCGATGGCAAGTGTTAATACTACAAAAGATATCTGGATTCTAGACAAGAGTATTGATTGGTGGCCAACCTTTGCGGCTGAATTACAAGACGAACATGGATGTTTGAAGTATTTTATTCATGAAGGTAGCTGGAATGTTTTGAAACTGCAATAGATTTTTGGGAAAGAACTTTTGGATTTAATTAATTCTATGCCAATCTATAATGATCTTCCAAGTGATGAAAGGGAGATTTTGTTTAATCATACAGGGAAGTCATTGGCGGCTATGATTTCAGATTACAGTAGAAGATATGAAGATGAAAATAAAAACTGGAAATGGTTAAGGGATTTAAAATTAAGACCAAGAGTGGAGCTTTTTTGGTGGAGATTGGATCACAATTCAATTCCCTCTAATGAGTTTTTGATGTATAGAAGGATTATCAACTATAATGGATATCCGAGAGGATGCTGTGCAGTGGAAAACTCTGAAACATATAGCAAGTTCATAGCAATTTTTCTTCAAAAGGTGATTGAAAAATAAATAAATGGGGATTTAAGCTTCCT